>CM049313.1:77974801-78671873 GCA_026874595.1 Sipunculus nudus | reverse complement strand
TTGTTTTTTATTACGCGTGGCAGGTTTTTTGTTGTGAAAGGAATTCTCGAGTAATGTTTTGGTGCCCCCCAAAGTGAGAGAAGTTGCTGCCACCACCATCTTGAGGCAAGTTTCACTCAGATATGGACATCAATAATTATCCCTGTTTCAATCAGCTTAAAGTAGAGTTTAATGCCCAAATGAGGCAGTGTGCGTTTTAAATAAAACTTGGATTAATGAGACTTAATTTCTTACAATTTTATAAAATCATTGAAATGACTGAGTGACCCGAGACGGTCAGGTGGGTGACAAAAGGGGATTCTATGTTCTATCAATAAGACGTACCTTGTATTATGTCATCTGTATAAGGATATATTGAATATTGACAAATAAATAATGCATTAAAAATGATGGATAATAATCACAAGCTGTCTCATAATACAATTTTATGAACAGAGGGAACTTTCTTAAGAAGACTGGAATAGATTTTCTCATGTATAAACCAAGATTGTATGAACCAAGTAATACTTAAATATCATCAAATGATTGTCTGTGCATCTTCATGAATGTAAATCTAATGTACCTGAACTGTATTATTTCATACTCTTGACAAACTCTAACTTTAACCTGTAAGTTAGATATTTTTACCCTTTTTCTATGCATGTGTATATGAGATATATATTTGCTGTATTATTCATATAAATCTAGCTGTGGCTGTTAAAATGTATTTTTATCCAGTTTAAGCTTAATTCAACTTTCCACTGGTCTTGTAAAAAAATCGACTTTTATTGATAATCAGTTGGAACAAGTTCCCATTAATCAATTACAAATTTTGGATCAAATTCCTAGCTCTATTACCTATAGCCCTTCAATTAAATCAGTGCGAACCAGATATAGTCCAGACCTTTGGCAATTTCGCTCATGGGCAATGTGTCTGGTGCTCTATAGACACTTAATTATTATTATTATTTATAGTCAGATTAAACACGTTGATGTGGAGCACCAGAGTGAATCAGAAATGTGTCTTGGGACAGTACAGATGCATCACATGCAGAGAAGGAAGAGGGGTTGTTAACATTTTCTGATGGCGCCCCCTTTCGGTCATATAAATCACCAATTAGGCCTACAAGCCATCCTGAAAACACAGGAACCAATAAATGACAGTAAAGCTGCTCCCAACTTGAAAATAATAAGATGCGATTTATTAAACTTTAATACGCGATGATGAAACCTGCCAACCTTTATTTAAGTCCACCAGCGTCAAATGTACGGTAGATTACAAAACACAACCACTGTCAACTGGAATGAGGATACCGCGGTCTCCCTCGTTCCCTCGTCTGCGACTTCTCAGGTTGTTACTAAAACGTGTGCACGCATACGTGCTTGCGCACATGCATTCAAATTACTACTGCTAAAATCTTGCTAAAACGCGTGCGTATTGTAAATGTTATGCATCTTTATATACATTATAAATAAATGTGACGATCACTATTTGTTAAAGAAAATAATATTCTTGTTTCATTTTTTTAGAAAAGAGATGAGATCAACTATTGCATAATACTAAAATAAACATGAAAACGACACAATTAAAACTTTTTTATGTAAGAATTCTCAACCATAGCAACAATAATACAAAAAGACTTAAAATACACAAAAAAACAGGTCTTTAACATTCAAATAAATATTTGTATGACTGATCGGAATATTTGCTGTGTTGCAAACAGAAGCCGCAAGGATATATGTAAGAATGGGCGATTTTTTTTTAATCAATGTGTTTGACTGTGAAGGTTTGATAATATACAAGACTCGAGCTGATTTCTTCAAGATTTATGTTCATTTATATACCGTCTGCACCCAAGATGTTTCAGCATACAATTATTTGTTATTACTGGGAATCCGCCTTCATGTGTGCGTACACGCGTTTTAGTAACAAACCGCATGCATTGAAAACGGTAAAACAACCAACGTTTAACAATACATCAATCACCCTATAATATCTTCCTTAATCAACACACATATAATTTTGAAACAAAAATTACGTTGAAATCAATATTTTGTACTCAACAAACCTCTTTTCCTCCAGACCGTCAAGAAATAAACAATACCAGTAGGCCTATTCTCTCATTGAAAAACAGGTGGAATATTTTGTGGTAGAAATATCATGTTAAATCCAATACATTAGCCGTAATTTTTATTTCAGTAATTTTTCCTCATCTTTCAATTAATATAAAAACATACAATCATCTTACTTTTTCGTCATGCGTTCCTGTATATGTGAACCTTTGTCCTTAAGAGACTAAGGTTTACAGAATTGTTGATCTTTATGCCGATCGTTACCGAGCGTACCGAGCGCTAATACCTTGTGCCGATCGAGCGCTACCATCAAGCGTTAGCTGATTACTTAGTAGAGATATACGATGTGTGGAAAATGATTTGGTGAAAATCATTGTAGAATTGTAACATTCAAGTATATCAAGGACACAATTAGGCATAGCCATTTTAGTATGTTACTCAGAAATCCGACAAAACTTTTTTTTTTCAAAAACTTTTACAGAAACCTTCTACAATCATGGTAACAAATTTTGTTATCATAGTAATTTAAATGTGATATTTAAAAAAAAAACATATATTTTTTAAAGTTGTTAATTATAACATTATCTTTAACCTTTAATTAGAGCCCTATCAAAATAATGTCGATCTGTTTGAAAAGAATGTTCCAGTTACAATTTTTTAGAATGTTATATTAAAGAAAGGTTTTCTTTCTTTAAATGTAACACTAAAATGATATTGTAAAAGGTATACGTTCCTACAAATTATAACAGAATATATTTTTTTATACATTCCGTAAAAAAATGAAAATTTGTTTTAAAATTTTCAAACCATATATTTATACTTCTATATATGTTTTTAAAATGCTTTGGAAGCATATTATAAGAACATTCTCTTGAGATTTTGGTGTTTACTTGTTAGGTTACTTGTATATTTCGATTAATTGATATAAATATATATAGCAATGATTCTTTTAATTTCTTGAAAAGTGGAGAGCTTTAGATCATTATTCATGTACTAATCTGACCAACATAAAAATATATCCTTTCGTGCCCACACTGAAAGTATAATTAAGCTTTTCCCTTTAAATGTTACATTTACATTATTCCATATAACATCAAGACAAGCATTACGTTCAAGATATTTTGCATCTAATCACGTTTATATATCATCACTTGGTAAAAGTGTAGTAGCTTTTTAATTTCTCATGCACATAACTCATGAATTTCTTTATATTCACAAATAAAGCTTATTAAGCAATAGCATACCGTATATTAAATTTTTAAACAGCCAAAAAAGTAATATAACGCATTTACGAAGGATTCCATAATTTTACTGCTCCTCCTATTAAACGTTTAGACCAAAAAGCAATAAAATACGATTTACAATATAATTATATGTGCCATATTAAGACCACCATCTTCCTTATCTTGCGTTACATTTTTCTCTATACTTTTTTCACACCTTTACCCTTAAATTGACAAATAAATATTAATTATGGAATTCAAATCATGTATAGCACTACTTCTGGGGCGTCATTGTCATAATTGTAAGTGAGTAAATTGTGAAATTACCATGCAGACTTCTTAGCGCCATTGTCTTGTCGGCCAGGGTTAAACTACGATGATTTCATAGATTATTATCATTCTAACTTTTGCAGTTTATCACGTCAATTATCATAAATCTGCTGCATAAACATACATGTAACTTTCCAACATTATATCTACCTCCAGTATTTCAGACTTCTGTTTCCCTACTAAGACTTTACTATATTCAATTAATTTTTTTACTGTTTATAGCACCCATTATGCCTTGTGCCCCACTACACCTTCATATACTTTATACATCTGTTAATCTTATCACCTCATCGATCAAACCATGCATATAGGTATTCACGCTGTAACAAGGTTATATTTAAATTTCCAGTATATATTGGACCCAGTATAAACTTGTCGAATTTCAATTAAGTTCAGTTGAACAATAATATGGTCCGATTTAGCATAGTCTTAAATTCAGGAGCCTTCACATTTTCCATGCAGTTAGTAATTCGTTCACAAAAAAATATAGTCTAGCCGTTTTGCTATTAAGGGTTGTGACTTTTTCAGCATTATATCTACTTCATATATCATGCACTTAAATCAAAGAATTAACAAACTAATTAAAACCATCAAAAACTCTATTAGCATGTGATTTTCCTTGGATAACATCTAACTCAGGGTCTGTTACGGCATTAATTCTTATCACCGGCTACAATTAATGACATAATTAATATATCAATATTAACGCTTTCTTTTATCGTTTTCTCCAGCAGTTTGAAAAAGTAAGCTTATTTTTTCAAACATTCGGACACTAAACGTTAACGAAAGCAAAATACTCTTCTTCAGTGTTCTGTTTTGTACAATTTAACCTAGACTAAAAATTACTTCCTGTGCACGTTTGTTTATTAATATATCCCCGGAACCGCTTGTATGGCTTATGCTCCTCATGCAGCAGTTATTCACTGTGCACTTCGTCCCAGATCTGCTTTTGTTTCATCCGTAGCTTTGTACAGAAAGTTTCTCTGTGTTACACCACCAGGATTCGCATAGAGCAAAGAATTATAATCAGACCAATGAGAGTAAGCCGCCTCCAGCGACTAAACGTCCCCTGACCCGTGATGGGTCGACTATTCCGTCGCCTCCAAATATATAGATCTAAGTGTATGGTATAATTTGTACGCGGTACGATCCTATTTTCTGGAAATGGGGGCGTGTTATCAGTTCATTGCAGCATTAACACTTTTGCAGCATTGTATTAGTATCTCATGTAGAACATAACTGCTACATATTTGGTACATGCGGGAAGTGCTTTTTACCTCAGTTACATATATAGGCAACGAAACCAAATATTCACCCCTACCCCCCTCCTAAAAATATCAAATGAGAGAGAAGGTGGGGGGGGGGGGGGGGGGTTGCCGCCAATGAGTAACCAAGTATTTTTATCCAAAAACACACGAGCCATACTACTCACAGTCGCCATGACATTAGCAGTGATCCAAAAACACACGAGCCATACTACTCACAGTCGCCATGACATTAGCAGTGATCCAAAAACACACGAGCCATACTACTCAGTCGCCATGACATTAGCAGTGATCCAAAAACACACGAGCCATACTACTCACAGTCGCCATGACATTAGCAGTGATCCAAAAACACACGAGACATACTACTCACAGTCGCCATGACATTAGCAGTGATCCAAAAACACACGAGCCATACTACTCACAGTCGCCATGACATTAGCAGTGATCCAAAAACACACGAGCCATACTACTCACAGTCGCCATGACATTAGCAGTGATAACGTATTTACAGCGACGTGTTTGTGTACTATTTATGTAGGCCTATCATTAGGGGATTACACGTATTTAACCAAAGTGCATATATAATTATTATAATATACCAGAGCTTATTATATTTTCTCCCTATACCAGTCTACACGTATGTCGTATAGAGCCTATAGGCTACTATTGAAATGCATCTAACATTTTTGTCACCCTTGGTGGCTAAATGAGCCGAGTGTGATATTGTACTCTGCATCCAGCTCCAAATTTTAAACATACGACACCCGCTCTCGTTGGTCTGGTTACACCGGTTTTGACACGGGGCCAAGAATCTACACACATATATTCAAGATACGCACAGTTTCAAATTTTATTAAAAGTATAATCTTATTTCAAGCCTATACGTATACGCTTGTACTACGCTTGTATTTCAGGCCTACTTTATTATATAATATAATATATAAAATAAAATACATTATGTATTTATGAGGAATTACCTAATTATAAAATACAAAATTAAATAAAGAATTTGTAATAATATAAACAAATTTATATTTAGGCCTAATAAACCTATTGTGAGTATTGTTTGAAAAATGAAATTGATCCAGTTGTTTATTAAATGAATTATTAATGAAGTTATAGCAATGGTAAAGTCAAATGATGACATATTTGGTAAACGATCGGTGGTAGCGCTCCGGCGATAGCCCCATGCACATGGGCCAGAGCACTGACAGCAAGCTATCAATTAAGCCCGGTATCTCGGCAAAATGTTGTACCGTGCGGCAAGCTCGGTAGCGCTCGGCATGTATAACTCGACGAAGCCCTAGCAGATTGCGTTTAAGGCGGTGATTTTAATATCTCAGCTGAAGCACACACTGCACTGACAACACAGTCACACGTTTGTTTTTCTTGCTCTGGCAGCTCATCTACCTGCTGGTTCAGTCAAAATGTAAGTAAGCAAGAGATATGGCAGTTTCTGAGACCAGGCCTGCTTCATTGTGATATTACCTAGACACTGTATGTTTCAACTGATTCAGCTAAAAAAAATGGAGCCACTATAGAACGCGGGCTTCGCTTCTATTGAGGAACATATAAATAAAATTGTCTCCTCTCATTCCCTATTTTAACTCCTACTTTTCCCTGTAGATGTCCCTACACTCAACTCTTCTAACATAAACAAGTACTAAGCATCAGAAGTCGCCTGAATCGGGAATCGAACCAACGATCTCTAGACTAGGAGCCCTACACGCTACTAAATGAGCCGTGAAGACGAGATACCAGCAGGAGCAAGTTTTGTTCATTTATATCTGCGATTGAAGAGGCATCTATCGCGAAAATGGGAAACCATTTACTATTTTAACAGGAAAATTAAGCTTAAGGTGGGGGCTCCGCCCCCACACCCCCGTTCAGACGGGGAACCCAGGTTCCCCGGACCCCTCCTCCTCTAATATAATAAACTCCAGCTATGAGCAAAATTAAATACGGGAATTCTGAGGAAAATGATATGTATCGGCCTTTTCCAGGAAACAATTTATTATGCGACACCCGTTGTACCGGCCGTAGGCTGAAGCCCGGTTTCTATAGTTCTGCCAAAAAAATAAAAACTGTAAGGCCAAAAAAAATAAAAGGTGTGGTTCTCAGGCACCGCCCGCGTCAATTTTTAACCCCCGCATCAAAAGTTTTTATTTTTATTTTTATCTTTCAAGTAGATAAATAATACAATTTATGTAGTGCCTTTACCTGTTTAGCAAAAAAATTTGTTATTTTCATATTTTTCACTGATCATATGACATTTTATCGGAGCATTCAAAAAAAGGTCAAAAATAAAATACCGCCCGCCCGCACCGATTTCTGAAAAAAAGTGCCTGAGAACCATACCTTATTTTTTTTTTGGCCTAAGGTCTATTATCTATATTATATATAGTCCGTCCCAGTACCTGTGTCCGGGAACCAGTCGTTTCGTCACCACAGTCATTTCGTCACCACAGGAAATTGGTGACGAAGTGACTGTCAGGATACGTCAGGCTGGACTTGATCTGGCATGTTCTTAAAATCAGCAATTCAAATGCATAGGGAATGACAGAAGAACAGAATATTGAAGGACAGAAGAGTGAAATATGGCCGGGAAAATAGTTACTGCAAAAAAAGCGTTTTTACTCTGCAAAGGCCGGTTCAGATTTTAGAGTTCTGGTGGCTTGTTCCTCTATGTCAATTGTGGACATGGATTTTATTTAACGAAAACACTTGCATGTATATGTTATAAAAAACATTTCAAACGGGCTGCCGTGAGGGAATCGTTTATGATGAGCGGTGACGTAAATAGCCCTGAATACCATGGTGGCCAGTTGGCCATGCTGCACAATGTTTGTATTTACATGTAATCCACTCCTTGCATGGTGTATCCTGAGCCGTTAATTAAAAGAATCAACAACCAAACAAACTTTTTAGTAAAGGTATCATTGTGTATTTTAACTTTAATTGTAATAGATAGACATTTTATCATACAAAACATTGGTGACGAATTGACCGTTTGGTACCGCATGTTAATTGGTGACGAAATGACTGTGGTGACGAATCGACTGGTATCCCTGTGTCCTCATGTTTTTCTGAGATAATATTCATACGAGTGAAGCAGTGTAAACCTTCCTGGCCCAAAGGTTGCAGGAACTATTATGCTTATTGTCTTGGTAAAAAATAATGCCTTACCTAGCCTGATTTAATCAGACTCAATATAATTATGCCCTGCCATATATTGAATCCGATGGCCATATAGTGGGAGTTTCAACAATTAAAGTCATGGAACATGCAATGGATTAATTGCATCTTCTTTGATAGCCCGATTTAATCTGACTCATTATTATTATGCCCTGCATATATAGCAGGGCCTAATAAAATTGAGTCCCATTAAATCAGGCTATGCCTTACCTTGCTTTGATTTTGTCTGACACGTATTAATAATCTAAAATATAACAAAAGTCAAAACAGGTTACAGCTTCTACAATTTTTTCATCACCAGAGAACTGATAATAAACAAGCTAGGCAAATTAATGATGTCAGTCAATTGAAGGTGCTGCATGACTGATCATTGTGACATCTTTGTGACATCACTGTTACTGTTAACCCCACACGCAACCATATAGACATGGAAAGTGTACCATGCAGGAATGTACTTTTCAGTAGTGCTGGGAAGACGCCATCCACGGTCAGTCAGCATAAATAACATAAAAGAGTCGAAAAGTAAATACTTTTTAATCGTCCCTCTTATGACTAGAGTGTCATACCCACCGTCTGTCCAGCCATCCTTCTGTTAAGTTTAAGTGATGCTGCGATTACTTACCAGGGCTTTGATGGATGTTTCAAAACTAACCATAAGTATTTACCAACAAATTATCTCACCCAAGTTATATTTTGAGCACATCCATGTATATTTAATAAGTTAACAGGTCACTTGGCTAGTTTTGTGTCACTGAGATAACTTGCAAAGAATATTAAGGATTTTGATTAAACTCATCAGAAATGTTTATCAATAAAATATGTCGCCTAAATTTGAATTCCAGCTATATCCATTTATATTTTAAGGCAGGCCTTATTTCCTCTCCCCGGGAGTGGAAATATAAAGAAATTTGCTTATTTCCACTTCCCCTGTGGGAGTGGAAATAAGGGATGCTTATTTCCACTCCCCAATGCTATATATTATATATATATATATATATATATATATATATATATATATATATATAAATATATATATATATATATATATATATATATATATATAATTCAATTATTACCACCTGACGAAGAAGCCTGTGTGTTAATAAACTATTTAATCTGTCTAAAAGGCTTCACTCTTAATCTTGACCTTTGCTTCAACTACAGCCTAACAAGGCAATACCTCTTTTTACTATATATATATATATATATATATATATATATATATATTTCTTGAAATGCATTTCATAGTTATAATTATTGTATCCCCAGACAAAGTCGGGGGATACTATGTTTTCATACAGGTCCCGCCGCCGCCGCATATAAATTTTGTGGGCGTGATAACTCAAAAAATATTTCACAGATCTTTACCAAAATTAGAATATGTATAGATATGGGTGAGAGGACAACGCCCATTTAAAATGAGGTCATGACCTTGACTAGGAGAGTGTCCTTGACCTTGAATAGGTCCAGTTTTGGGGGAAATCACACAAATTCTTAAATATCTCAAGAAATCTTGCATGGATTGATCCCAAAATCAAGTTGATGGAAGATCATGGATAGGGTTGTCATGTTCCAGAAACTGGTGGCGCCACCTATTATTCTTTACTTGTTTTCGTGCCGTTTAATACCTCCAAAATTGCTACTTGACAGTACTGTGAGCATTATAAGTCAAAAACTAATGGACTGATTTCTTTTATATTATGCATATACATAGACTAGCTGATAAACCCGGTATACCAGGCTTTTAACCGGGGTTTCGGAGATTTATTTACTGAGATATTGAATGTTGGCTCATTTTTTATTATAAAAGTTAAAAGAAAATATAGATTTTTAGTGGGATACTCTCGGAATACGATATGTACAAATATTTTTTTACTGTTATATTTTGGCGCTGTGCTCATGGCAAAAATCATACCCCGGTATGTTTACCTTGAAGACCTGGTCAGTGATGGTTTAAATTGCTAACCGGAATGAGACGCAGAGGCATACAGTGTTTCGTTGTTATTTGACTTGTTTCTATAGTTGGATGTATAAAAAATAGGTTGATGTGAGGAACCCATGAAAGATTAATTAAATGCTCCTTGCAAGGAAACTGTTCCTGAAGAAGGAAACAGAAATATGCATACATCGTAAGTAGCACAAGCGGACCCAGCGGGACTCCATGCAGTGGGTCCGTATCCCATTTTCAACCACCGCAACCTTTTTTTCATTGTAACAGACAAATTTTGAGGCCTGAAACCCCCGCCACCACCCCACCCAAGCCCTGTTCCTGAAATTGGGACCTGGATTTAGGTTTTGTCATTAATCCTCATGGGCTGATCTCTCCATTTCGTAAAGAGAAACATGTTTTTCTCTTTTACTGACCAAGCACGTGGGTCAAATCCCTCATTGAAAGCAAGCGTTATTCATATGAACAATAGTCCTTAGTGTTAGAGGTTAAGTGACCACGATGCACGCATTCTGGTGACTGTCAAAGGCAGTTCGGCTGTGCTCGGTAAAAAAAACCCGGAAAAATCACTCAAATTTATATGTACATTAAAAATTATTTATTTTCATATTGCCTATTTCCCTGCGGGGATAATAACTTTTCAAATGATGTATGGCACAATATTGTACACAACGCGGTTTTAGAGAACATTGCAAACAAACGTGAACCGAATGTATTAGATATGGGTTATGGGATGATGTTTATTTAAATTGGGGTCATGATCTTTCCTATGAGAGTGGCCTTGACCTTGAATATTGCCATACATGGTGAAAATCACACAAAATCATTAATATCTCAATAAGGGATGCATTGATTGGTCCAAAAATCAACTTGACCGAAGATCTTGGATAGTAATGTCATATACTAGAAACAGGTGGCGCCAACTGTTATTCTTTTACTTGTTTTCGTGCCGTTTAATACCCCAATCATTGCCACTTAACAGTACTGTGAGCATTATAAGTCAAAAACTAATGGAAAGATTTATTTCATATTATGCATATACATTGAAATGGTTTATGGGATGATGTATATATAAATTGGGGTCATGACCTTTCCTATTAGAGTGGCCTTGACCTTGAATATCGCCATATATGGTGAAAATTACACAAAATCATTCATATCTCAATAAGGGATGCATGGATTGGGCCAAAAATCAACTTGATCGAAGATCTTGGATAATATTGTCATGTACTGGAAACAGGTGGTGCCACCTGTTATCCTTTTACTTGTTTTCATGCTGTTTAATACCCCATCATTGCCACTTAACATTACTGTGAGCATTGTAAGTCAAAAACTAATGGACAGATTTCTTTCATATTATGCATATACATAGACATGGGTTAGAGGATGATGTATATTGAAATTGGGGTCATGACCTTTTCCATGAGAGTGACCTTTTCTATGATGGTCTGATATTAATTGTTGCTGAAGATGAGGGGGCCATATATTTAAAGGGGGGGGGGGATTAATTGTCTGGGGATACTACGGCACCTGCGGTGCCAAGAAAAATCTTGTTTATTTTATATTATGGTATAAAACATAAATTTGAAATTTTAATATTAATAATATTACAAAGTAAACCCTTGCAGTTAAATTATATTCAAATATGTGACCAAGTTTTTCAAGACAAATACAATTTTCTGCAAATAATTTGTCAGCTTGTTTGTTCATTAAAATTACAGATTTGTGTATTAAGCATGAGAATAAGCTGCTCAATTAGGGTGAAAAATGTTATGGCAACACTTTTTCCTAGCTTGGTCTTTATCAGTAGGTGGTTAGCACCTCATCAGTAGGGCCTGTGTGTCTCCCCATAGGCCTATGCTGACACTGGTGCTGTCAGGTCTTGGCTCGGGGCACAGGTAAGGTCTAGTCAGTTGCACAGGACAGCAACCCACTTCTCTGGTTGATTAGAATTTATCCCACTACTGATTTTATCCAGACCAAATTGAATGACATGACTGTAGTGTCAAAATAAGTGAAACTTGTCTTAAAGAAAAAACAGTACTACAAATAAACTTAGGATGCAGGTGAGACTCAGTAATGATAAGACTGTTGTCACCAATTTGGGAATTAAAGATAAGACAAATAACCATTTTTATTATATTCCCCCTTGCCATCCCATATGGGGCTGATATTAATGACTTTCTAAACTTATAAACATTTAATTTTTATATTATATAGGCTATCAGGTGTGGAAATAAGCATTCTTTATTTTAGTTCCTGGGGGGAGTGGAAATAAGCACTTCCATATTTTAATGAGGTCAGAGGTAACCGCACTTTGGAGGCATCTTGGTGACTTACCAAAAATCCTATGGATTTTCATGAAACTCTTACATGTTTACCAATAGACTTTCTTACCTGATTTACATTCTCATCAAAATTCATGCATATTTAATGAGGTCAGAGGTCACTGCACTTACGAGGTAGCTTGATGACTTACAAAAATCCTATGGATTTACCTGAAACTTATACATGTTTACCAATAGTTTCTCACCTGAATTACATTCTTATAAAAATTCACACATATTAATGAGGTCAGAGGTCACCAGAAACACAAAGGACACATTATGCACATTTGTATACATAATATATTTCTACTTTACACAAAATTGATGGAATATCTGTATACTAACTTTAAGCCAAAGGGTATTTTTAAAGATTATTCTTAAAATAATTGTGAAAAAAAACATGCAGACAAGGGCTTTGGGATGAACTATATACAAGAAGGCTACCATGGTAATGTGGTGTCCATGTGATGATGTAAAGGTGGCATTCTGTATGCAGTTCGTAGGTGTGATATATGTGTATGAAGCCAGGAAATTGACACATATTCTCTTGGAGTGATTCCATATGTGGATTTATTAGTGTTGGGACAGATGATGGATTATAATTGGTTTGGGTGATGCAGATAATCAGATGATCAATCTTACATTGCTTAATCCATTACAGGATTTCTGACAATTCACTAAGGTAAGCCTTTAAAATGACAAGGTATGCTTTCAAAAATGTTATGCTTACACACATTTTTTTCAGAACAATCTGTGTTAACTAAAAGATCAACTATATGCACAGATAGTCTTTAGGGTAATAAGTTGTATTTAGCCAATATGAGAGGATGTACAGATCTATATTTGATAAAAAAATTCACATTCGAAGAGTTCAAACAATTTTCCTTCTGATTGATCATGTAATTACAACAGATTCCAAACAGGCATCCCTTAACCAAGGTGACTGAAATGAGGTTTAGTTCTAAGGCACTTTTTTCAGAAATCAGTGAGGGCGGGCGATATTTTATTTTTTACCATTTTTGTACGTTTTGATCAAAAATGTCATATGATAGGGAAAACCCTAAAAAAAAAAAAACAGATTTTTTTTCTAAACAGGTAAAAGTACTTCATAACAAAGGAAGTCTGATTAAATTGTATTATTTTATCATCTTGAAAGATGAAAATCATTTGCCATAACTTGTACCCAGATAAAACCCACTTTATCTCGTACAAGAATAAGGTAATTTAACCGGGCCAGTGTTGAGTTTGATATCCGTGTAGTGAGAGTCTACAATATAAGCCACAGTAAATGCAACAGGTCGGATGCATGTTCTTTCACTCTCTGTTTATTGCCCAACAACAAGACAGGGTTACACCATTTTAACACCTTTGTGAAAAAAATATATAATTTCTCAGGAATTATGGGAAAATATGAGAAATGACTCCTCTTCAGAAACACAGGCATTGTTACGTTGAACTGTGCAAGATGGAAAAGAGCATTTCCAAGTCATGTCCAAGGAGATTGTGCATGACAAATGTTAAGTGGTACCACAATCATCTACAAAATATAGATGTTGAGTGGATGTTAATGTTATTTTCGTATGTACATCCCCACTTTACTGTTAATTTTCCAGTTTATTGTACCTTTGGTTATATTTCCAGTAGTTTCTTCTTGTTGAATGACATTTGCCTCACACAGGTGACTGTTTCTTACAGTACTTGGTCAACAGGTGTTTATTCTGTGTTGTAGAGACCAGCATGGCTGATGCTGACACAGACAAGGCAGTCCCTGAACCTCCTAGTGAGGAAGGCAAGGAAGACAAGCAGCCTGATGTGACCTACAACTGGGTGGATATAACGGACAACTTCATGGAGGCCTGTCAGGACCTGTCTCTTGGAGAGCTGTGCCATGATCACTCGTATGTACTAACTAGTGGTAGGAGAGCTGTGCCATGCTCACTCGTATGTACTTACCGTAAAATCTCCACTTAAAACCGCACTTCCAATTAAAACCGCACCCAGACTTTGCCGAAATTCCAGGCGAGACACCGCGAGGGGCTCAAATACTAAGAACCCCCCTTTAAAACCGCACCAACTTTTGCTACGGAATGATTTGACAAAAGACACAATCAAGCTATCATCTAGAAATGAACACGCGTAGGTTGAGACTCTGCCATTCCTGTCCACTTTAAAAGTTCCTTGGGCGTTCATTTAAACACATCATAACACTTTTTTTGCAGGGTCACTCAAGCATGAAGTTTGGGAAGACGTAAGGGCCGGTGAACCTCTGCCTGGTTATACAGATTTTATATTCCGTGCTGTATTCTTGTTTGCTACTGATTTGTCATTAAATTATCGAAAAAATATTCTGCTGATCCATTTCAAGTCACTGTATATTTTAATTCTAAAAGTATTATTTTGAAATCTTAATTTTTGATGAAAATTCCATTTTCTGGAATTACTCAGAAGATTCAACTCATTTTCATACCGGTTACTTTGGTATTATTATCGTCACATCGTACATTGACATCGCTCCATGTCACAATTTGCTGGTGCATTTGAAAACATCGCTGGTCAACTTAACTAAATATCAAAGTAACAGAAGTTACCTTGTCGAGATACGCACGTATAGGAAACATGACGCTTGAAAACGAGTGATTTTAAGGTAAAATTAAAGTGGCCAGTCCGGGTGAGCAAGTTTTTTACCTGAAGAAAGTTTCCGTGTGGAGAGCCATTTTGTCAAGGCAGTGCTTGCGCAAGGCACGCTGGGACGAAATAGGTGGCTGTTCTATTTACCACCCACCGCATACAGCCGTTCAAAATATTCTTAGCAGAATACCGGGGCATTTCAGCACATGGCGGCACTCAAACTTGATTTTAAAACGATCGTCTGCCATTGTGTGACTCTTTACGATGTCAGCTTTTTATTCATTTTACGTTTTAAACAAATAATCATTGCTAAATAATGCCGCAAATGGGTTAAAGTAGGCTTTTATTTCAATTTTGCTTGACCATTCCCAACTAAGTGGGCCGCTGTGTGTAACAGCAGGGTTGTTGTAAATGTATTATTTGGTGACAATTACCAAGATTTTATAACAAGTTATATATCACACAAAAACTAATCAGCAATATTTAATTTATAAATAACAAATAATCGTAAATAATACATTTACACACGGCTCCCATGCATGCTAAGAACAGCCTTCGAAAGTTGCAATATTATTGCCCATGTGCTGGCCCAAAAATGATGTCTGTCAGGAAGATATTAAGGAAACCCTTCTAGTATAAACCGCACAGTGCTTTCAGGAAATCAACCTGATTTCAAGATTTTGAATTTCTTGATTAAACCGCCAAAATTGCTACTTGACAGTACTGTGAGCATTATAAGTCAAAAACGATTTAATCTTTTAAAATCTGAAATTTCAAAGAAATTGATTAGAAAGAATAGCTTTTATTCATGTTTTCATACACCATGTCAAGTGTTGTTTACATCTAGCCCACGTAGTAGTACAGCCTTCACTTGCATTATGTAACCCACCCCAGGCAGCTTGCCTTGGGTCAGCTTGGCCACTACCAGCAGGCTTCCCCTCTGCCCTGCACTCCCCCCCCCCCCCCCCCCCCGATGGTGCATAAACTAGATTAATGTTATTATTTTCTGTATTTGATTCATTCTTATTCTAGGCTATGTTACATTTTAGATTTTGTATTGTACCACCAGGGTTACAATGATTAAAGTGTACATTTAATTGTGTCCACAAAGTGGTGTATTGCTATGAAAGTGTGGATGTTCATCAGATAAGTAATTCCTTACTTCAGAGGAGTAAAAACTTCACCAGGTGTGAAATTGACTATTAATTCCAGTAATAAATTAAAACTGGGATAGTAATTAGCACAATGATATTGTTTGTCCCTCATTCAACCAACAGTGTGTATACTTTATTTGAAAAGATTTTTTATTACGTAAACATAATTGTGAGCTGTTTCTGTATTAATGAGAATTTTCTCTGTTAAAGTTTATACGCCAGAGTAAGCCAACCGAATATTTTCCCTTATTGGGCCTATTATCGCCCATCCCGCCTCATTCCTGTGTATCCAGGTCACACTTCCGCTACCTGTAATCACATTTTTTTCTGGCGTCAGCCATGATGGACGTGTGATCCCGCGCTGCAAGATTCGTCCACTGTTGGGTTTGTACGGTCGAGTTTGCCAACTGACTGTAAGTTGTGTTTCTTTTCCCTTGCCCGCCATGGAGAACCCCACTTATTGTGTCTCTTGTGGTTCAGTAATCCCGGTTTGGGATTCCCACCCCCCTTGTTTCCATTGCCGCACCAACAATGACTCCTGCCGTGGTCCGGCGGATCCTTGTTTTTTTTGCCAAACCTGGACTTCAGACAAGTGGGCTTTGTTCCAGGATTGGACTCATTCCCCTGTAGTTTGGGGTTCCCCCTCCACGATTCCTTTGTCTGGCCCCGTGGTTGTCTCCGGGGGGAGGGGGGGGAGCCTACCCTGGGTGACCGCAACACAGCCGTGTTGCGTTCCCCGTCCGTTCCCGCCGGTCCTGTCTCCTCACCAGTAGTTTTGACAGTTAAGTCGTTGCTTTCTCATTCCCGCAAACGGAAATCTTCCCCCGTTCCCGCAGCCTCCCGTTCTGACGGCCCATCTGCTTATTCCATATTACATTGTCTCGTTTTTGCTCGTCACTTATGTCGGATCTAGACGATTCGTCTAGACCCGAATCCGTCCGCCCGGCGCCCTCACCGGCGCCCCCGGTGCTTTCTCCCCGGCCTTTCTCTTCGCCCCCGGCTCCTCGCCGGATTCCTTCATTATCCCCGGGGCAGGCCGGGGCCGTCCCGCTGGTTTCGCCCGGACCTTCCTGGTGTGCAGGTAAGTGCGTCGGTCCCTCCTGCCTCTGTTTCAGTGCAGCCAGCCTGGCCTCCGGTTACTCCGTCTGCCGCTGTTCCTGCCGGCCGGCCGGCTCTTTATTTCAGTTACCATCTGCTGTGCTGCCTGCGGCTCCGGTTCCTGTGCCTTCCCGGATGGTCCCTGCTGCTGCCCGATCCCCGGCTTCCTGTTTCCAGCCTCTGGTCATTCCGGCTCAGCAGGTCTCTCTGGATCCCCATTCCTGGGGTTCTCCAGCGTCCCCGACTTCTCATTCAGCCGATCCCGCCCTGGCACAAGATCAGTGGTCGGAGATCGGGCTTCAACGCCAGGCTTGGCGTACGCGCAAATCTGCGCTTCTGAACCTCGTGGTTACCTCCACCCAGGAGGCCCACCCTAGTGGTCCGAAGTTCCGTAGGTTTCAACCTCGGTCTTCCTCAGCGTCGGCGGCTGGTTCTTATTTGAATCCTGCCGCCCTTCAATCGCATTCCTCCGCGCCCGCCGTGTGTATGGAATTTACCGACCTTACGTGACCTCACGCGATATCTCCATGCCCAGGGCATTTCTGTGCTCCCTTATCTGGACGATTGGCTAGTCCATGCGGCTGATCGCTCCCTATTACTGTCTCATCACTCCCGGGTTCTCACCTTACTTCGGAACCTTGGCTTTCTCGTCAATGCAGAGAAATCTCTTCTCACTCCCACCCAGTGCCTCCATTTTCTTGGTGTCACGCTCGATTTTGCGTCCGGCACGGCGTCGCTCCTGCGAGATTTTGCTCTCAAGCTCCGCCGGCAGATTCGTTCATTTCTCACACTGAGCCGTGTCGACTCATGCACGGCGGCTTCTCTCCACGGCGCTCTCAACTTGGCCGCGTCTTTTATCCCGTTCTGTACCTATGTCCTATTCAGTCTCTCCTGCGCCGTCATGGCCTTCTCCGTTTAACCTATGTTCGTCCTACGGTCCTCCTGTTTCGGCTCACCTGGAGGTCCCTTCGTCCCTGGCTGGACCTTCCATTTCTCCTGCGCGGAGTTCCTTTTTCCCAAGATGTCGATTGCACCATCTATAACGATGCGTCTCTCCTCGGTTGGGGGGCCCATCTTGCTGATCTTCGCGCTTCGGGGATGTGGTCCCCGTCGGAATGTCTGCTCCATATCAATATCCTCGAACTGCGTGCCGTCCGTCACGAGATCTCCTGCTGGTCTCCCCGCTTGATAGGCCGTCACATTCTCGTCCAGACCGACAATACCACGCAGGAGACCTACCTTTTGTTTGATCTATGCATCTCTCTCCGGGCATCAGTTCCTGCGTCCCATCTTCCGGGCGTGTCGAACATCCTCTCGGACACCCTTTCCCGTCGTCCTGCGTCTCCTCCCCCCCAATGCTCCTTCTGCTCCCGGTTGTTCGGAGTGTTTTCGCTCGCCTGGGGCGGCCGGTATTAGATCTGTTCAATTTTCCGTTCCCCCCCCCGTTCTCGTACCTACCGCGACGCGTCTACGTCACCCTCGCGACCGTCTCCCCGACACGCCACCGTCCGGGTGGTCTCACCGGTTTCTCTTTGGGTTTCGGGCGTCTCATCTCATCCGCAGTGTCCTTCTCCGCTTGTCCCGCGCGGACAAGACGACCCTTCTTCTCATACTCCCGTTTCATCCTGTGGCTCTCTGTGGCGCTCGCTGCTCTCTCGCCCCCCGCTTCTACTACCGCTCCGCCTCGCACTCCGGTAGTTACCTCGAGCGCGTGGCCCATTTCGGTCGTGCCCTCTATGCTCATGCGTGCTCTCCTCGGACACCTCAAGGATCAGGGTATTTCAAGTCCGGCTGCTCTCCTTGCCTCGGCTCCCCGTCGCCGTTCTTCGGACCGCATCTATGACTCCCGGTGGCGTCTCTTCACCGAGTGGGCGTCTTCCCGTGGAATCTCCCCATTAGATGCGTCGCTTGCGGCAGTTTTGGACTTTTTTGTGTTCTTCTGCAGGATAAACATTTATCCTATCCCTCTCTGCGTGGCTATCGTGCTGCCCTGCTGTCTGTGCTCCGTCCGCTGGGTCACGATCGTGTCCTTCATCATCCGTTGGTGTCGGATTTTCTCAAGGGGGCTCATGCCCGTGCGTCTCGTCCTCGGTATGTTGCGCCTTCCTGGCGCCTGGACGTCATCTTATGTCACCTCCGGGAACCCACTTATGAGCCGCTGTGTTCGGCCCATCTTCTCCATTTATCTCGGAAAACGTTTTTCCTCCTCGCTCTTGCCTCTGCCGGTGGCCGTTCTGAGCTTCATGCCCTCGTGGCTGATTCGAAATTCACGCAAATTGCGGCCGACGGTTCGTCGGCCACCCTACATTTTCCTCCGGATTTTTATAGAAAGAAACAAAATTTCGATGATCCTCCGGTTGCTTGGCACGTTCCGGCCCTCCCTAACGGTCAGTAACGTTATGGGGCTACCAATTGCCCGGTTCGTGCGTTACGTTATTATCTTAAAGCTACTCATTCTTTACGGGGGGGGGGGGGGGGGCGCAAGAAGTTGTTTATTTCTACCAAAGTCACCACTTCCAATAAGGAGATTAGCCCTATCACCATTAGTGCGTGGCTCAAAGCTACTATCGTTGCCGCCTATGAATCAGCTGCTCCATCCACCTTAGAACAACTTCACGTCAAGGCTCATGATATTCAAGCTCTTTCTACTTCCTTGGGCCATTTCTCCAGGAACTCACCCAATCAATTGGTCAAAAAGGGCTACTGGAAATCCCCATCTACATTCACACGCTTTTATCTAAAGGATGTTCAGCTCCAGGCTTCGGGCCTTTACTCCCTGGGCCCTGTGATAGCGGCGGGTGAGGTCCTCCAATTTTCCAGGCCAACTTCTTCCTCTCTGTCTGTTCCACCGACGACGTCGTCTGCTGCGCCGTCCCAGCACTGAGATTCTCCTCGTTCCATCGTTACAGGTAGGTGCTCCCTCCCCAAGGGCTGTCTGTTCTTTTTTCATTAATACAGAAACAGCTCACAATTATGTTTACATAATAAAACCCCCCCATTCCCTCCCTGTGAATGGTGGTTTTGTTAGTAAACTGTTGTGAGCTTTTCTGTATTACAAACATCGCTCCCTCCCAGTCCTCTTCCTTCCGCCTTCGAAAATGTGATTACAGGTAGCGAAAGTGTGACCTAGATACACGGGAACGAGGCGGGAGGGGCGATATTAGGCCCAATAAGGGAAAATTTTCGGTTGGCTTACTCTGGCGTATAAACTTTAACAGAGAAAATTCTCATTAATACAGAAAAGCTCACAACAGTTTACTAACAATACCACCATTCACAGGGAGGGATGGGGGGGTTTTATTTTATCAAATTTACTGAATCTTTTATTTTATTTTGGTGAATAAAATTAAGCATGTACTGAAAACTCCAATGTGCAAAACTTTTTAATAGTGATTCAAGGAATATTCTTGTAGATGCCATGTTGTGGCATTATTTCTTTTAAATTCAGTTTAAACATTTATGATTTAAAATAATAAAATATATGTGTATGCATAATATGACCCAATATGAGCTACACTCTGGATATATGATGATTGCAACTTTTGCAACAATTCAAATATTGTAACTTATAGTTTCAGTTTTTTACTCTGTATATATAATGATTGCAACTTTTGCAACAATTCTAATATTTTAACTTATTTTTTCAGGTTTTTTTATTAAAATTTATAAAACCTGTAAATAAAAAAAATGATTCAGATAAAAACTTCTTAATGGAAAAAGTGGATATGCTTAAAAAAAATAGGCTTATATATAAACTTAAATGAATTATTCCCTTGAAAGTGAAATAAAGGTATTAGTCCATTCTGTCCACTTGCCTGTCCATCTGTGAATTTTCATATGCATTACAGTATCTCAAAACTTTTACTGTTTTTCTTCATGACAGTCTTGTCAGAGTATTAGTTTGCAATCATATATTTAGAACTTTACTATAACCAAGTAGGAGGGCCCCTTTCCTCTTAGCTTTTCATATTCTTATATAAATGAAAAACATTACAATAGAATATTTCTACATCCACCTTCGTGCTGCCCTCACTTTTCCCTTCTCCGAACCCCATCCCAAAGTCAGCCTCAATAAGCTAGAACAAGATGAATCAGATATATTCATACTTTAATATTTTGTATAACTATTCGTCCATAGGTACCTATGTACATGCCAGAAATTATGTCATTATTGTGTAATATGTAGACATAGTGGGCATCACAATAATATACCTTGTCAAGACTAAAGAGATATTGTGTCATACAGTCACAAATTCATAAATCACTTCATCAGCATAGTTAATCATAACATCATATCTGTCAGATTGAAAGCTTGCATTTACTGTTTTTTACTTCATGACAGTCTTGTCAGAGTATTAGTTTGCAATCATATATTTCGAACTTTACTTTAACCAAGTAGGAGGGCCCCTTTCCTCTTAGCTTTTCATATTCTTATATAAATGAAAAACATTACAATAGAATATTTCTACATCCACCTTCGTGCTGCCCTCACTTTTCCCTTCTCTGAACCCCATCCCAAAGTCAGCCTCAGTAAGCAAGAACAAGATGAAACAGATATATTCATACTTTAATATTTTGTATAACTATTCGTCCATGGGTACCTATGTACATGCCAGAAATTATGTCAATATTGTGTAATATGTAGACATAGTGGGCATCACAATAATGTACCTTGTCAAGACTAAAGAGATATTGTGTCATACAGTCACAAATTCATAAATCACTTCATCAGCATAGTTAATCATAACATCATATCTGTCAAATTGAAAGCTTGCAGACTACCATACACTTTAGATCCTTCAACAAATAGCCTTATCATCATTCTACTACTGCTTATTACTGCTGTCATTGCATTCATATTTGCTCAAATATATCACAATTTTCAACCCCTCCTAAATAAATAAAAAATAAACCACTGTATTTGACTCTATTAATCCATCAGTCAGGTTATTTCATTTATCATTTACTCACATATTACATAACATTCCTTTATAATAGCCCAACATGTCCATGATATTCATAAGCTTTATCGACTCGATATAGTATCACAGTGGAGAAACATTTATAGTCCAATCACGATCAGCTGAGCGCCGTGACCCATGGGTCCCTTGTTTTTTCTGGTTATTATGACATCTTGGAATGTGCATACGTAATAGTTTGTGAACGATTAAATGAAAGGGCAACCAGTTTAATTGATTATGAAAGAAAATAACCGATCTTCAATATGATGGATAACTTGGCATACCACTAGTACTTACACATATTTCTGAAGCCTTTAGTCAGTTACAGTGACTTATTTTAATTCCAGAAGTATCAATGAATGGATATGACTAGGCTTAATTTATTGGGAGAAAAACCAAGTACCATGGCTTGGTCAATATTTATGAATACAGTTCCTCTGTCAAAGGTCTTGATCACTCATGACGATACTGATTGGTTGTTGGCCATGACATTATCCTCCAAAATTTTTAACTAAAATTTAGACTATTAAATGATGGGGAAAGGCCATATCACCTAGTCATAATTTTGATAAGAATTAAAAAAGATTGTTATTCCTTACAATGACATTTTGATGTACTTTCAGGCTTATCAGGCACTTACATCTTATAACTTTACAAGACACTTTATAGAAAACATTTAATTTAGGAAGATTTTTTTCAATGTTGATCAGTTTTCAATAATATAGTTGTTATTATGAGTAGCAATGTTAAAATATTTATTAATTTAATTGTTCTGTAAAAAAATCATTTGAAACCAGTTTGAATGTATTTTTATATCCTTATTTTAGTTAGTGTAATTATATGTGTTCTTTCAGGTTTGGTTTATTTGAGGCAATGTCTGCTATTGAAATGATGGATCCAAAAATGGATGCTGGGATGATGTGCAACCAAGTACAGAGGAAAGTTCTTAACTTTGACCAAGCTGTGAAGGTCAGTACAGGTCAAGGTCATGACATAATGTCAGAATTTGTAGTCATCTCCACAAAAAAATGTATACAAGTTACATCAAGACAGCCATGATAGCCTGATAGGTGTACATGGTTAGGTCATGTCCTGTTTTCATCAGTTTGAAAAAAGGCAAAGTCATTTGAACATTAAATATAGAATCTATCTTAAAAAGGTTAAAAATGACTTTGCAGTTTTCCTGGCATTGTTGACATCATCATTTAGATTTTTATTTTTACCTGTTTTTTTCAAGTTGTAAAATAAAGATATGCTTCATATATCCAAAATTGATTTTTAAAAAATGTCAGATATTACTTTTAGAAATTTCATTACATAACAGTGATATCTTACACATTTTTTATGTTACCGCTGCATAAATTAAAACAAATCTGTGCAGATATGTTTTATTCTTTTTCATTGAGGCTTTTTTTAATATACTAAATGAATTTACTGTTGTCAGTTACTGTTATGATTTTTTTTTTATTGCAGGAAGATGCTCTGAAACTTAAAGATTTTACTCCTGAAGAAACCATAGGTATTATTGATGACACGTTGGCTTGCTTGGTAGGTGTTTTAACCCTGTGAAGGGCCTGGTCATTATGTGCTTATCACATTTTAGACAATCATTTACCATTTCCTTGTTATTGTGCAGAATTTTCATTTTTATCTTAGTAGATACTGAATAGTTAAGTAAACTTTCAGAAATTTCCATACTGGGTGTGAGGAAATTAAATTTCATAAAAGAATATTTTTCAGCAGGTTTAGATGATTTGGAACTGTAAATTTCTTTGTTTATAATGAATTTCATAAAGCATGAGCTAATGAATAATTTTGAAATAAACATTCAGTTAACTTTATAAGCCTTCTGAAGTGTGATTTATTGTGTTAATTTCATTGTGATTGAGACTTTGTTTATTTGAACCAGGTGACTTGGCTGGAGGGACACTCCCTGGCTCAGACAGTTTTTACCAATCTTTACCTTCATGGTCCCCATGAACTCGAAGACAGAGCCCTCAAAGCTTTCTGTGTGTGTATCCTCAAGACTGTGGGTGTGATGAGGGAACGTATCAACAGAGCGTCAGTGTATGAGGAGGTGGGGTATTCTCTTATTAGAAAAAAATAAATTTATATTTTGGTTTAAGTCAACTCAGAATTCCAGGATTTTCCATTTCACTTTAACATAAGTCTTTTGCTCAGCTGACTTTTAGTCATGCTGAGCTATAGTGATCACCCTTTGTCCATTGTTAGTCTATATGTCGTCTGTCTGTCCATTAACCAGGCACAAATTGTAACTGCTGGACCTACAATCTTCATACTTGACATCCAGGGAGGTCTATGAAAAATCTCCTTGGAAAGGTGAACTAAGGTCTCTGTTACCCAAATCCTTTGAGCTATGCTTCAGTAGCATTGGGGTACCACCTGCAAAATTTGGCATTCAGATGATGAAATTCCTTTAATGAATGTTTTTCTAGACAGCTGAGCATCAGGACCCCTGGGTCACTTGTTCCTTACTGCATCATAAAATGGTTCACAGGCCACAAGTTTCATTTGTGCCTGTTATGTATATATATCGATCATGACTAGTTGGATCAGTCCTGAAGACTCATAGTGACACTTGTATTTTTATGCCACCACCACAAAGTGGCCGGGGCATATAGTTTTACCCATGTCCGTCCTTCCGTCATTCCGTCATTCCGAAATCAAACAGTTGTACGGACTTTATTTTGCAATGCCTGCAGATATTGGCCTGATTTTTGGTGTGTGGGCAGATAATGACCAGTTACAGATCAAGTTTGCGTTTCGTCCCAGTTGACCCATTTTTGACCCTTTTACGGCTCCTAAACTTAGAAAATTTCATGAAAAATACAAATTTTTCATGACAAGTACACATGTACAGACTTTTTTTCGCAATGCCTGCAGATATTGGCCTGATTTTTAGTGTGTGGGCAGATAATGACCAGTTACAGATCAAGTTCGCGTTTCTTCCCGGTTGACCTTATTTTGACCATTTTATGGCTCCTTAACTTAGAAAATTTCATGAAAATATAAATTTTCATGACAAATACACATGTACAGACTTTTTTTCGCAATGCCTGCAGATATTGACCTGATTTTTTGTGTGTTGGCAGATATTGACCAGTTACAGATTGAAATTGCGTTTCACCCCAATTGACCTACTTTTGACCGTTTTACAGCTCCTGAACATAGAAAATTTCATTAAAAATATAAATTTTCATGACAAATACACATGTACGGACTTTTTTTCGCAATGCCTGCAGATATAGGCCTGATTTTTGGTGTGTGGGCATTTATTGACCAGTTACAGATTGAGTTTGCATTTCGTCCCAGTTGACCCACTTTTGACCCTTTTACGGCTCCTGAACATAGAAAATTTCATGAAAAATATAAATTTTCATGACAAATACACATGTACAGACTTTTTTTCGCAATGCCTGCAGATATTGGCCTGATTTTTGGTGCGTGGGCAGATAATGACCAGTTACAGATAGAGTTCATGTTTTGTCCCAGTTGACCTACTTTTGACCGTTTGGGGGTGCCCTAACATAGAAAATTTCATGAAAAATAGAAATTTTCATAACAAATGCATATGTATGGACTTTTTTTCCGCAATGCCTGCAGAAACCACCCTGATTTTTTATGTGTGGCCAGATAATGACCAGATAGTTACAGATCGAGTTTGTCGCTGTTGACCTACTTTTGACCATACGACATCTCCTGAACTTAAAAAATTTTATATAACTTAACAAATGTTTCTAATTTGCCCCAGGCGGGGGCATTCGTGTCGTTCCGACACATCTAGTTTTTCTTTATTTAACACATTTTCCCTCTATTTTTGATATTGCAAAATAAAATCAGTGGTATCAGTTTCTCAACTATGGTGTCATCCAGTGTACTGAAAAAAGTAAACTTGGTGTGTTTATTATGTCCCCTTACAACCCTGTTAGCATATGTCATGCTGGTCAGCTGAGTGACATGACCCATAGGTCACTTGTTTACATAAATATATAGTTTTTTTAAAGGGGAGAGGGGAAATTGTTTATATGCTTCACTTGGTGAACACTTTGTGGTATACACAAAGGATACCTTAGTGGAAATCTCCATTGATCTGTAATAGGAATTTGCAATACTATCGTATATCATATGACATACCATTGATAGCTTATGTGCAGGTTATGGCATGCACATAGTAAGCCAGGTGTAAACATTGGTTTTACAGGAGGATTTTCAGCCCATGGTGTATGGTTTCAAGCTTGCCTGTGATATAACTGATCTGAGAGCTACGGGGATGCTAAAGGAGGTGGAAGATGATCTTCATAAGGTGGTTAAAGTAAGCACAGATTCCTGGCATAATACTCTACCTATATCACGTTTAGTTCTATAATGATGCTGACATGCAAGGGCCCATCATATTCTCCCCATCACCTTCTTACACTGTTGATATATTGCAGTATAGAATTGCCTCTTTTTATTTACATAAAATGTATCCTTGGAAATTATTGCCAGCAGTGAGGAGTGACAGATGATAAAGGGTTTTGGTACAGTGCATTCAGAAGTGTTGATGGACTTTTTGTACAGTTCAGATATAAAGGAAAAGGAGTTTGTTGAGTGAAACAAGTAAATAGATGTTTAAACTGTTGGGGCTGTCTTTTATTCAGACAGATGAGACTGGCAGATGAAAAGTGTTGTGTGTGACTTGCCCTGTAACATGCTGTTACATTTTTTTTTTATTTTAGACAACAAGAAGTAAAGGAGGAGAGACAAGAGAGCCAGAAACACAGAAAGAGGTAAGAACACCAAGTATGTGTATGTGAGTCTGCAGATATTTGCAAGCTTCATCTGAGTATCACCATATACATTTTATTCCGTAAAAGATATCCCTTGCATTTATGAAAATTGAAGTGTTTTGAAAAGCCAAACAAATATAAATTTGTTTTATCTTCACTCAGATAAAATTGAATTTTTTCTAGGATTGTCAGCCTTTCACTATCTGTAGATACCACAAAATGCTCTCCATCATAGAATTAAAAGTTTAAAATTGGGGAAATTGTGTGGTTAACCGGGTACTATGATAAAGTCAGTTCATATGGAATACAGCCTATATTGCCATTTACCAAAAAATCAAACTGTTACCTCTTTCCATATGCAGGATTATTTAATCCTACTAGACAGCTGAGCACCTTGACCCAAGTGTCTCCTTTTTTTTATTATCACATTTTGATTTTCAGCATGACCTTGCCTTTGGTATTTACTGTCGACTCAAGTGCTGCCGCCTCATATTGTCTGTTCTGCTGGCTTTCTGTAAGGAAAAGGTAAGGGGAACAAGAAAATCAATATTAACCTTCTTGATTTACTATCATTAAATATAGAGATTATGTATCTTTTAGTCAATCAGCTGAGCGCTATGACCCATGGGTCACTTTTATCAAACTTTTTTATTAATTAATTTAATTCATTTTATTAATTTAATTAATGTTGCAGTTATTTGTCTCAAACATGTCTGTACTTTTGCAGACTAATCAATTGAGTCATCAGTACCATTGTTGCCTGTCAAAGCTTTATTGTTTACTTTTTTTAGCTCAGCTGACTGTAAGTCATCCTTTAAGCTGTATGGCTCCAAAATACCCCTAAGAATAATGAAAAATTTGATACAAAAACTGCAGTATCTCAATAACTAGAACACTGATCTTCATTATTTTTGGCAGACATATTGATCATGAGGTGTTCCATCAGTTTCTGCAGACTTGGTGCACCGACTCTATTTTTTCAAATTTTTATGAATTTTTTTCTCTATTTTTTGAGACCTTTAAAGATGTTTTTATCTGTCAACAGGGTACAAATCGTAACAACTGGACCTAGATTCTTCATTCTTGTCCTGCAAGAAGGCCCATGAAAAGTGTCTGTGGAAACCTGATATTAGGTCTCTGTTTCCCATATACTTCAAGCTATAAGACTCCGAAGTATCCCTTAAGAATAATGTAAAATTTGATACAAAAGATGAAGTATCTGAACAACTAATGCAGAGATCACCATGATTCTTTGCATGGATATTGATTATGGAGTGTTTCATCGGTTTCTGCAAACAGGTGGTGCAACCTATATTTTATTCAATTTTTTGAATTTTTGTCTCTATTTTTGAGACCTTTAAGGATGCTGTCATCTGTTAACGTGGCACAAATTTTACTTTGTTAGGCTTATTGCTCCATTTGTTGATGAAGATATTTCAATTAAACTTAGTAGACTGATGTACAGTGACAATACCAAGCACAGCTATTGAAACTTTCCCCATATTTTATCTTCTTGACAGTAATTAGCACTAAATGACCAAACATAGTATAGATCCCAACCCAGCTCAGGCCAAAGTTTTGCGATAACTCTTCATAACTGAACAACCACTCTCCATATAGCTTTCATATTTGTATTGTATTGGGGATTAGGAATCCTAAATATAATTTTGAGGTCAAGGCCACAATGCTCCTGTGTTCACTAAAAAGTCAGATTAAAGCTTTTTGTTGGTCTTACTGCTCTGTTGACACATAAGATATTTCTGTTAAACTTATACTAATGTTCTGTGACATTATCTAGGTTGAGTTTTATTATAGGCAAAATCCACACATATTTAATGAGATCAGAGGTCACCAAGCAACTTTTGTTGTTGGTGCGATAACTTAGCAGGAATGTAATGGATTTCATGAAATTCAGTAGAAATATTAACCAATATAATATCTCACCTAAGTTTGATTCCTGCCAAAATTGATGCATATTTAATTAGGTCAGAGGTCACAAGAAATATGACAGGTATATTACGCATCCTTTGTTTTCTCTTTGCTCTTTGTTTTCTGAATGCCAAGCTCTTTTGTCCTCAGACCTACCTACACCTGTGACATTGGTCCATGGTGATCAACTTTATATCATTAAAATTAGGAACAAAAGAGGTAGCTGTTTATCAGCAAGACTTGTTTAATTACTGAATGGCCACCACTTGTTACCAGTATAGTCATGACATTCTGATTTGACATGTATGAATCTCTGGACTAGTTCTTGTACCAAATGGTCAATAAGATCATGGTGGTGTAACATGATATTTCTTGAGGCAGACAGATGATTCATTTTCAGCATTAGAAATCACCTGTAAGTAACCATCAACGCGACAGTTTTTAGCTTAGCATTTGAATGCCTTCCCCAAACCAATTATTTCCTGCATCTGTAACCTGTTTACTCTGACCATAGTTGTTGCATTACTGCCGCTTGTCAGCTGAGTATCATGACCCTTGGGTCACTTGTTACCAAGTATGATTTTGATGTCAGCCTGATACTTGGCACCACATAGGGCATCTTAGTTGTAGTACTCACAGACTGACAGCTACATGGTTGTTTTGCAGGGTCAGGGAATACCAGAAGCACAGAAGCTGCTGGTCCAGGTGGCTGAGCTTCTTCCTCATATCTGCAGAACCCTGAGTTACGGCATACAGCCAGCCGAGGAGCAGGCCAGCACTCACGGTAACCCTCACCTCAACAGGCATTGCTACCATAACAAAGGGTTCCATATATTTCCTTATATTTTTGTATGAAAATTTGCTCCTGGTATTTTCTTTTTTTTTTCAAGCATTTATACTAATTAAATATGTTCCTTTTTTAGCCCTCAGCCCTTAGGCTGATGGGCTATTGTCGTCACCTAAGCTGTCCGTCCGTCCGTCCGGAGTCCGTTAACTTTTACCTTGTGAGCAGAATATCTTGAAAAGGATTCACCGTCAGAATTTTATTTCCTCAGTAAAGATGTATATCGACAAAATCTCGGTCAAGTTCGAAGATGGGTGACCTTGACCTATTTTTCTACATTTTAGAGCTGATTATAGAAAAACACTTAGATGCTTATTACTCAGGAACCATTTGGTGGATTTTCACAAAACTTACTATGATTATTGGGACTGATAGTCTGTACCTGCTACACAAGTTTGGTGGCACCACCGACAATTTCTGATTTTTAATTAATTTTTCTTGGATTTTTTAATTTTGGGCTTGTGAGCAGGATATCTCTAAAAGGATTCACCGTAGGAATTTTATTTTTTCGGGGAAGATGTGTATTGACAAAATCTTGGTCAAGTTCGAAGATGAGTGACCTTGACCTATTTTTCTACGTTTTAGAGCTGATTATAGAAAATACATTTAGAAGCTTATTTCTCAGGAACCATTTGGTGAATTTTCACAATACTTAGTATGCTCATAGGGACTGATGATCTGTAACTGCTGCACAAGTTTGGTGGCATCACCTACAATTTCTGATTTTTAATGAATTTTTCTTGGATTTTTAAACTTTGGCCTTGTGAGCGGGATATCTCTATAAGGATTCACAATAGGAATTTTATTTCTTTGGTGAAGATGTATATCGACAAAATCTCGTTCAAGTTCGAAGATGGGTGACCTTGACCTACTTTTCAAGGTCACAGAGCTTATAATAGAATAAAACTTAGAAGCTTATTTTTCAGGAAGCATTTGGTGGATTGTTATGAATTATGGTACATTTCAAATTTATAACTGAGACATGTATCGATATACATCCATGTGAGAACAGATATTTAGTACTTGTTACTGTTACCACCTCCAAACACTGTTCTTTTGGCTGAGGGCTTTTGTCAGCTTCTGCTGATATTCTAGTCTTTTACCTCACAATCATGTTTCCAGGGTAACATTTTTAATTATATAGACCTGGTATTATTGAAAACATTCAGTTTTTAAGCAAACCTGTGAGCTTATGCGATGGTGTGGTGTCGTCTGTTGTCCGTCATCTGTATGTCAATCCATACTATCTAAAAAATAGCAGGAGCCAGAATTACTAAATTTTATGCAAAAATTCAGTGGCCTGATGAAAGTTGTAGGATTGAGTTTATTTATTTTTTGCTATCTGCATTAAATTTATATTATAGGGAAAATGCTAAAAAACCTTAAAAAACCTTCTTCTTTGAAACTGTTCAGTCAAATAGTTCAGTATTTCACAGAAGTTACCCTAGAAACAAGCTTTCTCAAGTTTGTTTGAATGGTTCCAGTTTGGTGATTTTTGGTGGAGTTACAGGAAGCTGAACTTAGTTGTTTGTCCAAAAAAGTATATCAAAATTACAATCTCAGAAAGTGCTGGAGCTATCATCACCAATTTTTTGCAAATGTTAGTCATAAAAATTATATTGAAATTGAGGTATTGTTGGTGCCACCTGCATTGAACTTTTCTGTACAGGGGTCATCATTCATCAATACATGTTCCTAATTTCTCATGAAGAGCAGGAGCTAGCATTCCAAAATTTGATGCAATCATTAGTCACATGTCAAATGTTGTTTGATTTTTTTGTGGCGCCAACTGCACAGATTTAGATTCTAAGGGGGAAAAGCTAGAAAACCTTTGAAAATCTTTTCTCCTATATCATTTAGCCTAATTAATCAATATTTGACAGAATTGATTCCAGAGATGAGTTTGCTCAAGTTCGTTCAAATGGTCTATGTTCGATGAAGTTTTTAGCAGAGTTATAGGAATTTAATCTCAGTCATTTGGCCATGTAAGCATTCTAACATGACAATCTCTGAAACAACAGGAGTGAAATGCAGTGAAATTGTTAATAAGATAAGAATATGGACAAGGCTCATAACTTGATTTCTACAATAAGGATCACATGTTATTTTTTGCTAGATTATCCCTGCATTCTTGGCTTTGAGCCTCTTGTGAATCAGCGACTACTGCCCCCTACCTTTCCTCGCTACACTAAGATCAAGACTAGAGAGGAAATGGTGACATACCTGGAGGAGCTTGTTAAACGATTTAAGACTGTGTGTAGTGTCACTGAAATGACAACTCTCCACCAAGTCATCGTAAGTCATTATTATTTAGAGTTTTATCACAATTCAACTTGTTATACTGAACAAACTTTTGCACATTAAGAATCAGAACATCTCAGGTCTAGTATAATGTTTACTTTTATTGTTGTGTTAAAATTTCAGTCCGAAATTTCATTGGAAAATATATTTTCTGGCCAAAGTTAATACTGAACATTGTTGAAAGTATTATATTGGCATTATGAAAAAAGATAAGCATGCAATGCCTAAAGGAAGTGTTTGTGAATCTTGTTATAATATTTCCTGAGTTGTCATGAATCATTTATTTATTACATTTCAGGATTTCCTGAGCGACTTCAGCAAACCATCCCCATGTGTATTGTCAAGGTCATTGTTACAGGTGGGAATGTTTAAACACAGAAATATTTTTTTACATAAATTATTATTGAAGGAGTCACAGTGAGAACCATTGCCTTTGTCTTATTCATAAATATTAGAGGGAGAGATTGGTTGTAACATAATTTTTGATGATTTAAAGAAATAGAACAACCAGACACAAATTATTAATTGGTTAATATAAGTACCCATATTACCATGAAATAAGTTGAACATAATTACCTAAAATGTTTAATGAGTAAAATCAGTCTGACTTGTATATCACACTAAAAAGTCAATGTAACAGACAGGGTATGATGAGATTTTATGAAAAATGATAACTTTATCATATTATGTTAGCTTTGATAAACAGAACTCCAATATATTATTTGATGGTTGGAACTTTTTATGCTTGTACTTTACTTCAATGATTTGTTTGTTTATATATATATATAAATATACATATATATATATATATATATATATATATATATATAAATATATATATATATATATATATATATATATGCCATACATTATTAAATAACTTGTTAATTAAAAAAAAAATCCAGAAAATATATGGTTTATATATATATATATATATATATATAAATATATATACAGTTGAACCTCATTGTGTTAGACTTGCTTAAGTAGAATACCCTGCTTATGTCGAAGTTACGTACTCGATATTCCAGACAACTCTAGTTAAATTATTACCAAATAAAACCCGCATGTGTCTAACCTCAGATTTGTCACAGTTTTCTGGGATGGGGGTCCCTTCGACTTTGACATAACAAGGTTTATATATATTATATAAATTTATATATACATTTGTATACTGTTGTTATTTTTCTTAGTTAACTGTGATCCCTCAGAACAGACGGTGGTTTGGTGGGACTAACATGGTGGAGGTACTCAGAACCACCATCAGAGCATTCATAGCGCCACCTGTACTTATGCCCAGGTAAGTTCACATCATCAAGAGTGAATGAAAGTCAGTAAATATAATTTGATCCCACTTAATCAACAACTTGATTAGTTAATTACATTTTGTTATAAATAAGCATTTTAAGTAATGATACTGCAGTTAATTGATGCAGAAGGACATATGCTGTGTAGCTTATTTAAACAGCTGCAGATAAACTCCTGCAAAAGAATGATCACAGTATATTGTTGGAGACATGTTTATTCAATATATATTTAAGTCAGCTGAACTATAGTTTACTGTTATCAACCTTTGTCTGTCCGTCCATTAGACTAGCACTTTTTTAAACTAATAGACCTACAAATTTGACAAACATTTGGATGTCTCTATATATGCTGTCCAGCCAAACAAAAGATTGGGTCACTGAGACTTCATGCCTTCCTTTGAGAAATTAAGGAAAAATCTCAATTTTGTACTGAAACCCTATTGTTGCACTTGGGACTGCCTAATATCAAAACAAATTTGATAAAGTTATCGACTGGAACATTAGATACCTTATCATGAGAGCAAGAAATATTTTCTCACTTAACTTGCTAAACTTTAGATAATATTCAGGTAAAATAGTTTTCTGTTCATTCCCCAACTTATATTTTAAGTTTGCAATATTATGAAAGAAATCAAAGCAATGAGTCCATCTCTCCTGAGTTTGTCTGGGTTTTTTTCTTTGAGTGATTTCCTTTTCTTCTGTGTGTACTTACAGAGATCATGGACAGCTCTGTAATTACCTGTCTTGTATGATATCAGTTCTCAATATTCACCACTTCCTCGTTTGCCACAGTGATGTGTATCAGAGATAAACTTTCAGTGTCTTTGTAACTTTTAATGGCCTTGACCTGATGCCATCTGTTTTATTTTGTTTTCAGCCATGTGGTCTGGATCTGGATCTTTGATTACTGTTGAAGTGGTTAATTTGGCTGTCGAATTTTTGCACTTTTTTCATTTCACAGCATAAGTGCATCTTTAATTTTTTTGCAAATCAGTATGAATGGGTGGTTCATTTTGTATCAGATTATTAAACGATTATATAAAAGACAGATTTGTAGTGCAACCTCCCTCCCTCCTAACAAACTCTGGGTGACTGCATACGTGATACGGGCAACTGAGTACAGTGACCACATAGTTTAAACAATACGTAATAAAACCGGGTATAATCACGTTTGATGATGCAATGGTACTGCATCCAAGACATTGTTTGACATCTGACTAAGTTGAAGAATTGCTCAACAACATCAGCTCTGTGATTAATAACTAGAAGCAGCCCGCTATGTGCTAACAACAAACAGAGCTGACAACAATCATGACTTACTCTCAGCACAATCGTACTGCAAAGTCATTGGCTAGGGTTTCCAACAGTCTTCAAATGCTACTTGTTTCATAGTTGTTTTTACAAATCACTTTAAATTGGAGGTGATATCAGCTGATGTATGACCTCTAATGGCAGCATGACTACTCTAACATCCTGGTTGAAGATGCCTCAACTAAAGCGACCCACAAGCAGGGATTACCAGCCCCAAGTGTCTTTATTTCAGGCGAGAATGCTGCAATCTTCCAAGCATCAAAATTAACATGTGTTCTTTATTAAGGGCAAAATTAAAAACCCTGCTAACACTTGCAAAGTTTGTTTCAAAACATCTGTCTCTCTGGTTTAAGGCCACCCTGATAGGTTAAGTAGTTAGATGTGCTTGCTATCATTGTTTTCTAAATTTAAAATTTGTTAGAGCTGGATTTTTGGATTGTAGCCAAATTTGACCTGACACTTGCCACTTCACCTCATATCAAGTCAGTGTTTCTTGTGTGGTGGTCATTATCAATCTCAGCTGAGCTTATACAAGTTTCTAAGGATTCAGCTGTGTTATGTAGGTTATCAATGTTTTGTTCAAATCTGTCATAAAAATGACAGCTTTTTCCCTTTTGCTTCAAGGGTTAACTTGGAGTTGTTTGTCACTTCCATGTTTGCTGGGAAATGTGATGGCCATTCAGCTGATTCTCACACTCTCCTATAGAGCAGCTGTTGCTTGGTTTTTAGCTCAGCTGACTATAAGTCATCTGAGCTATAGACGTGGTCCTTTGTCCGTCGTCCGTCCGTCCGGCTGTCCGGCCGTCTGGCCGTTAACAGGGCACATTTTAAAACTGTTGGACCTACGAACCCAAAATTCTGCATACCATTAGATGTCCCCAAAATCTCCTACCATACCAAAAATTGGGTCATTAGAACTTCGTTCCTTTGAGATATTAAGGAAAAACCTCCGTTTTCCATAAAAAAAGCCATTGTTACACTTCAAGGCTGCCTAATATCAAAACCACTGATCTGTTTCTGATCAGATTTAGTATTCATATTCTTCCATACATTTTCTGTGCACATACCAAAAATTAGGTCAGTATTGGGTATTATTTTGAAGTTATAGGCCCAAATATAATGCAATTTTTTAAAAATCAGGAAATATATTTGCTCACTTAACATGAGAATTGCTGAAGCTGGAGACTTTTTTTCAGGAATATAACTTTATTTAATCAAGATTCAATTGTTTACCCAAAATTAGATCTGAATTTTGCAAATTGTTCAAGTTATTAGCATAAATAAAAAATCAATACCTTAAATTTTGTCCAAATTAGGCAGTGGCAAGTTTTTTCCCTGTAAGTACTGTTGATTTTATTTTCACAGCATATATACATTAGGATTTAATCTTTTAAAATCTGAAATTTCAAAGAAATTGTTTGAAAAGAGTAGCTTTTATTCAAGTTTTCATACACCATGTCAAGTGTTGTTTACATCTGGCCCACCTAGTAGTACAGCCTTCACTTGCATTATGTAACCCACCCCAGGCAGCTTGCCTTGGCCCAGCTTGGCCAGTACTACCAGGCTTCCCCTCTGCCCTGCACTCACCCCCCCCCCCCCCCAGCTGGTGCATAAACTAGATGAATGTTATAATTTTCTGTATTTTATTTTATTCTTGGACATGCTACATTTTAAATTTTGTATTGTACCACCAGGGTTACAATGATTAAAGTGCACATTTAATTGTGTCCACAAAGTGATGTATTGCTATGAAAGTGTGGATGTTCATCAGATAAGTAATGCTTTACTTCAGAAGAGTAAAACTTCACCAGGTGTGAAATTGACTATTAATTCCAGTAATTAATTATAGCTTAGATTGTAATTAGCACAATGATATTGTTTGTCCCTCATTCAACCAACAGTGTGTATACTTTATTTGAAAAGATGTTTTTATTTCATCAAATGTACTGAATCTTTTATTTTATTTCAGTGAATAAAATTAAGCATGTACTGAAAACTCCAATGTGCAAAACTTTTTAATAGGGATTCAAGGAATAATTTTGTAGATGCCATGTTGTTATATATAAACTTAAATGCATTATTCCCTTGAAAGTGAAATGAAGGTATTAGTCCATTCTGTCCACTTGCCTGTCCATCTGCAAATTTTTCATATGCATCACAGTATCTCAAAATTTTTACTGTTTTTCTTCATGACAGTCTTGTCAGAGTATTAGTTTGCAATCATATATTGAGAACTTTACTATAACCAAGTGGGAGGGCCCTTTCCTCTTAGCTTCTCATATGCTTATATAAATAAAAAACATTACAATAGAATATATTCATATTTTGCATTTGCAAAAATTTCAAACTTAAGCTGGTTGTCGTGACCCATGGGTCCTTTGTTTATATTCTGGATTCTCAACATCATTGTTTGGCTAAAACTGAATAAATACCAGACATGGTGCGAATACTTGGCAAATGTATATGAATATGAATATGAATATGTACTCCATTATAAAATTTCTTGCATAAGAATGGGAATTCAGGTAAAAATGAAAGTATTTGAATACCAGTGCAAATACTTTCAAAATGTATTCATGAATGCATTCATGAATATATTCTATAATATTATTTTAATAATCTTTTCAGTTATATTTTATTAAAAAAGATCATATGATTCTCTTATTATTTTTAATAAAAATTATATTTGGCACAATATTTGTTATTAAATTTTAATAAATAGTTAAACTCTTTATCTTATATGTGCTGCTTATCAGTTATATGGCCAAGCCAAAATCTATATGACAATGGCACTCTATTTGTTAATAAAATAAATGAAATCAATCTCTTCCCTGTCTCCAAAGAAACTATCAAAATCATACATAAGCTTAACACTAACAACTCATAATACAGCTTATATTTATTTCCACACAAAACCAGCATGTGCCTCATTTCAAAATCATATTTTTTTATCTTATATAACAGCTGAGCGCCGTGACCCATAGGTCCCTTGTTTGTTAAAGTCCCTACCAGTATATGACTTAACTGTTTGGTTGTTTTTGGTGGTTCCTCTGCTAGTTAATGTGTAATGAGTTAATTTCTCCCTTCTTCACTCTCACACTCCTGTTCTATTTGGTCATGTAATTGGAAGTCCTAATATTTGGATATTTTTTAATCGATTGATTCCATTGTACCAGGTTTATTTCAGACTTTATTCCATGTTCATTTACTTAAAAAATTAAAAAGATCAGAGGATCAATAGTGAAAAGTAAGTTGCCACAAATGCAGTGTTCTAATATTTTAAATGATGAATCCTGTGAACTTAAAAATAAGGACTCATATATCAGCTGTCTACAGCGTAAAAATTGCATATGTTTCATAAATTTCTTTCTGTCACTTTCACAATAAACTTTGTGTATTTTTGGCAGATGTACAATTGCTAACAACCAACAAGCCAAAGAGTATGTGGAATCCTTTCTGAACCATGCAGGCAGGATGATTTGTACCATGTGTCAGATTACTGGTCATAACCGAGCCAGACAAAGAGACAAGTGGGGTCACCTGCTGGAAGAATTGTCAAACCTACAGGATGAGGTGATTTTTCTCTGAAAGAATGTAGGGATGAAAGAATGTAGGGATGATCATTTATTCACTGAAGATAAGTGCACACGTTTATGTTGCATGAATGCCTTTCATTATCATTTATAGTGAATAACTTTGAAGGGATAAGGCATCAAGTAATAATGGTACATTTTGCATGAATATTATAGATTTAATTCAGTTTTATAGGTATTTTTATACATGATCAGCAGTAATTGTGATAACTAATGTACAGATGTAGGGGTTCTCTTTGAACATACAGATTGAGAGACCTGTATTAAAACAGCTAGCCTATATTAACATTATTTTTGTGTGAGTCATTAATGGACATTGTGATGTTTCACCAGGCTGACAAGGTGGATGCATTCCTCCACTCCTTGCTAATCAAGATGGAGCCTAACCGCCAGCACCTCGCCTGCTTTGGGACGTGGGTGCTGTATCACACCCTGCAGGTCATGCTGCATTATGTACTGGCAGGGCTGGAACTAGAACTGTATGCTGTCCATGAGTACCACTATGTGTTTTGGTGAGTTCAGTCTATTGGTGTTCCCTGACAATCTGTTAATGTTATGCCCTCATCAGTATGTCTGAAATGCTGTTAACGGAATAACTTGATGCACTGCATAAAAGGCAAGGTCAAGTTTAAACATGGATGACCTTGTCTAATTTTTGTGAACCTGTGAGCTTATGCAATGGAGCAGCATCATGAGATGTCCATAGTACGTTGTCTGTCCACCAGTGTCCTTACATGAACCCATATTGTCTAAATATCGGCAGGAGCTAGCATCACCAAATTTTATGCAAAATCAGTGGCCTGTTTAAAGGTTTAGGATTGAGCTAATTTTTTAGCCATCTGCATATACTTAGATTTTACAGGAAAAAAGCTAAATCAACTTAAAAATCTTCTCCCAAAGACAGTTGTCTGCCAAATTGTTAAATATTTCACAGAAATGATCTTAGACAAATGTTTGTTTGGATGGTTCCATTTCAGTGAGTGTTGGTCAAATTACAGGAAGCTGAACTTGGTCGTTTGGCCAAGTATGCATGCTAAATTACAATCTCAGAATCTTCAGGAGTTAGGATAACCAAATTTAAAGCAAATGTTGGTCATATTTATCATTGAGGTTTTGATAGGGGACATTCTCATTCTTTATCTTAGTTACCAGTATCCATTGATCGTAGCTTGTGGTGCCAACTATGTATCATTTCAGTAGATAAGGGTTACAAGACAAGTTTTGTTTAAAGGTGTTATTGCTTTCAGGTATTTGTATGAGTGCCTGTATAGCTGGATGATCTCAACCCTAAGCCGAGCAGACAACTTTGTGGTTGAATATGAAGCTCTTTCAGGTGAGCTGGATTCCAGTTTGATATGCCTTGGCAAAGTTCTGTGACTTTGTCTTTTATGAGCACTTTTCTGAGGCTTAACAGCTTCACTTTCAGGTCTGTGATGAGTTTTATGCATAAACTGTTTCAGCTTCAGCTACCTTAAGTGATTTATCCCAGTGTTGCCTGTCTTATTAGCAATATTGGTATATATGGAAATATCAACTAATTGAAAAACTTCAATTACAGAAAGCACCAACTTGGCTTTGTTCGGACTTAACATTAAATTAGATAATACTAATGAATGGAATGCTTTTTAGCTCAGCTGACTATAAGTCATCTGAGCTATAGTCGTGGTCCATTGTCCGTCGTCCGTCCATCTGTCTGTCCATCCGTCCGTCCGGATGTCCGTCCGTCTGTCCGTCCGTAAGACTGGCACGTTTCGACACCATTGGACCTACGAATCTGAAATTCGGCATACAGTTAGATGTCCCCAAAATCTCCAACCTTGCAAAAAATTGGGTCAATAGGACTTTGTTCCTTTGAGATATTAAGGAAAAACCTCAATTTTTTATTAGAAATCTATTTTCACACTTCAGGACTGCCTAATTTCAAAACCGCTCATCTGGTTTTCTTCATTTTTACCATAAATATTCCTCTATATGGTTCCTATGTACATGCCAGAAATTAAGTCAGTATTATATAATTTAAAAAAGTTATGGGCCCAAACATAATGGACTTTGTAAAAAAATGAGGAAAGATATTTTGTCACTTAAGACCAAAAGTGTTAAAGGTAGGAATTTTTTTTCAGTAATCCTACTTTAAATAATCAAAATTTAATTGTATACCAAAAATTAGATCAAAATCTGTTGAATTTTTTAAACATTGTCAAAAATATAAAATTGTTACCTTAAATTTTGCCCAAGTTTGACCATGGCACGTTTTTTCCTGTAAATGCATAGGATTTAATTTTCAAAGCATGTTTTTGTTACCATTTCAACTGTTAAAACAAAAAAATTTGAAACCAGTTGATCAAAAACTGTAGATTTTATTCAAGTTTTCAAGCACCATGTCACATATTGTTTACATCAAGCTAGTGTTATGCAGTTTACTAGAGCTCAGCTCCCCAGCTTCAGCTCTAAGTTCCTTAAATTTTGCATACAGTTAGATGTCCCCCAAATCCTCTACCATACTAAAAGTTTGGTCACTAGGACTGCATTCCTTCGAGATATTAGGAAAAAACTTCATTTTTCCATTAAAAACCCATTGTTACACTTTAAGATTGCCTAATATCAAAACCACTGATCTGACTTTGATCATATATAATATTCATATTTTTCTCTATACATTCGCTATGCATATGCCAGAAATGATGTCAGTATTGTGTAACTGTTTTAAGTTCTAGGCCCAAACATAATGCACTTTGTAAAAAATCAAGAGATATATTTACTCCCTTAACAAGAGGATTGCTGAAGCTAGAGATTTTTTGCCAGGAATATAACATTATTTAATCAAGATTCAATTGTATTCCCAAAATTAGTTCTGAATTTTTCAAATTTTATAAGTTATTAGCATAAATATAAAATCAGTACCTTAAATTTTGCCCAGCTTTGGCCATGGCTTGTTTTTTCCTGTAAGCACTGTTGATTTAATTTTCATATCTTGCACTAGTAAGGATTTTAGCTTCTAAATTCTGAAGTTATAAAAGGAATTGGTCAAAAACTAGCTTTAATGGAAGTTTTTATGAGACCATATCACACCTTGGCTGTACTGAAGCCCCTCTTTTATGTCCCCACATTGACCTTTCAGGCCAATTATGCATGCTTGAAGCGAGGCACTCTGCAGCCAGCCAGCTCTTGGGTGGCTTCAACTGGATCTAACTGTCCAACCCCCTCCAACTAGTATTTGTTAAGGCCATAAACATAACAATAAACTTTTTTTTTTAATTCTTGGTGTAGGTTAAGAACTTAAAAAAAATAAATGGAAAAGGAATTTATAGTTAATGAGTTACAGGGGATTACCTTAAAATTACTGATCATTTATGGATCTTCCATGGATGGCCAAAATTGTATTTCAAATGACACCATGCAGTCACCATTGGGTATTTTTCATTTCAACCATAAAAATGAAAAATAAATAATTAAAATAAAATTGTTGTTTACTATAAGGGATTATATGAAGCAAGATAATGATAGACAAGGATGCAGTTGATTATATTAAATTAATCTTCAGGTCATTTCCAGGAGTTTAACTTGTTGGTTTATATTTATTACAAAATTAAAATAATAAATAAATATGTCAAAAATTTAAAATATTACTCAGACAAGTGCTCATTAAAGATTTTAATTTGTTTGATTGATAACTCATGGTTGTATCAGTTGTTACATGATACTGGCTAAATAATCAAAATTTATATTGCTGGTCCTTTATTTCAGTTCATAAAATTAAACATTCCCAACTCCAGTTTGCTCCTGGTATGATATATTGGGTGATTTGATCCTTGGATTAATTTTAACATGTATTAGTTTTATAGCTGAGAATGCTTTTCTATATTTTTCCTGATATTTAAAAAAAATATAAATATTCAAATTTTTCCTGTTAGTGCTGTGGATTTAATATTTACAGCATGTACACATTAACATTTCATCTGTTAAAATCTGAAATTTGAAACCAGTTGATCAAAAACTGTAGATTTTATTCAAGTTTCCAGGTACCATTTCTTCATTGTTAACATCAGATCAGTATAAATGCAGTGTACTGGGCAGTTACATAACACCTTCAGGTCTGACCTACTGCCACTGTGAGTGTCTGGGTCAGGCTGGGTCAGGCAGTAATTACCATAGAGCCTCTCTTTCTCTCTCTCTCTCTGGCAGTCTAGGTCTCTCTTTCTCTCTCTCTCTCTCTCTCTCCTCTGCTTTTTCTCTTTCTTTCTCCATCTTTCTTTCTCTCTTTCTCTCTCTCTCTCTCTCTCTCCCTAATTGCCTCCCTTCCTCCCTCCATCCCATTCTGTTGACAGGTACTATAAACTAGATACATTAGCTATAAATGTTGATGCAATTTAGAAATGTGAATCAACTAAAATATTCAGAATCACATGTATGTTATATTGTAAATTTATAGTAACATTCAGAAACTTGGATTAAAATTATGTAATGAAAAAAGGAATAAATGCAAATATTGTTAATTTTTTTCTTGGCTCAGTAGAATGGGGAAAAACATTATTTGCTTTTTTTCTCCATCTTTCTGTCTGTTTTAAATATTCAATGTTCATGAATAAACTTTTTTTTTATAAGCACTGTTGAATTAAATTTCATATCCTGTATGTATATGCAAGAGTGTTGTAACTCTCACCATCCCTTTCTTCATCCCACTGAGGCTTTGCTCCTTGGCACTGTGAACAATAGTTCTATGGCTATAGCATAAAATTTAATAATTAAAGAAAATATCTACAGAGAGACAGAGGCATTGTAACTCTCATCATAACAATAAGCCCCCCCCCCCCCCCCCCCCATTCAAGTCATTGCACCTGTGGAATGGGGACGTTATGGCAACTGTATACATATCATAAAACTGATAAAAAAGGTTTACCAAATAAATTGGATCTCATCAGACAAATGTGTTTAAATATTGAACTGTCAACAGCTTATCAAAAAGGTAACCAATGGAAAGGCATGGTCAGGTCTCAAATATTATTTGCAACATTTTCTTCATTCATATAAACCAACCATGGCCCAGATTACCTCTTCCTCTCAAACATTATCTACATTTCATCATATTTTTAAGATTTTAACCTTCCAGGTGGTTCAGTACTGTTGACCATTTGTCCATAGGTACCTATGTACATGCCAGAAATTATGTCAATATTGTGTAATATGTAGACGTGAGGGGCATCAAAATAATGCACCTTGTCAAGACCGATCTTGTCAAGATATTATGTCATACAGTCACAAATTCATAAATCCTCTCATCAGCATAGTTAATCATAACCTTGTATCTGTCAAATTGAACTCTTGCAGTTTTCCATACACTATAGATCCTTCAACAAATAGCCTTATCATCATCATTATACCACTGCTTAGCATACTGTCATTGCATTCATATTTGCTCAGATAATTTGCTTTTTTCGACCCCTCCCAAATACATAAAAAATAAACCACTATATTTTACTCCATATTAATCCATCAGTCAGGTTATTTCATATATCATTTACTCACATATTACATTATATTCCTTTATAAAAGCCCAACATGACCATGATATTCTAAGCTTTATCTACTCAATATAGTATCACAATGGTGATACATTTATAGTCCAATCATGATCAGCTGAGCCCCGTGACCCATGGGTCCCTTGTTTTTATAATTCCTTATATTATAATTCCAAGATCTTTAATTTGAATGGATATAATTATGAGCTATATATATACTGATTTCCTTTTTGTACAGAACAACAACAAAAAGGAAAAAATGCCAAAAAGAGCAAGAAGCGCAGAAGAACACGACCACATGCCAGGCAGCTAACAGAGAACCAGGCGTTACAGTACCTGTGTGGTGGATATTACAAGGTATGTGTGCACCAGGTTAAAAAACAATGAGGGAACCATGGGACATGGCTTTTGGCATAATTTGCTTATGACAGAAAAATAAAAAAACCTAACAGACCAAGAGCAGTTGCAGTTTTTAGCTTAGCTTACTGAAAGTCATCTGAGCTATAGGGTTGACTCTTTGTCCGTCATCCATCTGTCTGTCTGTCTGTCTGTCTGTCTGTTAACATGGCACAAATCATAACCATTAGACCTAAAATCTTCGCACTTGACATCAAGGGAGGTCCATGAAAAATCTCCTTGGAAAGGTGTCTGTTACCAATATCCCCCGAGCTATGGGGCTTGTAAGCACCCCAAAGAATAATTAAAAATTTGATACAAAAGCTCCAGTATCTGAATAACTAATACATTGATCAGCATGATTCTTTGCATGCATATTGATAATGGAGTGTTTCATCAATATATGCTGACTGGTGGTGCAACCTGTATTTTTTAATTTTTATGCATTTTTTTTAGCTCAGCTGACTATAAGTCTACTGAGGTATAGGTATGGCGCTTTTTCCGTCGGCCGTCTGTTAGCAGGGCACAAATCGTAACCACTGACCCTAGAACCCTATAACTAAAAATCTAGGGAGGTCCATAAAAAATCTCCTTGGAAACCTGAAAATAAGTCACTGCGACCTATATCCTCCGAGGTTTGGGGCTTGTAAGTACCTCCCAGAATAATAAAAAATTTGATACAAAACCTTGAATATCTTGATAATTAATGCATGGATTGTCATGAATCTTGCCTTTAATATTGACCATGACTAGTTTTGTCATTTCCTGAAAAGTGGTGGTGCGACCCGTATTTTTTTCTTATTTTTACGAATATTTTTCTATTTTTTTTAAACTATAAAATGACAACAATCATGTCAGTTTCTCAGCTATGATTCCATCTAGTGTCCCAAAACCTGGTGTGTTCATTGATTACAAGTGGATGCCCTATAGTAATCACCCTGTCTGTCTGATTGTTCATCTGTCTGTCTGTCCATCCACACAAATTTGTTTCCAGATATAACTCCAGGTTGGAATGACATATGGATTTCAGACATGACTTACACATGGCCCACCACTAAAGAAAGAACCAGTATGATTTTTGGGTCATGAGGTCAAAAGGTCAAGGTCATAAGACTCACTTATTGAAAAAGATTATGGCTGCATTTTAAGCCAAGCTTTTCATCCCAATCTTTCCATCTTGCACATTTAGCTGACTTGCCAGTATAGGGAGAGCATATATGAATTTGGGATCACAAGGTCAAAGGTCAAGGTCACAGGGGCCGTCTGTTCACAAATTAGTTTCCAGATGATAACTCCAGTTTAGTCTGACATATTGGTTTCAAACTTAACTGAGTGGCTTACCACTAAAGTAAGAACCCTGTCGATTTTAGGGTCCAATGGTCAAAGGTAAAGGTCACAGGACCCATTTCTTTGAAAGGAATGTGTATGCATTTCAAGCCAAACTTTTCATCACAAAACCTTCCATCTTCAAGATATTATTCACCTGCCAAAAGGGGAAGATTCTTTTTGATTTGGGGTCATAGGGTCAAAGGTCAAGGTCACAGGGCCCATCTATTCACAAACTTGTTTATGGATGATAATTCTGCCTTGCTTAGACAGATTTCACGCATCTTTCACGCATGGCTTACTTGCCAAAGTGGAAGAAATCTGTAGATTTTGAGGTTACCTGTTCAGAGGTCAAGGTCACTGGATCGCATTTTTTAGAGGAATGTTACAATAATCTAAATGCTGCAAGTTCAGGAATAGTAAGTTCTCAAAATTTTTGGTCACAAGGTCATTGGTTAAGGTCACAGAACCGTCATTCATAAAAATTTCTTTAAAAATATCCTAATAGACAAATACAGCTGAGGGTCGAGACCCATGGGTCCCTAGTTCTCTATTTTTGAAACTGTCAAATGAAGCCCTCTTTTAAAAGGGCACTAAATGTTACTGTTAGACCTAGAATCTTCTATTTGTACATCCAGGGTAGTCTTAGGCAAATCTCCTTGGAAACCTGAAAATGTTTACCACAGACATTTAAAGTTGCATTTAACTTTTATTTTAACTTACACATATACTTACTACATTAAATATTACATATGATTTCCCAATCTTATTTTCAGGCAATAGTGGGATTCACTATTGATGGCAAGCTGAAACAACCCCAGTTTGACTTTGACAGTGAGGAAGTCCGCTACAGTCATCGCTTTGCTCCATTCAGCAATTTAGTAACCCCTCCATCTGTTCCTTACAGTCAGTTCAAGGTGAGTAACCATATTTGGTTATATTTCACTATCCCCCCCTCCCCCAAATTAACAGACAGTAGAGACAGTCAAACCTGGTCTAATTGACACCTCTCTAAGAGAAGAGTAAGAAGTCATTTCCTTTATTCTTCAAATGGATGGCATTCCCTTTATTATTGATTTTATATATAATGATATGCCAAGTCCTGAATATGTAACAAATAATCATGTACATTTAAGCTGGATTTGATGTTAGCATGTTCTTTGTGACAAATAAATCATCAACAGCTGTATGATGAAGAATTAACTTGGAAAGTCAGCAAAAGTTACAAATGAAAAGAAATTCATTGGATATGTTCCATCTCTGAATATCTACATCCCTGTATGACACTTTCAGGGTTTTTCTCAGGCAATTACTGCTGATATATATCTTGGCACTACTTGATCCATTTATGCGTTGTTCAATTAAAGGTTGTCTTACCTTACAGATGATACAAATCATGTAACATTACACTTCTTTCATTTGTTTTAAACCATTAGAATGAGCAGGCACTGGACAATGTATGCTTCACTATAGAATATTCACGTGCATTCTTTACATTTCTCATTTCTCAGGAAATGACAGACCTCAGCCGTTATGATCCACAACCAACACCCAGCGACCTGTATACATCATCACTGAAATGTTTTCACCAGGCCAAGGCAATCATGGAAACACTCCCAAACCCAAGTGAACAAGTAAGAAACACTCAGTTCAACCTCCAAGTGAACAATTAATGAACACTCAGTTAAACCACCTATCCCCCAGTGAACAAGTACAGAACACTCAGTTAAACCACCCAGTGAACAAGTAAGGAACACTCAGTTACACCACCCAGTGAACACATAAGGAACACTCATTTAAACCACCCAGTGAACAATTAAGGAACACTCAGTTAAACCACCCTGTGAACAATTAAGGAACACTCAGTTAAACCACCCAGTGAACAAGTAAGGAACACACAGTTAAACCACCCATCCCCCAGTGAACAAGTACAGAACACTCGGTTAAATCACCCAGTGAACAAGTAAGGAACACTCGGTTAAACCACCCAGTGAACACATAAGGAACGCTCATTTAAACCACCCAGTGAACAATTAAGGAACACTCAGTTAAACCACCCAGTGAACAAGTAAGGAACCCTCAGTTAAACCACCTAGTGAACAAGTAAGGAACACTCAGGCCATTTTTGATGACCAGGACTACATGTCTCAACTGTCAAACATAAAAATAAAATGTAACATTTCAAGAAATACTTTAGAACTGTTTACATTTCACATGCATATGCTTGCCAAATATTACTTATTCCTTGAAGTCCTTAGCACAAGTACACACATGTTTACTTAATTTGCCTTGAAACAATTCTTATCCTACATGTTTGAACAGACAATATTAACAAGCAAGTCATTATGGGAGTTTGACTGTTAGTAGTGTTATTGTCATGTAGGTGCAGACCCTGCTGAAGGTGGCAAAAACAAACTTTGTGGTGATTAAGTTGATCCTTGGAGGACACAAGAAGGACTCAGGGGTAAGTTGTCAATTAGCCCATAAGGATGGACTCCCTTGTTTTTTTTTTAGTATAGGTGCAATGTGGAGTCTATAGATTGCCCCTGCACTTGCTTGGTAACTGTAATTATAACACTCCATTCACAGCTGTGTGATTTAAAATATTTCCATTGATAAATAACCACATCTATGTGTATTGAAAATTGACCGCTGAAAAACACTGATAATCTATCCTGAGCACTTTTTTGCACCCAGGAAGTGAAAATATGAACATAATAGTACACAGGCTGTAGCATTATACAGGACTGCCACCAAATGCAAGATGTCTACCGGGCTGTTAATGCTTCAGTTCTCTCTGGACAAATGAAACAATAATTGATGTTACCGATGCTTCATCTTCTCCAGAATGGTTATTTTTTATTACAGGCCTTTTGACATACAACTTAATTTGAACACTGGTATGTTAAAACCATAGGAAATAATTTTATTCAATTTCCTTTCTAAGAGTAACAGATCATTTCGTGCTATAATCCAAGATAACCCTTTTGTGGGTCAGCAACGCAACAGACTTCAAAACATGTAGTGGCACTGTCTGCAGCTTGTTTTCAATCTGCTTGCTTGAGGAAAAAAATTTGTGAGAGATTTTATTTTGGCTCCTGAGCACTCTTGTAATACTGCATGTGGATATTAAGCAAAGTTCAAATTATGATTAAATTTGAAATTCTTCCTACTGATTGCAAAAGGTGGTTTAGTTTGAGGTTCTACTTTAATATTCCATCATATATTTGAGAGTCTGAAATAGAATGGGTGTCAACCACCTGGAAATTAAATGTTTCATTAGCATTCTTTGAATGATGGTATGGCCTATAGGTCAGACCATCAAGTATAAAGTAAATTGTTACTTTATTAGCCTGGCTTTGACTTCATTAGGTGATAGTTCATTTGAAACAGCATTTATATAGCAAAAGGATAAATGTTGGCTGAAATAGTTTACTACTATAAAATTTCATGTTGAGCCATGTTTACCCAGAAGATATTTGATAATATATATTCATTAGTTTATATGTATTTCATACATATATTTCACACATTTTCTCAAGCAATAACTTATAGTATTTGTGTTTTTATCTTTGCTTTTAGGAGTGTCCAGAGTTTGACTTCAGTCTTCACAAGTTGTTTCCTGTGTTCAAGTTGCCATGAGGGGAAAGTCAAAATTTAAAAAAAATATGAAAAAATATTCTTGTATATAAGTACATGATACATGAAAGTGAACCCAGTTTGATCAATTTTCCATACTGTAACCTGCCTGACAGACTTGAGTGTTGTATGCTACAAGTGGAGTGTGTAAACACACTGTGATTTTTGTACTGTGGCCGTCGTGTACAATATTAGAAATACGTGAAACCTGTCTGCAATAAAGATTATTGATAAAAGACAGTTTTGATTTTATTTTAGCATCATGGAATCTTGATGTGTGCAACTGTGACAAGATTTGGTGGGACTGAAAACTGACGGACTGCTAGCCAACTGCTGACAGTGGGTGCATGTTCATGGGTGGTGTGACTGCCTGTACTGTCATACTTTTATTAATATAACAGGGCTCAAATCAGGCTTCAGGAGAAATACAGGATTTTAATAGGTGCAATTGAGACAAAAATACAGGAATTCATAGAAATGTCCAGCCAAAATATTGGGGGAAAAAATAAGGGACGGTTCATTGCATAATCATTTTTTATTAGCTCAGCTGACTATAAGTCATCTGAGCTATAGTCGTGGTCCATTGTCCGTTGTCAGTCCGTCTGTAGATGTGGCACGTTTTGAAACCGTAAGACCTAGGAATCCAAAATTCAGAATAATGTTAGATGTCCCCAAGATCTCCTACCAAGCCAAAAACTGGGTCATTGCGACTTCGTTCCTTTGAGAAATTAAGGAAAAACCTCAATTTTTTAATTAAAAACCTCCATTCACACTTCAGGACTGCCTAATATCAAACCTACTCATCTGTTTTTCCTCATATTTACCATAAATAATCCTCTATATAGTTTCTATGTACATGCCAGAAATTAGGTCTGTATTATATAATTTAAAAAATTAAGGGGCCCAAACATAATGCATTTTGTAAATAATCAGGAAAGAAATTTGATCTCTTAACACGAAACTTGTTAAAGCTAAGCACTTTTTTCCAGTAATATTACTTTTATTAATCAAAATTAAATTGTATACCAAAAATTAGATCAAAATCTTTTAAATTTTTTAAAATATTAGCAAAAATAAAAAATTGGTACCTTAAATTTTGCCCAACTTTTACCATGGCACTTTTTTTCCTGTAACTGCTGTGGATTTAATTTTCAAAGCATGTTTTTGTTAGCATTTCAACTGTTAACATCAAAAATTTGAAACCAGTTGATCAAAAACTGTAGCTTTCATTCAAGTTTTCAAGCACCATGTCACATATTGTTTACATCAAGCTAGTGTTAAGCAGTTTGCTAGAGCTCAGCTCCCGAGCTTCAGCTCTAAGTTCCTTAAATTTAGCATACTGTTAGATGTCTCCAAAATCCCCTATCATGCCAAGAATTTGGTCACTAGGACTTAATTTCTTCGAGATATTAATGAAAAACTTCATTTTTCCATTAAAAACCCATTGTTACACTTTAAGACCACCTAATATCAAAACCACTGATCTGACTTTGATCATATATAATATACATATTTTTCTATACATTTGCTATGCACATAACAGAAATGATGTCAGTATTGCTTATTTTTTTTAAGTTATGGGCCCAAACATAATGCACTTTTTAAAAAATCAATAAATATATTTACTCACCTAAGATGAGAATTGCTGAAGCTGGAGACCTTTTTTCAATTGTTTACCCAAAATTAGAACTGAATTTTGCAAATTTTTCAAGTTATTAGCATAAATAAAAAATCAATACCTTAAATTTTGTCCAACTTTCGCAATGGTACGTTTTTTCCCTGTAAGCACTGTTGATTTAATTTTCACAGCATATATACATAAGGATTTAATCTTTTAAAATCTGAAATTTCAAAGGAATTGATTGAAAAGAGTAGCTTTTATTCAAGTTTGCATACACAATGTCAAGTGTTGTTTACATCGAGCCCACCTAGTAGTACAGCCTTCATTTGCATTATGTAACCCACCCCAGGCATCTTGCCTTGGCTCAGCTTGGCCACTACTAGCAGGCTTCCCCTCTGCCCTGCACCCCCCCCCCCAGATGGTGAATTAACCAGATGAATGTTATAATTTTCTGTATTTCATTTTATTTTGGCTATGCAATGCTACATTTTAGATTTTGTATTTACCACCAAGGTTACAATGATTAAAGTGTACATATAATTGTTTCCACAAAGTGGTGTATTGCTGTGAAAGTGTGGACGTTCATCAGATAAGTAATTCCTTACTGGAGAAGAGTAAAAACTTCACAAGGTGTGAAATTGACTATTATTTCCAGTAATAAATTATAGCTTAGATTGTAATTAGCACAATGATATTGTTTGTCCCTCATTCAACCAACAGGGTGTATACTTTATTTGAAAAGATGTTTTCATTTTACCAAATTTACTGAATCTTTTATTTTATTTCAGTGAATAAGATTAAGCATGTACTGAAAACTCCAATGTGCAAAACTTTTTAATAGTGATTCAAGGAATTATCTTGTAGATGCCATGTTGTAGCATTATTTTCTTTTAAATTCATTTTAAACATTTGTGATTTAAAAATAATAAAAATATATGTGTATGCATAATATGACCCAATATGAGCTACACTCTGGATATATAATGAATGCAACGTAGAATTCTAATATTTTAAATTATATTTTCAGTGTTTTTAATACAAATTTATAAAACTTGTAAATAAAAAAAATAATCAGATAAAAACTATTTTAATGGAAAAAGTGGATATGCTTAAATAATAGTCTTATATATAAACTTAAATGCATTATTCCCTTGAAAGTGAAATAAAGGTATTAGTCAATTCTGTCCACTGGCCTGTCCATCTGTAAATTTTTCATATGCATCACAGTATCTCAAAACTTTTACTGTTTTTCTTCATGACAGTCTTGTCAGAGTATTAGTTTGCAATCATATATTTAGAACTTTACTATCACCAAGTAGAAGAGCCTCTTTCCTCTTAGCTTCTCATATGCTTATATAAATGAAAAACATTACAATCGAATATTTTGCATTTGCAAAAATTTTAAACTTCAGCTGAGCGTCGTGACCCATGGGTCCCTTGTTTGGTTACTTACCATGACTTTTTATTTGAGTTCTCAAAGCCCCAAGTAAAGGTCTGTCTGATTGGTTTAAATTATCTGAAGCCCCATGTAAACTTCTGTCTGATTGGTTTAAATGATCTGAAGCCCCATGTAAACTTCTGTCTGATTGGTTTAAATGATCTGAAGCACCATGTAAACTTCTGTCTGATTGGTTTAAATGATCTGAAGCCCCATGTAAACTTCTGTCTGATTGGTTTAAATGATCTGAAGCCCCATGTAAACTTCTGTCTGATTGGTTTAAATGATCTGAAGCCCCATGTAAACTTCTGTCTGATTGGTTTAAATGATCTGAAGCCCCATGTAAACTTCTGTCTGATTGGTTTAAATGATCTGAAGCCCCATGTAAACTTCTGTCTGATTGGTTTAAATGATCTGAAGCCCCATGTAAACTTCTGTCTGATGGGTTAAATGATGTGAAGCCCCATGTAAACTTCTGTCTGATTGGTTTAAATGATCTTACTTGTTTGACTGCAACTTTTACATGCACAGCTCTACAAAAGAGCTGGATGATTTCAATAATTATGGTCTTATAACAATTATTATTCAATTATAACATTTTAAATACCTGTAACACTGCAGTGAAAAAATGGGAAAATACAGGTTACAGTCTAAATGTGGCAAAATATAGGATTTTTTGTATGAAAATGAAAGGAGTCAGTGGAGGATTTATAATACAATAGTCTTTGCTTGATTAAATGTTGATGTCACCCGTTCACTCCAACTTACTAGGACCTCATATTTACAATTTTTTTCTACCAGCTAGACTATATTATAATTTACAGGGCCACTCAACCATTGTCACACAATCCCTCAGTGGCCATGCCTTTGGGAATGCCCTTTGGGTCATTTTTCCTTTAATCTTGAGGAAATTAATGTTTAAAATATTTAGGAAATATCTCCATAACAGTGCCATCTATAATAAACTAAGCCAATTCCCAATGGAACACCTTCCCAGACAAACCCTCCAAAAGAAGTATAAACCTGTCTGATAAAGGGTTACAACACATTAATAGGCAGTATGCCGGTCAATAAAATATGGGACTTGCCACTTTCATAAAATGACAGACATATCATGCATATTCATCATGGAGTGTTTCATAAATTCCTGCAGACTTGTGATGCCACCTGGATTTTTTAAACTTGAATGCATTTTTTTTCTCTATTTTTGAAACCTTCATAGATGTTGTTGTCTGTTAACAAGACACAAACCATAACCATTGGTCCTAGAAATTTATAACTTGACATCCTGGTAGGTCCATGAAGAATTTCCTTTGAAACCAGAAATTAGGTTTCTGTTACCCATATCCTCCCAAGCTTTGGGGCTCAGAAGTAACCCCTTGAATAACTAAAAATTTGTTACAAAGCTCCAGTATCTGAACAACTAATGCATTAATCACCATGATTCTTTGCATGGACTGTTTCATCAGTTCCTGCAGACTGGTGGCACCACTTGGATTATTTTCTTCAAATTTTCAAGTCATTTTTTTTTAAAGGTTGTGGTCACAGGAACCACTTATTAAGAAAGATTGTAGATGCATTTTCGGCCAAACTTTTCATCCTAAACCTTCCATCTTGGACATATAGATTTCCTTCCAATAGGGGAAGTTTCTTGTGATTTTTGGGTCACTAGGTTAAAAGTCACTGGACCCATACATTCACAAATTAGTTTATGGGTGATAACTCCAGTTTGGGCAGACAGTTTGGCTTCAAACTGATCACCTTTGGTATCAAATTTTCAATTATTCTGAGGGGTTTTAATAAGCCACATAGCTCAGAAAATATGGGTAACAGAGACCTAAATACACATTTCCAAGGAGATTTTTCATAGACTTCTCTGGATTTTATGTTAGAAGATTCCAGGTCCAATGTTTATAATTTGCGCCCTGCTTAAATGGTATCAAATTTTTAATTATGATGGTGGGAGCTTATAAGCCAAATTGCTCAGAGAATATGGGTAGCAGAGACCTAATTTCAGGTTTCCATGGAGACTTTTCATATACCTCTGGATGTAAAGTGAGAAGATTCTATGGCTAGTTGTAACAATTTGAACCCTGTTAACAGATGACCACATCTTTTAAAGTTTCAAAAATAGATAAATAAAATAGTAAAAAATCGAAAAAGTACAGATGGCACCACCAGTCTGCAGAAACTGATGTAACACTCCATGATTAATATCCATGCAAAGAATAATGGTGATCAATGCATTAGTTGTCCAGATACTTGAGCTTTTGTATAAAATTTTTCATTATTCTGGGGGGTACTTCTGAGCCCCATAGCTCAAAGAATATGGGTAACAGAGACCTAATTCCAGGTTTCCAAGGAGACTTTTCATGGACCTCTTTTGATGTAAAGTAAGAAGATTCCAGGTCCAGCAGTTACGATTTGTGCCTTGTTAACGGACAGACGGTCGGATTGCCGGACGGAAGACGGACAAAGAGTGGTCACTATGGCTCAGATGACTTACTGTCAGCTTAACTAAATAACTCTAAAAGCTTCAGCAGTTATCATGTTAGGGGAGTGGGATTTTTGACAAGGTACGTTTTGTTGGGTCCCATAAATTCCCCAGATCATCAAATATTGACCTAATTTCTTGCATGAGTAATCATTTTGCCAAATATGTATGCACAAGACGAAAGCATGGCTTTCATTGTGGGAAGTCTTGAAGTTTAACAAGGCCAGTTGTAAACTAAACTTGACTTGCATGGTCTTCCAAAACATGAACAGAAGCAACAATTTTTTGACAATTGATTTCAAATTTATACTAATGTGAAGACCTTATCTGTCCATCATGTGAAAATAAAATCAAATGTAATCACAGGGAAACATGTGCAAAAGTCCGTTATAAATAATTCAATTTGTTCTAATTGATGGTATACAATTTAAACTAAGTTAAATATAGTTATATACTTGAAATAATCTCTAGCTTAAAAGTTTATCATGTGAAGTGAGCAAATATATTTCCTGAGTTTTGACGAAGTGCATTACCCCTTTCACACAAAATGGTTTGGTAATCCACAGGGACATTTGGTCAAATTGTATTGGGGAAATGCTATTCACAATGACCATGTTACTGGGATCTTCAAAACGCAGTCCAAACTGTCCAAGACCACCTCCTCAATTGGATTCAAATTTTTTTGGGCAAAACGGATAGAAAATATTTTGGGTTGTCATGTGAAAATTCAGCATTCTGATTCAAAACTTTTTTTTATACTGTTTTGCATTTGCTTTGTGAAAGGGGTAACCGTAAGTCAGAGGACTGACCAGGACCAATCACTCTAGCTCACTATGAATGAATTTCAGCCGAGCGACACACTCACTCAAATACATCTGGTGTTAAGGTGGTTTTTATTGTGAAAGTTTCATACATTGTTAGCACTGTATATCAATAACAAAAACAAAAGTGCTGTCATTTTACATATCTACCCACTAGGATGGCAGCAGTATAGCCATCCATTTTACATCTTTATATATATTAAACAGTGACTCTATTCACTTCTAATAGATCAAGTGACTGCTACACTTATGCCTCAACGTCATAGTTACATAGTGACTATTGTTAGGACAAGCCCCCTACCCTAACCTACAAGAATCATCAGAAATCAATATAGCTCATGTGCTTGTAATTCATTGTAATTTGTAGAGACCTATATTTATATATATACACAAACTGACCCTACACTATCAGTGGTAGGTTCATCATTATATAATCATTCTGTTTTTCAGTCCATCAGAGCCCTATATTGATCACATGATCTATTTAATAGATCATGTGATTGAACATGATAAAGGTATGATAACATTATTATATTATTGCACCCAATGTTGTTCTCCCATAAACAGCTCATCTGCCTTTCTTGACAAGTTTTTATCTCTCTGCCACAAGAGGGCGCTCTGACAGATATGAGAGCAGTACATCTCTCTGGCACTAGAGGGAGCCTCTTTGTTCAGAGTTGGAGGGCTGTCATTGTTATGATGGCTGTACATTAACCTCTGCTACAAGCCCTACACTCTACCTACAGCTATATCTCATCACACGGAATGTTAGATAGTCAACACATACATACACAATCTTCTATGATCCTAAGGCAGTTACACTCTATACATCATTACAAAATCTCAGCAGCTCTGAGTTCAAAGAATTTATCAGGCAATCCAAAGATTAATAAAATTTGGGTACTTTTACATCAGTCCCTGAAAACTCACTCTTTTTGTAACATATAACTGATTTAAATATTTTAGTGTAGTGAAAGGGAAAATTAATTCCTCATAAAATGAAATTCTACAGATTGTAGTATAATTAACTAAAAGCTTCCTGGAAGAAAACACAGTTGTCTGAATTATACATTATTTCTTATGTCATAAAAAGAAACAAACTCTGGAGGTACACTGTGTAGTGATGTAGGTGTATAGGTTCAGAGTGTATGATGTTAGTTCAGCAGGTCTGTGTTTAATGCCCACATAATGCCTGGGGTGATGCTGAATTAAAATGTCAAATGACTTTCCACAAGTATTCTTTCCTGGAATTGACATTCATCACATCAAGCCATTTTACATACTCACAAAATCAGAAACTGATGGGAGAGCAGACATGTCCCTCAGGCTAGATTTCTAGCATTATAAGACAGACATAAGGTGAGTATTTTGAAGACCCGAGGGTGGTGAACATCCAGAGGGACCTTTTTTTCTCTGTACTGCGGTACAAGCGCACTAGCAGTATACACTGCACTGAGTTATCCCTGATATACTTTAGAAAATGGATCTGTCGTCTTGAGATTATTCACCGATGACATGGAAAACTATTCTCTCTTTTTCAATCATGATTATGGAAAGTTTGTTATGTCAATATTCATAACATAATACATGTATTTCATATAGAAACATTAAACTCCATTTAATTAAAATATTGTCAAGTCCCCTATAATGTTCCTGTCATGTATGTATCAAATGTACAACATTTATTGAAATATCCTTACGGGGTAGTAAATATATCTCCTTATGTATTACTATGAATGGAGTCCAGCTATACCCTAACTTTAACCCCCACAGGTGCAGGTTCATTAATTAAAGTTAACTTATACCCTCACCCTTTATATCCATGATATAAAGAGTGACTTATTGAGCCTCGAACTGACTCCCTAAAATCAGTTTACCAAGTACTTCTCACAAATCATATTGAATCTTGTTTAAACTCATGGACAGTACTGACAACAATGTGCTGGTACCACATGAACTATAGATTTTAATATTAAGAAGTTGATGCATCAGAAAGAAACAGACATATTTATGTTGACAATACTTTATGCAGATTTTAGTGTGAGAATTACTTTGTCATGATGTATATATTTTTTCACTCATATGTTCTATAGGTTGCTCAATGTTGCCTGTGTCTCTCATATGATGAAATTTCCACCTATTTGAAATGTTTGGCTTGGAGCTAAGTTAAAGGTTTTATCAACCAGAACCATCTGTATGTGAAACACCTGGCAACTCGGGCAATAAGTGTAGTTACTAGTGACACTAGTAACTAGACATCTGGTCTACCTTGTGAATATTTATCTGATGATAAGATATGCTTCTTGCTCCTTTGTTGGAAGCATAACAAAAAATGCTGCAAGGTCTTGCACCAAAGCCTTATCAGGCAACAATTGAAAATCATTGTCAGCTGTAAAAGTATGTATCAATTCACATGACATAATTACACAACATCACCATGGAAACAGTCACAAGTAGATCACTGATATTTCAAAAATGTTTAACAATCCACTGGCCCAGATTTCTGGTTTCTGACCCTACACTATACAATGTGAAAACAAGATTATGAAACAACTCGAACAGAATGTTCTCCCAATTAACAGGACAGTACAACAAATAAACAACATTGTAAACATGATATGTAAGTAAACCAAGTACTTACAACTATTGCTATCATTATCATATCAATGTATGTATGTCTGTGTGAGAATGTCTTGATCTAGATCACAATCAAGCTCTAAGTATAAAACAAAACTTTGACCAAGGAAAAATGATCAAATGACAAAAAAGCTGCATTCAGTACATATTTTACTTGTGTAATAATAAGATAACATGTACATATCTAAAATATCTAACTCCACCAGTCATATCAAAGTGGATATTGATTAAGACGCCCAGAGATTCTCATCAGTCACTCCTGTGGCATCACAGTCGTGACTGAATCAGACTGTAACTACCACTAAGTGAACTGACAGTCCAACAAGCAGTCAGATCCAGATTCAATGTACATTCATCAACCGTATTCAGTGCTGCTTAGGACAGCTGATGGTTTGGCAATACCTCTGTGGTGAATAAAGTTGCTGTTTTGTTTTGGTGCATGGTGAACTGACCTTGGTAATACATGAGACCTTCAGGCCATAAAAAGCTTTTAAGGCGCGTGACAGAGAAACATGGGTAAAAACAGCCCTGCACAGGATTACTTCTGGGAGTTGACATTCAAAAGGTCAGAGCAAGGTTTCACTGTATATGTGTATGTGTCAACCACTCAAATCCCATCACATGAAGTATCTTTATGCATGCCTCTTCCCCAAAGAACTCATTTTCTATATTATATGTCAATATTCACTTTCCAACAAAGTATGTAATTATGAAATGAAACATTTGCCAGTCACATTTTCCAAAGGAAATATGTATTTAGTAATGAATTTACTGTAAAGGATATGAAAATCATTCATTGTGATGATGCAAAAAATTGTGACTCAGTTAAACAGTTGATCTCTTTGACCTATGATTCAGTCATTTATTAATGACTACCTTAGTTATGATACATGCATATGAAATGCACCCTGTCTCAGGTTAAGTCATATTTGCTTAAGTAAAATGAATTTGTATCTTTCTGTTAATAGAATGTGACCCATTGCACCATTATTTACATGGTTGAATATAAAAAATTCCAAGAGATCCACTGTAGATTTCTGTACATACCATATATACACATCAACTGTCATGATAACTTGGGCAAACATTTACACACAGACAGGTAAGCCCTTGTATAGCTTACTCCTGTTATGGACTACCACCAAGTCCTGATGTGGAGTACCATTTCATCATTTTCAGATACATCTTTACTTCCATAGTGGGTACATGCAACACTATGAGGGATGTTGGAAGAGGAGTGTTATTCACCAAGTTAGGAGTTTTAGTATCCTATTTGGGTTCAAACTAACACAATCTACCAAGATACCTAAACTGATGAACAAATCCTGTCAAGTTCTATACTGTACCCACTAAAAATCTCAAGTTTTTTTTATTAAATTTAAACTGCTGAACTGGAGAAAAGTGAACAAAAAGCCATGAAGCAGGCTCTTCTTTTTAAGGCTGGCACATATTACAAATCCAGTGTTGACTGAAGTGACACCGCTCACTGCCTTAAAACCTTATAACGATTGCTTTATAATTACAACATAATTAGATTAAGATCAAATTTGCACTATAATATAACTGAGGCAACAAAGTTTACCATGCTGCAAGACTTCATTCTAGTGAGTGGTGGTCATGACCACACAATATATGCCAATCTTGACTTCCAAATTACAAAGAACTACACAGTAACACAAAGCTGAAACAGCAAACTGATACAGCAGGCTGATACAGCTTGAAGGTAAGAACAAGAAGAGAAAGCTATTCTCTAGTTGAATCATCACAGTCTTCTCATCTGGATTGCTACGTAGACACAATGTGTGCTTCAAACAGACCTCTAGTGGTCAATCATAAGAACTGCATGGTGACACAAACATGGACCTGTTTGTTGTACACTGGTATAAAATGTTGTCTGTACATAAAATTAAGACATACAAACTGGTACATTAAAGATCTGTACATAACTGTATAACAGTAGTACACATTAGGGCTGTAAATGACATACAAAATCTAACATTTTTTGCCAGTTTTTCTGTGTCAGTTGATCAGGCTGTACTACCACAAGTAGTATGAGGAAATCCACAGCCTGCCCTACCACAAGCAGAGTGGGGAAATCCACAGGCTGACCTACCACCAGTATAGTGAAGAAATCCACAGGTTGACCTACCAAGAGTGGAGTTGGGAAATCCACAGGCTGACCTACCACAAGTATAACGGAAAAATCCACAGGTTGACCTAACACAAGTGGAGTGGGGAAATCAACAGCCAGACCTACCACAAGTAAAATGGGACAATCCACAGGCTGACCTAGACTGGTACCCCGCTCTATTATGGCAGCACTGCTCTAGGCCAATCATAGAGATGGGCGTACAATGCTATTTTCAGTTCTCCCAGCAGACTGGTTTCAACTCAATTAAGTATTATATATGCTAAAAAAAAAAAGCATTTCATTTGCTCAGAGAAGTTGCCAAAAGTTGGCTTTACATTTCGTGTGACATTTATGATTAGATTAATAGATATTGATAGTAAACCAATGCCATGAACAGTGACATATCAAAGATTCAGTATATCGTATCATCTATACATCGTTCAGTCAATTTTTGTGCAACAACAACTCAATTCAATATAAATAACTAAAGGAAGTAATTTTTTAAGAAATCTTTACGGATAAGCAGCCAGGATCACGTGAACTTCCATCACGATCGGTTTGAGTGTGCAGACTGAAGCTGGAACCAGTCTACAGGTAAGTCAGAGTTGCAACTGAGAGTACTTGAGATGGCGTTGTACGCCTGTCTCTATGCTTGGCTGAGGGCCATAATAGAGCAGGGTACCAGTCTAAGGCTGACCTACCACAAGCAGAGTTGGGAAATCCACAGGCTGACCTACCACAAGCAGAATGAGGAAATCCAAAGGCTGACCTACCGCAAGTGGAGTGGGGAAATCCACAGGCAGACCTACCACAAGTTAAGTGGGGAAATCCACAGGCTGACCTACCGCAAGTGGAGTGGGAAAATCCAAAGGCTGACCTACGATAAGCAGAGTGAAGAAATCCACAGGCTGACCTACCACAAGTAGAGTGAGGAAATCCACAGGCTGACCTAACACAAGTGGAGTGGGGAAATCCACAGGCTGACCTACCATAAGCAGAGTGAGGAAATCCACAGGCTGACATACCGCAAGTAGGGTGAGGAAATCCACAGGCTGACCTACCACAAGTTGAGTGGGGAAATCCACAGGCTGACCTACCACAAGTGGAGTGGGGAAATCCACAGGCTGACCTACCATAAGCAGAGTGAGGAAATCCACAGGCTGACCTACTGCAAGTGGAGTGGGTAAATCCACAGGCTGACCTACTGCAAGTGGAGTGGGTAAATCCACAGGCTGACCTACCACCAGTGGAGTGGGGAAATCTGTGGATCCATGAAAACTTTCTATCTGGTTGACCATGAAACCAACATTACCAGAGGTAATCTCTTGTCTGACATTGAAAAGTCATATTAATTCTTGTGGTTTTGACATGGGGATTAGAATGTGAGTTTGTCTTGTGATCATAATGATCCCACAAATATCTTCATACAACACAATTTTGAATGACAATTACATCATATGGCAGATCAAAGTCTGACCATACACATCAGTCCATATGTCATTTGGGTAATTTTTACAATTATCTGAGAGATGAAAATGCAGTTTGAAAAATAATAACAATTTTTCTGTGGACAAATATGATTAATAGATAATACATATATGCTTTAATTAGGCATATCCTCTGTTATGCAAAGATACTTAATAAAATAGCAGGTGTCACCATGTGATGGTTGCTACATGGGCATACACAGGTAGCACCCACCAGTGTATGTATGATGGTGTTGGTGTTGACTGTCAGTAAGTCTAGCGATCTTAACAAGTACCTGTGTTGGTCTGTAAATGAGTAGCACCTCATCAGTCTGGTCATAATTACATTATACACTTCATGAATACATACCAATATATGTCTTAGTATCAGTCCAAGTCCCAAATGATTTATATACACAGAAGTATTAAATGCAATATCTGGCACTGTTCATTTACTAAATGACCCTAGCATGATGGTTATACTGACAACAGTGTTTTAACAGATAGCTAATTTTGCATCTGTGTTGTACAATCAGCAATAGCTGTATTATAATGGTGTTGATATTGACAGCAAGCCATACATTGCAGGCCCGCAGTCTATTGGCACTAATCATGTCACAGATCTGACTTGCCTGCCTCACAGTGTACATCACCCAGTCATAATATCACCTACAGCAGGTCAACGTCATATAGGGCAGACTGGTAAAAGCATACCAGGATGCACTGTATCATTAAACATGATGAATATGATCATTATAAAACGCAGCTGATAACATCAGTACCAGCCGTGATAACTTGACTGTGAACATCTAATACTTTGTATCCTCCAGCACCTGTACAATCAATGGATATCAATTTAATTTATACTGAAATGCATATTTTTGTACTGGACCTATTGATACATATATTAACTGGCCATTTTTATTAACTGACCTTTTAGACAGAAAAATCACATACACATATTTGCTTGGTGTGAATAGATCCCTGCTGAAAGACCTCTGTCTCCTGTAATTTACTTGAACTGAAAAATTGCAATTTATCCACCATGGACATGTTAAGACACTGCTAAGATCTCTTTTAGTTTTACTGAAAAGTAAACTCCGACAGACAATGTGTATAAACAGATCTCTCTAGCTATTTAAATATATGAAATACAATCTGTATCACTGTATTGGTGGGCTTCAGAGATCACCATCAAGTTTGACAAGGGTTGTTACATTTAGCTCCTAGTTCCTACAAGTCCTCAATACATACGTATGTGACAACATGTGATAATAATCAGAAGAGAGATGTTTAATATTTATCATTAATAAATACAGGTATATACACCTGTAAATACACAAGTACATTCTCCAGTATCAGATATCTATTCTAATTTGGCTGGAATGTCACACAACTATCTTGAAAATGTGTGTGTGTCTCTCTCTGTCTCTCTCTCTATATATAGATTATTTTAGTAAACAACAATCACACAGGTTATTTTTACACACTTTTTGTAATCTTTGAATTATCTGCCAGCCAGCAGTGGATACCACAGAAAAACATTTAAATGCCTAATAATAGTAATATTTCTAAGTTTTTGAAACTTCCACTTCTCCGAGGTTGAAATGTCTGTATCCATTTTAACTTGTTTCCATCTCTAGGAACATAAAATGATAATGTTAAGTAATAGACACGTCTTTCCTGGTATCATTAGCTGACATCATGAGCCATGTCTGACAGAGACAAATGATTAATTTGCTGCATCAGCAAACTGAATAACGCATCAATTCAGCTGGCATCTTAATGTAATGGGGTCATTTAACACTAACCCTTAAACCTACTGTTTAGGAGTGGGATTGTCTACTTATTATCCTACGAACCATTCCGTGACTGTTAGTCATGATAGTAAACAGCCTCATGTACAAAGATGTCAAAGCATTAAGCTTGTTAGAATACAAATAAGGAATAATGTAACAAGAAAAGAGAAACACAGCAACCATATCCAATGGTGGCTGTATTGTTACGACCAGAAAAAACTGCAACTAAATGCTCAATAACATGCTAGTCAAAATTTAAAAAAAAAAACTATTTACAACATGTACCAGCAGCAGGGTTTAAAATGAAACTTTAGTTTCTAATATATTTGCATGTTGACCTCTTGACCTTTGTGCCTGGTTGTAAAAATAGGCAGCAGGGGGCACTCTAGTGAGGCAAGGGCACTAAAATCTTGACATAGTTGACTGGGAAGAATCCTATTTGACCATTGATGGCACCTTCGTACCAGTTTTCATCAATCTGACTGTGGAGTTCTATGATATTGCCTTCCTTGAAGCCCAGTTCTCCAGGGTTCTCAGGGTCAAAGTCATACAAAGCTTCACAGCAAGGCTCCTGCCTCTTGGCTGTAAAAAAAAAACATAATCCTAATGTTATGCAATGTCAGCATTGCAAACTGTTTACACCTGACTGATTAACTAAGAAATTTTGATTTGATATCAACTTTTTTCTATATTATTTTCAAATATTTGGTTTTTTTTTCCAATATTTAAAACAAGGAACAAAAATTTACCTCTTTTAACAAACAATTAGAAATTAAACAATCAGAAAATACATCTTTTCCAAGTTTCTACTCTGAAGATAACTCACTGAGTGGCGTTCACTCAGCTGTGAAGAAAACCAAAGGCCTGATGCCGACAAAGAAGCACTTAGACATATTATCTACTGAAGATTATGACCAAGAACACTGGTCATTATTCAATATACATTGAGCTTCACTACATACCTCACCTGGAACTTCTGACACTGTGAATGTATGGACCAAGTGGCATCTTTATTATTAATCAACGAATGTTTAAAGAAATGACTGTGTAAGTGGCCTGTGACTTACCTTTAGGAACAGGGGTGGCATAAGTAGGAGCTGTGGAGCCCATCAAACCATAGTTACCGCTGTCAGTGGCTTCAAAGTTGTCATTCAGCCCAGATGATCTGCTGCCGCGGAAAGACGATACCTTTTTGGGGACATGTTCTCTGCGTGGTCGAGAGGCTGCCTCACTCTTTCTGTCATTACAAAAACACGTGATTCATTTTTTTTATCAAACTGAACACTTGTCACCATATGCCTGATATCACCAGCATGACACAACTCTAATCACAATGAGAAGATGACAAAAAAGTGTGCTAACGGAATCAGTCAGTGTCCATCAGGATCCAGAAAGATCTTGAATTAACCATGCTTGCTAAATTCAAAGATATGCTCTGATTAATTCAATAGTATATATTCTCAAAGTTTCTTTTCATTTATCAATGAAATCGGAAAGCTTCTCATATTTTACCTTCACATCACCTTCAATAGCATCTGTACCTCCATGCAAACAAATATAAAACCTGCTGTATCAACACTTTTTCACTTGTATCTGAGACTCATCTGGTCTATGTCTTTCTGTTGTATCTGACACTGATCTGGTCTATGTCTTACTGTTGTGTCTGACACTGATCTGGCTTTGTCTTACTGTTGTGTCTGACACTGATCTGGTCTATGTCTTGCTGTTGTGTCTGACACTGATCTTGCTTTGTCTTACTGTTGTGTCTGACACTGATCTGGTCTATGTCTTGCTGTTGTGTCTGACACAGATCTTGCTTTGTCTTACTGTTGTGTCTGACACTGATCTGGTCTATGTCTTACTGTTGTGTCTGACACTGATCTTGCTTTGTCTTACTGTTGTGTCTGACACTATTCTGGCTTTGTCTTACTGTTGTGTCTGACACTGATCTGGCTTTGTCTTACTGTTGTGTCTGAGACTCACCTGGTCTATGTCTTACTGTTGTATCTGACACTGATCTGGTCTATGTCTTTCTGTTGTGTCTGACATTGATTTGGTCTATGTCTTACTGTTGTGTCTGACACTGATCTGGCTTTGTCTTACTGTTGTGTCTGACACTGATCTGGTCTATGTCTTGCTGTTGTGTCTGACACTGATCTTGCTTTGTCTTACTGTTGTGTCTGACACTGATCTAGTCTATGTCTTGCTGTTGTGTCTGACACTGATCTTGCTTTGTCTTACTGTTGTGTCTGACACTGATCTGGTCTATGTCTTACTGTTGTGTCTGACACTGATCTTGCTTTGTCTTACTGTTGTGTCTGACACTATTCTGGCTTTTTCTCACTGTTGTGTCTGACACTGAACTGGCTTTGTCTTACTGTTGTGTCTGACACTGATCTTGCTTTGTCTTACTGTTGTGTCTGACACTATTCTGGATTTGTCTTACTGTTGTGTCTGACACTGATCTGGTCTATGTCTTGCTGTTGTGTCTGACACTGATCTTGCTTTGTCTTACTGTTGTGTCTGACACTATTCTGGCTTTGTCTTACTGTTGTGTCTGACACTGATCTGGTCTATGTCTTGCTGTTGTGTCTGACACTGATCTTGCTTTGTCTTACTGTTTTATCTGACACTGATCTGGTTTATGTCTTACTGTTGTATCTGAGACTCATCTGGTCTATGTCTTACTGTTGTATCTGACACTGATCTGGTCTATGTCTTACTGTTGTATCTGACACTGATCTGGCTTTGTCTTACTGTTATATCTGACACTGATCTGGTTTATGTCTTACTGTTGTATCTGACACTGATCTGGTCTATGTCTTACTGTTGTATCTGACACTGATCTGGTCTATGTCTTACTGTTGTGTCTGACACTGATCTGGTCTATGTCTTACTGTTGTGTCTGACACTGATCTTGCTTTGTCTTACTGTTGTATCTGACACTGATCTGGTCTATGTCTTACTGTTGTGTCTGACACTGATCTTGCTTTGTCTTACTGTTGTGTCTGACACTATTCTGGCTTTGTCTTACTGTTGTGTCTGACACTGATCTGGTCTATGTCTTGCTGTTGTGTCTGACACTGATCTTGCTTTGTCTTACTGTTGTATCTGACACTGATCTGGTCTATGTCTTACTGTTGTGTCTGACACTGATCTTGCTTTGTCTTACTGTTGTGTCTGACACTATTCTGGCTTTGTCTTACTGTTGTGTCTGACACTGATCTGGTTTATGTCTTACTGTTGTGTCTGACACTATTCTGGCTTTGTCTTACTGTTGTACCTGACACTGATCTGGTCCGCTTCTTACTGTTGTAACTGACACTGATCTGGTTTATGTCTTACTGTTGTGTCTGACACTATTCTGGCTTTGTCTTACTGTTGTATCTGACACTGATCTGGTCTATGTCTTACTGTTGTATCTGACACTGATCTGGCTTTGTCTTACTGTTGTATCTGACACTGATCTGGTCTATGTCTTACTGTTGTATCTGACACTGATCTGGCTTTGTCTTACTGTTGTGTCTGACACTGATCTGGTTTATGTCTTACTGTTGTGTCTGACACTATTCTGGCTTTGTCTTACTGTTGTATCTGACACTGATCTGGTCTATGTCTTACTGTTGTATCTGACACTGATCTGGCTTTGTCTTACTGTTGTATCTGACACTGATCTGGTTTATGTCTTACTGTTGTGTCTGACACTGATCTGGTTTATGTCTTACTGTTGTGTCTGACACTATTCTGGCTTTGTCTTACTGTTGTATCTGACACTGATCTGGTCTATGTCTCACTGTTGTATCTGACACTGATCTGGCTTTGTCTTACTGTTATATCTGACACTGATCTGGTTTATGTCTTACTGTTGTATCTGACACTGATCTGGTCTATGTCTTACTGTTGTATCTGACACTGATCTGGTCTATGTCTTACTGTTGTGTCTGACACTGATCTGGTCTATGTCTTACTGTTGTGTCTGACACTGATCTTGCTTTGTCTTACTGTTGTATCTGACACTGATCTGGTCTATGTCTTACTGTTGTGTCTGACACTGATCTTGCTTTGTCTTACTGTTGTGTCTGACACTATTCTGGCTTTGTCTTACTGTTGTGTCTGACACTGATCTGGTCTATGTCTTGCTGTTGTGTCTGACACTGATCTTGCTTTGTCTTACTGTTGTATCTGACACTGATCTGGTCTATGTCTTACTGTTGTGTCTGACACTGATCTTGCTTTGTCTTACTGTTGTGTCTGACACTATTCTGGCTTTGTCTTACTGTTGTGTCTGACACTGATCTGGTTTATGTCTTACTGTTGTGTCTGACACTATTCTGGCTTTGTCTTACTGTTGTACCTGACACTGATCTGGTCCGCTTCTTACTGTTGTAACTGACACTGATCTGGTTTATGTCTTACTGTTGTGTCTGACACTATTCTGGCTTTGTCTTACTGTTGTATCTGACACTGATCTGGTCTATGTCTTACTGTTGTATCTGACACTGATCTGGCTTTGTCTTACTGTTGTATCTGACACTGATCTGGTCTATGTCTTACTGTTGTATCTGACACTGATCTGGCTTTGTCTTACTGTTGTGTCTGACACTGATCTGGTTTATGTCTTACTGTTGTGTCTGACACTATTCTGGCTTTGTCTTACTGTTGTATCTGACACTGATCTGGTCTATGTCTTACTGTTGTATCTGACACTGATCTGGCTTTGTCTTACTGTTGTATCTGACACTGATCTGGTTTATGTCTTACTGTTGTGTCTGACACTGATCTGGTTTATGTCTTACTGTTGTGTCTGACACTATTCTGGCTTTGTCTTACTGTTGTATCTGACACTGATCTGGTCTATGTCTTACTGTTGTACCTGACACTGATCTGGTCTATGTCTTACTGTTGTGTCTGACACTATTCTGGCTTTGTCTTACTGTTGTATCTGAAACTGATCTGGTCTATGTCTTACTGTTGTGTCTGACACTGATCTTGCTTTGTCTTACTGTTGTGTCTGACACTATTCTGGCTTTGTCTAACTGTTGTGTCTGACACTATTCTGGCTTTGTCTTACTGTTGTATCTGACACTGATCTGGTCTATGTCTTACTGTTGTGTCTGACACTGATCTGGTCTATGTCTTACTGTTGTATCTGACACTGATCTGGTCTATGTCTTACTGTTGTATCTGACACTGATCTGGTCTATGTCTTACTGTTGTGTCTGACACTGATCTGGTCTATGTCTTACTGTTGTATCTGACACTGATCTGGTCTATGTCTTACTGTTGTGTTTGACACTATTCTGGCTTTGTCTTACTGTTGTATCTGACACTGATCTTGCTTTGTCTTACTGTTGTGTCTGACACTATTCTGGCTTTGTCTTTCTGTTGTGTCTGACACTGATCTGGCTTTGTCTTACTGTTGTGTCTGACACTATTCTGGCTTTGTCTTACTGTTGTATCTGACACTGATCTGGTCTATGTCTTACTGTTGTATCTGACACTGATCTGGCTTTGTCTTACTGTTGTGTCAGACACTGATCTGGTCTATGTCTTACTGTTGTATCTGACACTGATCTGGTCTATGTCTTACTGTTGTATCTGACACTGATCTGGTCTATGTCTTACTGTTGTGTCTGACACTGATCTGGTCTATGTCTTACTGTTGTATCTGACACTGATCTGGTCTATGTCTTACTGTTGTGTCTGACACTATTCTGGCTTTGTCTTACTGTTGTATCTGACACTGATCTGGTCTATGTCTTACTGTTGTGTCTGACACTATTCTGGCTTTGTCTTACTGTTGTATCTGACACTGATCTTGCTTTGTCTTACTGTTGTGTCTGACACTATTCTGGCTTTGTCTTACTATTGTGTCTGACACTGATCTGGCTTTGTCTTACTGTTGTGTCTGACACTATTCTGGCTTTGTCTTACTGTTGTATCTGACACTGATCTGGTCTATGTCTTACTGTTGTATCTGACACTGATCTGGCTTTGTCTTACTGTTGTGTCTGACACTGATCTGGTCTATGTCTTACTGTTGTGTCTGACACTGATCTGGTCTATGTCTTACTGTTGTGTCTGACACTATTCTGGCTTTGTCTTACTGTTGTATCTGACACTGATCTTGCTTTGTCTTACTGTTGTGTCTGACACTGATCTGGTCTATGTCTTACTGTTGTGTCTGACACTGATCTGGTCTATGTCTTACTGTTGTGTCTGACACTATTCTTGCTTTGTCTTACTGTTGTGTCTGACACTGATCTGGTCTATGTCTTACTGTTGTGTCTGACACTGATCTTGCTTTGTCTTACTGTTGTGTCTGACACTATTCTGGCTTTTTCTCACTGTTGTGTCTGACACTGAACTGGCTTTGTCTTACTGTTGTGTCTGACACTGATCTTGCTTTGTCTTACTGTTGTGTCTGACACTGATCTGGTCTATGTCTTACTGTTGCATCTGACACTGATCTGGTCTATGTCTTACTGTTGTGTCTGACACTGATCTGGTCTATTGTATCTGACACTGATCTGGTCTATGTCTTACTGTTGTGTCTGACACTGATCTGGTCTATGTCTTACTGTTGTGTCTGACACTGATCTGGTCTATGTCTTACTGTTGTATCTGACACTGAACTTGTCTACATCTTACTGTTTCATCTGACACTGATCTGGTCTATGTCTTACTGTTGTGTCTGACACTGATCTGGTCTATTGTATCTGACACTGATCTGGTCTATGTCTTACTGTTGTGTCTGACACTGATCTGGTCTATGTCTTACTGTTGTGTCTGACACTGATCTGGTCTATGTCTTACTGTTGTATCTGACACTGATCTTGTCTACATCTTACTGTTTCATCTGACACTGATCTGGTCTATGTCTTACTGTTGTGTCTGACACTGATCTGGTCTATTGTATCTGACACTGATCTGGTCTATGTCTTACTGTTGTGTCTGACACTGATCTGGTCTATGTCTTACTGTTGTGTCTGACACTGATCTGGTCTATGTCTTACTGTTGTATCTGACACTGATCTTGTCTACATCTTACTGTTTCATCTGACACTGATCTGGTCTACATCTTACTGTTTCATCTGACACTGATCTGGTCTACATCTTACTGTTTCATCTGACACTGATCTGGTCTACATCTTACTGTTTCATCTGACACTGGTCTGGTCTACATCTTACTGTTTCATCTGACACTGATCTGGTCTACATCTTACTGTTGTATCTGACACTGATCTGGTCTACATCTTACTGTTGTATCTGACACTGATCTGGTCTACATCTTACTGTTTTATCTGACACTGATCTGGTCTACATCTTACTGTTGTATCTGACACTGATCTGGTCTACATCTTACTGTTTTATCTGACACTGATCTGGTCTACATCTTACTGTTGTATCTGACACTGATCTGGTCTCATCTTACTGTTTTATCTGACACTGATCTGGTCTACATCTTACTGTTGTATCTGACACTGATCTGGTCTACATCTTACTGTTGTATCTGACACTGATCTGGTCTACATCTTACTGTTGTATCTGACACTGATCTGGTCTACATCTTACTGTTGTATCTGACACTGATCTGGTCTACATCTTACTGTTTTATCTGACACTGATCTGGTCTACATCTTACTGTTTTATCTGACACTGATCTGGTCTACATCTTACTCTTTTATCTGACACTGATCTGGTCTACATCTTACTGTTGTATCTGACACTGATCTGGTCTACATCTTTCTGTTGTATCTGACACTGATCTGGTCTCATCTTACTGTTTTATCTGACACTGATCTGGTCTACATCTTACTGTTGTATCTGACACTGATCTGGTCTACATCTTACTGTTGTATCTGACACTGATCTGGTCTACATCTTACTGTTTTATCTGACACTGATCTGGTCTACATCTTACTGTTGTATCTGACACTGATCTGGTCTCATCTTACTGTTTTATCTGACACTGATCTGGTCTACATCTTACTGTTGTATCTGACACTGATCTGGTCTACATCTTACTGTTGTATCTGACACTGATCTGGTCTACATCTTACTGTTTTATCTGACACTGATCTGGTCTACATCTTACTGTTTTATCTGACACTGATCTGGTCTACATCTTACTCTTTTATCTGACACTGATCTGGTCTACATCTTACTGTTGTATCTGACACTGATCTGGTCTACATCTTTCTGTTGTATCTGACACTGATCTGGTCTCATCTTACTGTTTTATCTGACACTGATCTGGTCTACATCTTACTGTTGTATCTGACACTGATCTGGTCTACATCTTACTGTTTTATCTGACACTGATCTGGTCTACATCTTACTGTTTTATCTGACACTGATCTGGTCTACAGCTTACTGTTTTATCTGACACTGATCTGGTCTACATCTTACTGTTGTATCTGACACTGATCTGGTCTACATCTTACTGTTGTATCTGACACTGATCTGGTCTACATCTTACTGTTGTATTTGACACTGATCTGGTCTACATCTTACTTTTGCTGAAGTGTTTCATCCACAGCTGAAAGGATATCAAGGGCTTGGCGGTGGTAATCGATCTGGGCTCTGACCAGCTCTGACAACTGTGAAACCTGCTCCACCTGTAAACATGATACAAAGAGTGTCACTCTATTAGCAACTCAACCATATCCTGTAAACATGATATAAAGAGTGTCACTCTATTAGCAACTCAAACATAACCTGTAAACATGATACAAAGAGTGTCACTCTATTAGCAACTCAACCATATCCTGTAAACATGATATAAAGAGTGTCACTCTATTAGCAACTCAAACATAACCTGTAAACATGATATAAAGAGTGTCACTCTATTAGCAACTCAACAATAACAGCTCAATGGGAATATGAGTTTTTTTTAAATATGGAATGAGTGATTTTGCAAACTATAAAGTAATGAAGAGCAATGAACTTAAACCACCCATCACAGACATGGTTCCTTCATCATGAACTGTTTTTAAATGGTTAGGGTTAGATCAGTTTGTCCAACTATTCCGTCAATTTCAGTATACTTTCATTTATGTGTGACCAACTGAAAGTTTTACAATGTTTAAGCATGAGCCAAAATTTACTAGGAGGACCCCTGAAATGTTTTTATATTTTACTATCTAGACATTCTGACAATGCTTAGAAATATTTGATACATAAGAGTGTTGCACAAAAAATAATCTTAAAGTACATTAATTATAAGTATAAACCATTCATATTCACAAGGTTAAATTTTCACAATTATAACTTTTTTCAGTTTTTCATGAGGGTTTCATTTTCAGTAACCTTCGCAGTGTATCTCTACCATCATATATAATCATTAAATATGTGCACAAAATCTCAACAATTTGAAACGATCAGCAGGAAATACTGAAAGAGTGCAAATACTTGGTCATTATGGGCGGAAATTTTTTTTTTTTTATAATACTAATCTTCCATAATGGGTAACATAACAGACCTGTTGTTATTTATAATATTATTGTTTGACTTTGAGGTTTTGGTGTTACATACCAATGTCACTGAAGTATGAATGGTTGTTCACCAATGCGGATGAGGTGTATTATTTCGTTTTTTTTATCTAAAGATATTTTTGGTGGATGAAACCACCTCCATTTTTTTTATGCTCCATTTCTTAATCAAAGTAAACACATCTGCAGAGATCCATACAGTTTGTGACTATGTGACAGGGCAGTATCACTCGCTTCATATCATATTATTGTTGTATCCTGCTGTCAGGATTTCAATTGCAGGTCAGTGGACACCTGGCCTGGGTGTGTTTTACCAGACTGCTGGGTCATAACACAGAGGAACCCCTCAAAGACGCACTCATATGTGAGTGATACATGGCTGTAAGGCACAGCCTTCCCATTAAGCCTGCAGAGCGCTCACCCTGGGTGGGGGCCGACCATGAAAATCTCACCGCCTCGTCTAAGATTTGTACTCACAACCTCCCAGCTTTGAGTCCTGTGCTTTGCCACAGATGCCGGTTTCTTGTAAGGTGTCTTATTGATAAAGGTTTTATTTTTGTGATAACTTCCCTTCTGTGAATCTAAAATTTTTTTAAACTCTCACACACAAAAATTTGACTACAGTTTTTAAAAGAGGGCTTACATCATTGTCCAGCAGATTATTCATGGCTGTCTCAGCCAGCTCCTTGGATTCCTGAAACTTATCTTCAGCCATCTGTATCTCATCATCACTGATATGGGAGCCTGCATCAAAGAAAACAGATGCAGATATCAACCTGCCCAGATATCATTAACACATTCCATTAACTGTCTAGCTGATATATTCTTTAATATAATATATCACAAAAAATTACTATGTGCATGTTTACATAGAATATACAGACTGATATGTAAAGACAATATTGTACAAAGGAAACACCACATTCTCCAGGTACATGCTCAACAATACTGGAATTCACAGGGTGAGGGATTATTTGAAAAAATCATAAAATACTGGTCCAAGAACATGCAATGTGATTAATTAAATAATTATTTCATGTAATGGTCAGCCTTAATAAAACTGCAAGAGATACTCATTCATTTTCCATTTTTCTACCCATATCATGTACCCTTTAACAGAACCAATTTATACATGCAAATGTTCTGAAATAGTAATATTCCTTTTTAAACATATCATGAATTTTTGTACAACTGGTTTTAAGTTAACAAAGTAATATTATGACACTCTATTTTCTTTACAGCAAGTATAATTACCTTCTAAAAGGAAACAACATGAAAAAAGGTTTCTTAATTTTTTTTTTGTCTTGAAGGAAAAAATGTTAACTATATCCAAGGATAAGCAAATAAACATTGTATTAATTTACATCATAAAATCTGAGAAAGCAAGCCTGTCTTCTGCATTTCAATATTTCCAAATCATATTTAAAGTCTGTATCATGAGATTATAAGAATAAGAATGATATCAGTAACATGCTGCTATTAATGATGCTGAAAAAAAACTATTGTGTGTGTATATTTCAATTCAATATGCAAATACAGTAACCCAACCAAACCAAGACAATACTTTATTTAAGCTCTTCTTGAGTCATCCACCATTACCTGATTCATTATAATCACAGTCATGCATGCACATTATATACTGTCAGTATAAAGGTAAAGTGGTCTGTTTACTCGCCAACTTAAATGACCAAACCATCATATCCCAAACATCCAAAGTCGACTCGCCGTCACACCATTATTGGCTGCACAAGGTTCTGTTTAAACTGTTTGGATGTGCATACATAATCATTTTTCATCAATTATGCAATTGTGCAATCCATTTAACTGATTTTTAAAAAAAAACCACCAATCATCAATTTAATTGACCAATTGGTACACAACAAATTTTAGTTTTAAATACATATAGACAATCAGAACCATCATCTGAGCCATGGAGAGTGCCTGATATTAGTTGAACAAGTTATACAATCCATGTAAAATAATACAAGTTTATAGTTTATCCTATAGAAATATGTCCTGACTAAGATTATAGTACTTGGGGTATATCAAATGCAGTGACAATGTAAAGGGAAACACTGAAACACACAGAAGTCTATAGTCATGAGGCCCTTTAGTACAGGCAGTGTTGCCACTGTGGATTTAATGGGAGAAGTATAAAATCTTACATGAAAAAATATCAAATTACCTGAAAAAGAATATGCAAAAGTAAAATTCAATGCCAAATAGCGCAATTTTTGTACAATTTAACATCATGCTATACTTCTGAACAAGCTTCCAGTATGAAAGTATATATTTATCCCGGTATTCCATATATCCAGTGATTTTGTAAAACATTGGCAAGATCACAGAAAAAAATCATCACTTATAAAATGCCATTATTGTAAAACATTGACAAAGCATTTGTCTACTGTAGCAATTTATTTCAGGTTAACAGCCTATATAACCTGTGCAATCAGATATACACCAGGTATAACGCTTCAATGCTGGACCATTATTTTTCAAGTACATGTGTAACATGTATATGAACAATGCAAGTACTAAACATTTTGAACAAGAAAAAAATTACACAAACATCACTGCTGAAATTCTGGCATGGGTGCAAACAACACAAAAACAGAGCTATCAGAGATATATAAAAAATGCTCAATATCAGACTGATATGTCAAACCCCTCCTGAGAAATAAGCAAAGACATACATTCTGCAAAAATTATTGTAGGTGGTGCCACCAGTCTTGTACACGATAAAAGCTATTAGATATGTATAAATATGCCAAATTTCAGGCTGATATATCAAATTCCTCCATAGAAATAAGCAGGCACACACACTGTGCAAAAGTCATTGTAGGTGGCGACACCTGTGTTGTGAACAGGAAATACATCAATAACGCATAGAGAGGTAAAAAAATCAGGCCAATACATCAAACTCCCAATGCGTTTGAAGCACTGAGCTGACCAGGCTTAGGTGAGAAAGGCAGTTGCCCCTGAGTGAACTGTGACAAATTGCTGGCTCAAGCTACAGCACTGAATGAACTCTCGACCTGCACCTGGTTAGACTGAGTGAACTTTTGACCTGTACCTGGCTGCAGTGAGTGAACTCTTGACCTGTTGCATGATCTGACACAGTTGTCAGTTTGCCAAAGCTATAAATAGTACCTGACTGACCTTTGGCACCAAATTTGATACAGTGGGCAGTATGCCATAGCTATAATTAGAACGTAGCTATGATGCTGAGTGAACTCTTGACCTGTTGCATAATCTGATACAAATTTTGCAGTCCAGGCTGAACTTAGGTGCTAAATCTGATGCAGAGGGCAGTCTGTCAAAGCTATAAATAGACTGCAGCTTCTGCACTGAGTGAACTCTTGACCTATACCTGGCTGCACTTCTTCCAATCCTGGCACTTTGCCAAAGCTATTTATAGAGCTGACATCATCTTAGCTAATGGCCAACATCCAGGCACTGGCAAATCTTGCACAATCTGCCCATGGTAAACCAAAATGTACACAAAAGTGGTCCCTACTTGAAATAACTTTGAAATAAATTTTCCAAATGCAAAATGCTTTTTATCTAACTTTTAATAAATAAGAAATCAGGAATATATGAAAAATTATTACAGATGCATACTGAATGCAAAATTATAACACAGATACATCTCAATGATTGCAAATTCTTGAATTAAGTTGAGTATGGATACCAATTATTTATAATCCATATACAGCCGTCTTTATATAGCCACCGAGAGCTAAACATCCATGATTGTCACATTGCCTGATATGGTGAATAATTTAAATCATAGATCTAATTTTTTAAAAAGCTTTATAAAAAACATTCTAGTCAATATTAACCACAGATAACCTGAAATATAAATGTCTAGAGGCATGATGTAACAGAGGCTGATAAACTGGTGCCAGGCTAGATGAAACCGCTTCACAATTCTATCTCAATAATTCTGCAAAAATCATTCATGTGGAACCATTTAAGACAATTTACATAAGAAAAAATTGTAGGGATTAATTTTGTTAAATATTCAACAAATTGGCTTCAGTGGCATCAGTCAAAAAATGTTTTGCAGGTTTATAACTCATATAGGAAGATTAGCAAATTAGCTGAGTGCAGCTACCCATAACTCAGCTAAAAAGCACTGAACCAAAACCATTTGAACAAACTTGAATTATCAACATCTGAGGATAATTAATGTGTGAGATTTAAGAATTTGGCTCTGTGGATTTTGAGAAAAAGGTCTTTGTAGCCACTTAGCTAAAATGGGCTGTCATGACATATGACAAAATTCAGCTTCCAATAACTCAGCCAAATGTCACTGAACAGAGACCATTTGAACAAACCTCAGAAAGCACTTCCCTAGGATCATTTCTGTGCAATATTAAACAATTTGGCCATATAGTTTCAGAGAAGAAGTTTTTTGTAGCCGTCAGTATGATACGGGCACTGATGACTACCGTACAATAAAAGCAGATGCAGGTGGTGCCACCAATACCTCAATTTCAGATATGACTCATGTGACAAACATTGGCATGAAATTTGGTGATGATAGCTCCAGCCATTTCTGAGATTGAAATTTTAGTATGCTTTTATGGACAGATGACTAAGTTCAACTTCCTGTAACTTGGCCAAAAATCACCAAACTAGAACCATAAGAATAAACTTGAGAGAGATTGTTTCTGAGATTATTTCTGTGAAATATTGGACAATATGGCTGGATGGTTTCGAGAAGAAGACAAAGACCTTTTTCAGCTTTTTCCTTTTAAAATCTAAGAAAATGCAGTTAGAAAAAAAAATAAACAAAATCCGATAGAGTTTTTCAGATGACTGATAATTTAAAAAAAATTTGGTGATGCTAGCTCCTGTCGCTTTTGAGACAGCTATGGTTAACCTACAGAAGACACATGACGCACTGAAGCATGACAGACGACATCTCACCATCGCATAAGCTCACAGGTTCCCTAAAAAGAAGTCTTACCGTAAAAAAAGTATGATACTTTAAAAAAAACGTATAGAGTGGTAGTAGCACTGTACAGGCCATGCTGGCTAAAACACAACATTTTTCTCTTTCTCTTGCTCTGTGTCTATCTCTCTAAAAAAACTGGTTGGTGGTTACTTGCTATTACACCTAACTAGGAAAAACCTAACCAGCTATGAAAATTCAATGTCTGGTTTGTCATTGCAGTAAGACTGCTAACCTTAAAGTTCAAGTTAATTACAAAACTGTTCACCAGCAGAATGGTATTCAATGGTAGAGCAGGTTTTCCTATATGTTCATACTTCTGGTGTATTCAGGATGCAATGAACTTCCACCTATGCCTTAACAAGTTATCAGTATTCCTTTAACAGGTTATTAGTATTCCTATTTTGGGTATGACCCCACATCATACCCCCATTTATCTGAAGATTTGAAAATCAGATCTGAAACCTGACTGTACAGGGATCTAAATATTCTAAGCCATTTAGATATAAATGTCCCTCCCTGTACATGACATAAATTATGCAGCTTCAACAAGCACTGTTGCTTGATAGTTGTTGCTGGGGGTAAAAAAAAAAGCCTATTACTATCTATGCCCTGGATTTGGAATATAGGTATATGCTATGATCTGCATCTGGCTATATCTGAATATTTGCTGTTTTGAGTAAACATAGTCATTTTTATAAGTGAGTTTAAGGGGCAATGTTACGGTAACTTAAAATTATATAATTGTAGAGTCTATTTGTAATTAAGCCCAAAATTTGGATCTAGTGATCCTGGTCAAAACATGCATCTATCAAACATGACATGTATAAGCCTGACTGGCTGACTAGCTGGTGAACATAGGTTGCTTGTACAAAAATGTCTCACTGCAGTTCACAAAATAAAGTGCAAGGCGATATTTTGTCCAGTATTCTCAAACATTTCATATACATTAATGGAATTTATGTGCAATACAATAACATATAATATGAAACTGGGATAATAACATGCTACATGATAATACCTATAAGAAAGACTTGTGTTTGCAGGTTTTCTGTTGTTACTCATGTAAATGGAGGGCATGAGTAAGAATTATTCCAGTATAAAGTAACTGCTTTACCAGTCTGTAATATTCTCAAGATACAACCAAATGATGTCCCCCTGTCTATACATATCAAATTCCTATGAATCCTTTCATCCAAGTTAACTGGGTTTCTAACAACCAGTGAGGTTCTTAGGAATATCTTGAATGTCTAACCTAATGAATAATTCCTTACAAATATTTAAACTGACCTAATCTATCAGACTTCCACTACACATGTGAATTAAAAATATGTGACATGCACACAAATATTTCTACAACTAGAGAAAGTCAAAACACATTGGAATAAGATAATGCTGGACTACTACTTCATAGAAACAGCTAATAAAACATTCCTGAATCTTGTAAAAAAACATAATAAATTCATGATGAAATATTTTTTTGTTTGTTTCCAAAACAATTTCAAAATCCAAGAAGATGCAGAAAAATATGAAGTGGTATACAATCAAAATCCAGCATACCTGATCCATTAATACCTTACCTTCTGATATAGAATGATGAGGACTGCATTGTTAGTGAGGTAACTATGTTAGTCTGTGTCTGTCATACCCTGTACAGAAGCTGGGGTGGTAGGTGTTATGGCAAATGCTGTGACATGCCTGGTTACCTGTCTAAATGTTACCCCTTAACCCCATGTCTAGATTACTGATCCAAACACCACCTGACTTAACAGTATCCTTTACTCCATTTAGGTTAATTACATTAATGTATATTAGCTGTTTTGCCAATACATTATATATGCTTATTCATCTGTCCACATATTGATATTAAATTAATATTCATGTGCACTGGACATCATCATCACACCAGCCCCTGATATGATAACAGCATCCAGTATTTGGTTTTCCTTTCATGATGTTAGTGGAATAAAGGGTGCACCTTACTTCAGCACATGCCAATGTATATCTGCGAAGTTTTAAAGAGGTGCTAGAGGTATATATTTTACCTCCCCACTTAACAACTAAAGTCTGTTCCACCAGTGGGTTGCCCATTGAAGTTTTGCGATTATTCTCTAACACTAAAATATTATCACACAGTTTAAAACTAAGGCTGATGAGGGATGTAAGACCTAATGTGGGATGTAACCTTGTAACAAAAACCAACGTTAATATTTTGCAACCTTCTGGTTCTTCTGAATCTTGCAGCCAAGTGACATGGCGTCTGTCATAGGTTGGCAGCCTCACTTTGACAATTATATTTTTTTAAGAATATTTATGACACTAAACATCCAATCAGGAGTTTTTAAATGTAGATGTTTGAGCATGTGACTAGAGACCTTGACCTTCATGATCTTCATGAGGTGTTGTAAAAACATACTGTTTACTCAGAAATTGATTTTACTGCATTAAATGAGTATTTTGCAAGGTATGGTTTTAATTTAATTACAGTAACTTCGACCTATGCCCCATGCTTTAATAACAGCATACAATCTAATCTGCAAGTTCATGAAAATATTATTAAATATATAAAATATTATTAAAATATATATTATTTCAGTCGGCACCCAATGTGGAACAGACTATATAAGGTGTGAAACTCCCCTATGAATTTCATTATTTTAAGCCATGACATTTCATTGCCAGTTTTATTCTCCACCGGAAGGAGATATGAGTATGCCTGCCTTTTTGATCAAGCTACAATTCCAAATATTGGGATAAACAGAACATACCTAGCACACACTGAGAAAGGTGATCCATTTTGAAATTCATTATATTAATGTAAGGAATGCCTGCAAGGTGCTCTGGTTGCCTGAATTATCCACTGCCCTGTATATTATATAAAACATGGTCTGTGCTGTTCAAATAAAGATGACCATGAACTACAGACCTTGTCTTGATGAAATGACAAGTGCATGACTTGAAAAAATAATTGTTTTTTACATCATTACAAAACTCTTTACAAAATTTACACTAAGTGCAAAAGTGATGTTTTTGTCTTGAATATGTTGATACAATTTTTAGGAAATCACATTGTATCAATATAAGGAAGATCATTTAATATAGGTAACTTGCAAAGGAAGACAAATTCTTATTTAAAATGTGTGAGTGGGATAAAGCCTTCTCCTGTATTAGTAATATTCATAGAGGATCGGAGGGACAGAATCGTTGTCATATTGTATACCCAAAACAAACACTACTGTATATTCTGTATATACTCTTTGTGTAACTTTCTTTATACAACCATGATTCCATGGCTTAAATGTGTGCAAGATGAGAGCATCTATAACATAAGCCATTCTCTGAAAGGACAACTGGAAACCTGGTCTATCAATATGAAAATAGATATAATCCAATTTGACAGAAATAGTGAGCATTTTAATTTGTCAAATGTGGCCATTATGAACCATCAGTCTACCATGTTATTAACAATATGACAGACTTTCTTTTGTAGTCCAGTACTTCATAAAACCAACATGTAATCTGTAAAAGCTGTTACAGTTTCAAGCAGAATTAATGACAAATTGAACATCAGATTTCCAGTGGTCAGATCAATGCCATAGAGAGGGTATCATGTCATGTCTGCCAAGACGTGTCAGAGTTTAGACGGTGAATTGTCTGTTCTCCCATGCTACAAGTAAAATACCTGCCTCCACCTTCTATACGTTACCTGCGCCTTTGTAATCTGGACAAATAAAAGTGTGCAATGACTAGTCATCAATTCAGCAGTGAAAACAACAGTTGAGAAAAAAATATATAATTTTACCATTTTCTATATACGAGTCAATACTGGTCCATGCACTATATAACATAATAACAAACAGAACTAAGAATAACTGCAAAAACAAAGAAAATATATGAAATATATAAAACAATGTAAAATAAAAATAAGGATGATTATAAAAAAGATTTGCAGGTTAAGCAATCACAGGATTTACAACTGTGTTGATAATGACAAATTTTGTGATCAAATCAATTCTAAGCATTACAGGTATGTCTTTTTTGACTGGTCACTTTATGTATCTGGTACCTTCGTCTGAACCACCTATATACCATGTGTGTCAGAGTCAATGATTATTCTCTGACAAATAGATGAAATAAATGTGTTGAGACATTGCACAGTGAAAATGAAAGCATTCCAGTTTCAGATAAACACTAGAATAACAGTAAACTTGCTTCTGGTTCTGTAATTAAAGCATGTATGGTAAAATATATATACAAGTTTTCTCTTACAATGGGAAACTAAGTGCATACATTATAGTATGGAAAGATGACAAAAAGTAAAATGTATGATGCTTATATAAACTGTGCAGTAATCTAAAACTGTATCATCCAGACAAAGTGATACGGAAGTCAGAAAGCAGATATTGTATCTACCTTACATGGTCGTTAAATCATAGGATATATGTTAAAAACTGTTGATGCTCAAAAAGTAACTAGAAAGTAAAAATTTTTCAGCTTGGTCATGATTAGCATTCTGGACATATGAAATCCAAATAAAGAAATGAGTGTTATTTAACACTTGTGCATATTAAAAACAAATGTGCCTAAACTTATTTGTGCATCACTGTGTCCATGCTTGATGCAAATTTTTTTAAACCTTTTCATATGACCAGCAATCATATCATAATTAGTACCCTGTGTCTTAGTAATGTAATACTTATAAAAGGAATTCAGTTCACGTTTGTGCGCAATGTTCTCTAAAACCGCGTTGTGTACAATATTGTGCCATACCTCATTTTAAAGATTATTATCCCCGCAGTGACATAGGCGATTTGAAAATAAATAATTTTTAATATACATATAATTTTGAGTGATTTTTCCGTTTTTACCGAGAACAGCCAAACTGCTTTCGGCAATCACCGGAATGCGTGCATCGTGGTCACTTAACCTCTAACACTAAGGACTATTGTTCATATGAATAACGCTTGCTTTCAATGAGGGATTTCACCCATGTGCCTGGTCAGTAAAAGAGAAAAACACATGTTTCTCGCTTTATGAAATGGAGTGTTCAACCCAGGAGGATTAATGACAAAACCTAATTCCAGGTCCCAATTTCAGGAACAGGGCTGGGGTGGGGTTGGGTGGGGTTTTTCAGGCCTCAAAATTTGTCTGATACAATGAAAAAAAGGTTGCGGTGGCTGAAAATGGGATACAGACCCACTGCATGGAGTCCCGCTGGGTCCACTTCTGCTACTTACGGTGTTTGCATATTTCTGTTTCCTTCTTCAGGAACAGTTTCCTTGCAAAGTAGGCCTACATTTAATTAATCTTTCATGAGTTCCTCACATCAACCTATTCTTTATACGTCCAACGATAGAAACCAGTCAAATATCAACAACACACTGTATGCCTCCGCGTCTCATTCCGGTTCACAATTTAAACCATCACTGACCAGGTCTTTAAGGTAAACATATCGGGGTTTGATTTTTGCCACGAGCACAGCGCCACAAAATAACAGTAAAAAGATATTTGTAGGCCTACATATCATATTCCGAGAGTACCCACTAAAAATCTATATTTTCTTTTAACTTTTATAATAAAAAAATGAGCCAACTATCAATATCTCAGTAAAAATATCTCCCAAACCCCGGTAAAAAGTCTGGTATACCAGGTTTATCAGCTAGTACATCTATATACAGATACACAGAGGGACCAAGATTCTGTTTTTCTATGTTGTCTATTGCATCACTTTGACGCTTGATGTCACTGGTTATCAATCACAGTACATTTTACTGTAGTTTAACTCAGGCAGTTTTATCACTGCTGAATGGTGGCAAAACAAGTGGCCCATGGGTCATCAATCTGCAATAAGGCAAGAAAAGCCCTTCAAATCTGGGGCTGGAATTCCTAAGAAATTCTGTAGCAGACAAAACATACACTTTGTGATCAGGGAAATTAAGTTTTCCTTAAAGACAACTTGTTTTTAAATAATTCAACTAAGTTCACACTCTTTAAGCTAGAATGGCTTTAAAATACACAGATGACTTTCAGTCAGCTGAGCTAAAAAAACTCTAGAAAACAAAGTCTGTCTGTAATTACAATTCTTTATTCACCTTAAGGGATCTAGATATAATAACTGTTCTCATTCTCTGCTCAAAACATGTTATTCCCATCACATATAGCAATTATCAAGAACAAAGGGGACATGGCATTGATGCTATGTTTCCAAGGACTGCCACAAAGCAACTTAAACTTTCAGCAAGTACCTAGCTTGTCTGCTTTTGATCATTTCCCCATGCTGGAGCAGCACAAGGGACTCTAGGGTTTGTTATCACAGTGGGGCGTCTTCTGGTAAGCTAATCATGACAATGAAAGTTCATCTGATGTTTGGAAAGAACATGTCAAGTACATTATATGATGATGTACACACATGGTCTTCCAAGAGAATACAGGTCATGTGTCAACCTTTCTAGAAAATAAAGGTCATGTGTCAACCTTTCTAGAAAATAAAGGTCATGTGTCACCCTTTCTAGAAAATAAAGGTCATGTGTCAACCTTTCTAGAAAATAAAGGTCATATGTCACCCTTTCTGGAAAAGAACGTGACATACCATGAACACAGCTGCAGTCACCAGGGTAGCTTAATTATTTGTTAATAATAAACTGTGATCATTATGTTATTCTTTGAAGTACCGCTTACTAACGACTTTCTATTATTTTAAAACATTCCCTATATAAACTTGCATCTTGTTTTGTCAATGGAAACTTGCCATGCATACAACTTGAGAAGGAAAAGATTTAGGTGATCTTCAGAAAGTTTAGATATTACTATAGACACATACTAAAAGATAATAATGGAATGGTCATCACAAATGCTGAAAAAGAAACTATAATAATTTTTAAAGCAAACGTAAGTCATAACAACCACAAATGGCAAGAAGTAGAATATATATCAAACAGTGGGGATTTTTAAGAAAACTTCCAAGAAGGTTTCAAGAAAAAAATGGAAATCAAAATGGAAAGTATTAGGCAATGATAAATGAGACATCCACGGGTTTAAAAGATTTCATGAAAATATGGAAAACATATGGGAAAATAAGAAGCAAAGATCAGAGTAGCAGAAATTAGAATACCACCAAATCATGTCACCAGTTAACAAGCAGGAAGATAAATTAACAATAAACACTGAATCATAATGACAGATACACAAACTTCCCTGGCTGACCTGTGAGTTCTACTGCCTAAAATATAATTAAAGGTATGGAGGCTGGGAGTCTGAGATGTGTCCTATATATAACTATATACATAGGTTTGAGCTGATATTTAAACACTTCACATCCAAAATCTAAGTAATGTTTAAGAAACCATGTAGTCACAATTACTGCAAACCTTTATTTCCTTCAGGTAATGGAAGTCAAGAGGTGGACACAGCCATCCTGATAACTCATAGACCATAACTATCAACTGAAAATCTAAGCTACAAGACACTGTGTAATAAATCACGAGTTTACAGTATATATAATGTTTTTGTAGGTGACCAGGTTAGTAGTTATGTGTAGTATGATAACACATGTCACACTATATCTGAATGCTACAGGGAGTATTTAAGTGGCAAAATATGCTCCACAGATAACCTGCTGACATCAGAAGGAAACTGCTGTATCTGTATCTCCAGACTAAATCCTCTAGTACAAAAAAAGCATATAGTGGTTATGAGACACTTCACAGAAAGCCTTAGCTGAGCAGAATGAACTGGTTTGAAACAGAAATCAGCATTAACTTGATACTGTCTTATAGCACAACAACTGGGGATATAGGATATCAGAATTAACTACTAACATAATGAGTTTTTAATTACACAATGCTTGGTTTTAATCTAAACTACAGTGTAATGTGCCTGATCTCAATAAATCAGATCCCATATATAGACCACCAGGATATCATCCATGCAGCAATGTTAAAATGCTAAACACATCCCTATGATCTGATTCACCATGTACTTATATAATCAGAATTCTGCAATCAGAGAAGTTGATGACAATTAACATCAAGATGGCCATGCTCCTGGCAGGTTTTTCAAACTTGCTGTAAACTTTTGTTAAGGTATCCGCATCCATTTTTAAATGCTAGCTAAACTAAGTATATATACATCTGCAGAATTCCATTCTTGTTTTGGACTGCTTGCAGGGCAGTATCACACTCTTCCTCTCATTTTATATCCTGGTGTTAACCAGGCCGCTGACTACTGCACCTGCAGGCCCTGGGTGTGAACCTGTCTTTATTGCTGGGTCATATCACTGAGGAATCCTCAAAAGGTGCACTACTTTGTAAATGAAACTTGGGTGTTGGGAATGGGGGGCTGACAGTGAAAAATCTAACGGTCTCGGCTGAGATTCGAACTCAGGATCTCCTGGCTTTGAGCACTGAACCACAGAAGCCGATTGCTGTAAATATTTATATTATGACTCAACTGTAAAAATATACAATGTAAAAAAGACAAACAATCCATCAGTCCTGTCACATGAGCCTCATTACAAGAAATAGATATAATGGGTTATATGAACTACCCTTTGTACTAACTTATCTGGAACAGGCTCGTGCTATTACAGAGTTGTGCCTGGAACAGATGCACTTCAGTATGTAAACAGCTCTCATCAATTCTGTGTCACCAGACCTTGGCAAAAATGTTGAATGTTGAATATAAGGTGAGAGAGTTTGATAGAAATTTTACCTCATTTAAATCATCATAATGATCTTGTGTCACCACAGTGGATCACCACAATGCCAGGTCAACAGTCACTGTAGTGGTTCACCACGGTGGTCAACAGTCACTACAGCGGCTCACCACAGTAGTCAACTGTTACCACACTGGCTCACCACAGTGGTCAACTGTCATCACAGTGGTTCATCACAGTGGTCAACTGTCACCACAGTGGCTCATCACAGTGGTCAACTGTCACCACAGTGGTTCACCCATGTGGTCAACTGTCATCACAGTGGATCAGCACAATGCCAGGTCAACAGTCACTGTAGTGGTTCACCACAGTGGTCAACAGTCACAACAGCGGCTCACCACAGTAGTAAACTGTTACCACACTGGCCCACCATAGTGGTCAACTGTCATCACAGTGGTTCATCACAGTGGTCAACTGTAACCACAGTGGCTCATCACAGTGGTCAACTGTCACCACAGTGGTTCACCACAGTGGTCAACTGTCACCACAGTGGATCAGCACAATGCCAGGTCAACAGCCAATATAGTGGTTCACCACAGTGGTCCACAGTCACTACAGCGGCTCACCACAGTGGTAAACTGTCAACACAGTGGTTCACTACAATGGTCAATTGTCATTACAGTGGCTCACCACAGTGGTAAACTGTCACCACAGTCGCTCACTACAGTGGTCAACTGTCACCACAGTCGCTCACCACAGTGGTAAACTGTCAACACAGTGGTTCACTACAGTGGTCAACTGGCATTACAGTCGCTCACCACAGTGGTAAACTGTCAACACAGTGGTTCACTACAATGGTCAACTGTCATAACAGTGACTCACCACAGTGGTAAACTGTCACCACAGTCGCTCACCACAGTGGTCAACTGTCATTACAGTGACTCACCGCAGTGGTCAACTGTCATAACAGTGGCTCACCACAGTGGTAAACTGTCACCCCAGTGGCTCACCACAGTGGTCAACTGTCAACACAGTGACTCACCACAGTGGTAAACTGTCATTACAGCGGCTCACCACAGTGGTAAACTGTCACCACAGTTGCTCACTACAATGGTCAACTGTCATTACAGTGGTTCACCACAGTGGTAAACTGTCACCACAGTTGCTCACTACAATGGTCAACTGTCATTACAGTGGCTCACCACAGTGGTAAACTGTCACCACAGTGGCTCACCACAGTGGTAAACTGTCACCACAGTGGCTCACTACAGTGGTCAACTGTCATTACAGTGGCTCACCACAGTGGTCAACTGTCATTACAGTGGCTTACTACAATGGTCAATTGTCATTACAGTGGTTCATCACAGTGGTAAACTGTCACCACAGTGGCTACCCACAGTGGTCAACTGTCAACACAGTGGCTCACCAAAGTGGTAAACTGTCACCACAGTGGCTCACTACAGTGGTCAACTGTCATTACAGTGGCTCACCACAGTGGTCAACTGTCATTACAGTGGCTTACTACAATGGTCAACTGTCATTACAGTGGCTCACTACAGTTGTCAACTGTCACAACAGTGGCATCACCACAGTGGTCAACTGTCAAAACAGTGGTCAAATGTCACCACAGTGGCCAAGTGTCTCATCAGTCACTCATTACAGGGTACAGTGATGATCACAGTATAGTTCATTATGATGGTTACCAGTCACAACATAATCGTGGCTATCAGTACTTAATCCTGTCTGTGGTATGAGGCAAAATGATATTGAGGCTGTAAATGATGATACTATCCACAATGGGAAATGGGTACAGGTTTTATTTTACTGGCACATCATGCAAAATGAAAAGCTAACTGGGGTTATGGTGTTGAGACTCTTACACTGCATTAAACAAGGCCTACAGGCCTAATGCGAACCTGTGCATTGGGAAATACACCAGGTATAATGCTTCAATGCTGGACCATTACTTTTCATGTATATGAACTATGCAAGTACTAAACATTTTGAATAAGAACAATTACACAAACATCACTGCTGAATATCTGGCATAGGTGCACACAACACTAAAAAGATTGTAGCTGGCACCACCAGTCTTGTATACAACAAAGCTATCAGAGATATATACATAAGCCCAATTTCAGACTGATATATCAAACCCCTCCTGAGAAAAACGTGTGCAAAAGTCATGGTAGGTGGCGACACCTGTCTTGTGAGCGAGAAAGCCATCAAATACACATAGACAGGTCAAAATATTAGGCCAATACATCAAACTTACCTTGAGTCTGATGCATGGGGCTGACCAGGCTTAGGGGAGAAAGGCTGTTGCCCCGAGTGAACTGTATACAAATTGCTTGCTCAGACTACTGCACTGAGTGAACTCATGACCTGCACCTGGCTAGACTGAGTGAACTTTTGACCTGTACCTGGCTGCACTGAGTGAACTCTTGACCTGTTGCATAATCTGACACAGTTGGCAGTCTGCCAAAGCTATAAATAGAATGCAGCTACTGCACTGAGTAAACTCCTGACCCATACCTGGCTGCACTGAGTGAACTCTTGACCTGTTGCCTTATCTGATACAGTTTGCAGTCTGCCAAAGCTATAAATAGATCCAGTCTGACCTCTAGCCTGTTGCCAAATCTGAAATAGTAGCCACACCATAGCATAAGCTCATGCAGGGGCCCTGCCCTGAGGGGCTTGACACCCATGAAGTGATCACATGGTGCCCATGAGGTGTTCACATGTCACCCATGAGGTGATCAAATGACATGTGCTTGGCTGCACTGATTGAACTCTTGACCTATATCTGGCTGCATTGAATGAACTCTTGATCTGTTCCCAAATCTGAAACAGTTGGCAGTTTCTCATCCTATTTAAAGATACAGATTCAATCTTGCCCTGTTGGTATATCTGTTTACACATACTGAAAGACTTTGGTTAAAATTTATTTTTTTTCAAGCCGATATATTCATAAACTTTTTATCAAAATATCTAGAATAATAAAAGATGCAGTATTTTCATTGTTAAAGGTCCAATAGTTCTGCCAAAAATCATTCTAGTAAACTTGAACAAAGGCCACCTAAGAATAATTTTTGTGCAATGTTACAGAAGATATAATTGAAATAATAATTTTGTAGAAGAACACTATTGCAGTCCTCAGTTTGAAAAAGACATAATAATGGCCATAAGACCAATTTAAGCTTTTCACAACTCAACCAAAAAATCAACAAACTCAGTATATTCTGATATGATTGAAAGAACCATGTCCTAGGATAATTCTTTTGAAAAATTGAACAATTCAACTTGACAGTTTCATCATTAAGCTGAAAGAGGCTAAAATTATGAGGTTTTTTTGCCCATAAAAAACAGGTCAATGTAGGTGGCACCACTAAATCTACAACTTCAAATATGAGTCATGTGACCAACATTTGCACAATACCTGGTAATGCTAGCTTCTGTCATTTCTGAGAGTACTATGTCAGTATGCTTACTTGGCCAAATGACTGTTCAAATTTGTGTAACTCCACTAAAATTCATCAAATGCAAACCATTTGAACAAACTTGAGAGGGCTTGCCTCTGGGATCATTTATGTAAAATATTTAACAATTTGGCTGGACCGTCTACAAGAAGACGACTTTTAAAATATTGTCAGCTTTTCCCTATAAAATCTAAGTAAATGGAGATAGCAAAAAAATAAGCCGAATCCCACAAAATTTGATATGTAACAGATTATTGCATAAAATCTGGGAATGGTAGCTCCTGCTATTCCTGAGAAATTATGGATTAATCTACAGATGACCAATGACCCCCGTACAAAAATAGGTCAATTCAGGTGGTGCCACCAATACCTGAATTTCATATACGACTCATGTGACCAACACTGGCATAAAATTTGGTGATGATAGCTCTGGCTGTTTCTGAGACTGTCATTTTAGTATGCTTTTTTGGACAGATGACTAAGTTCAACTTCCTGAACAAAATTGAGGGAGATGGTATAAAAGATTATTTCTGTGAAATATTGAACAATTTTGCTTGAGTGTTTCGGAGGAGAAGATTTTTAAAGGTTTTTTTAGCTTTTTCTCTATAAAATTTAAGAAAATTTTCAGATGGCTAATTTTTTGCATTAAATTACATGATGCTAGCTCCAATCATTTTCAAAATAGTATGCGTAAACATACAGAAGACAAACGCCGCCACACCATCGCATTAGTTCACAGGTTCACTAAAAATTAATACAGATGCATATTGAATGCAAAATTGTAGTACAGATACATCTCACTGATGGCAAAATCTTGAATTAATTTGACTATGGATACTAATTATTTATAATCCATGTACAGCCGTCTTTATATACCAACAGAGAGCTGTATAGCTGTGATTGTAAACATTGCCTGGCATGAGGAATATCTAAAAATCATAAATCTACATTTTTAAAAGCTTTTAAAAAACATTCTTGTCAATATTAACCATAGATAACCTGAAATCTAAATGTCTAGAGGCATGATGTAATAAATGCTGATAAACTGGTGCCAGTCTAGATGTATCTAGATGTATCTGTGTATCTGCTTCACACAGCTAACATATATGGTAAAATGACTCAATTGAACCTTTATAATTCAGCCAAAATTCATTCTTTGGAACCATAAAAGACAATTATTATAAGAATTATTCAGGGGATTATTCTTGTAAAATATTAAACAAATTAGCCTCAGTAGGGTCAGTCAAAAAAAATTTTACAGGTTTATAACTCATATGGGAAAATACAGCAAAATGGCTAAGTTAAGCTTCCCATAACTAACTGAACCAAAACCATTTGAACAAACTTGAATTACCAACATCTAAGGATAATTAATGTGTGAGATTTAAGAATTTGGCCCAGTGGTTTTTGAGGAGAAGATCTTTGTAGCCACTGATCTAAAATGGGCTGTTACAGCATATGACTAAATTCAGCTTCCCATAACTCAGCCAAAAGTCACTGAACTTAGACCATTTGAACAAAAATAGAAAGCACTACCCTAGGATCATTTCTGTGCGATATTTAACTATTTGGCCATATGGTTTCAGAGAAGAAGTTTTTTGTAGCCGTCAGTATGATACGGGCACTGATGACCCCCGTACAAAAAAGGTTGATGCAGGTGGCGCAACCAATACCTCAATTTCAGATATGTCTCATGTGAACAACATTGGCATAAAATTTGGTGATGATAGCTCCAGCCTTTTCTGAGATTGTAATTTTAGTATGCTTTTATGGACAGATGACTAAGTTCAACTTCCTGTAACTTGGCCAAAAATCACCGAACTTAAACCATTCGAACAAACTTTAGAAAGATTATTCTAGGAATCATTTCTGTGAAATATTGGACAATTTGGCTGAAGAGTTTTGGAGAAGAAGATTTTTAAAGCTTTTTTAGCTTTTTCCCTTTAAAATCTAAGAAAATGCAGTTAGCCAAAAAATAAGCAAAATCTGATATAGTTTTTTAGATGACTAATTTTTTGCATAAAATTTCGTGATGCTACCTCTTGCCATTTTCAAAATAGTATGGGTTAACGTACAGACGCCGGACGACGGACGCCAAACAACGCCACACCATCACATAAGCTCACAGGTTCGCTAAAAATGCCTCTCTGTTGTATCTCAGGTTGTGGAAACTGTGTATGATACCACTTATACTTGGTCAAAGTCAGCTCAGTACAGTTACCCATTCTGTTACTTTATAATACATAAACAAACACAAGTTAGATACAGAAATACATGCCCCACCATGCACAAACAGTAATCTAACTAAGTCCCACAGTCCCTCCACCCTGAACATGCAACATTGCAAGGTGACACTGCATCAAATAAAGCTTTCATCTAGCAAGGACCACATATAATCCATAACCAGTTTTTTTTATATTCTCCTAATTAGTCAGTAATCCAAACTGTGTTGTTCTTTGAATGATTTAGCAGACTTCAAATTCTTGTTTTTCAAAAACACATAATTAACATAAACTTATAAAGACTGAAATCATGAGGATCCATTGCATGCACTGTATACACACTCTGACAAAGAAGGTGAGGAATCAAGTACATGTATCAACAACCATGTTATTGTTAAGACCAAAATGTGCAAGTCTGTTATGTTAATCACTGAAGCCAAATGATGCAGGTTATCAATTAAATATCCCTGAATTGAGTAAAACAGCACATGATGACAGTTTGAATCAAGACTCCTACAGCTGTACTGAATGTCAATCAAAAATAATTTATAATATAGCATATAATTATTTAATTGTAATCATTTAAAATTACTCCTCTACAAAGTGAGGCTCAAAATTTCATAATACTATGATACATGAATGATAATAGATAATGGTTATGATGACAGCCTATAATAGCCTAATAAGCTTGTAAAGTATGAAAAATACAATAAACCAGTACAATACTACCCATTACCATCCAAGTGCCATGCATATAGAGCTAAGACTATACTTAGTCAAACAGAGATCCAACTTGTCTTACCTCCTGCAATGAAACAACATCAAAGACATTGTCTAAGTAAAAATACAAATGGCTATATACACACTGTCAAGCACACTGAGGCAGCCTATGAAAGATTTGGGCCACCAGTCATTGGCCCCTGAATGAACTTGATGAAGAGTAGTTCACAAACCAGTACAGCTGGACATCTGAAACAGTGACTCTACACTAGATAAATTTTTTTTTCAATTTTGTTTCTTAAACTCTAGATATCTGAGCTGAGTAACTGAGCTGAGTAATACTTGATTGTTTGTAGTTTGGTCATTAATAAATAAAACATTTTTCAGTTTATGCAGTAAGCTTTTCAGTTTCCAATATTTACTTCAGCCGTGAATAACATTTAAAGTTAATTTAAAATAATTTATGAAACATTTCAAAACATGACACAGGTAGATGAATTACTTTAATAATAATAATATAATTAAAAAAATAATAATAATAATAATAAACACAATTATTAAAATCAAAAATTTGATTTCTTCCATAGAACTGGCATGAGAGACAGGTTACAGTGGTGTTAAGTAATCTACTAATTATTTAATTAATCTATTCATTTTAATAATATAAAAGCAGTATATATGCACCAAAAAGCAATGCCCAAATAATAATTCTGTTAGGTCATATGTCCAGCTGTGCAGTTTTGTGACCCTACAATAAACACAGCAACAGTAACTCAGAAGGGTTGAAGTGTTGTGGAATTATTTCTTTGAAAGGTTAGATGGGCAGTGAATCAGCAAAATTACAGATATGCTGATAATGCAGAATGCAGACTGGCTCATCAACCTAGTGACTGAGATTCATGTTAAGTACTTCAGCATCCAGGTGTCACATAGTGTTTTATTGTTCTATTACTGATAACCTTCCTCTCATTGAATCATACACTGATAACTTGGCTTCTCAAACCAGGTGTACTATGTTTATTCATAGGCATCTAGGACATTCATACATGGGTCATGTATTCCCATTATTTAACACAAAAGATCTGATAACACTGCATAATGGAGGAAGTTTTGAATAGAAGGAAACATTTTTAATTATGATAAAATCAGCTATATTGATTAGTATCAATCAAGTTTAAAGACTTCTGGTTATTGATTATTATTATATAAATCATAAAGGGAATTATTATGATGATTCTTGCATCCAGCTTTTAAAAATCTGAGCAATAATAGACTTAGGAAACTGGAAAAATAGATGGTATTTTAGGATACCGTAAAATCTCCACTTAAAACCGCGGTTTAATCAAGAAATTCAAAATCTTGAAATCGGGTTGTTTTCCTGAAAGCACTGTGCGGTTTATACTAGAAGGGTTTCCTGAATATCTTCCTGAAAGACATCGTTTTTTGGGCTGAGTGGGCGATAATATTGCAATTTTCGAAGGCCGTTCTTAGCAGCAGTCTCGCATGCATGGGAGCCGTGTTTAAATGTATTATTTACGATTATTTGTTATTTATACACTAAATATTGCTGATTAGTTTCGCGTGACATATAACTTGTTATAAAATCTTGGTAACTGTCACCAAATAATACGTTTACAACAACCCTGCTGTAACACTAAGCGGCCCACTTCATTTGGCATGGTAAAGCAAAATTGAAATAAAAGCCTACTTTAAACCCATTTGCGGCATTATTTAGCAATGATTTTTTGTCAAAACGTAAAATGAATAAAAAGCTGACATCGTAAAGAGTCACACAATGGCAGACGATCGTTTTAAAATCAAGTTTGAGTGCCGCCATGTACTGAAACGCCCCAGTATTCTGCTAAGAATATTTTGAACGGCTGTACGCGGTGGGTGGTAAACAGAACAGCCACCTATTTCAGACCAGCGTGCCTTGCGCGAACACTGCTTTGACAAAATGGCTCCCCACACGGAAACTTTCTTCAGGAAAAAAAAAACTTTCTTACCCCGACTGGCCACTTTAATTTTACCTTAAATCACTCGATTTCAAGCGTCATGTTTCCTATACGTGCGTATCTCGACAAGGTAACTTCAGTTACTTAGATATTTAGTTAAGTTGACCAGCGATGTTTTCAAACGCACCAGCAAATTGTGACATGGAGCCATGTCAACGTACGATGTGACGATTATAATACCGAAGTAACCGGTATGAAAATGATCTGAATCTTCTGAGTAATTCCAGAAAATGGAATTTTCATCAAAAATTAAGATTTCAAAATATTACTTTTAGAATTAAAATATACAGTGACTTGAAATGGATCAGCAGAATATTTTTTCTAAAAAATAATGACAAATCAGTAGCAAACAAGAATACGGCACGGAATAAAATCTGTATAAACAGGCAGAGGTTCACCGGCCCTTACGTCTTCCCAAACTTCATGCTTGAGTGACCTTGCAAAAAAAGTGTTATGATGTGTTTGAATAAAATGCCCAAGGAATTTTAAAGTGGACAGGAATGGCCCAGTCGCAACCTACGCGTGTTCATTTCTAGATGATAGCTTGATTGTGTCCTTTGTCAAATCATTCCGTAGCGAAAGTTGGTGCGGTTTTAAAGGGGGGTTCTTAGTATTTGAGCCCCTCGCGGTGTCTCACCTGGAATTTCGGCGAAGTCTGGGTGCGGTTTTGATCGGAAGTGCGGTTTTAAGTGGAGATTTTACAGTATTTGTAAATTCCAAAACCAAGTAATCACAAACAGAGTATTTTTCAACTACGGGTACTGTTACGGTGTCCATGCCTTCATCAGACTCTACTTGGAGTATTTCTTAATATTTCTCATTATTTTTCTCAATATTTTTTTCTTAAACTAGCCAGCTCCTTTTATATACCAGCAAAAAGAGAACAGTGTGGACACAGAATTAACTATGAAAAACAGGCTGTATTTAGTAATTGTGAAATGTCTGTGTCAAATGCCAGGGTTTGAAAAATAAGTAAGTTGGTTTAACAGTAAAAATACATGGTGTTTGGAAATGAACAGTCAATTATGATCTTCAAAAATATATAAAATTTTTGAAATTTTGAACCTTTTCTGGACATTAAGGTTAAAAACCAAACATCCAGGAAATTGCAAGACATATTTATATAAAATTTGCATGAAGGTATTTAGAATAAGAAAGAAAATCAAGCTGATTAAAACTCAAAGGATATAAAATAATCATTTCAGTTCATTCATGTGAAAAGTAACTCAAACTCATGTCATAAATATTTACAAGAAACAGTCATTAACAGCTTGTGCAGCTGAACAATAACCAAGAGGCAAAGCTGGGAAGTTGAAAACTTGAGAGACCTAACTGTAGGCATTATATGAATATGGCTTCTAGCTCAAGGAATGATACACACATTCAATATGTACATAAACAATGTTCAAACCAAGTCTCAGAGACCATCTAGAGTACTGTATTTTACTGTTACACACCAAAAGACCCACAAATAAATGGTGTAGCTCCAGTGATCAATATAAATTTTCACAAAGTGTGAAATATTTTCAGAGAACAAAAATATACATAACTATTCTTTAATATGTAAATTATAATGAAACACATTACTATGCCTAAGGTGACAATTAACCCAAAAGATTATTAACTCTGATTATATGTTTCCCAAATTCATGGTCTGGTTATGTTAATATCTGCTTTTTTGTTATTTATGCCCATTTACTAAAGTACATTGTTATCAGACAGGATTTCAGAGGTTTTCAGACCTTGTTGGAACAGTGTAAGACCCTGAAACTGTTAACAGCATACACAGACATGCTTCAATCTGTATCTGTTATATTCTTCTGTTTTCATACTTACCTTTTTCGTGTTTACGCTTTTTACAATCAAAGTCCAGTCTTCTTCCAGACATTTTCTTGCGGTGGTGCTGAAACAATGAAAAAATAAAACAGGGTGCATTGAGGGTTTATTCAGGGTGGGTCGTGATCATAATTTTTGGGAACTTTTCACAATGAAATAACAGCAAGTTAGCTGACCTTTTTTGTTATGATTACACATTCATCAATTTAAATAAGCAATTCAGTTGCTCCTTAAGGTCAAGAGCGAAATTCACATTTTGTGGTCAAAATTATAACAAAACATTAGTTACAGAGCTGAAAATGCACTCTACATGTTATTATATGAAAACTTTGGGTTTTCTAATCATGGTTTATTTGATCTAGATTTTAAAATATTTTAACAGATTTCAGGTATTTGACTCGTTTTTTTAAACTTAAATGTGCAAATTAAGAAAAGCTATATGCATCATGTTAATATATGGGTAAATCCTAAGACATATATACACATTTTTTGATAGGGATACTTACTTTCAAAATTATGATTTTATAGGACATTTGCATTTGAAATAGGCATGAATTATTTTTCAAACTATCACATATAAATGTCTTCCTGTTTTAGTATTTTAGTGTACAGTGAAACCCCTCTGGAGCAGACAGTCATGGATCAGGCCCATTAGGTCCTCCTGTGGTCACATGTCAGAGGCTCAAGTACGGGACTTTATCAACCATGAAATACAGTATTTTTCATCTAATATTGATCTAACATATATGTTAAATTTATTGTTACAGGTTGTTGTGTTTTATATTTATTTTGGAATAAGGCTTTTAATATTTCAGTTTCGTCATACCTTGTGAGAAAATAAAATTCTAACATTGACTGACACTGACAGGACTTACTCACCTCGACATATACATTTCTCACACTGGGACCGTAAAATTTCTTAATTACTCTCTCTTTATGTGATATTTACAGAAGTGCTTATGGAATAAATGAATATCTGATATCTCATTCAAGTTTTGTTTCACATCTATCAGGAGCCTAAGCAAATATATTAAATTAATGCATGATATCATATACACCTTACGATTGGTAGGTGGGACTTATTTCCATGATGCAAATATTACAGGATTTGGGATTGGTTGATAGTGCTGAGCCCTCCGACCCAGGCGAGAGTTCATGACCTGTGACTTTTATCGGCTGGGTGTGTCATTATCCTTGCTCCTGGGCCTATGATAGAATAATGTGGACTGGATTAAGAATAAATATGTAGCTTCACTGAAAGCTTAGTTTAATAATAACTCTGTAAGTTCTGTCATTTTGTAGAAACTGCTTTTGATAAAGGGATAAATAAATAAATGTTCTAGCTGAAATATAAGAAAAATTGAGTAAAACTAGCTCCTGTCTTATAGTCATAGCCATATGCCTAAATCATAAGAACTTTTATATGATAAAAGGCATACTGGAAGCAGACCATATTCCCTTCCTTTTATTGCCAGAAAAAAACGTAATTTTTTAAATCAGGTACACAAGTATGTCAGAATCTTATGACATAAGATAACGACATAATTATGACATATTATCATTGGAAATCCACTACCATGTGATCTGTTCAGCCAATCATTGTTCTGAATTTGATTCATTTGTGCAAATTATCCTTGGCCTTGAGAAAATAACACACAGGCAGAATATGTACACAGAACAGTCAATATTTCATTTATTTTTTTTTTAATTTCCATAGTGTTTAATATATAAGAAACATCAGTTCCTGAGCTTTCAGGAAATGTGTCTTATTTTTTTAATAGGACCCTTTTCAATATTTTTCTGATATACCTAAGGTAGACACACTGTCAGATGGATGCACAAGAAATCTTCTATGAATTACATTTTAATGTAATAGCAATAATTGAATAGTTATTTGTCAGGTGATATGACATGCCACTTACATTGACTTCCTTCAAGTCCTTTGACTGTAGATGGTGGAGAGGTTCAATGAAGTTCTGTTTGACTGTGTCTTCTAGTGAGTACTTGATGTCTCCAAGCTGTTTGTAGGCTTCCCCTGCTTCTATGAGGGACTGACCTGTCAAAGTTTGTATAAAAAGTTGAAAGTTTGATGGACAAAGTAGGGGGGATCTTGGGGGTTTTCACAGTTTTGACTACTATACCTTACAGTTCCTTGAGTTTGTTTTTTTTCAGGGCATTTGTTTGAAACAGTAAACAGTAAATCCTTCTCTTCTCTGAATCCTAGATTTTGCATAATTTGGGCAAAAGTAACAGGTCCACGTTTACTGGATTTCAATTAATTATTATATTTTTCACAGTTTATTTTTCTATTAATTTTGAAAGTTAAATCAGTTCAGTGGGTAAAATATTAGATGTATATGAAAAGATATTGGTGTCTGGAGCTCAGATCTGAGCCTGCCTGACACAGCACTTGTCACTTATACGTCATACTAACCAAAAGCTGTGTCATCGCCCAGGTCCTTGCCGTACTTGACCATACAGTCACCTAATGACCCCTCAGGCTGCGGATACGACTGGTTTTTGGCTTGGCCACGAATCTTCGAGATGGAGTTCATTGCAGCCAATTTGGCTCTTGAAGCTGCAAATATTGGTTGAGATATAACACTCAACGAATAAATAACACCAAAAATGTTTAATAAAATAATGAAGGTAATACATAAAATTAAGTGGCTACTGACATGGGATCAAGTTATCATCATCATAACTAACTGTGACAACCTGAAGATATAACTAGACATGACAAGATATTTATCATGATTAACTCTGTCCATCAGCCTAAAAAACACAACAGGCATCTGTGTCATGTTTTTCTATGAATAAACATTACTGTTGATCCTCAGATTGCATTTATGTTCCGAGTGTAACTTAAATTTTAGAGTATGTTTACTACATATATACAGCAGACTGAAACTGATCTTCACAATTTTTAAATTCAACTATAAACTGCAACACTGACATGCAAGAATTAACATCTTAGCTAAGAATAAATCTTCTAAAAACTTTCTCAAATATTTTTATTCGTCAGTTTACCTTTTTACCTTTGGTATATTTAATGTGCAAATCTCCAACTCCCGAAACATGTTAAGGATGAGCATATTATAGGTTAAACAAGTATTTGTTTTTAGTTGGACAGCAGATACAAATTCAAGTTCTGGATGGATACGCAGTTCTCATTGAGTTTAACAGAACCACAAATGAGTGTTTTCTTCTATTTTAGTTATTTATACTTTAATTCTTGCTTTTGTAAACTAATAAATATAATCATGAGTTGGCAGGGCCTTAGCTACTAGTCCATGCCAGCTCTGTAGGGTGACACAGCCAGCAAAATAAAGTCTCATCACTAGAGGTGAACAACACTATGTGGCTATGTTCATTTGAATTGTAATTATCTATGATAAACATAATTAACACAAAGGACCATTGGGTCATGGCACTCAGCTGAATCTGCCTATGACAGAAAAATATCAAAACCTACCAGACAGAAAAGAGGTAGTTACTGTTATATTGTTGCCTTTCAAAATGTAAATCCTGATGCTACAGCCATTTGGCAATATTATAGATAAGTCTGTTCTGCATGTAAAGTTTCCTTTATCCTAGTTCCATATGCATGTGATGTGGCATGAGCTCCTTCAATGACTACATGCAACAGAAGAGCATTTTATGCCTCTGTATATAGAAAAGAGCTACAAAGCCTATTAAAAATATTGTTAATCTTCCTTATTAAATTGTCAAAATATTTACATAATGCATATATTTACTGCCTCTGTAGTCCTGAATCTCAACAAGGTCTATTTATAAATGTATAATACTTTCTATATGCACTTACATTATTAGAAGGATCTACAGTCACAAAAAAGGGGACCCATGGGTCATGACGCTCTGCCAACTAGTATGACATTATAGACTTACATTCACAACAGGAATTTTATCATCTGAAAACTAGATTGAGATTAATTTCAAATATGATTTTGACCTTTCACTTCTGACATCAAAGCCAAAAGGGTTTTTCTTTAATATGGGTCACACATATGTGACTACTGAATCCAATCATGACTGGTCTCATGATACAGAATGTACAAAAGGAGAATAAAAGCAAGGTCAAGGCCATCAGTTAAAATCCTCTCAGAACATAGAAACAACCTGTGTGTCAAATTTCAGGACACATATGCAATACTTCCAATGTTAATGCACAGTCAAGGCCATCAGTTAAACTCCTCTCAGAACATAGAAACAACCTGTGTGTCACATTTTAAGGACACATGTGCAATACTTCCAATGTTAATGCACAGTCAAAGCCATCAGTTGAACTCCTTTCAGAACACAGAAACAACCTGTGTGTCACATTTGAAGGACACATATGCAATACTTCAAATGTTAATGCACAGTCAAGGCCATCAGTTAAACTCCTTGAGAACATAGAAACACCCTGTGTGTCACATTTGAAGAACACATATGCAATACTTCCAATGTTAATGCACAGTCAAGGCCATCAGTTAAACTCCTCTCAGAACATAGAAACAACCTGTGTGTCACATTTTAAGGACACATATGCAATACTTCCAATGATAATGCACAGTCAAGGCCATCAGTTAAACTCCTCTCAGAACATAGAAACAACCTGTGGGTCACATTTGAAGGACACATATGCAATACTTCCAATGTTAATGCATAGTCAAGGCCATCAGTTAAACTCCTCTCAGAACATAGAAGCAACCTGTGTGTCACATTTTAAGGACACATATGCAATACTTCCAATGTGAATGCACAGTCAAGGCCATCAGTTAAACTCCTCTCAGAACATAGAAACAACCTGTGTGTCACATTTTAAGGACACATATGCAATACGTCCAATGTTAAGGCAAATGTCTAAATCTACTGATTTGACTCTGAAGAGAAAGCCAAGGTCACCAGTTTTCAAGGTCCCCTGAGAACTTGATTAAAACATTTTGTCTATCGACTTTAAGGACAAAATATTCAATACTTTATGCAAACAGTTAGCAGTTCCACAAATACTTTACATTTTGGCTGATTGGACCTTGCAGATCAAGGTAAAACTTAACAGGTTTTGGCTTTGCTTGTCAAAGAGCACTGTGGAAACAAATTTTGTGTGAAATATGAGGTTAAAATCTTCAGTACTTCAAGAGTTATATTGGTCATAAAAAAAACTAGAATTCTATAGATTTGACCTTCAAGATCAGGGTCAAGGTCACCAGTTTTCAAACTAATATAATTTTTAAAGCGAAAATGACTTGTATGTCAAATATGACATATAAGGTAAATCTTAAGTATTTCCAAAGTTGTGGGATCACAATAATCCTTGAATTCCACAGAGCTGAACTTGAATATCAAGGTCAAGAGTTTTTGGAATCACCCAAGAATTTGGTGGAAAAAACTTGTGTGTCAAAATTTCAGGGGAAAATCTGTGATACATCCAAAGTCATAAACTTTCAGAAGAAATCCTATAGCCAATGATCTATAATTCAACTGATTTAACCTTGAAGATCCTGGCAAAGATCACCATTTTTCATCTTTTCTGAGGACTTGATAACAAATTTTTAATTTAGAAAATGTTCAAATTTGACTGTGAGAAGCACCAACTTGTGACAGTTGCTGAATGCACCTTAATACCAAAGCATTTCCACCATCCTGAATGTCCACCTGTTCAAGCCCTGTGAGAGCATGTAAATCTGACATGATCATTCCTGAATTTGACCCATTACCTGATCATATTCTCAATTTGCAAATTGCTTTTATTCCAAAATTGCGTCTATCAATCTAAAATCAATTTCAGTGGTCAAAATTACTGTACATGAAAGGCATGCAGAGACAAATGCTCTGAACAGGCATTAATTGAGTGCCAAATTAATTTTTTATTGAAAACAGAATATTATGCAAGATTTTAATATGACAACCTATCCTTTATTCCATAAATTCTTCTACCATGTAAGTTTGGCCAAACTGGAGAAGGTTTGGGAGATGACTTCTAGTCATATTTAATTTTCTATTTTTTATGAAGAAATTATATATTATTTAAATAATTATTTTATTTAATAAATGACCAGTAACTATTCCTATGAAATTATACTCTTGACAGATCATTAATTAGAATTTGTATTTGTTAATGGACAGGCACTGTCTGCAGGAGTGATTTTCACACATAGGGTGGAGTCAAGGGTTTGGCGTTAAATGATGTAAGTTCAACATCTTTTTATGGAAGGCCTGCTTGATCCACTGTACAAATATATTAAGTCTGCTAATTCACATATAAATGCATATACACATGTATGGAAACACAAATTTTTTCATGCATATGTGCAAATATGTGCACAATGAAACAAACCTTTACCTGTATTAAATGTCCATATAAATATTTTTCATATATTATTGAAATATAAACTTTTTATTTTATATACCTATACTAGTATGTGATATATTTTGTACCTGCTGAATGTATCTCTCTACAGTAATCATTACCCACAAAGGTCTGCATCTGTTGTTGCCTGTTATGAAGGGGCACCTGCAATGTAGAGACACTTTGGCTATGTCCCACAGGTGTCCCCTCACAACAGGTTCTGCTGTACTTAAAAAAATTTAATGGACATGGTGTAACCTTAATCCTAAATAAAATTTCCTTAAAATATGTTCACAGCTTTTTGAGTAAAGGTGCCCACAGACAAACCAATTAAGTTATCATCAAATAATGATTAAAGATAACATATCCTGGTGGAGGTTAAAAACCTGCTGGGTGCAGCTTGGTTCATGTGATGCACCAAAACATCTTCAGTAAAATTACTACAATGTACAGTGGAACCCCACAATTACGACCACCCTGGGGACTGAGCAAAGTGGTCGTAATTTGGGGGTGGTCATATTTGTGAAACTCTTACCGTGGTCGCATATAACACGCTGATATTTAATGGGTATCAGAGTTTATCTATTGCATATCTTTAATGTGAATTTTAACAAAATATTTTACCTAGCGGAGGACCCTTATTATGATTTTTTTTTTGTGTGTAGCTGAACATATTTATTCATGATGAAAATTAATACACATGTACACATACGTAGTGACTAATGATGAACAAATAATAACACTAAGGCAATACGATTACAACCTACTAAATGCATATTGAACATAATACGTGGCTGTCATATATTTAGCCTTCCGCTTGAGTATATATTGCGTGCACTTGAGCTTTCCCGAAGCTAAACTGCTGAGCCATTTGGTGCTGACTGCGCGTGGTGTTGCTGCCTTGATTAACGCTACTTTATCCTTCAAGGAGAGCTCTTTCAGAGGCATGGTTGCCTAACAGCAAACAATTTAAATGCAAACTTAACCAGTAGAGAAATAAACTGACAATGATCTATCAGAAAAGGCAAATTAATGTGAGGGATTTTCCCCCGATGCAAGCTTTATTTATAAATTTTACTGACTGCTCAATACTCAGTGTCAGTAAGGTATGAACACATTTAGGATTAACTAGGTGGTTAATTTTACCAATTAGGATCGAACAATATGTGATGAGTTGAAATATTAAGCCTGCAACCCCACACTTAGGGTAGCTGTAATAAAGGTGATCACTGAGGGGCATTTAGCATCTGACCCCAGGTCAGACCGGCTCGTTAAGTAATCAGGCCGGTGGTTACCCTCTTTGATCTATAACCTACACCTCAACGAGTCTCAGTGAAGACACCGAGTCGGGAAGATATGCGGGACCAGATTAACACTCGGGTTAAGAAACCTTGTTACCCGCTTTGATATTTCGTTAAGGCGCCTGTGACAAGAGCAGCCATTGACTTGTGACAAATGTTGTTTCAGTACTTCTCGGCGGTGGTCGCATTAGCGGGGTCGCATTAGCGCTGGGGCCAGGAAATCTGGTCTTAATTCTGAATTCAGGGGTGGTCGTAATTTTGAGTCATTTTTAAACATAAATAAACTAAAAAAAATTCGGGACCAAGCAAAATGGTCGTAATTGTGGGGTGGTCGCAATTGTGGGGTGGTCGCAAGGCGGGGTTCCACTGTATTACATTTTCCAAACTAATCAGCCTTTGACAATCTGGATGAAGAAAGGATAACAATAAAATAACAGGTATTTTACCCTGGATATGAAAGCCACAACCTTTGATGTGGTGAACCAGTAAATTACCAGTGGACTGCGATGAGTCACTGATAAAAAGGGGATATTTTGTGACACATGTATGATGCTGAGATCTAGGTTGGGCACCTGGGGTACAAAATCTGATCCTAAATCCTTCACTGGTTTAAAAATATAATTTCTTGGGTTAAATACATAAAGCAGAACAATTCAGCCCTCTGACATTAGAGAGTCTACAACCAGCGTACTCAGTGTCAGAGTGCCTTTACATCTTGCATCGAGGACTGCCCTGTAATGCTGTAAAAGGATGCCAATATTTTTGTCATTTTTGACAACCTTTCATGGTCTACAAGTACTCTGTCACTTGTCTTAAACCAGTCCAATAATTAGCTCTTTAGTATACTTTCTAACTACACAAACCATGTGTGAAAAAAAATCTGTTTTAACTCAACATATTAGTAAATCACTCTGCATGTTTGCTGAATATCTGACTGAATGAATACAAGCATGACTAGCATGGGAACAGATTTAAGTTCGGTTATTGAGTTCACATGTATTATTTTGTGTAAATTCCTCACTCTTAGCCTAATGTTAAGACTATTGGCTGTTTACCATTATATCAATGCAACAGGAGGCATGACCATTGCAGTACATTCCCTCATATGGATTGTATCACAACTCAAGTAAGGCTTACCAGCCTAGCTAATATAAATGTCTACTGGGTTGTGTAATCACTGCTAGGACCAGCAGTAGCCTGCCATATAATCAGACGGCCAAAGAGAGAACACCCTGTATGAAAGCTTCAGCTATTTCCTACAATGCATTCCTGTTATACATTTCTAAATGTACAAATTACCCTTTTGTAACAGGTCACTTTATTTCTATATGTTTTCTAATTTTACTGAAATAATGTTGGCCATTTTCTTATAATATATTATCTGTGTGTCCCAGCAACAATGATCTGGTCATCTCAAGTTTTAATTTCAAAATATTGTTCCAAAGCTACACCTTAGATACTAAACCAGTAACTGGTGAGTTAAGAGAACAGAACATTTTATGTTAAGAGTTAAGAGAACAGCAATATACAAATTAATTCAATCAAGCTAAGTCAGCAATTGCATTATCAAGGTGCATGGTAATGATGATCAAAATGTTTTTTGGATCATTATTACAGAAGCTATATTATTTTAAGGAAGATGAAGGACAAATTTTCTTAAAGAAATGGAAGAATTCTATTTAACAAGTGACCCATGGGTTATGACAGACAGTGGTCTAACATTATATTATAGGCTTACATTATCAACAGAAATTCTATTATCTGAAAACCAAATTGAGATTACCTTCAGATGTAATCTTGACCATTGACCGTCTGACACCAAAGCTGACAGGGTTATTCCTTAATTAATTAATCAGTCACACATATGTGAAGACTGAATCCAATCGTGATTGGTTTATACAGAATGTACAAGAGAAAAATTAGGATAAAGATAAAGGTCAAGCTCATCAGTTTTCAAACTCTTCTGAGCAAATGGAAACAATGGTGTGTCAAATAGTAAGAAAAAATATGCAGTATCAAAACATATAGGATTCATTATAATCCTAGAAATCTGCAGATATGACCTTAAAGATTGCATAGTATAGGCACTTGATGTAACCATAGACACACCATGATCAATATGAAAGCAAGATTCATGGCAATCCATGCATTAATTATTGAGATACTGAAGCTTTCATATCAAATTTTTTAACTATCCTGAGGTGCCAAAACAACCCGTTACTGGGAGAATATAGGTCACAGTGACCTAATTTCAGATTAAAAAGGAGTTTTTACAAGGACCTCCATGGATGTCAATTGAGTTAAAGTTCCTATAGGTCCAAAAGTTACAATTTGTGCCCTGTTAAAGGATAATAAGACAGCCAGATGGGCTGACAGACAACAGAGAAAGAGTAATCACTATAGCTCTGATGACTAACAGTCCACCAAGCTAAAAACAACTTATTCTTATTTATATATAGAAGAAACTACCACATGTAACAAAAGAGTGTTGTGACTTAATCTACAGGTCACGTTTATTCATAGCATTTATTAGGGTGCTGAAACATGTGACCAGCATGCCAACATAACCATGCACAACTGTTGTACATGTCTGAAATGTGGTTTATTGAGGGGCATGTATATAAACATAAAGGTCTGATATTGATATTGGGACATAAACTTTCTATATCAAACGAAATCAGTCTCAGTACTACCCATGGTCTAAAAACCAATACTGACAAAGGACTGTGTAGGAAATATGCATCAATAACAAGAACTAGTCACATTTCGCCTGTAAGGCAGTCTTGCATTACCAAAATTGATGCAGCAAATGATGCAAATTAATCAAAATAAGGGACCCATGAATCACGACACTTTGCTGAATTTTGGCAAATTTTAGCAAATGCTGAATATACTTATTTTTTTTTTAAATATATATTAGCATTTGAAAAGCTAAGAGGAAATTGGCCTGCTAACTGGTGATGATAAAATATTAAATATATATTTGCCGAACTAATACTGTGCACTTTTATGGACTATATCAAAGATGCAGGAGTCTTTCATGATCAAATAGTTCTGTATCATAATTCCAAATATGTGACAGTTATATGTGCATCAAATAACCATGGGAATGTATGAACACCTGTCAATTATAGAAAAGGGAAGAAATAGGAGATCAGCTGAGGTATGATAATACACATTTATTTAATTAACTGAAATATAATGCTGTAAAAAAATTAAATCCATTTTCAAATGGGCATAAACTAAATCTGATATAAACATATTGTACTGTGTAATACATGAAAAATCCATTAAATTATGCAATTAGGAAAAATTTTTTTTTCAAATTATGTGCCTAAGAGTTACATGAAAAGATATATTTGACCATCAAAAAATGTGTTAAAGGTATCAGTATGTCTGGATGGAAGGAGGGAGGAGAGAGAGAGATAGAGAGAAAGAAAGAGATAGAAAGAAAGAGCAAGTGAGAAAAAAAGAGAGAGGGGGAGCATACAACAGTGCTTAAAGGAAAAAGGTTGATTCATGATTATTATATATTTAATGATAAACAGAGATGGACTGACAGAGCTGTTCATTTTATGTCCCAATCTGCTGAGGCAAAAATATAATATATTTTTCAATAAGATACTGATTTTTTTTTTACACTAATTTTTTTTCTCATTTAATAAATGCTTATACAGTTGCTATAAAACTGATGGGCAAGACCACAGACGCAAGGGCTCAATCACTAGGGGGGCGGGGGGGGGGGGTTGGTAAATGATGGGAGTTACAACACCTCTGCATATACACACAGGATATGAAATCTAAGGCAACAGTGTTTACAGGAGGAACTGTTTATTCATAATAATTAAATATTTAAAAACAGACATAGATATGGACAAACAGAGCCAATCTTTACATTTCATATTCTGCTGGGGCAGAAAAATAATGAACAGATGTTTGCATAAGAACCTCATTTCATTACATCAATGTTTTTTTCAAGTTTTTAAATTTTATACATTTGCAAAATAACATATGTATCTGAATATATAAATTGATCCACAATTCTAAATTGCATCACAATTTATCCCTAAGTTGTCATATGAAACCACTGATTATAATTACATATGTATTTACTTTTTTTACCACAAATATTTGTATTTTATAAATTTGCAAAACAATAAATTTCAGAAAATATGAATTGATTCAGAATTTACAAGTTTAAATTGCATCTTCATTTATCCATTATTTGACTCATACATTATCAAATTCTACTTCTGATGGGTTTAATTATATTTTAATTTGTTAACAATTATTTGAAAGGAATTAAATTTCTTTAAAGATGTTACATTACATCAACATGCTATTATGACTTACTCATTGATTTAGAACAGTTTTAAAATATGGAGTCGAAACAGCTTCATTAAGGAAATTAAGGAAAACAAGCAAATTCGTGGAATTAATGGCCCCCGCTTTGGGATCTTGTTGTTTTTCATGCTTGATAAAGGATGGACAGACAGTGTGACAGACAGACAGACAGAGGCCAGACACTCCAAAAACAATCCCAACCAAGGTATGCATGAGAGCAATCACTGAACCAAATTTGAATGAAAATGGATAATATTTAGGAAAGTTATTGCACGGAAACGAAACCTGACAGACGGACAGAGAGACAGACCCAAAACAATGTCCCCCACATCCACAGAGCTGCTCAGAGAGCTGCACTGAATGACCTCTAGTGACCAAAGTGTACTGCTTGACAAAGCAAGTGAACACAACAAGAGCCTCGAAAATAAAAGTCAATGACAAGCCTAATTTTGGAGCTTTTATTTTCAAATTTCAGATTTTTACAAAACCATAGGTACTGATTTTATATTAACAGTAGAGCGCCGTTTTTCCGAAAGAGCTGGGGGACAAGCTTTTTGTTCGTAAAAACAAACATTCGGAAAAGCAGACAAGGGTCTAGCGGCAAGGTATTACAACAGTTAATGATTAACTTAATGCCATTTACCCCTGGAACACGATGCTTTTTTTCGAAATTCGTAATTGACGACCTGGACGTATAAAAAATATTGGATTATTGCTGAGCATAATTGGCAAAGATCAGTCCAAACTGCTAAAAGGATACATGCATGCTCTTTTTTTCATCAAATTCATTGGAGGGAAAGGTCAAATGACACCGCCAAGAAACATGGTGTTTCTTATCGATCTACAGAATTGAAGACCGGGACATTTAAAAGCTGCTCGAGCACAAGGGTTTAATGAATTATACCTCACCAATGCTGATGCGAGTAAACTGCTCAGTTATTTGGCATGACATCCTGTCCCAAACCGATGAACTATGTTTGCTTGAGTACAAACGAGCCGTGGTTGATAACACACAAGTGCTCTTGGATAAACTGCTCAGTTGCTTGCTAGGCGTACAGGGGCTGAGCGTTGGGGGCTAGCGGTAGTTTTCACACCTTTGCTCCGGCGACAACATTGGCCCAGAACTAATTAATTAGGGTCACCACTGGGCTTAACACATGACTGCAGGCCTTGTGACTCGTAATTACAATACTCATTTTAGGTTTTTACATACTTGAAATATATTTCGGAAATACCGATTAAATTTTTGGTTACCCATTTAACCTTTCGGAAAAACGAATTTTCGGAAATTCGGCATTCGTAAATATGGCGCTCTACTGTATGTTAAAAACTATAAAAAGTTTGAAAAATTCAGATATTAACATTCAGATTGGTAAACAACTAAATCCTGATTAAATACAGTTATATTCCTGAAAATAAGTCTCTAGCTTTAACAATTCTCATGTTAAGTGAGTAAATACCTTTCCTGATTTTTTACACTGGGCATTATGTTTGGACCAATAACTTCAAGAAATATCTTAATACTGATCTAATTTCTGGAATTTAGATAGGAATTATACAGAGGAATATTTGTATTAAATATGATCAAAACAAGTCAATGGTTTTATATTAAGCAGTCTTGAAGTATAACAGTGGGTTTTACATGGAAAATGGAGGCTTTTCCTTAATATCTCGAAGGAAGGATGTCACACTGATCCAATTTTCGGTATGTTAGGAGATCTGGAGACATGCAAATAATTGTATGGCAAATTATGACACGTAGGTCCAATGGTTTCAAAACATGCCAGATATATGGATGGACAGAAGGATGGACGGACAGACAAAAGATAATCACTAGAGCTCAGTGGACTTATAGTCAGCTGAGCTAAAAAAGACAGGGATCTGTTAGTGGTACACAAAAACTAAACTCTATGGGCGTCTTTCTGGTGCATTTTGTTATACAGAAATCAGGAACAGAACTTATAAGTGGGTCTTTCTGGTGTATTGTGTTGTAGACAAATCAGGATCAAAACTTATAAGTGGGTCTTTCTGGTGTATTGTGTTGTAGACAAATCAGGATCAAAACTTATAAGTGGGTCTTTCTCGTGTATTGTGTTGTAGACAAATCAGGATCAAAACTTATAAGTGGCTCTTTCAGGACCTGAGAGGGTTGTTGTTTTATAAAAACACAGTATATTACATCAACTGGCATCAAATTAGAAAATGCTTTAGCAAACATATTTGACTGATACTGAATCACTGAATCTTGGTGATAACTGATATGAAAATTTCTCCCACAGCCAGCCCCAGATGCGTGGCAGGATTAAAATGCAGTTATAACATGTTTAGGGCTGATCTTATCTATTAAAATATGCCAAACAAGAGGTATTCTGTTTTGATAAACTGAAGGAGGTCAAACTGACCTAAATAAAAATCCCAACCTTGACAAACAGGAATTCATAAGAACCATATACTCACCAACCCCTCGATAAGCTGACCAAAACATGAAATAATCATTGTCCTAAATACTCACAAACCCCTCCATAAGCAGGCCAAACATATAAATATCATTGTTTTAAATAATAACCCCTAAGTAAGCTGGCCAAAACATGAAAATATCATTGTCCTAAATTCTCACAAACCTCTGGTTAAACTTGCCAAAACATGAAATCATCATTTTCCTAAATACCCACAGACCCCTTGATAAGCAGGCCAAACATGTAATTATCATTGTCGTAAATAGTGTCCCCTCAGTAAGCTGGTCAAAACATGTTATTGTCATTGTCTTCAATAGTAACCCCTCAGTAAGCTGGCCAAATCATGTTATCATTGACTTAAATATCAAACAAACCCCTTGATAAGCTGGCCAAAACATGAAATCATCATCTAAAACTAAATCTTTGATAAGTTGGCCAAACAATGAATCATCATTACCTTAAACAGCAGTTTTCAATATATTCATCATATCAAACTTCACATCCCTCAGATGACCCTAAGCAGAACCTGACTTTGTGGTTTGAATTCATTCACATTAGATAATCAAACTGTTTCAGTAATTGGCTAATCCAAGATCTTTATGGTTATGGAATATAACTAGACATTTCTTGGCACCGCAGGTGCCACAGTATCCCCACACATAGTAGGCCCCCCCCCTTTAAGAACAGACCCCCATTTTTAGCAGCATATACTAACACTTGGCATATTTATTGTTTCTTCCATCTAACAATCCACAATCTTGTTGAAGATGTTGGTCCTGTGACCTCTATCTTTTTCCAGATGTGTCCTGTGACCTTGACCTTTGACCTCATGACCCCAAAATCAATTTGGGTCCTGCTTTTCCAATGGGACATTTGCCAGTCAAGTTAGAAATCTATACATCAATAAAGCAGGAATTATCATCCAGAAACTAATTTTTTTTTACAGGTGGCTCCTGTGACCTTCACCTTTGACCTTGTGACCTCAAAATTGATAGTGTTCTTCCTCTCTTGGCAGGAGAACTATATGTGCAAGATGAAAGATCTGAGATGAAATGTTTGGCTGAAAATGCATCCACATCTTTTTAAAGATGTGTCATGTGACCTTGACCTTGACCTTTGACCTCATGATCCCAAAATCAATTTGGGTCTTGCTTTTCCAATGGGACATATACAAGTCAAGTTTGAAAACCATACATCAATAAAAGCAGGAATTATCATCCAGAAACTAATTTTTGGACAGATGGCTCCTGTGACCTTCACCTTTGACCTTGTGACCTCTAAATTGATAGGGGTTTTTCCACTCTTGGCAGGTGAACTATATGTGCAAGATGAAAGATCTGAGATGAATTGTTTGGCTGAAAATGCATCCACAATCTTTAGAAAGAGGTTTCCTGTGACCTTGACCTTTGACCTCATGACCCCAAAATCAATTCGGGTCTTGCTTTTCCAATGGGTCAAATACAAGTCAAGTTTGAAATCCATACATCAATAAAAGAAGGAATTATCATCCAGAAATTAATTTTTGGATAGACGGCTCCTGTGACCTTCACCTTTGACCTTGTGACCTCAAAATTGATAGAGTTCTTCCTCTTTTGGCAGGTGAACTATATGTACAAGATGAAAGATCTGAGATGAAATGTTTGGCTGAAAATGCATCCACATCTTTTTAAAGATGTGTCATGTGACCTTGACCTTTAACCTCATGACCCCAAAATCAATTTGGGTCTTGCTTTTCCAATGGGACATTTGCAAGTCAAGTTTGAAATCCATACATCAATAAAAGCAGGAATTATCATCCAGAAACTAATTTTTGGACAGATGGCTCCTGTGACCTTCACCTTTGACCTTGTGACCTCAAAACTGATAGGGGTCTTCCTCTATTGGCAGATGACTTATATATGCAAGATGAAAGGTCTGAGATGAAAGTTTGGCTTAAAATGCATCCACAGTATCTTTTAAAATGCCAGTCCAGTGACCTTGACCTTTGACCTCATGACCCTAGAACCTATAGGGTTCTTACTTTAGTGGTGGGCCATACATAAGTCATGTTTAAATCCATATGGCTATCAACACTGAAGATATCATAAGAGGTGTGTGATTTTCACCATATATGGCAATATTCAAGGTCAAGGCCACTATCATAGGAAAGGTCATAACCCCAATTTAAATAAACATCATCCCATAACCCATACCTATGTATATGCATAATATAAAAGAAATCTGTCCATTAGTTTTTGACTTATAATGGTCACAGTACTGTAAGGTGGCAATTTTGGGGGTATTAAACAGCATGAAAACAAGTAAAGAATAATAGGTGGCGCCACCAGTTTCTGGAACATGACAACCCTATCCATGATCTTCCATTAACTTGATTTTGGGATAAATCCATGCAAGATTTCTTGAGATATTAAAGAATTTGTGTGATTTTCCCCAAAATTGGACCTATTCAAGGTCAAGGACACTCTCCTAGTAAAGGTCATGACCTCATTTTAAATAGGCGTCGTCTTCTAACCCATATCTATACATATACCAAGTTTGGTAAAGTTCCATGAAATATTTTTTGGGCTATCGCGCCAACAAGATTTATATGCGGCGGGGGCGGTGGCAGTGGGACTTTGTCTGGAGATACAATAAATATATGGCTACCTAGAGTCTGATGACACCGCTATTTAACACAGGTTTACAACCTTTTGCCTGATTTAGTAATTAAATACACTTATAGGTGTGATGTTTTAATCACTCATTAGAGGATGATGACCTGTGGATGACAGTGTTTATTGGATATTAGTTAGATAACAACACTATATTGCTGAGTATCAAGTCTTCTGTGAAGTGAAGTCTGTTTAATATTGTCTTGAACAAAATAAAATGACTTCATCACAGAATGTGTGGTAAGTGGTATAATACATCCTCATCCCCAGGATGACCCATTGCCAGGCTTGTGTGCGGCCTTGGCTCAGAGGGAGTCCTACCCAGCTGTTTCATGAATAATGACAGAGCAAAGTGAGGCTGGCATACATTGTCCATCATATATCTAGCATAAATCATTTCTAGAGCACCCCTGATGATAGAAGTGAATAAATGACCTTGCAATGCATTAAGTATTTGCCAGTCTGGCTCATCAGAAAAGTCTTGGTAGCCTATTCAGTTTCAGGAATCAAACATGTGAAACAGAAATGGGTCCTTTTAGATCTGTAACTGTTTACTTTTGACATATACATGAAAACCCATGAGCACCCCAATATTACAGGCAACTCTCTATGACAAACATTTGGGGTGATACCTGAGAAGTAGATTATGAGGTCAGTATTAACCTCTCTAATAAAAGCACCTGACAGGTCCAACTGTGGCAGGTTGGACTGCATTTTGTGCCTAAGCAGTTTGAGACAGTTTTAACAACAATGTTGGTCTACTGCCTTTATATCTATTTTTAGAAAAAAATTATATTTAAGAGCCTGGATGGCAAAGCAAATCTTCACTTACATGTCAACAACACAATTATCTGATACAAGTTAATGACAGGACTTGGCGTTGACTTTGATTTTGCTGGACTTTTTCACATAAAAACTATTAGATAATTTGCTTTCAGTTACATGCCACTAGTCAAGTATAGCCTGAATTATGAAAAGAGTATGTCTAGAATGCTGTATGATGATCCTGTTTATTTATATCATGATCAGATCTTTTGCGTAGTTAGTATACCTGGGTTAGGCTGTAGCAACTCAAACGTTCTGGCCATCATCTCCTCCACCAGCTTCCCCATCACATCCATCTTCTACAAGTACAAAATACAAACAATACATCAGTACAGACCAATTTTAGGAAACCCATCAACTTAATTATGGACCTAGGTTTAATTTTACAAACTGGCCTCTGTGGTCTAGCACATGACTCAGACCAGGAGGTAGTGAGTTCATATCTCAGCCGAGGCAGTTAGATTTATCACAGTCCACACCCAACCAGGGTGAGTGCTCTGCAGGTTTAATGGGAAGGCTATGCCCAATGGCCCTGTTTCACTCACAAATGAGTGCACCTTTTGGGGATTCCGCAGTGGTGTGAGAAGGGAATGGGGTTATTTCTACCAAGGACGGCAGGTGCAGTAGTAACAGGGCCTGGTTGACACATGGATATAAAATTAGAGGAAGTGTGTGCTCCTGAAATGTCACAAAGTCCAAACCGAAATGGATTTCTGCAGATGTACATATAGTTAAGCTGTGTTAAAAATGGACATGGTTACCTCCAACGAAAAAATTATTAAAAAAAATTTTAATCTAACAAATATATGTTCATATTGACAAAGGACTTCAGAATTAACATAATACTAGTATATTGTTATTCTTATAGTTTGTAGAATATACATGATTTCTGATCAACATATTATTCAAAAGAATATACATGATTTCTGATCAACATATTATTCCCAAAAATATATGTTTTATGTATCCAGATTTCACAAGTAAATACCTATGAAGAATGATATATACAGTCAACATAATTATTTTCAAGCTGATCTGAGTATGACTACCAGGAGGTAATCCATATTCTACTAATAATACAATTAAGTCCCTGGAGCTATTATCTCTGAACACAGCAGAATTGTGATCCCCATGTTTTTGCTGAAACAGTAACTCCTTAAGAAATTTTAATTAAATCCTGGAGAGATGAACTAGCTGTAATAGGACTGACACCCCCCCCCCCCCCCCAATATCCCAGATGGTCCTGGAGAAGATTATTTAATAATTTAATAAGGAATCAAATTGTCAGGTTTGTGTAACCCCCATGGCTGACATTTTCATGGTTATAGGGCTGAAATTTATTTATATGACAAGGTTTCTATGATCATGAAGAAAAATTTGACCTTGTTAGGAAAACCCTTAGATTACAGTGTTTCTTAACACTCAACTGGTCAATTCTTCATGACAAAATCTTTGGAAATAAAAAAAAAGATACCTTTTATATCAGTTATATGTTAAAAATTATTAATAAATAAGAATGCCTATATCATAGTAAATGTAAGGAAAATAAAAGCCGTAGAATTCCCAGTACTGAAGGGTGTTTGACATGGAGCTTCCATTGGCCTGTGAATAATTTATTTATTTCCATCTTTCCTGAACCATGATCGGAAAAAAAAACACTTTGGAGTATTTCAAGTAAATATATGTTATAATGATTGGTTCCCTTTTTTTCATGACCCAAGAACATCAGAATATGATATGTTTATGAAGCATGCCTCAAAGTACAGCTGCACAACATCATGAGCCTCAATAGACTAAAGATGGAGACCACATGACAGCAGTGAGCAGAAGACCATATCACACAACAGACATAAAAACCAGGGGATTATCTGGCGTGGCATACCCACTGCTGTAGAAATCATCTGTGGGGTTGTAGCACTGCACATAGGCTGGTGGGATAATCTGTACCCTCTGACCTTTACAGACCTGTCTTTTACGTCACTGACTGTTCAATACTGGCAGGGTCTTCCTGGTCTATCCTTCTGACATGTCTGCCTCTCACACACATTTGTTTCAATATATATGCAATCAAATTACATAGTTTAATTTAACAATGTTTGTCAGCCTTTTCCAGTTCATCTGTAGTGATGTGTTAGTCTGAAGACTTTTTAGATTTTTAAAATCTGTAGTAATACTATCCCTGTTATAACAAAAATAAATGACAAAAACATCTGATATTATCTTACTTTAATTTGTTATCCAAATTTGGTACACCAAGCAGGTGCCTGTTTGTTTACAACTGACGGACTGGGATGTGTGTTAATTTGTGCCTGCTTTATCAATTAAGGCACCACTGGTGTACCATCTTATCAGAACATATGTCCCTACTGTTACTGCTCTCCTGGCTACAATGACTTTAATTACACTGTCATGGATTAAATTCAGACAGACTGTTCCCTTTCTGATTGCACAGAGACTTGCATTAATATATCAAACTGAGTCCGGGTAAGCCTGGCTCCACCAGCAGCATCGGCATGATCACTGCCTCTCAAGTATAGAAAACCATCACCTTGTTATCTCCAGCTTGTTTCGATTTACCTAAAGTCAAATATATCTTTTTGTTCCCACAGCTTTAACTATATTGTTTTATTTGGTTCCCTGCTTATCAGACACAGATTGCTCCATAAATATTTTTAATTATCAAATTTACCAAATCAAGGCATACAGAAATGTTACATGCAGTTACATTTTTTTTATATTTTTGAAACAGAAAATGTAAATCCTAATGCAATAATATTAACAAGTTTGTCCTGTATGGAACTTTCCCTTTCTATTAGTTCCAGGTACATGTTATGCTGCTTGTGCAACTTCAATGGTTATACATGCAACATAAAAGCATTTTTTTGTCTCAATATATAGACACAAAAAGGCTCCCAATTCTGTTAAAAACTGTTTCATCTACCTAAATACATGATCAAAGTATTTATATGATATATATATGGACTCTGAGGTCCTGAATATCGGCAAGGTCTATTAATAAATGTATATTTTGTATATGCACTTAAACATTTAATGGATCTAAAGTGACAAAACCACATGACTGTAACAGACATGAGAAGTAATATCCTTATAAATAACCTCAACAAATGTTTTAAAAGCAAACCTTTGTAGTAAATCATTTGTAAATCATATCTTATTCTGCCATTTTATCAGAGATGGATACCACGGTAGTAAATGGTTTTGAGATATTGTAGTAAATATGAAATATTTCAGACAGATGGGCAGATAGAACTGATTACTTTATTTTCTACTCTGCTGAGGCAGGGGAATAATGATTCAAAATGTAACCCTCACTTTTTCTCATATATCCATTTTTTGTAATTCATAAATAAATCATAAACTTGTAACATAAAAAAAAACCTGATATTATAATTTAAAATTAATTATCAAATAGATATGGATGGACAAATGTTACACCACAAAAGATGTGAACAACCAGGTTCTTTTTACAGTCAAACCAACTGGATGAAACTCTTACATACATACAATCCTAAAGATGAATAAGCCATGAGTAAACAAAAACAAATCAATATATTAAAGAACAAGGCCTACAGGCCTAATGCGAACCTGTGCAAATTTTTGGAGTATAAATGGAGATTTATTTTTTTAATTTAATATTGATCCTCCTTAGTCCTGCATATCTACCTTAGTCATTATGATTTCAGCAAAATGGACGTTTCGGACCTCCAAGTTTCTGACTAGGACATTTTAAAACTAGGATATATCAGTCAGGATATTTTGGATGTGTTCTTTTTTGCCAGGGAGGATTACTGGGACAGATGAACGGACAATTTGGCAGCATGGTTTCAGAGAAAAATATATTTTTTAATGTTTTTTAGCTTCTTCCCTAAAAATCTAAGAAAATGCAGTTAGTCAAGAAATAAGCAAAATCCGATAAAATTTTTAATTGACAAATTTGTTGCAAAAATTTTGGTGATGCTAGTTCCTGCCCTTTTTGAGGTAGCTATGACACACAACGGATGACAGAAGACAGACGATGCTACACCATTGCATAAGCTCACAGATTCGCTAAAAATGCAAACCAAGTTTTCTCAAAACTGTGTTTCAATTAACTGTGCCTTTTTGTGAGGGAATTACAGTCAGCTGACCTAATAATCATTACAACTGGAGCTGTATCACAATATCACCACTTGGATAACAGTGAACATTGTTTTAAGAATTATGAAAATAAGCAGACAGCCTAGCTGAATGAATCTGTTATGAAACATGCCCACTCATGCAGTGCATGGCATATCAACTGGATGATGCTTAAGGGTTTTGAGTTTAATAAGCACAGTGGAGTTTTAATTCATATGATCTTGGTAAGCTGCAGTTTCATGAACAAAGCTACAGACCTACTTAATACCTTCTAATAATACTGACAACTAATGCCCCCATATATTATGGGAATAATCTGCTTTTAACTAATTATGCAAGAATTATGAGGAGATCATAAAGACAAGATTGAGCCAACCTAATTCTACTATTGTATTTGCCAAGTTACATTTCAGTTCACATGAATTCAGCATTGTACTGAACAGCTTAACTAAACATTAAAAACTGTAGTAAACTGTAGAATGGTTCAAACTGTGTGATAAATGTAAATGCAAGCCTGTTATGAAAAGTCTTATATTTACATTAAGCTTATTATGAGTACATAAGCATGGTTACAAAGTATGTAGTATCTGGTGGTTTTTGTAAAGGAAATGATGATAACAATGTTGATTAAAATCAATAAGCCACAAGATGTAACATATACAGCTAGATCTCAGTAAAACAAGGGGCATACACTTCACCTCCACTCATTCTTTTTCCCTGGACAAAAATACTCATAATGTCAAAACTAAATGAGTATCAAGGAGTATATGGGAGATATCTAAAAATGGTCACCATAATTACAGAAACAGTAAACAGTCAAACCCATTATGGTCAATATGTTTACTCATGGGGATCCTTGGTGCCCAATCTATTTTAAGCATAACAGAGAGTTTTATATCTGCTTCAATATCACAATGCAGATGCTGGGGCAGCCATCACAGAGAATACATTATTACATTTTACAATCATGCAAGCCTATTTGTTAATCTTTGATGAAAGAACCTAAACCATGTACCAGTTTCATTTACTTATCTGTGGTGACTAATTTTAATATCAAGTAACATCAGAATAGGATGTGCACAAAAACAGCACGAAGTCTCATTTCTCTCTTTATCAGACTTGTTATCTGTCATGTAATTATTAATTCCTGCTTTACTTTTAAAAAGATGTTCTATCGATACAGATCATGAAATCTACTGATCAATTTAATACATATCCCTTTGTATTTAGTAATGTTTCCATTTTTATGGAAAATAAAGGTGACACACAATTTTCACACTTATGTTCTGGTAGTACTTTTAAAGTCTGTACTACAATTTACCTATCCATGGAATAGTAATTTTCAGCTGTTCCCTTCAATGGTAAAATGAGTACTTTGGCCGACAGTTGGCAAAAATTATGTGCTGGTGACTTTCTTTCTAGAGTCCAAGGAGGTTTTTTTCTGGACCTGACTTTATGAAGTATTAGAAGCTGATGATTTTTTTAAATGTACAAATCTTTTTAATTAAACTGTCTTTCAGTGAAGCAAAGTAATTAAAAAGTGTTTTTTTTTAATAGATAAAAACACTTAGAATTTATAGATCCAGGAAATAATTTGGTACCAATAAAGGGTACCACCACAGCTACTATCTGAATACCAGATGAGCAGATGTCCAGTCACAGATGACTACTGCTGTCAGGATAGTCATGTGACCTCAAGCCATTTAAACAAAATTACTGGAGGAAGGAGCTGTAATGATGCAAAGATGATGTTCATCACCACCAACAGAGCCTAAACAATGATATATCAGATTCATATATTTTACACTTACATATGGTCTTGTAATTCAGATCATTATGATGCAAAGATGATGTTCATCACCACCAACAGAGCCTAAACAATGATATATCAGATTCATATATTTTACACTTACATATGGTCTTGTAATTCAGATCATGATTGGCCTCTAGTATAAATCTTTGGAGATAAATTCTCTATTATTCTATTCAGTTGATAAAGAAACTGGTAAGTTGTACTTGGACCTTGTAGATTTAATACCCTGACATCTTCTATATGTGACAGTCTTGTCACTTTGTTAAAATGCTATTGTTTCACTAAACAAACGTATGTGTGGGTAATAAGCAACCCTGTAACTCATAGTACCAAATCCTTCCATTAATTAATTGTTCTTCATGTCAGGTTGTAAGAAACAACAGATGGATGAGTTCCTCTTAAAGATGGCCTCCGCTGAAACAAAAGCAGCACAGATCAATAATGAACAGACACGGGATGGAGCTTATTCTGTGGTTGACTGGGCTTTACCGGTCCTCCCAGTCGCCCCCAGCTCTGCCAGAGGTCTTGTAAGGATGGTCCAAATATCAACAGTGACATGTTCACCAAGCCCGTGCCAGGTCTGGTGAAGATGAGTTTTAATCACACATTTATCATCCTCTACAGGGGATGTTCACATAGCCAAACAATGCTACTTCTGCTCAGGCTATCCATGGATCACAAATCAATAGATTCCTTCAGACAGTGACTTACCCTGTCTCATCAGATATATACCAGGAAATACAACTATGCTGATGTTTATAATTTATACACTGACAGAATACATGATAGACCGAAGAACCAGGTTATCTCTACTGGGAATATCATCAAGATCTCTTGAGCCAGAATCTCACCAGGCATTGACTGTTGGCAACTAGTTGGAGATAAAAAATTGTGAGAAAATAAGCAAATAAGCAAAAGTTTCACTTCAAATCACACTGAATTGGTACTTACAACATATGCACAAAATTCACCTGAACCCCCAGTGAGTTAGCATACATGTCACATGATTCTTACACAACATCTACACAATCAAATATTTTTAACTTGCGACTGATGTATGACATGTAATGATGTATATCTGATTCCTATTTTTGTCTCCTATCAGGCACTATTTAGTTCACAGGTTACCAACCCCTCATAAAATGTCTCACATTTCTCACACTTTCTGACTCATGGAAACAAAACTGACAAGTGTTTGAGACAGGTTCATCCTTACCACAACAACTCTGTGGCAATTTTAAGAGAAAATTTGTCACACAAATTTTTGGAACAAGTTCCAAATTCCAGTGACATAGGTGCGAGGCCCTGCAACTCATGTCTGGAAATTGAGAACCCCTGTGAATGTTTCGAGATTTTTCTGGAAAGTCCCTTGCTAATATTGTTAGCAAATTATGTAGTTGTCAACAGTCACAGCCCAGTGAGACACTGGCTTTACTTAGTACTTAAATTCTAGGGTGTCTGCTCTAGCAGTTGGGATATTAATTAAGTCATTAAGTAGCTCTTTGCATTTGTTGGTTAAGATATTCATACATATTTCAGGTTATTCTATATGAAGGCTGATTTTATATGGAGTGGAAATGATATTCCACCATTGATACAAATATATGCTGTACACTTTACATGGAAGAAAAACACAATCATAAGGTTGAGCATGAGATACATTTCCCCTTCTTTTTCCACAACAAAGGGGTTATACCCACCATCTTAGGTTAATGAGAAACTTTTATCATTTGGTTTATTCCAGGATATACTTATTAGATCTGTGCAGGGATTGGTCCACAGTGAAATTCATATATTTCTCTGTATAAAGAATTGTATGTTTTCCATTTGTTCATCATTTTCCAATTGGTTTCCACTGTGTTCAGACAACGTCATTTCCACAATGATTCACAGTGTGTATAAATATAACAACATATTTCCAATAAGTGCACATTTTATTTTAAAACACAATTTCCCCTTATTACACAATAATACAATACTGATAGTTAAATCTTACTGGTCCATGCTCAGTGTTAAATAATATTTCAGATCCACTGTTACACAGGAGAATTTAACTGAAAGAATAATTCCATCTTACATTTTACTTCTCTTCAAACCGAGGTCTCATGATTGAAACTACCTTAAAAGTTGTTGCAGAAGTTGCGACTTGTACTAGGAAATCGAATTCTAAAATCATAAAACTTCTAGCAAAGTCAGGGTGCGACTTGTAATATGTACTTATCGCATCTCTGTCAGCTTTCCCGGTATATGGAACAACGTCAGTTGAGCAATAATCAGCGATACCTTTAACCAGTGCTTTGTGAAACCTTTCCCGAATATTTTCACCTTTAACCATCTCTAATGAAGACCTGCCTTATATTTTGTGAACTGACGGATTTTCATTTTATTAACATGAAATGCAAATTATAAATTTGCCCAGTTCAAGGCCTACCCGTTCTGACAAGTCGCATTTCAAGTGGCACCTCCTGATCTGAGTTACTGTTAAATCAGCAGTCAATTTGACCCATATGCCAGTCTGCCTCTCTTTGATGTACATTTCCTTTCCGTTTAATCTTTATGGGTATGTGTGTCATCATGAAAAGCTCGCAGTTCCATATCCATTTATACATGTAAAGTTGCGTTACATTCAAACTTGATCCACTACAGACACTTTCATGCATTCTATTGCCTGCAGGTTGATCGCTGGGTACCAGCTGACCTTTGAAGTCGTGTAGCAGAAGTTCAAGCCCCGGGTCACCCGTGCAATGAATTTTACATCCCCAGGTCAATTAAGCCTTCCGTGACTAATATCCACAGTTATAATCTCCCATATTACGAACGATCAGGTCACTGTCACCATCTCTTGGTTTTCAAGCATAATGGATAACAATGTTATAACGTTTCACGTGAGTGATGTGTTTTACCCATGTCTCTTTCATGACGATCGTATGCCCGGTCAACAATATGGCGGCACGCATGCATTATGGTCAATCATGCTTTGACATATTTGTGGATTTTTTTTAATGAAGACACATTATTAAATACAATGAAATAACAAAGACCATACAGGTATATATTTTATATACTGAAATTGCCACATGAGTACCTAAATTCTACGGGAACCGGCATCGTTGGTGTCATGACTGAGCTGGTTCAACACGGCTGTGTTTGCCATACATCCAAACCATTTGAATATAATCACTGATAAGGAAGGAAATTGGATTTTCCAGATATTACCACAGAATAAAATCATTAGTCCCAGTAAATATAATACCCTTAAATTCAATTATGTTTATTTTTCCAGTCAATAAAGCGTTCATTATCCCCTTGTCGACTGATATATTTCAGTGATTTCAGTATTACCGTGCATGTGCCGCCCCTTGATGGTAAGTTGTAACAATTAATTCAAGGGTCACTTAATCAATTTTAGAGCCCATTCAGAAATTAGGTGAATAAATTCAAACTAAATTATACTTTCCATCCTCCAGTTGTCTTTAGTTAAAATATGCCCTATGCGACAGATTGGGAGTCGTCACGCGTGCGCGAACTAATCATAGTCTATTGAATCCACCATACTTCTGACGATCTTTTAACAATTTAAAGAGTTGCTCGATTGTGAAAATATTTTGTTTCAGACTCTTTAAGTTTATTAATACAGTTATTTAACTTGATATTTGCATTCTAATATTACTTAACCTAGTAAGAAACGGCAATCATGACATTGTTTCACAGCACAAAATGTTATCCGACGCAGCACTATACAAATCTTGCCTGACAATTGAACCCCGACTTTATATGTAATCAAATGAAAGGTGTCCAATTAAATTATGTTTAAATGGTTTTTCTAGTTTATAAACCACATTAGTACTACAGGGACGTTGGTTGCACCACAAGGAATGATACTTAAATTCAATAAGTATCAGATGGTTGGGACGCCTCTGAAGTCTGGGTGCCACCTATATTATGTACTTTTCCTGAAACAAAACTTGAACGGCTTTTCCCCAGGGGGATCCTAAAAGTCAGGGTGCGACTAGTAATAAGGATGCGACTACTGCAAGGACTTTTACAGTATTATGAATATCCAGTGTAATTCTTACAAGTATATATATTCAAAATAATAAGCCTCAGACATCTTTTTTAGGTATTCATCAAAACCCTTTCAAGTGATTACACCTTCAAGTCTAAATCAAGGATCCATTACTGTCACAGAATAGCTTAAGTCGGCACTGCAAGGTGGACAACCTGTCTTCTACACTCGGTTATCAGATAAACTGCAACATTATTGATTGGATACTCCTAGCATTGACCTGGTCTATAATGGTACAACAGCAACATCATCCCAGCCTGAGTAAAAACCCTCCATATCCTACAGTAAAACAGGGGATCAACCACAGACTGTAGCAGGAGTCACTTCAGATGTAATATGTTAAAGTTGCCTCAAAACAAACTCTTCCTGCATGCTCAACCACTGTTCCATAAAAAACAAGTGACCCATGGGTCATGACGCTCAGCTGCCATGCATGACCTGTGACATCATGGACTGAGATTCACAACTTCCAGTCAAATTTTGAAGAACCAATTTGGCAATTTGTTGAAAATTTTCTATGACAACAGAAATATATATCACCTATGTCTGGTTAAAACACAGTGAATTGATGGTCTGAGGAAAATGCATGATTGTTAAGCTATCAGGAACTATTCCAACAGCTTGCTTGAAACCTGTCAGTCTCATAAGGAACTTCACAAAGGGCAAATAAAAGATCAAAATATATAGCAAAAATCAAGGAAATACATGCCAGAACTAGTATACGGGTAGTCGACAAGCGACTACGTATATCCGCCTAAATCAGAGTGGAACTGGTGAAGTGAGGCATGGATTGAGTGGCCAGGGGAAATAGAGTGAAGTGTTGCATATTAGCATGGATGTCTGCAGCCGAAATGTGTATGTAGGTTGCGCCACCTACCACAAAATCCAGAAAGCTGTCCAAGTTGTATACTTATGCAAAATTTAAGGCAGATAAGTCAAACCACTACATGTATATGAGTGATTTGTGCCCTTGGCAGACAAACAGATGGACGCTGTGCAAAAATGGCTGCAGGTGGTGCCACCAGTTTTGCGTATGATAAAGAGCTATGTGAGAACTATACACATGCAAAACTTTGGCCCAATCGGTCAAATGGTTCCCAAGATATGAGCTTGGATATCTGCTGCATAAATGTAGAATGTAGGTGGCGCCACCTGTCATAAAATCAAGAGAGCTGTCGGGGATGTATAAATCTGCAAAATTTTAGGCAGATATGTCAAACCACTGCAGAGATATGAGTGATTTTATCCCATGGCAGACAAATAGACGGGAGCTGTGCAAAAATGGCTGCAGGTGGCGCCACCAGTTTTGCGTATGATACAGAGCTATGTGAGATCTATACACATGCAAAATTTTGGCTCAATCGGTCAAACGGTTCCCGAGATATGAGCTTGGATGTCTGCAGCGTAAACGTTAATGTAGGTGGCGCCACCTGTCATAAAATCAGAAAAGCTGTCTAGGATGTATACGCATGACTAATTTTAGGTGAATTAGTCAAACCACTGCAGAGATATGAGTGATTTTAACCCCAGGCAGATGAACAAATGGACACTGTGCAAACATGGTTGCAGGTGGCGCCACCTTTTGTTGTATATGTTATAAAGCTATCCCAGGGCTATATTTGTATACGCATGCTGAATTTCAGGTGAATTAGTCAAACCACTGCGGAGATATGAGTGATTTTAACCCAAGGCATACAAACAGATGGACACTGTGCAAACATGGTTGGTGGCGCCACCATTTTTTGTATGTTAAACAGCTCTCCAAGGGCTACATTTGTGCAAAAAATTTCCTGATCGGTCAAACGGTTCCAGAGATATGTTGGTTTATGTGTGGAAACAGACACACAAACTGACGCAGAGTGTAGAAGAAAGGTCAGAGGTCAAAACAAAATTGGGGTGCAGCAGTTCACATGTGAACTGAACATAATCCCCGGTTTTCGTAAAATTCTGCCCAACGGTTATGGAGGAGTTCTCCGGACACCTACGCGGCGACAGCGGCGTGCAGCTGAAAACCTAGTATCCGCAAAACTCTGTTTTGGCGGATGCAATTATTGAGAAACAGGTGCTTCTGTATGAATTTTTATTCAATACAAGCCAACTGTATTGCACTTTTATAAATGATGGTAATATTTATTCAGAAATATTTGACCCAATCCTTTACAAGATTACATAAATATACATCCAACTGCATTCACTTTAACTGTTCTTGAGATAATATGATCAAAAGGAATTAAAAGATGGTTGCCTGGTGGCCATATTGGACTTTTGACAAGTCTGAAATCAGACAACAAACATTCTCTAAATCGGACCAAACATTAAAGAAAAATTACTGAAACTGCACTGAAGAAATAATTTCTAAGGTGGCTAACTGGCAGACATAATGGATTTCTGACAAGTATGACATTTGATATTCCACATTCTCCAATAAGAGACCAAACTTGGGGCAAATTATCCAGTAATGAATGCCCAAAATAATTCAAAAGGCATGTCCAGGCGCTCATATCAGATTTATAAATATGCAATTGTAAAAAGTGTAAGTCCAATATTTTTTATTATCACTCTGCTTTTCAATGGGGTCAGCAGGGTAACTAAACTGCCAAACCTGAAAGAAAAGAAATGCAGAAAGCATGACTAAGGGTCTTGAAATAAAACAAAAAGCCATCCTAAATCAAGGTACACATCCACATATTATGAGAACAAACACTTGCTTTTATATGTGGTGATATATATTAAAATATTCAGATATCTAGGAAACTATGTTTATTGCTAGGATTCCATAAAATAAACTGCAAAATGTTCCCATCATCTTATAAATCAGTAGCTTAACCTTAATACTATACTCTCATAGTCTTAATGCCTGGCTGAAGCATTCAGACAACAGTATTTTTGTTATGAAGTAACGAGGTACTTATCACTGATCCTTATCACTTAATAGGCTGAAACAAAAGGGAGTCATATGTCACCAGTGTCACTCACAATTACAGCCACACAGGGAGATTACCAGCTGGGGTGGGATGGTTATATATACAAGAAAAATAGAGATGGTCTATAAAATAAGTAATTGTGAACATCACTGACCTATAAAATAAGTAATTGTGAACATCACTGACCTATGACCTTGGCCTTTTGCCCACATATCAACTGGATTTTTTCTAAATGATGGGTAACTACAAACTACTTAAATCTGGTGTAATTACTTGGCAACCAATGGGTGAATAACTTTGACCTGCAACCTTTAACCTGCTGACCAGCTGACCCAAAAATCAATAAGTTATTTATTCAAGCAAAAAGACCCATAAATATGAAGTTTGAGTCAAACTGAGTGATGCATAGATGTGGCATATGTGAAAGACTGAAGGTTTGGGTTGAACAGTTACACTTGAAATATGCTAACAAGCATTTAGAACAATTAAATATTGTGACCTTGACCTTTGACTTTTTGACCTCAACATCAATAGGCTTCTTCCCTTATTGGTAGGTAAGCCATATATGACAGATGGAAGGTACAGATTGAAAAGTTTGCCTGAAAATTACTCCATGCAAGAAGTGGGTGCTGTGAACTTGACCTTTGACCTCAAAATCAACAGGTCTTTTCCCCTGTTGGCAGAGAAGCCATATCAGTGCTGAAAGGTTTGGAATGAAAAGTCTAGCTTGAAATGTGTCCACAACCTTTTCAAAGAAGTGGATCCTGTGACCCTGACCTTTGACCTTGTGACCTCAAAATCTATAGGATTCTTCTCCAACTTAGTAGGTGAGCTATATGTGAAAGATCAAAGAATTGGGATGAAAGGTTTGGCTAAAAATGCATCCACAGGCTTTTCAAAGAAGAGGCTCCTGTGACCTTGACCTTTGACCTTTTGACCTAAAAAAAATTATGGTTCTTCCCCTGTTGGTAGGTGAGCTGTATGTGAAAGATGGAAGGTTTGGGATGAAAATTTTGTCTCAAAGAGTTATTTCTGGGGGGTGCAAACACACCCCATAACTTCGAGAATATAGGTCACAGTGACCTAATTTCAGGTTTGCAAGGAGATCTTTTTATAACCTCTAAGACTGCATAGGGTTCATGGCCCTAGCCCCTACGGTTACGATTTGTGCCCTGCTAACGGACGGACGGCCGGCCGGCCGGCCGGCCGGACGGACAGACGGAAGGACGATGGACAAAGACCCATCGCTATAGCCCAGCATGACTGAAAGTCAGCTGAGCTAAAAACAGGTTGATCAGGCTCTACTTGTTCATGTTCAGATATTTGGGCCACAATTAAAACACAATTTAAAAGTTTATTTAACGGAGGTGGTTTTATTTTAATTTACTTCATAGGGCTGTGATTGAACCATCACAATTGTAAACAAGGGACCTATGGGTCACGACGCTCAGCTGTTATATATGATAAAAAAATATTATTGAGAAATGAGGCACATGCTGGTTTTGTGTGGTAATAAATATAAGCTGTATTATGAGTTGTTGTTGTTTAGCTTATGTATGATTTTGATAGTACCTTTGGAGACAGGGAAGAGGATTGATTTCATTTATTTTATAAACAAATGGAGTACTATTGTCACACAGATTTTGACTTGGCCATATAACTTATAAGCAGAACATATAATATAAGAGTTTAACTATTTATTAAAAAAAATTACAAATATTGTCCCAAATATAATTTTTATAAAAAATAATAAGAGAATCATATGATTTTTTTAAATGAAATATAACTGATATGATTATTAAAATAATATTAAAGAATATATTCATGAATACATTTTGAAAGTATTTGCACGAGTATTCATATACTTTCATTTTTACCTGAATTCCTATTCTTTATGCAAGAAACATATAATGGAGTACATAATCATATTCGTATTTAAATACAATTACAAAGTATTCACACCATGTCTGGTATTTATTCAGTTTCACCAACCAATGATGTTGAGAATCCAGAATATACAAAATTCACACATTTAAATAATGATCATAAGTACCTGGTTTTATTGCTTTTATTTATATTTAAAAAAAAATGTAATATATTCATTTTGGACTAATTTCACCTCAATGTACACACTAGACACAGTAGGAATCTAGATTAATATTATCAACTGCATCTTTGTCTATCATTAATTTCCTTCATATGATCCCTAATGATTAGTAATGAATAATATGATTTACTTCTTTATCATTAAAATTGAACTGAAAAATGCCATAGGTGACTGCATGGTGTTATTTGGAATATGTGACATTCTACCCATCGATACAAGATTCTTATATCATCAGTGACTGCAAGTTAATTTCCTGTTATTATAAACTAACAAATTCCTTTTCTATTTTTCTTTAATTTGTTATTAAAAACCAATAAAAATTTATTAATTTATTGTTTATTGTTATGTTGTTGGTTAAAACTACTAGATGAGTTGGGTTGGACACCTGGATCAACTGTGGCTGGCCATAAGCTGCCTGGATTCCTGTATGCCTCGCCTCAAGCGTGCATAATTTGATGAAAGGTCAACAAGGTCAACATACAGGTGACTCAAGAGGGGCTGGAGAGAGCCAAAGTCTGACAGGGTCTCATGAAAAACATTAATAAAAGCTACAATTTTTGGCCAATTTCTTTCAGCTTTCTAAACTAAAAAGCTGAAATCCTAATGTGTGCATGATATGAAAATTATATCAACAGTGCTCACAGGACACAAACGTGCCATGGTCACAGTTGGGCAAAATTTAAGGTACTAATTTTATATGTATATTAATAAAATTCAGAACTAATTTTGGGTATTCAATTGAATCTTGATTAAATAATGTTACATCCCTGACAAAAAAATCTCTAGCTTAAGCAATGCCCTTGTTAAGGGAGTAAATATATTTCTTGATTTTTTACAAAGTGCAATAAGTTTGGGCCCATAACTTAAAACAATTACACAATACTGACATCATTCTGGCATGTGCATAGAGAATGAAAAATTTGTATATTATTTATGATTAAAGTCAGATCAGTGGTTTTGATATTAGGCAGTCTTGAAGTGTAACAATGGGTTTTTAATGGAAAAATGAAGTTTTTCATTAATATCTCGAAGGTATTAAGTCCTAGTGACCAAATTCTTGGCATGGTAGGGGATTTTGGAGACATCTAACTGTATGCCGAATTTAAGGAACTAAGAGCTGAAGCTGGGGAGCTGAGCTCTTGCAAACTGCATAACACTAGCTTGATGTAAACAATATGTTACATGGTGCTTGAAAACTTATTAAAATCTACAGTTTTTGATCAACTGGTTTCAAATTTTTGGTGTTAACAGTTGAAATGCTAACAAAAACATGCTGTGAAAATTAAATCCACAGTACTTACAGGAAAAAAACGTGCCATGGTCAAAGTTGGGCAAAATTTAAGGTACCGATTTTTTATTTTTATTAATATTTTAGAAAATTTAAAAGATTTTCATCTAATTTTGGGTATACAATTTAATTTTGATTAATTAAAGTTATATTACTGGAAAAAAGGTCGATAGCTTTAACATTTTTTGTGTTAAGTGATCAAATATCTTTCCTGATTTTTTACAAAATGCATTATGTTTGGGCCCATAACTTTTTTAAATTAAATAATACAGACATAATTTCTGGCATGTACATAGGAACTATATAGAGGAATATTTATGGTAAATATGAGGAAAAACAGATGAGTGGTTTTGATATTAAGCAGTCCTGAAGTGTGAAAATAGGTTTTTAATAAAAAATTGAGGTTTTTCCTTAATTTCTCAAAGGAACGAAGTTGCAAAGACCCAGTTTTCACCTTGGTAGGAGATCTTGGGGACATCAAACATTATGCCGAATTTTGGATTCCTAGGTCTTACGGTTTCAAAACGTGCCACATCTACGGACGGACGGACGGACGGACAGACGGACGACGGACAATGGACCACGACTATAGCTCAGATGACTTATAGTCAGCTGAGCTAATGATTGATGCTACAAACAGCATGGGCAGGATGACTCTCAGCACACCACTGACTGACAGCAGCCAAGAACAACAAGCCAAGTCTTGCATTTGATAAATGTATCGGACGGACGAGGTTTGGACCTGTGTTGTCCATTACAATACGCATATCCTACTGCGATTTAATAGTTAGTAGTTCGTTTACCAATTCCTCACAGTTGATGAGAATTTGATGGGTAGATGACACCCATCAGTGACCAATATTTCATGATTACCTGTCCATATTAACTGCCTGAGAACTTTAGATACGGGTGTTCTGCTAAAAAATACTTTTTGGTGTTTGAATACAAGGTTTTAGCAGATATCCTACAGAGCAGAAGAAAGTTTACCAGGTAAACTTTCAGATCCTGGCATTTTTTGAGCGGCTTTTGTATATACGTCCTTCCATACATACATTTACAATGTATGACAATATTAAATTTATCCAATTACATTCATCCATGCACACTATGTTATGGGACATTTTTAGGAGCCTAAAGTTTCCCTTGGCTATATTACAATTTATGTTACAATTCAATATTTAATTTATCTAGAGAAGAGTCACCAGCTTTATTTGTTATGGAGCATGATGAGTGTTAACTACTGGCATAAAAATTGGAAACTAAATGAAGTTATTCAAGAAAGTTATGGCAGCACATTTCAAAACAGACATGATCTAGCAGCATATGGTATATGGTAACAATTAGGATACTGAAATATGAAATTCATTTTTTTTTCAAATACATTCAAGGCTGTTGTCTTGTTGATCAATGTCTGGACCATGTGGATGATGATTTTAAATGATTAAAAAATATTCTCCCCCTGGTGACCATCTAACAAAATAGCTACCTTTATACTCACCTAAATCTGTGCAAGGTCACATCAAACTTTGAGCACCCTAAATATTCTCCCTCAAGGGAGCAAATAACATCACATTTCATATCTAGCATTAATTATTCCACTGATAACTGTTAGATTATCAGATATATGTCTTCTGAAAATTCAGATTAGACCCCTGCATGCTGCTCTCTTTAGCACTTATTTATGGAATTTTTTTTTAATCTTCCAAGTAAGAATCATCAGGTGTTTGTGTTCATGTGTTGCTGCAACATTGGTGAAATTCTATCAGCTAACACATGGATATTAATGATACCATCAGCACTGCAGTGGCTGTGTGAATTATCATTCAGCAGCTGGAGGCCTGGCCATAGTGATCATACAGAGATTGAACCCTCCATTCCCAGGTAATTGCACCAAAGGAGACAGCCAGACTGCTGGTGGGTGTGCTGAAGCAGCATGCTGAGCTGAACCGAAGCGGTCAGACAGGGATTAGACAGTGATAGGCTGTCACCAGATGGATCCTCCAGGCTCAGGAGTTTGATTGTAGGATTAGAGCTGCAGCAAAATATGGCACAAATCATCAGCCAATAGGTCAAATGTAGTAAGATCTGTCATCGAAAAAATAACCTTGTACTTGTAATCTTGTATATCTACCTTCTGTTAAAAGTGTAAAGGGAAGGGGTTCAGACCTTGATTATCGACACAGAACAGAAAGACATCATAACATATTACACCGTGAACAAACAGGGATGCATGTTTAACTAGAAACAGGCACAAAAGAACACAGGAATGTTTTACTTTAAATACAGGTACAGAGAAGGGGACAATGTGCCATTGTAAGCAGGTACAGACACCAAAACCATATTCCCTTGTGAAAAAGTATGCATAACACAAAAATGTTTCATTGTATATAGTCACAAAGAACATGGAAATATTTCACTGTGAACAGTCACAAAGAACACAGGAACATTTCACTGTGAACAGTCACAAAGAAAACATGAACATTTCACCGTGAAGAGTCACGAAGGACACAGAAACATTTCACTGTGAACAGTCACAAAGTACACAGGTGCATTTCACCGTGGACAGTCACAAAGAACACAGGAACATATAACTGTGAACAGTCACAAAGAACACATGAACATTTCACTGTGAGCAGTTACAAAGAAAACAGGAACATTTCACTGTGAACAGTCACAAGGAACACAGGGATTTTTCTCTGAGAACAGTAACAAAGAACACAGGAATTTTTCTCTCAGAACAGGTACACAAAGCACAGGACTGTTCCACTAAGAACAGGTAAAGAGTGCTATAAATTTTACACAGTGATATCTCCAGAGAGCATAGCAATGTTACACTTTGAACAGATGATGACTGCAGTACTTGAATGTTAGAATATAATGAAATCACAGCTATGAGCCTACTCATGACCCTACTCAAGGTACCCGTAGGTGGCTGCCTGAGGAGCAGCCGCCACATCCACTTAAGCGCTTGCGCTAATGTCAGTTACGGATGCTGGAGAGTCCCTATGGCCTTTGAAAAACGCATGGTTGCTTTACATCATTCGCACAGAATAACCCAAGACAGCAGCCATACAGTGACCGTATCCCGGTTGTGAACGAGGCTTTAGATATGCATTAAGTTTAGTGTTTTCTCTTTAGAATATATAACATGAATCCCTATGGAAAAAAAACATACATGGATTGTGGTACCTCACATAACCATAACAAGGTAAAATTGGGGATTGTAAGTTCTTGTGCCAGGATGGTTTTGTGGGGAAACTTTCATATTCAGGGAAAAGGAACCAAGTGTGACATAATCAACAGGTTACTGCAAATGCTTTTGAATTATATATACACTAACTGTGAAAGGTACACAGACTAGAACCTAATTCCACTATGAACTGACACATGGGATACAATTAAGGCCACTGTAAAAACCACAGGTGCATAAATAACAGAAATTTAAAGTCTGCATGTATATATATATACAAGGAAGCATGTCCACTGAACTGTACACACAGGGAAATGTAACATAGCAAGGAAATGCACCTCATGTGGATGTCAACGCTGTATGTCGCAATGTGCAAAAAAAACAACCTACAAAATCAGAGAATCCAAGATAACAAGAAACCTGAATATTTCCTATATATTATCTTGTTTAATATATTCTTGAAAACAATGACAAACATAATATTGTTTTAATTAAGAATATGCCAAATTCTGATAGGAGAAAATAAGACTGACAATATCTCTGTGTTATTTGTGTCTTTTTATAAACATGTGGAAAATCGACTGAGTAAATATTAAACTCAGTTTCCGATGATATAGCAAATCCATACATGAACATCTCAGTGATCACAATTACTGGACATAAAATGTCCCAATTCATGGTACAGTGATCATAAGCCTCAGTACAGGGGTGTACTTTATGACTCACCAGGAACTGTATACATTGTTCAGTGAGGTACCAACCAGGACACACTTCTCAATCTCATACCACACAGTCTGTTTTCACAGAACATGATTCACGTTATACAGATTACCTAGAATGTTACAAAAATACATCTCAACAAGTGTGCCTAAAACCACCAATGTTTACTGTTTATGGTAATAAAATAACCTGTGCTGTGATATAAGATGAGGCTTTCAAATACTGTTGAATATGGTCATATTTCTTATTGAAGGGAACCATAGGTTGCCTCTTTCTTTGGTTTCATCATCTTGAATTAGCTCTGGCTTATGGACATTAGTCTCATGATTATTATTCGCTACAATTTTTACATAGCTACCACAGTGCTCTCAATATATACAGGTTTACATTAACATGTCAGAGACTGATATCACAAAAATATGCAAACCTACACAAATACATGATAGACACAAGCATACCAAGTGCTAAAGCTGGAATAAAAGTGGATATAGCTATGGCTGCTTAGTTACAGATAAAGATGGTGACCATTCAACTGAAAAATAAAACAAATAAAGATGCATGATAAAAGAAAAGTACCAACTAGAATACAAGTAGTCGACAAGCGACTACTTATATACCCCAAAATCAGAGTGGAACGGGTGAAGTGAAGCATGGATTGAGTGGAAAGGGGAAATAGAGAGAAGTGTTGCATATTAGCATGGATGTCTACAGCCAAAATGTGTATGTAGGTTGTGCCACCTACCACAAAATCCAGAAAGTTGTCCAAGTTTTATACATATGCAAAATTTAAGTAGATAAGTGTATATGTATATATACATATATATGAGTGATTTTAGCCCACGGCAGACAAACAGACGGACGCTGTGCAAAATTGGTTGCAGGTGGGGCCACCAGTTTTTGTGTATGATAAAGAGCTATGTGAGATCTATACACATGCAAACTTTGGCCCAACTAGTCAAACAAATCCCAAGATATGAACTTGGATGTCTGCAGCGTAAACTAGAAAGTAGGTGGCGCCAACTGTCATAAAATCAAGAGAGCTGTCCAGGTTGTATAAACCTGCAAAATGTTGGGGAGATATATCAAACCACTGCCGAGATATGAGTGATTTTATCCCACGGCAGACAAACAGATGGATGCTGTGCAAAAATTGTTGCAGGTGGCGCCACCAGTTTTGCGTATCATAAAGAGCTATGTGAGATCTATACACATGCAAAATTTTGGCCCAATTAGTCAAACGGTTCCCGAGAAATGAGCTTGGATGTCTGCAGCATAAACGTGAATGTAGGTGCCGCCACCTGTCATTAAATCAAGAAAGCTATCCAGGATGTATACGCATGCCTAATTTCAAGTGAATAAGTCAAACCACTGCCGAGAAATGAGTGATTTTATCCAACAGCAGACAAAAAGACAGATGCTGTGCAAAAATGGTTGCAGGTGGGGCCACCAGTTTTGTATATGATAAAGAGCTATGTGAGATCTATACACATACAAAATTTTGGCCCAATCGGTCAAACAGTTCCCGAGATATGAGCTTGGATGTCTACAGCGTAAACGTGAATGTAGGTGGTGCCAACTGTCATAAAATCAAGAAAGCTATCCAAGATGTATAGGCATGCCAAATTTCAAGTGAATAAGTCAAACCACTGCAGAGATGAGTGATTTTAACCCAAGGCAGACGAACAGATAGACATTGTGCAAACATGGTTGTAGGTGGCGCCACTATTGTTTGTGTATATTATAAAGCTATCCAAGGACTACATTTGTACAAAACAATTTTCCTGATGGGTCAAATGGTTCCCAAGATATGTGGGTTTATGTGTGGAAACATACGCACAAATGGACGCTGGGCAGAGAGGAAAGGTCAGAGGTCAGCACAAATTGGTTAGGCACCAGTTCATATGTGACCCGATGATTGGTGTAAGTTTCTGAAAAATCCCTCCAGTAGTCTCAGAGTAGTTCTCGAACCCGAAATGTATGCGGCGGCGGTGGCAGAACCCGGTCAAAAACATAGTATCCGCAAAACTTCGTTTTGGCGGATACAATGAATGATATGATAAGCTCCTAGTGATGACAGACAAGGAGCAAGAAGATGATGCTCAAGCAAACAATTATACTGAACTCTGTATATTACTTCAAAGTTTAAGTCATGGAACAAAAATTGTGAATTTTCACTAATTCTATATTACATGTGCATAAGAGACATTGCACAGTAGTGGAGACATGTAAACCTGTTCACACAGGCACTTGCTGACAAGTACCAAATTGTTCCAAACATAGGTCAAGCTGTCCTGAACATGAGTAAAATGGCATGTTAGACATACGTCAAGGTAGAGATTGCGATCCGGTAGAATCAGAGTTTCCACCAGTAGAATCTACGATTGGAGTCTCTGCTTGTAGAAACCACGATCAGAGTTTCTACAAGTAGAAACTCAGATCCTACTGGTAGAGATTTCAATCATGTTTACTACCAGAAGGAACTCCGATCCTACTGGTAGGAACTTCAATACTACTGATACTATACTGGTAGAGACTCCAATCACAGTTCCTACCTGAAGAAACTGCGATCCTACCTGTAGGAACTTCGATTCTACTGCAATCCTACCAGGCCAGTAGAAACTGCAATCTTACTGGTAGGAACTGCAATTAATGATAAGCCAACCAGTAGAAACTGCGATCCTACTGGTAGGAACTTCAGTTAATGATAAGCCAACCAGTAGAAACTGCGATCCTACTGGTAGGAACTTCAGTTCTACAGATAGGAACTCTGCTGGTGCAAATCTCAAAATAAGTTTCTGTGGTTGTTTAATAATATTATATTTATTTAAATATTAAATATGTGAATTTTCTTTAAAAATTGTGACTTTATTCCTTATACCTTTTTGCCCTTTAAAAACCTGTGAATTTATTTCCTATTATTTTTCAGTATGTCACAGGCAAGGAATCATTGTGTTGTAAAATTATTACCCTTGATGTTTGTTCTTCTAACAAAATAGTTCCCTAAGTGGGAAAGATAACAGGCAAGTATTGATTAGGTGTGAAATGTTTACCTTCAATGTTTTACCTTTAAAGTATGTTCTTGTAACCAAACAGCTCCCAAGGTGTGAAAGCTGTCACAGTTAAGGTGTTTTAAATTAGTTGTGTAATGATCAATCACAGTTTCAACTGGTAGAAACCATGATCGGAGTCTCTACCAGTGGGATCGGAGTTTCTACTGGAAGACTGATCATGGTTTCTACCAGCAGAGACTCCAACCGTAGTTTCTCCCAGTAGAAACTCCGATTCTACCAGATCGCAAACTCTACCCTGACATATGTCAACACAAATGCATAGAGAACGGTTCATTTGTAGAAAATGGAGGATATATTATGTGATAAGTGCATATGATGATACGTAAGGTACCTGGATAAAGATATAAAGTGGTTTCATGTCCTTAAACAAAGGAACTCGGTGTTGAAGTGGAGGCTGGTTTTTTGAGTCACACTGAAATGCCACTTTTGATAGCACTTGACACATATTAAGTTTTCACACTTCACTTCACTTCCATCACACCTTTTCCCAGATCCAAGAAACAGACAAATCAATAATGTAGTCCTCCCTAGGACAGCACCCCTGGAATGCTGGCAGTAGGGATAACTGCTGAGCTGCTACCAGTCCTAGGTCCACCTCACCATGGGCCCAAAGAAAATGAACCAATTCAACACATCCTGTGTATTAACGACCTTCTTTTGATTGGTCCCACAATCAAAACACACCAGAGTCATGCAACTTTTAATTTATAGCCAATCATTAAATGAACTTTGATTTACTGCAGAATGACTTCAGAATAATCTGCTGCGTAGTGATCAATACACACATAGACCAAACCCACATTACTTATGTCCTCTTTAGGGATAATGCATGGCCAATAGCAGATCAATTATTTTTAGTCCACTCACAGCTTATTAACCCCTACTACATATCCAGCATACAACACGCAATCAGAAATGAATGCACAGCAGGAGGACTAGTACTGTAACAATTCAGTATTGATCACTTCATTGTTTAGTTCATTCCAACATATATGATGTATTTATTTATTATGAGAACCATTCAATAATCAAACCTGAATCCCTGCACACTAAATGTCCCTGGATTTTATATTCACAATAACTGACATCAACCACTATGCTTTAAAAAGAGAATTATAGTGTTTTAACTGGACAAAAAGAGTATAAGTAATGCCTGAATAACTAACAAGACATTAACTCTAAAGAGCATAACTAATCTTTTGACATAGGTCATTAAAGAGAACAGCATCTTTTCTCTAGTTGGAGTGGAGATGGAAGAATGAATGAATAAATGAAAAATGAATGAGTGAAGAAATGAATGAATGATGTTTAGTAGTTGTTGATTTGCACCTTAGGGAAACAGCTGACATGACTGATAACATCCCCTTTCACATATGTAAACATGTATGAATCAACACATTTATAAAGTAATACTCCAACGACAATTTGCTGGATCCTATAAAAGTGTCTAATTCACAGAGTGGTTGGGGATCTCCGTTAGCTCAGTGGTAGAGCAAATGACCGGCAATCATCAATTCATCGGTTTGATTCATATACAGAGTGAATTGACTGATCTGCTTATTCATGTTTTATCTCTCTACAGAAAAACGTGTCAAACAATGCCCTGGATAAGTGTAACTGGCAAAGTGACAAACTGACAGCTGCTTTGACAGGGATTCCTCAGTTAAAGCTTAGCATCCACCATGTCCTGGGTGGGTTTTGTGTATCTCATGGGCAATAATGCTCAGTGGTACATCAAGGACAACACAACAACCCTCATCTTCTCAAGTCAGCCTCTAGTCATGCTGGCTCACAGCATGATTCATTATCCCAATAAACAGAAGTAATGTCTGTGGGCAGACATTGTAACATTCTCTAAACTGTGTTCCAAGTAACTACCACCACCAGCCAACCTCCAAGGGCATTTAACCTTCATGGTCCTTTAATATTAAATCAATTCTCTACAGAGCAGACTGCCCCAGTTCATTATCAGTTGTCTCTACTTTAAGTGTGCACAGGTTTCACAGCAATGGTAATTCAGATCCTGCTTCTATGATAACTTACACAGGAACTGTCTGTTGATATTATGTGATTACTAACAAATATATTCTTGATGAGGTAACTAATAATTATTTGATTTGTAATGGTTTGTACATTAAGACAGAGTTAAGTATTGTGTATTTCTTCCAACTAATGGAAAGCAATATTGGGTCACTATTCAACAATTAATGAATTATCCATACATGATTTTCTCTTCCCAGACACTTATAGAGAAAGAGGCTGACTTGTATACATATTCACTTGAATCCTTAAAGATATTTTAAGATAAACACAGATCACCAGACAAGAGGACACGAATAGGCAGATGGCCAAATACTTGAACCCAAAGAATGATGTAAAGCAAAATGATGGTATGATGCCAATGATAATGATGTACAAAGACTGTTTATAACTGACAATAAATAACAAATCATTAAAAACATGAGTTCATTAAATGCCCCTGCCAGGAGGGTATGCGTTCATCCCCGTTTATGTGTGTGTTTGTGTTTGTTCACAATTAACACAACTGAACCAATCATAAATGGAGTCTCATGAAATAACAGGGCATTTTGGGAATGGGCCAATGAAGAACCAATTAGATTTTGATGTGACTCTGGCATATGATCCAAATTCAGGAACATTATTAAGGAATCTTCAAAAATGTAGTCACTTATGCATGAATGAACCTAGGAATATGGGTCAAATAAAAAATGAAAACATGTTTTGGGACCATCCTACAATAGGGACCACCACTTAGAATACAGATTTTGGATTGTTTAATGAACTTTGAAGTACATATCAATTTGAAGTTATTCAAGCCTAAAAGCAAAAGTATTTCACTGAGGTGGTTTGTTTACCCAGAACCTGAAGGAGAAACAACTGTCAACCAGACGGCGGGGAAACTTGCAGGAAACTGTTCATGTTCATAAAGATCTGCTCGATGAAGCTCTATATGGCAATGTGGGTGGTGTAAAGGGTTTTTATGGTTTTTATTTTTAAGCAAAATTACAGGAAACCTTTCATATTCATTTAGATGTGCTCCTTAGATAACTAACATGGATTAGCATGGGAAATTTGTTCAGCAGACCTCTTTTCTTGGCATCTCTTGAAGTACATTTAAAAGCATGATGTCAATCAACAAGATAAGGAGGCAACATAATCAAGAATCTGTGGTCTCTGTGACGCAGCTGATTAAACATAAAATGATACCATCTTCATCTTCAAATGTTAATCATCCACTAATGTGTGCATTGTTATTTTTGCGGCTGTCATGATTACACATTAAACATAAGAAATAAACTACCACATTCAATGTTTTCATTCCAGGTCTAATGTTGAAGGCAATTTAATTCAAATGTAGCTATTATTTAGTGACATGGTTTAATATAAAATTGGGTTTACTGGTGGTATCTACTGCGATAAATCCTTTAATTACAGATATTTGTATGATGCATTATGCTCAATATAAGAAACAGAGTGGATGTAGCATAAGAACAAAAGGTCACAAATCCAAGGAAACAAAACAGGGCCTCAAGTATTATTGCATTAGCATTAATGAACTGATCAATACAGGAGGTGTCCTTTTAAAAATATTACAGGTATTTCTCTGATTTGGAACCTGATATAAAATTAAATAATAATGTCTGACGGTGCACTTTGAGACACAAATTTTGGCTGCTTTCACAGGAAGAACATTACCAGGTCAAATTTCTTATACCCATCCATGCACTACTTCAGATTCCAGGTAACTTGCGCCAGATTAATGACATATATCCTGAACCTATCCTGGGTGTGACAGGCCTCTTGTATTTCCAGGTGTCATGGATATGGTAAGCCTTTGTAAAACTGCCCTCACAAATTAATAAGTTTGGTTCACTGAGAATGAAAGTTACCAACTGGACATTTATCTAAACAAGTTAAAGTGACCCATTAGAAGTATGTTATAATTAACAGTATGTCCCATAATCATACCAATAACCAGGATTATTTTTAAATAATAATTATTGATAATATCTGATTTTTTATAATACAATATTACTGTTTGTTCTGAAATTTCAAGGGTTATGTAAAGGTTATGCAAACCCTAGTGTTTTCCTTCTGGTCATATGCAGATCTAGGTCTATAAAATGAAAAAAAAAAACTTATGTAAATTCCTAACAGGCAAAAGAATCAAAATTACCTGTGACACTAGTTTAATTAATCTGTTGTGACATACATGAACAGCCACAGATTTTCTTAAATATAAGATATACATCTATCACCCAGAAACAAGTTTGCATGACTTATCAGCCAACTAACATTACAACCCATCTAATCAGAGCTTATCTCATGAGGAATGCATGTAGACACTGTCAGCTTTAGGCCAGCTATCACTATGCCCAGACCAATCATGAGATTGGGAGACATTCTTCAACATCACAAGCTGCAAGATGTAAAAGCTACCAGATGGCTGGCATGAACACTGCATCGCCATCTGGTCTGCTATATCATACAGAATTGATTCTTTATCAGTCTCCATGTCACCTACTTTAAATATATATGTTATTAAACAGGTAAATCAGTGACTTCCTTTTATTTTATTTGTGACATAACACTGTACACACTGACAATTTGATGTATCTTCAAGGTACAAAATGAACAGCAAGATCATTTTTTCTTTGCATACCCAATATCAATTGGCTTCATTCGCTGCTGGTAGGAAAACCTGATGTGAAAGGTGGAAAGTTTGGGGAGAAAAGTTTGGCTGAGAATGTATATGCACAATCTTTTTAAAGAATGGGTCCTGTGGTCTTGACTCCAAATTTAAAGGGTCTTAGTCTTACATTAGTAGAGGGGCATATTCATATGCCAAGTTTTAAACCAATCAGTCAGTTTAAACCGGAGTTATCATCCGGAAACAAATTTGTGGATGGACAGACAGACACAGCGATAACTGTAGGGTACCCACTTTTTCAAGGGGGTCCCTTATAATAAGTTTGACACTTAACTACACATTATGAAAACAAGAAACCAGTCTACCAATTGCATGCACTAAGACAGGGCCAAGAAAATGAAATTAAATTCAAAATAAGTAAATTGAAGCAAAAGAATCATGGATCACATCAAATATACCAGAAAATATTCAAGGAATTTGCATCTTACATGCATTATATAATTTATGATATCAAAGGCGACGGAGTGTGTGCACTGATAATTATATCTGGGCCACTGAAAGATTTACGTCACAGCTGAAGTCATGTGACTTACTCTTTTTCAGACCTGACAAATGAGTAAATATAAAGGTAACTATTCTTTTGCTGAGTGACTTGAGAACTAATGTAACTAATTAAGAATATGATGGTTTATTAAAGTTTGTTTTATAATGAGACATAACTTGTTTTATGAGGGAAATTAAAGTGTTATGGAAGAACTCTGCAAGATGCAAATATATCCCTCAAACCATCAGATAAATGACATTTTCTGACATTCTAGATAAAAAAAGCCATTGAGACTAAGTCAGTGCAGAAAAGTGTTCACTGGAATACTACATCTGTCATAGGGGGCCTAGACGGAGACCATGTCCACAGTAATAACGATGAGTGTCAATGATCTGGATGAAGCGTTCTTCAGATCTGACAGACTCCATCCAGTGTACATCCATATTATCCATTTTAAGTCAGCATCCATTCATCAGCATCTGTCTGAGCCTGTGACAGATCAGCCTGCCAGGACTAGAGCTGAACAGCCCAGTCAAAGAAGACAGATAATGACCTGGCTAGATACTACACAGCAGGAACCATGTAAAGCAACTTACAAGCTTTCAACATCCTTTACCCCTGACCCTTAACCAATCATAGTCTTTTTTTCAGTCTCATACAAACAAACAGCTGCACACAAGTAATTAACACTTTGTCCTAATGGTATAACCTTTGTTTATCTCTGTATTTGTCCATGTCTATGTTAGCCCAAGCTGTTACTGATTTCATTAAGATTTTGGTGACAAGTTGGTCCTTGCAGAAAGGATTAGATTCCAGCACTGATCCATATCCAGATGCAGAACCATTTTGTAAAATGGCCTTGCCCAATCCCATATTAATGCTTCAGATGCGCGTACATGCCCAGCTGAAGTAAAATACAGTGAAAACTGGTCTAACGGACACCTCACTAAGGCGGACAACTGGCTATAATGGACAAGATAGTTAAGTCCCTTCAAAATTCACTATATGTTATGTATAAGCGGAACCTCTGTTAGGCGGACACCTCACTACTGCGGACAACGGACAGCTGATTTCAACACAAACCATCATTCTAAGAGTAAATGAACCTGACAAATGCGGACATGAAACGCCACCTCTGGCAGACACTGATCACTCACCCTGGGCAACATCAAAGACCACCGGTACTGTTGCTGTTCCCGGGACTGGAACACAAAGGATTATGCAATCCCCAGTTGTTACCATCACGGTGTGATGTGCTCCTTAGTTACACACAGCAAATATGAAGCAGTCAACATCGTGTCACTTTATTTCACGGTTGATCATTCACACGTTGCGAAGCTGCATATTTTTGCTCGACCGCAGGGTCATTAAATTGATTAATCGGCTATTGATTTCCCATGCGTCCCTGATCTCACCACGCAATATCTAACTGTAAAATTAGCCACTTTGTTATAGCAGGCTGTTTGAAATTATTTTATCGGTTTTTCTCAGTATATCTCAAACTGATCTGCTCAGTGTCAAACATATGCTCGTTCCGTAGCTGTTTTTACCGTGCCGCCGTGCACAAGCTCCTCGGGGTTCGTTTAATCTCGGGTGCCTTCAACATTAAAGCAAATCAAACCAAACAACCATCATCAAAGAAAGTTTATTTTATGCTAATGCTACATTCACATATAAAAACGAATGTTCCCAGGTTCGTAACCATTACAATCTTCGCACTGTCAACGTCGTCATCATCTTTAAGATTATCGCATTTGGACAGCTGAACAAGGAGAGTTTTAGGCAATGCCGCCAGATGGCACCTCACATACTCCTGGGTGGGAGTCAAGCTTATTCAACTGAGTGAATCAGCGAAAAAGAGCGTACGTGCGTATATGAAAATTGTTTTTACGGATATCATCATAGACTTTTCTCCTTATATTGTTCACTACTTGAGATAAGTAAAAATAATCACAGTTTGTATATGGATATTGAATGCATGATGTGTGCATGAATATGTTGTATATATATATGAAATCTGATACAATACAATAAACACGTTCTTGCAGCCGTTCGTTGTCTTTATTTTTAATCCCTCAGTTATCAACCAAGGTCAACCTGCCTAATAAGGACACCTCACTATTAAGGACAAAATGATTGAGTCCCTTGACTGTCCGCTTTAGCCAGGTTTCACTGTATATGAAATAAGGTATTTCATATGACCAGTGATTATGTTACACAGTGAAGACAGTGTGAACAGTACTCATTCAGAAGAACTGGGTTTGTACCCTGGTAGACACAGTCTATTTCTAATACTAATACTAATGTCATTAATAATCACTTTGTGGATAGAGTTTTTTGCTACCCATTGCTTCTAAAGTGTGTTTACCCTGCATGGGCATGGGTACCACCCCAACAGCAATAAACACAGGTGCAGTTTGAACTGATCATGTGGTGGAATGTACTTAAACTGTATTCAGTATTTTATGCAGGGTTTTGTGCTTCAGTTTACTAACAACTGCTTATATTCCTTCAATCACTTGATCAAGGTACTTCCTGACTCCTCTAGTGGCACCAAGTGAACATTTTTAACACTGAATGGTAACATAAACTAAAACAACCTGCTTCTTCAATACACCAAAACCTACCTTTCATCTGAAGAGTTTACAGCATGTTTTGATTTTTTCTAACTGCCTCCAGAATGTTTTTATTTGTTGAGGCATTTAGACAGTGATAGCACTTTGAGCAATCAATAGTGATGGGAGACTGCACTTTATGAGATATTATTTATTCATAATATTATTTTAATTAATATTATTATTTACCAAGTGTTTGACTTTTATCGCTTTTTTTCACCAAGTGTTTTTTTCTCCCTGTAAATGATAACTTGGAATATTAATTTGGTACACACAATAGTTAGTACATAATCTTTCAGATCCTATTTCCTCCTGCATCAATGAATTCAGGAAAATAATGTGTCACTTGATACAGTTTCTGTTTGAGATCTGTTGAAATGCCTGATCCTGTTCCAACAGGTAAACCCTCTGATCTTCAACTCATGATCAACCATAATGCTGCAGCCTTATACATACTAGCATATTACCTGTTTTTGTGCTGGAATAGGTCCAGTTTCTGATGGTGTAGTTTCTAATAGATGGCACTGTGATAGATCTATCATGGAATTGTGTAAAATACTTCAAACTTTTTTGGAAAACAGGGTTCTTGCCAGGTCATTTCAGCATAACAGGCCATTATGCTGTTATTTGTTAAGATGACTCTGATATTAGTGCCCTTGCGCTTCTTCTGGAGTCTTCAGCAAATATGACAGTATGCAGGATACAGACTTCAGATGTCAAGACTCAAGTTAATTAAACAGAGCTCTTGATTGTTTTGACATGCTTTTCCACACCCTGGCAGATGATGTCAGCTTACGTGAATATTAAGGTCATGACATGATCAATTATTGGCCCAGTTAGACAAAAGCATATGTTTGGCTGTTTCTAGGGCCACTAAGGTCATAGGTCACAACTATGAACAAATGGTGAAGTTTGTCTGTGGTGTTTACTTTTTTCCTTTTTTTTTTCATATTTTTTTTATATCTGAGTTACAGCCTCCAATTTTTTTTAATTTTTGAAAGCTACACTAAGTATATATGTACATCTCCAGGATTCCATTCTGCTGCTGATGGTGAAACATCTCACACACCCAACCTAGGATTCAAACTCAGAGTCTCCTAACATCTCACACACCCAACCTAGGATTCAAACTCAGAGTCTCCTAACATCTCACACACCCATCCTAGGATTCAAACTCAGAGTCTCCTAACATCTCACACACCCAACCTAGGATTCAAACTCAGAGTCTCCTAACATCTCACACACCCAACCTAGGATTCAAACTCAAGTCTCCTGGCTTTGAGTCCTGTGCTCTACCCCTGAGCCACAGAAGCTTGGTTGTGTAGTATTTAATTCCCATCTACTATAAAATAAAGGAAGTAAACACTGAGGAAACTGACAGCCTACAGATTGCAGGTATAACATCTCTGCATAATGAGCAACTATGAGGATCTTGTAAGGATCCTGCATAGAGTGCTATAACAAGCAGAGTGAGCCTGATCCCACAAATTATGCTATAACGAACAGAGTGAGTCTGATCCCGCACAGTGTGCTATAACCAGAAGAGTGAGTCTGATCCTGCACAATGTGCTGTAACCAGTAGAGTGAGTCTGATCCTGCACAATGTGCTGTAACCAGTAGAGTGAGTCTGATCCTTCACAATGTGCTAAAACCAGAAGAATGAGTCTGATCCTGCGAAGTGTGCTATAACCAGTAGAGTGTGTTTGATCCTGTATGGTGTGCTGTAACCAGCAGAGTGAGTCTGATCCTGCGAAGTGTGCTGTAACCAGCAGAGTGTGTCTGATCCTGTGAAGTGTGCTATAACCAGCAGAGTGAGTCTGATCCTGCATGGTGTGCTATAACCAGCAGAGTGAGTCTGATCCTGCACAGTATCTATAACGAGCAGAGTGTGTCTGATCCTGCACAATGTGCTATAACCAGTAGAGTGAGTCTGATCCTGCATGGTGTGCTATAACCAGCAGAGTGAGTCTGATCCTGCACAGTATCTATCACCAGCAGAGTGTGTCTGATCCTGCACAATGTGCTATAACCAGTAGAGTGAGTCTGATCCTGCATGGTGTGCTATAACCAACAGAGTGAGTCTGATCCTGCGCAGTGTGCTATAACCAGAAGAGTGAGTCTGATCCTGCATGGTGTGCTATAACCAACAGAGTGAGTCTAATCCTGCAAAGTGTGCTATAACTAGCAGAGTGAGCCTGATCCTGCATGGTGTGCTATAACCAGCAGAGTGAGTCTGAACCTGCATGGTGTGCTATAACCAGCAGAGTGTGTTTGATCCTGCACAGGGTGCTATAACCAGCAGAGTGAGTCTGATCCTGCACAATGTGCTATAACCAACAGAGTAAGTCAAATCCTGCATGATGTGCTATAACCAGAAGTGTGTGTTTGATCCTGCATGGTGTGCTATAACCAACAGAGTGAGTCTGATCCTGCGCAGTGTGCTATAACCAGCAGAGTGAGTCTGATCCTGCATGGTGTGCTATAACCAACAGAGTGAGTCTAATCCTGCAAAGTGTGCTATAACCAGCAGTGTGTGTTTGATCCTGCATGGTGTGCTATAACCAACAGAGTGAGTCTGATCCTGCGCAGTGTGCTATAACCAGCAGAGTGAGTCTGATCCTGCATGGTGTGCTATAACCAACAGAGTGAGTCTGATCCTGCATGGTGTGCTATAACCAACAGAGTGAGTCTGATCCTGCACAGGGTGCTATTACCAGTAGAGTGAGTCTGATCCTGCATGGTGTGCTATAACCAACAGAAGGAGTCTAATCCTGCATGGTGTGCTATAACCAGCAGAGTGTGTTTGATCATGCATGGTGTGCTATAACCAACAGAGTGAGTCTGATCCTGCTCAGTGTGCTATAACCAGCAGAGTGAGTCTGATCCTGCGAAGTGTGCTATAAACAGTAGAGTGTGTTTGATCCTGTATGGTGTGCTGTAACCAGCACAGTGAGTCTGATCCTGAGAAGTGTGCTATAACCAGCAGAGTGAGTCTGATCCTGGATGGTGTGCTATAACCAGCAGAGTGAGTCTGATCCTGCACAGTATCTATAACCAGCAGAGTGTGTCTAATCCTGCACAATGTGCTATAACCAGTAGAGTGAGTCTGATCCTGCATGGTGTGCTATAACCAGCAGAGTGAGTCTAATCCTGCAAAGGGTGCTATAACTAGCGGGAGTGAGCCTGATCCTGCATGGTGTGCTATAACCAGCAGAGTGAGTCTGATCCTGCATGGTGTCCTATAACCAGCAGAGTGAGTCTGATCCTGCCAAGTGTGCTAAAACCAGCAGATTGAGTCTGATCCTGCATGGTGTGCTATAACCAGCAGAGTGAGTCTGATCCTGCATGGTATGCTATAACCAGCAGAGTGAGTCTGATCCTCCATGGTGTGCTATAACCAGCAGAGTGAGTCTGATCCTGCACAATGTGCTGTAACCAGAAGAGTGAGTCTGATCCTGCACAGAGTGCTATGACCAGCACGGTGAGTCTGATCCTGCACAGTGTGCTTTAACCAGCAGAGTGAGTCTGATCCTGCGGAGTGTGCTATAACCAGCAGAGTGAGTCTGATCCTGGATGGTGTGCTATAACCAGCAGAGTGAGTCTGATCCTGCATGGTGTGCTATAACCAGCAGAGTGAGTCTGATCCTGCACAATGTGCTATAACCAGCAGAGTGAGTCTGATCCTGCATGGTGTGCTATAACCAGCACAGTGTATCTGATCCTGCACAGAGTGCTATGACCAGCAGAGTGAGTCTAATCCTGCATGGTGTGCTATAACCAACAGAGTGAGTCTGATCCTGCGCAGTGTGCTATAACCAGAAGAGTGAGTCTGATCCTGCATGGTGTGCTATAACCAACAGAGTGAGTCTAATCCTGCAAAGTGTGCTATAACCAGGAGAATGAGTCTTATCCTGCAAAGTGTGCTATAACCAGGAAAATGAGTCAATCCTGCGAAGGGTGCTATAACCAGCAGAGTGTGTCTGATCCTGCGAAGTGTGCTATAACCAGCAGACTGAGTGTAATCCTGCGAAGTGTGCTATAACCAGCAGAGTGTGTTTGATCCTGCATGGTGTGCTATAACCAATAGAGTGAGTCTGATCCTGCACAGTATGCTATAACGAACAGAGTGAGTCTGATCCTGCATGGTGTGCTATAACCAGCAGAGTGAGTCTGATCCTGCATGGTGTGCTATAACCAGGAGAATGAGTCCAATCCTGCACAGTGTGCTATAACCAACAGAGTGAATCTGATCCTGCATGGTGTGCTATAACCAGCAGAGCAAGTCTGATCCTGCACAGTGTGCTATAACTAACAGAGTGAGTCTGATCCTGCATGGTGTGCTATAACCAACAGAGTGAGTCTAATCCTGCATGGTGTGCTATAACCAGCATAGTGTGTTTGATCCTGCATGGTGTGCTATAACGTACAGTCTGATCCTGCACAGTGTGCTATAACCAGCAGAGTGAGTCTGATCCTGCACAGTGTGCTATAACCAACAGAGTGAATCTGATCCTGCATGGTGTGCTATAACCAGCAGAGCGAGTCTGATCCTGCACAGTGTGCTAAAACCAACAGAGTGAGTCTGATCCTGCATGGTGTGCTATAACCAACAGAGTGAGTCTAATCCTGCAAAGTGTGCTATAACCAGGAGAATGAGTCTAATACTGCCAAGTGTGCTATAACCAACAGAGTGAGTCTAATCCTGGGAAGTGTGCTATAACCAACAGAGTGAGTCTGATCCTGCATGGTGTGCTATAACCAGCAAAGTGAGTCTGATCCTGCATGGTGTGCTATAACCAGCAGAGTGAGTCTGATCCTGCATGGTGTGCTATAACCAGCACAGTGTGTCTGATCCTGCATGGTGTGCTATAACCAACAGAGTTAGTGTAATCCTGGGAAGTGTGCTATAACCAGCAGAGTGTGTTTGATCCTGCATGATGTGCAATAACCAGCAGAGTGAGTGTAATCCTGGGAAGTGTGCTATAACCAACAGAGTGAGTCTAATCCTGCATGGTGTGCTATAACCAGCAGAGTGAGTCTGATCCTGCATGGTGTGCTATAACCAGCAGAGTGAGTGTAATCCTGGGAAGTGTGCTATAACCAGCAGAGTCAGTCTAATCCTGCATGGTGTGCTATAACCTGCGGAGTGAGTGTTATCCTGCGAAGTGTGCTATAACCAGGAGAATGAGTCTAATCCTGCGAAGATTGCTATAACCAACAGAGTGAGTCTAATCCTGGGAAGTGTGCTAAAATCAACAGAGTGAGTCTGATCCTGCATGGTGTGCTATAACCAATAGAGCGAGTCTGATCCTGCACAGTGTGCTATAACCAGCAGAGTGAGTCTGATCCTTCATGGTGTGCTATAACCAGCAGAGTGAGTCTGATCCTGCATGGTGTGCTATAACCAGCACAGTGTGTCTGATCCTGCATGGTGTGCTATAACCAGCAGAGTGAGTGTAAGCCTGGGAAGTGTGCTATAACCAGCAGAGTGTGTTTGATCCTGCATGATGTGCTATAACCAGCAGAGTAAGTCTGATCCTGCATGGTGTCCTATAACCAACAGAGTGAGTCTGATCCTGCACAGTGTGCTATAACCAACAGAGTGAGTCTGATCCTGCATGGTGTGCTATAACCAGCAGAGTGAGTCTGATCCTGCATGGTGTGCTATAACCAGCAGAGTGAGTGTAATCCTGGGAATTGTGCTATAACCAATGGGTGAGTCTAATCCTGCATGGTGTGCTATAACCAGCAGAGTGAGTCTGATCCTGCATGGTGTGCTATAACCAGCAGAGTGAGTGTAATCCTGGGAAGTGTGCTATAACCAGCAGAGTGAGTCTGATCCTGCATGTTGTGCTATAACCGGCAGAGTGAGTGTAATCCTGCGAAGTGTGCTATAACCAGCAGAGTGTGTTTGATCCTGCATGGTGTGCTATAACTAACAGAGTGAGTCTGATCCTGCATGGTGTGCTATAACCAACAGAGTGAGTCTGATCCTGCACAGTGTGCTATAACCAACAGAGTGAGTCTGATCCTGCATGGTGTGCTATTACCAGGAGAGTGGGTCTGATCCTGCATGGTGTGCTATAACCAACAGAGTGAGTCTGATCCTGCACAGTGTGCTATAACCAGCAGAGTGAGTCTGATCCTGCATGGTGTGCTATAACCAACAGAGTGAGTCTGATCCTGCACAGTGTGCTATAACCAACAGAGTGAGTCTGATCCTGCATGGTGTGCTATAACTAGCAGAGTGAGTGTAATCCTGGGAAGTGTGCTATAACCAGCAGAGTGAGTCTGATCCTGCATGGTGTGCTATAACCAGCAGAGTGTGTTTGATCCTGCATGGTGTGCTATAACCAACAGAGTGAGTCTGATCCTGCATGGTGTGCTATAACCAACAGAGTGGGTCTGATCCAGCATGGTGTGCTATAACCGGCAGAGTGAGTGTAATCCTGCGAAGTGTGCTATAACCAGCAGAATGTGTTTGATCCTGCATGGTGTGCTATAACCAACAGAGTGAGTCTAATCCTGCATGGTGTGCTATAACCAGCAGAGTGGGTCTGATCCAGCATGGTGTGCTATAACCAACAGAGTGAGTCTGATCCTGCACAGTGTGCTATAAAAAGCAGAATCATAGCCACAGTGGAGAAATTACATTAATAATCCATGTGTATGATAAGGTCTCTGAGGCCAGGGATCTTCTGAAGTACAGTGGTAAGGAAAATACAGGTGGGAAAAGTTTTGATCATAGAGAGAAGTAAAGAGGGCATCCAAGCTGAACTGACTTAGCATGCACCAGTGAACAGGGACATATGTACATGTATTCGTGTGTCCTTGTGCTTTGGGTTTACATAACTCTATAGAGTGTGTAGAAATATTTTATAGTAAATATACAACTGGAGAAGACCAATAATCAATTGCTAGAACTCCAAACAACTTAGTGTCACATGGCATAGTTGTTGTTATATTATATTGGTGACTTCAAAGAGTAAGTCCTTCAAACTTTAACACATAATTTATTCTGTTGAACATAACACTACAGCTGCACAGGTTAAAAAAATGCAGATACTGGTCCCTGTTGACATTTTGGCTCAAATTCCGGCTGAACATCACAGATTCACAGATATTAAACAGAACATAACAGTCATAGGAGGCAGCTCTTGGATCACATCAAAGGTCATTACTTCTGCTGATGGAAGTTCATAACTTACTTAAATAATATTCCAAGGATACAGCCTGTTACATCTTAGTGTGCCACATGTCCGCCGTGTCCTACAAGGGTGGACAGAGATGCACAGGGTGCACACCTCTGACTCCTATCTTTCGCTGTCTGCCCTATCACCCGATTTCCAATCCTTATAAACATATTGAACTGGTCATTATTTCTTTGATAACTAATCAACTAGAATGCTTCGATTAACTCCAATAGCATAAGTGTAAACATCTCTTAGTCTGACTGGCACCACATACAAAGGTGTGATTTTCTTTTTAAGATCCATTGCCTTTACCTAACTGCTAATTAGTTCTAACCTATGTGTCATCCTCCTTGAACATTCTTTGGCCTTCATTGAATTGCTAATTATATTTACAGGTAAATAACCATTTAGAGACAGATTCAAAATTACAAATATCTAATGTACACTTTCTAACATTTACCAACAAGGAATGAACTGGTTATAACACCTCTGTCACATTAGATATATCCATTTATCTCATTCCGCCAAGTGCCCTTCCCTGTAAGTGGTTTTAAAATAAGGTGTCCTTTACAAAGCCAGGGACTTCAGCCAGCCTAAGCAGTCTGCTGGGCAGAATGCAAGACTAGCTTAATTGACACTGGTCCCTGGAGAACACCTTATAAGGCTTTCTGTGTGAGTGACTGACCTGGCTTAAGTAAACCACACTGTGTTAGTCTGACCTACTCACTTGTATTAATCAATAGTGACTGACCCACCACAGGGACACTGTCGGGTGAGGTGAATGCCAGAAAGACACCCAACAACAATCCCACAACAGAATAGTGTGTAAACCAGTGTTTAACAGAATATAATATCCAGTGTTACAAAAATAAATTGCTCTTCAGGGGAAAATTCTGGGCTAATCCGGGATTCAAACCCATAACAGTGGCACACAAGTCCGGGGTACCAACTGCTTCGCTAGAAAAGCAAGCTTCACTAGCGAGACAGTTCGGTCAGCTTTTATGTCACCCCGTAACACCAGGCTTATAAGTCATGATAATTATTGTCCCTGTTATAGCACCTTGTTACCCTATATAGATGTAGCTATATTCTGTGACACGAGTGTTATGAACCATTGCAGAGGTCCTTTGTCATCAGTCCAACCAGACGTCTTTCTGTAATGAAGGCACTTTTTAAACTGGTTGATCCAGAGACTTACCATTTAAATCTAGAGATGTTCTGGTGAGATATACTTGGAAACTCAGAATAAGGTCACCATCACCAATGATCCACAAGTCACTCTTCTCAGGTTTTTGGTCAAATATTCTGTATCAATACAGGATATAAATGTTATATACAACATTTTAATTGTACCCTCTTATCAGAGACCACTGATCTCTTGTTGAGAATGGCAAACAACAGCTATAATTAAAGTTCTGTGCAATGGCTATCAGCTATGTACCGAAATCAGTTGAGCATCATGGCCAACTGGTCCCTTGTTATAATTCTGTTGTTTGATATAGAATATATATGTGCAGTATGATCTTTATACCTGGCAGTTAAATTTTAGTGAATGTACAGAAATTGTCTATAAACTGAGTTATATTCTTGAAAGTTACAATAAAACAAAACAGGGATGGAAATATAAATAGATGTGTTTAAAAAATTCAAACCAACTTGAGAACTGTTTCTTGAGATAGTGCGCAAAACATTGTAATGGATGGATGGACCAATGAAGAGCAAGGCAGAGCACACACTGCATCTGATGGAGATGATCTGCATGACTACCAAATTTCAGCTGAGCTAAAAATAGCAAAGGGCAGCTTTGAAATTTAATATTGGCATGCCTGTACAAAACTTTGGACCTGAATATATTGTGAGAATATTTTAATAAGATCCCAGCATACAGAAAAGGGGTAATGCTCATTTTAATTTTTTGTATGTTACTGAATGATAAACGGGACACAAAAATCCTATTTTGTGTTGACTTTGTACTTTTATGAACTTCTTGATGCAGGAGCTTTGTAAAAGTATCAGTATCTTAACTATCAGTACCTTAACAAAGTGACTAATTTTATCAATTTAATAAATTGTTAGCAAATAGGACCAGGTTCAACCGGACAAGGGGTCCAGTGGTAGCTGAACTCCTGCCAGACATACACCAGTTTTACTGAAAATGTAAAGTTGTCCGGCACTAATTTTGCACCCTGTGTACAGGTTGTCTACAGTTGTAATACCTGGCCATGACTCTTTGCTTATTTTCAAGACATCACTTCCAATTAAAATCTAGTTTCTTCAAGCTGCCTCAAATAAACTGCTGGGTAATATATCAATTTACCCAAAACACATCTGCTCACTGATCAATTCAGATTCAGGCTGCTCACTGAGAAATATGTTCTGACAAACCATGATTGTATCTTAAATCTCACTGCCTTCTGATGGGCTGGGTTAATGTAGTCGTATTCTTGCATAATGTTGCAAACCACAGTAAATGACTAAGTTTATAGGAAGTTTAATACATGTCTAATGAACTAAACAAGAAGCAAGAGCAATAGACCATGTACAACATAACATTCAAAGGGCAATGATAATGATATTCACAGCATCAGGAAGCAATGGCAATGACATTCAAACACTAAGAAGTTATGTCAATGATATTTCAGAACAACAACTTATCTCAATGATATGCAAACACCAAGACCTTATGACAACGATATTCAAACACCAAGAAGTTAGGTCAATGATATTTAGAGCACCAAGAAGCAGTGAAAATTACATTCAAAGCATCAAATAGTCATGACAATGATATTTCAGAGCACAAAGAAGTCATGACAATGATATTTCAGAGCACCAAAAAGTTATGACAATGATATTTCAGGGCACCCAGAAGTCATGACAATGATATTTCAGAGCACCAAGTCATGACAATAATTCTTCAGAGCACCAAGTCATGACAATGATATTTCAGAGCACCAAGAAGTCATGACAATGATATTTCAGAGCACCAAGAAGCCATGACATTGATAATTCAGACCACCCAGAAGTCATGACAATGATATTCAAACACCCAGAAGTCATGACAATAATATTCCAGAGCACCAAGTCATGACAATGATATTTCAGAGCACCAAAAAGTCATGACAATTATATTTCAGAGCACCAAGAAGTCATGACAATGATATTCCAGAGCACCAAGTCATGACAATGATATTTCAGAGCACCAAGAAGTAATGACAATGATACTTCAGAGCACCCAGAAGTCATGGAAATGATATTTCAGAGCACCCAGAGTCATGACAATAATTCTTCAGAGCAACCCCCCCCCCCCCCCCCAGCCTGAACAAGCCCAACCCAGTTGAGAGAGGGCTTGCATTAGTGATTGGATTACATAACATTATGCAAACAGCCTGAGGAGCATAGAGCTTCACTGAATGACCTACAGTGACCAAAGTGGACTGCTTGACAATGTAAGGGAATACAACCACAGCCTGCAAAATAAATAAAAAACTAGCCTAATTTTGCAGCTTTTATTTTTCAAATTTCAGATTAAATCCTTATGTGTACATGCTGTGAAAATTAAATCCACAGTACTTACAGGAAAAAACATGCCGTGGCCAAAGTTGGGCAAAATTTATGGTACCAATTTTTTATTTTTGCTAATATTAAAAAAAAAAATTAAAAGATTTTGATCTAATTTTGGGTATACAATTTAATTTTCGATTAATTAAAGTTATATTACTGAAATAAAAAGCCCTTAGCTTTAACATGTTTTGTTTTAAGTGATCAAATATCTTTCCTGATTTTATTCAAAATGCATTATGTTTGAGCCCATAACTTTTTTTAAATTAAATAATACATACCTAATTTCTGGCATGTACATGGGGATTACATAACAGCCTGGGGAGCACAGAGCTGCACTGAATGACCTACAGTGACCAAAGTGGACTGCTTGACAATATAAAGGGAATACATTAAGAGCCTTAAAAAAAATCCAATAACTAGCCTAATGTTGCAGCTTTTATTTTCAAATTTCAGATTTTAACAGATTAAATCCTTATGTGTACATGGTGTGAAAATAAAATCCACAGTACTTACAGGAAAAAAACGTGCCGTGGCCAAAGTTGGGCAAAATTTAAGGTACTGATTTTATATTGATGCTAATAACTTTAATCATTTGCAAAATTCAGATATATTTGGTATACAATTGAATCTTGATTAAACTAGACATTTCTTGGCACCGCAGGTGCCAGAGTATCCCCAGACATAGTAGGCCCCCCCTTTAAGAACAGACCCCCATTTTTAGCAGCATATACTGACACTTGGCATATTTATTGTTTCTTCCATCGAACAATCCACAATCTTGTTGAAGATGTTGATCCTGTGACCTTGATCTTTTTAAAGAGGTTTCCTGTGACCTTGACCTTTGACCTCATGACCCCAAAATCAATTTGGGTCTTGCTTTTTTAATGGGTCAAATACAAGTCAAGTTTAAAATCCAAACATCAATAAAAGAAGGAATTATCATTCAGAAACTAATTTTTGGACAGATAGCTCCTGTGACCTTGACTTTTACCTTGTGACTCCAAAATTTATATGGATTATCCACTATTGGCAAGTGAGCTATATATTCAAGATGGAAGACCTGGGATGAAAGTTTGGCTTAAAATGCATCCACATCTTTTTAAAAATGTGTCCTGTGACCTTGACCTTTGGACCCCAAAATCAATTTGGGTCTTGCTTTTCCAATGGGATATATACAAGTCAAGTTTGAAATCCATACATCAATAAAAGCAGGAATTATCATCCAGGAACTAATTTTTGGACAGATGGCTCCTGTGACCTTCACCTTTGACCTTGTGACCTCAAAACTGATAGGGGTCTTCCTCTATTGGCAGATGACTTATATGTGCAAGATGAAAGGTCTGAGATGAAATGTTTGGCTGAAAATGCATCCACAATCTTTTTAAAGATGTGTCCTGTGACCTTGACCTTTGACCTCATGACCCCAAAATCAATTGGAGTTTTGCTTTTTCAATGAGACATATATAAGTCAAATTTGAAATCAATACATCAATAAAAGCAGGAATTATCATCCAGAAACTAATTTTTGGACAGATAGCTCCTGTGGCCTTGACCTTTGACCTTGTGACCCCAAAATTTATATGGAACATCCACTATTGGCAAGTGAGCTATATATTTAAAGATGGAAAGACCTGGGATGAAAGTTTGGCTTAAAATGCATCCACAGTATCTTTTAAAATGCCAGTCCAGTGACCTTGACCTTTGACCTCATGACCCTAGAACCTATAGGGTTCTTACTTTAGTGGTGGGCCATACATAAGTCATGTTTGAAATCCATATGGCTATCAACACTGGAGATATCATAAGAGGTGTGTGATTTTCACCATATATGGCAATATTCAAGGTCAAGGCCACTATCATAGGAAAGGTCATGACCCCAATTTAAATAAACATCATCCCATAACCCATACCTATGTATATGCATAATATAAAAGAAATCTGTCCATTAGTTTTTTACTTATAATGCTCACAGTACTGAAAGGTGGCAATTTTGGGGGTATTAAAAGGCACTAAAACAAGTAAAGAATAATAGGTGGCGCCACCAGTTTCTGGAACTTGACAACCCTATTCATGATCTTCCATCAACTTGATTTTGGGATAAATCCATGCAAGATTTCTTGAGATATTAAAGAATGTGTGTGATTTTCCCCCCAAAATTGGACCTATTCAAGGTCAAGGACACTCTCCTTGTAAAGGTTATGACCTCATTTTAAATAGGCGTCGTCCTCTTACCCATATCTATACATATACCAAGTTTGGTAAAGTTCCGTGAAATATTTTTTGGGTTATCGCGGCAACAAGATTTATATGCGGCGGCGGTGGGACCGGTATGAAAACATAGTATCCCCCGACTTTGTCTGGGGATACAATTAAGTTATATCCCTGAAAAAAAAGTCTCTAGCATCAGCTATTCTTATGTTAAGTGAGTAAATATATTTCCTAATTTTTTACAAGGTGCATTTTGTTTGGGCCCATCACTTTAACAAATTATGCAATACTGACCTAATTTTTGGTATGTAAACAGGAAACTTATGGAAGAATATGAATATTTACTATGATCAAATTCAGATCAGTGGTTTTGCTATTAAGCAGTCTTGAATTGTAACAATTGGTTTTAAATGGAAAACGGAGGTTTTTCCTTAATATCTCGAAGGAACGAAGTCTTATTGACCCAATTTTCAGTATGGTAGGAGATTTTAAGGGACATCTAATTGTATGCAAAATTTTGGATTCGTAGGTCCAATGGTTTCAAAATGTGCCCTGTTAATGGACAGCCAGACGGACGACAGACAAAGGACCACAACTATAGCTCAGCAGATTTATAGTCAGCTGAACTAAAAAAGCATGCAAAATAGGTGGTTCCTTGTTCTTAGCCTTCAGGGTCAAGCTGGGAGGGGACAGAATGATAAATGATGGGTTTAGTACTTCAGTCCTGACATTGTGAACATAACTACTGTCATATGTATATTTGGGATCTTCATATCCTGCCTTCTAACTGTAATTTCTGTGAATAAATTGATATTATCATATAATTATTTAAACTTATATAGAAAACTCTAAAAAGAATACTCTAGAATAACAAAGCTTTGCTTTGACCATGTTTTTATTTCCCTTGTATGCTGACTGATATGATATACAGATGACATTTAAAGATGAGGTTTATATGTAGTAATATATCATAAGCCTCCGCACTGTTTAACCCAGAGGGCAATGGGCTGACAGCCAGCTTAACCAGCACAACCGAATCAATGGACCCATGCCAAATAGGCCACACCTAGGTGTCTAAAATATATCTAAGCAACCACGCAAAGTGCTGCAAAATGCCAGAAACATCCTAGCCACAAATAAACAGGGCTGAGAGTCCTCAGATAAAAAGAGAATTGGGTATGCATCACAGGATCAGGAACATGTTTGGGTCCTTGTAGTGATGTACTGACAAGGATGAACCTTCCTGACCCCCCATCAGCTGGCCACTGGGCTGCTGATAATAGGCTGATCTTTTTATCAGCAGGGTATGAGTTGATTATTTTTAACATAGCAACATGTGCTGGGGAGCACAGGGAGTTTCCAGGTTGTAAAATACAGCCCTGTAAGCTACAGCAAGCATTTTGACTATTCCAGCAAGTGCCACAGCCTGGTGATATATAACAGGAAAGTGGCTTCTAAGAAACCCATGATGAGCTGCTGACACATTGAGCATAAATGAGAATTTATAGGTACAATGAGAAATCCTATAACAAGCCAGTGTCCCAGCAGTAGCTCAGTACATAGTTGGATCAAATTTCCAGGAAAACCTTGGACATGGCAGGACATAATGTGTCATGATGATCTAATTTTGGTACTGACTCCTGTGGTCTATAGATAGAGCACAGACAGGATTCAAAGCAGGGAGGTTGTGAGTGCCAGTCACAGCCAAGATGAGAGATCATTCATGATAGGCCCCCTCCCAGAGTAAACGCCCTGCAGGCTGAATGGAGAGATGGAGAGGCCATGGGTCATGTTGCACTCACAAATGAGTGCACTTTGGGAGGGGGGGGGGGGGTTACACACCCACAGGTGCAGTAGTTAACAGGCCTGGTTAATATCCAGCAACAAAATGAGATGATGCATGTGTAACTGCCCAGTCACACAGTTCTCAACTGAATTCTGCAGATGAACATACTTATTAAGCTAGCATTAAAACAAGGGACCCATGGGTCACTGTGCTCAGCTGAAGTTGACCTTGAAGGTAAAAATCTAAAATAATATCAAATGGAGATAAAGTCAGAGAGGAAAAGGTAATATTGGCTATGGCTGGTTGATATGATTGGTTTGTATTGATGATTAAGAAATTGTTGCAAATTATATTCTGGATCTGAGTGTGTCCTTATGTTAAAACTGAAGCATGTGAGTAGATTGTGAACATATGATCTATACTATTACCATGATCATAGGTTGGCTTTTTTTACAGTTCAGCAGTTTACACATTTGTTCAATTAGATCCATTTTTTATAATACCAATACAACAGTGCTTCCAGGAAAATAAAAAGTTTATTTACAATTAATGAATATTAAACTTGGGACACAGGGGTCTCAACACTCAGCTGAATTTGTCTATAAGGATATTTTTACAGACATTTTTCAGAATGAAAGTCCTGTGACCTTAACCAATGACCTTGTGACCAAAAACAAATCTGAGAACCTATTATCCTTGAACTTGCAGCATTCTGATTATTGTAAAAATCCTTTTTACAAGCAAAGGCCTACAGGCCTAGTGCAAACCTGTGCAAAGTTTGGGAGTATGAATGGAGGTTTATTTATAAATTAATATTGATCCTCCTATGTCCTACATATCTTCCTTAGTCATTATGATTTCAGCAAATTGGACGTTTTGGACCTGCAAGTTTCGGACTTGGACATTTTAAAACTAGGATGTATTAGTCAGGATATTTCAGATATGTTGTTTTTGCCAGGGAGGATTATTGGGACAGATGAACAGACAATTTGGCAGCATGGTTTCGCAGAAGAACATTTTTTACTGTTTTTTAGCTTCTTCCATATAAAATCTGAGAAAATGCAGTTAGCCAAGAAATAAGCAAAATCTTGCCCTTTTTGAGATAGCTATTACACATGACAGACTACAGAAGACAGATGACGCCACACCATTGCATAAGCTCACAGATTTGCTAAAAATGCAAACCAAGTATTTTCAAACAGTTAAAAGATATAGTTCCAATAGTTCTTATCTGGGCATTTTGCATCTATAAGATGTGTCTAAATGTCTAGACGTATTGTCTAAACACCAGACAGAGCCATGTCAGTTGCCATGGTGATATCTGGACCCCACCTGGTTGTACTGAGTGACCTCTTGAACATGCTGCTGTAACTCAGCATGTTGTCAAATCTGTTTTCAAACACAGAAAGCCTTTTTTCAATTGGCTACACTACTTTTTTAAAGCTGCATTTACCCAATCTACTCTTGTAAAACTGGCAGAACCCTACCACAGAATAATTCTTGTAAAGTTTAAACCAATCAGCTTTATAGTTTATCATAAAACAGTGTATAAGCTAGAAGAGTCTAAAATTACATTTTTGCTTGTAAAAAACAGATCAATGTAGGTGGCGCCACCAATACCTCAATTTCAGATATGACATATGTGACAAATATTGGCATAAAATTTGGTGATGATAGCTCTAGCTGTTTCTGTGCTTGAAATTATAGGGTTCTTTTTTGGACAGATGACTAAGTTCAACCTCCTGTAATTCGGCCAAAAATCTCCGAACTGGAACCATTCCAACAAACCTTAGAGAGATTGTTCCAGGGATCATTTCTGTGAAATATGGGCAAATTTGGCTGGACAGTTTCGGAGAAGAAGATTTTTAAAGCTTTTTCAGCTTTTTCCCTATAAAATCTAAGAAAATGCAGTTAGCCAAAAAATAAGCAAAATCTGATAGAGATTCCAAAATCTACAGAATTCTTACTTGAGTGGTGAGCCATATTTAAGTTAAGTTTGACACCAATATGTCAAACCAAACTGGAGTTATCATCTGGACACTAATTTGTGAACAAATGGCCCCTGTGACCTTGACCTTTGACCTTGTAACCCAAAATTCATTTATGCACTCCCCATTCTGGCAAGTCAGCTAAATGTGCATGACTGAAAGTCAGCTGAGTTTGAAAATGAGACATCTGTTGTGACATCTGTAACTGACACTCTCTCAGTTCATGTTCATTGTGTATAACCTGATCTAGTTTAAGGAACCCTGGCTGCCAACTTCCTAAGATGGCCTACTTCCTGTACAGATCAAGAAACTGCGGTTTCACAAAAACCACATTCCTTATTAGTTTCTTATCACATCCCTGCAGCTGCTTACTGGTATCATTTAGTGTCTGTGCTACTGCTGGCCATGGGCTTCTATTAATATCTTTCATACAAACTTCAAACGATTATCCATTTTCTTTACCGTATCTCTTCCTTTTAATTGCACATTCAACTTTCAGCATTAATTTTGATTGGCCTGGGCTTTGTCAAGGTGTGGTGCTTTTGATGGTGTCTATATTCATTATTGTTGTACTGTATGTCAGTCTTGATGCTGTACACAGAGATATATGTATCCATTAATCTGATCATCCAAAAACATCACCTAATGTGGTCAAAAGCATATTAACCCTTTTTGTCAATTACAAGACAGCCATGAAAACATATAGGTTTAAGTCAGGAATGCACAATATAATTTTCTTGTTTCATTTGGCGCATAATTGCTTATAAGAATTATTCTAAGGGGTTAAATAGCTGTATATATATATATATATATCTTCATTACAAAGGAGAGGTTCATTTAGTTGAGTTTTAATTGTATTTATTTGACCAAGACATGGCCAGAGTGTCACCTGGATATTGACCAGGCCAGAGTGTGACTTGGATCATGACCAGGAAAAAGTGTGAATTGGATCAAGACCTGGCCAGAGTGTCACCTGATTATTGACCAGGCAAGAGTGTGACTATATGATCAGGCCAGAGTGTGACTTGGGAGATGACCAGGTCAGAGTGTGACTTTGATCATGACCAGGCAAACATGTGAATTGGATCAAGACCTGGCCAGAGTGTCACCTGATTATTGACCAGGCCAGAGCATGACTTGGATGATGACTAGGCCAGAGTGTGACTTCGATCATAACCAGGCCACAGTGTGATTTCAATCATGACCAGACCAGAGTGTGACTTGGATGATGACCAGGCCTGTGTATGACTTCGATCATGACCAGGCAAAAGTGTGAATTGGATCAAGACCTGGGCAGAGTGTGACTTGGATGTTGACCACACCAGAGTGTGACTGGGTGATCAGGCCAGAGTGTGACTTGGATGATGACCAGGCCAGAGTGTGACTTTGATTATGACCAGGCAAAAGTGTGAATTGGATCAAGACCTGGGCAGAGTGTGACTTGGATGTTGACCAGGCCAGAGTGTGATCTGGACGATGACCAGGCCTAAGTGTGACTTCGATCATGAACATGCCAGAGTACAACTTGGTTCATGACCTGCCAGAATGTGATCTATCATGACCAGGCCAGAGTGTGACTTGGATCATGACCAGGAAAAAGTGTGACATGGATCATGACCAGGCCAAAGTGCGACTTGGATCATGATCAGGCCAGAGTGTCACCTGGATGTTGACCAGGCCAGAGTGTGATCTGGATCATGACCAGGCAAAAGTGTGAATTGGATCAAGACCTGGCCAGAGTGTGACTTGGATAATGACCACACCAGAGTGTGATTTGGATCATGACCACGCCAGAGTGTGACTTGGTGATCAGGCCAGAGTGCGACTTGGATGATGACCAGGCCAGAGTGTGACTTGGATCATGACCAGGCAAAAGTGTGAATTGGATCAAGACCTGGGCAGAGTGTGACTTGGATGTTGACCAGGCCAGAGTGTGATCTGGATGATGACAAGGCCTAAGTGTGACTTCGATCATGACCACGCCAGAGTGCAACTTGGTTCATGACCTGCCAGAATGTGATCTATCATGACCAGGCCAGAGTGAGACTTGGATCATGACCAGGAAAAAGTGTGAATTGGATCCAGACCTGGCCAGAGTGTCACCTGATTACTGACCAGGCTAGAGTGTGACTCAGATGATGACCAGGCCAGAGTATGACTTTGATCACATTTGACCAGACCGGTGCGTGACTTGGATCATGACCAGGCAAAAGTGTGAATTGGATCAAGACCTGGGCAGAGTGTCATCTGGATATTGACCAGGCCAGAGTATCACTTGATTGATGACTAGGCCAGTGTGTGACTTGATCTTAGCCAGGCAAGAGTGTGATTTGGATATTGACAAGGCAAATGTGTGACTTTGACCATTGCAGAGTGTTACTGAGTGTGACTTGGATCTTGGTAAGAGTGTGACTTAGATCTTGATCTGGCCAAATTGTGACTTGGATCTTGACCAGGCCAATGTGTGACTTGGACCTTGACCACGCCAGAGTGACTTGGATCTCTTTCTGGCCAAAGTGTGACTTAGATCTTGACAAGGCCAGATAGTGACCTGGATCTTGACCAGGCCAGAGTGTGACTCAGATCTTGAATAACTAAAGTGTGACTTTGATCCTCACCAGGCAAGAGTGACTTGAGTCTAAACCAGATCAGAAGCTGACTTAGGTATTAAGGAGGTGAAAGGTATCATTGGTTAGAATAAATTTAGTGCCCGGTATTGAATGAATGATATTTCTTAAGACACTGCAGAGTATGAAGGCCTTCCAATTTCCTTATAAAAAGCAATTATAACATAAGGGGCCTTTGATGTTAAAAAAAAACAGTCTGATCATTTACATTGTCTCACTTTACAAGATTATGCTAAAGAAAAGCCCTAGATATATATCACCCAACTAATAGCAAACTCTATCCTCTACAGAAGAGACATTACATGATGTCTCCAGGCCCCAAAAGGTCAATGCTTTCTCACTGAATCTGATTTACGATCATCCAAGCATGACAGGGCTGATAAAACATGAATCCCTACTGCTTAAAGGTGGGGGCTGGTGAGGCACTGCCCCCTTGGGAAAGACTCAAGGCTTGCCAAGTAAGTGGGTATGGTATGTATCCTTAATACTGACCTGGTCATTGATTCCACTGTATCAACTGTTACATGTTTCAAACTAGATTGTTGAATATCATCCACCCTGCTGATACATGGCTGTTTTAGTAGTGTTGCAGGTTTTAGGTTTGGAAATTAATAATATGACCAGCACGACACAGAAGAGGCCAAATAATGAGATTTTTCAGGATACAGAGTGACCGCAGGTGAAGCCATTTTTTTTCAAGGCGTTTTCCTTTTGAACATTCCAGGAAGGGGGGTTTGCTTTAAAAATTAAGAGAAAATCATTGAATTAAAGGTAATTTCTCATATTGTGGGGTATATTGTAGGTGGCATCAACAACCTTGTGTAGAATCTACAGATCATCAAGGCCAATAATCCCACCATGTTTTACAATGTGTTACATGTATCTGTTTTATAGTGTTGCGTTTATCTGATTTGTTATGCGCAGGGTTTGGCGTTGATATTCTGATTTGTGTAGCTCAGGCATAGGGCGTTGCTATGGCATGTAGATACACAGCGCTCAGTGTAATCTGTACTGGTTGAACCCTGGCGTGTAAACACAGCACTCGCTGTCCTGGTAATCTGGAATTTTCTGGGCTATTCATGATCTATCTGAATCTGATTTTTTTTATCTCCATAACAAAATTTATGCTCGTCTTAACTACATGATCTGTTGTTATTAGGTTCTTAACAAATTATACCTCCAATGGTTCCTGAGAAATAAGTTTATAATTTTTTATCTATAAATACCTTGAAAAGTATGTCAAGGTCACCCATCTCCAGACTGGAAAAAGATTCTCTTGATATGCATCTGCTCTGAAGAAATGAAACACCTATGTCTAAGTCTTTTTCAGATAGACTGCTGAGTGCTCACAAGGTAAAAGTTAACTGACTCCAGCTGGATGCTGGATGGACAGCATGGGTAATGACAATAGCTCATCAGCCTATATATTTATAAGCTGAGGGCTTAAAATGGGATCTAATCTGATCTCTAGGGTACACACTAATGTAACTGTTCAGTATGATACATGACCCTACACATCTAATTATGAATGTCCGTCTGTGACAAACAACACTCATCAAAGCAAGGAACGAAAAAGTTCTGTCTACATCCACATATTGCTGACATCAATGCTGACTGTATTTAACAACTTGATAACAACAGTCAGTGATGTAGTGGAGTCCAAACAATCAGAGTCTGACAACAGTATTTTTTATTTATTTTGTCTTATCCTAAACCACACATCAGGTACATACAGAAGAGTATTCTGGATTGATATCAAATCATGTTGAAAGATAATAATAGCCCATCAACATACACATATTTTACTAAAACTGGAGAACTAAATATAAAATGTTTTGATCAGGAAGTATGATTCTTCATCTCTTGCTTTGGCTTCAATGTAATGGAAAGAATATTTTTCTAAAGGAAATAATTTCCCTGAATGCCATTGACCCCATGCCAAGTTTAACTGACAGTGAACAAAGGTCATTCAATGCATAGTTTTCCAGGCAAATTTAGCAGGGCAGTCTGCTTGCTGAAACAGCTCACTCAGATCGATCAAGGCTAGGTTTTTTACTGCCTACATTATCCTACATCTCTGTTGAAGAGGGTCCATAATAACCACAAAAACCAATGGCTCATGCAGTGTGCTACAAACCCACACACTGGCACCATCGATTTGTTGGAAGTCAGTTATATGTCCATGTCTCCTTATTTGCATGAATGATTGCAAGTTTTCAAGTTTTTTTTTTTAAAGTAGTAAATAAGACCTTGCAGAGAGGAAGACATTGAGGTACCATATATTTCAAATTGAGAATTTAAATTAAAATTTTTAAGTGCATCTTTATTTAATCAGCTGTCCTAAAGAAAGACACTTTTCTTTTTATATATTACCTTTGGTTTGATATGATATGTATAATTGGTAATTAAAAAGAGACAATTCTCACTGCATTTTCTGCATGGTATGAGTGGAATCTACAAGAATGATCATCTGAATCCAATAAACTGTCCAACAACTGAAAGAAATATGACAGATGATTCAACTAGAAAATTCCTAGAGGACCACATTCCCAAAAAATGGGAATGTGAGAAATATGTACTTTGGCTGATATAACTGCACAAGAAATTTGACAAATTATTTGAAAAAAGAATTCATACTATTAAAGAAATTAACAAAGAATGCCAATAAATCCAATTTAGTGAGAGGACTCTTAAGACACACATGTATGCCTTGTTTATTACAGGTGGGTCATAATAACCCTTAGAAAAAATTATTCAAGTTTGACCACACTTAATAAAACCCATAAGACACACCTGCCATATAATTAGAAGGAAATCCAAGTAAATTTTTTGAGATAGAAATAGAATGAAAATTTAATATGGATGGACAAACAGATGGAACTGATAACTATAGCCCCCCCCCCCCCCCCCCCCTTCCCCCCAAAGAGGTCAGGAATAATAAAAGATCAGACAAATAACAACATAAAGAGTAGACAGCTGTATAAGATACTGTAAAATAAGTCTAACTTACCCTTTCCATTTCCGTGAATTCATCGTCAAGCTCTGTACCTTTGGCCCCACCAATCTTCTCACTCATATACTGTAAATAAGAGGCATACATTGTTACTGGTCAGATATCCACACTCCTATAGCCTAGTGATCACATATAGGTACTGCATATATACTGGTTCCATTTTGTCATGATGCATTACATGTACAAGGTTTAAGACCCAAGCAATAAGGGGCCACCTCAGGAATCCTGTTTTGGTCAAACACACAAGTACTGTACTATTAGGCAAACTGCTTATCACAAGTGGTTGAGGAGTAGGGCAAAGTACCATGAGTCGAATCATCAACAAGAACATGGACTCTTATCATTCATACACTATGGTAAAATTTAATTAAAGGCAGCCAGTCACCTACCTTTTCTGTATAATTAATGTGATTTCTTGTTTACTCCGTGTACATTTTAATGAAATGTAGATCCTTCCTGTACAGAAATGTTCTTATAATGCCTCTGTGATCTACAAGTTAGTAAACACAGGACATGTGCAAATACTGACAAACAGATAAATAACGTAATCTAAAATAGTTTGGAATTTGAAAGGCCACTTGTTGAAAAATGCCTTTTTCAAAACTCTTGTTCTCATCTTAATTGAAGCCAGATGTCCTTGTTGAATGTGTTTGTATTATTATGGCAGGTCACCCAAATGTTATAAACACATGGATATAAACAATATGAACTGTCTGTGTGTGAAGGGATCGAAGTTTTGTGGCTTAATTTTATAAAAGTTTCAAGGGATGATATTTAGTTAATACATGTCAGATAATGGAATAGGCCCCTTTAAGCTGCAATTGACAATGCATCATGTATGGACCAAATATAACAACACACATATCAAAATATCATATCCTTTACAGAACAATTCTGTCGTTAATACATGTAAGAAGCAGAGAAACTGGTTTATTTCATTTTAATATTCACATTCTAAACACATGGTATACCAGAATGTAAAATTTTTAGAGGCTGAAGTGTTATACAATTGCATAGGTAATATGATATACATCATCTCTATTATAAAAGGAAGATCATTTCCTAATACAGCATCATTAACCATCACAAGTTATGTGAAGAGAACATGTCGTGATAACAATGACAACCTGATGCCTGAAACATCTGCTGCCAGTTTCACTGGAACTTAAAACTTTCACAGTTGTATACAGTTAATCAAATTCATACATCTACACTAATGATAAACATATTTTCATGATGGTTTTCCAAGATGTAGTTTTTAGGTTCAAGTTCAAAACAAAAAAACGAAATATTACAGCATTAGAAAGTAGCAATAATATACTTGCCTTATATTACAAGTTTACATTGAAGCTAGCATTCCATTTATATATCAGCATATGCAGTACATTTGCATTATGCAGCTAGAAAACAACATACCTGTGATTCCATAAGGATGCATATGTGGGCTATAATACTTTTTTAGTAATAATAGTATACAGCTGCATGAGTGGAATAGAGAAGTCATTTGCCAAAGGAATACCACATCACTGACAAGTTTGCAAATTCCTGCCCGTAACCATGTGTAAGCATTTTCAATCGCTAATGTGAGCATTGCAATATGCTGCATATGCATAAATATTTTATATATTCATGCATACCCATATATGGATCCCTCAAAGGTAATTTAATGTGTGATTCCCTGCTGCATACCTCACACATATGTATTGCATACGCACAAATGGAATGCTACCTTCAAACTAATTACTGGTCTTTCAAATGCACAGAGACAAATAATTAAACATTTATATCATTTTGGTCTGTTACATTTCAGAACTGATACAGCTGTCACAGCACAGTCCAGTGATACAGTACTGTATACAGGCACATGATGTATTATTCTATAAAACTAAGTAAAAAATTGTATATTTCAAGGGCAAGTAGGTAGAACCAGTAGTTCATCTCTACTGTGTATGAGTTTACACAGTTTGTGATGCCTGCAGTATCAGCCTCCTTCATTGTGTGGTAGGTCATAGTATATTGACCCTGGTGATATTGGATCGATTTGAGCTAATCTCCAGGGGCCAAAGGATGAATTCATGCAATGAGACACATTGCCAATACTGGTAGCAAATTCAGAATAGACCACTTTCCTTAACAATTAATAAATGCTCCCAGTGAGACGAAGCCAATAAACCAAATATACATGTCAGTGTCTGTGTACACATGTTGTTAGCAAGAGAATATTTAAGCCCAAGCCTAACAAATATTGTAACACTAAAAACATCCTGACTCACAATATATAATGAATTTTATCTCTTTTCCTTGCAGGAGAACACTAGGGGACAAGAATAGCCATTACTGTGTGAACAGGTCCAGGTCAGGTCACAAATTATTTGGGTAAGGATTTGGTTTTAAATCTTAATCGATGGCTGAAAATAAAACAACCGATGATCAATTTATTAATAGATAATTTAATGTACTTTATATTACTTTATACATATGTACTTTATATTTCATGTACTATATAACCTTGAAATCTGATGTATGCTCATACCTTAATATTGACCCCCGTAAAGAATGTAGCATGTACATTGGTATTCATAAGGAAACCATCAGTCCATCCATATCCCAGGTCGTCTTGGCTGTGCAAGGTTCTGTTTTAATGCTGTTCATAACTTTGTGTTTGTATATCTCTTACAGGAATAGATTCTTTGCATGTACATACATAATCCTTTTTAATCGATAATGCAAAATTGTAATCTATTTAATCAATTCTGAAACTTGAAAGAAAAATCCTAAAATTGATTAAATCCATTAATCGGCACCCCATTACTTATTATATGTACACATTATAATAATTCCATTCATGACCAATAAAGAAAGGAGGCTATTTTAAAAACATGATCTTTGAGCACTTAACAGAAAACAAAGCAAAGCATATTGATAATCATATATCACATACCAGTAGTTACTAATAATAATATACTGAGTTCTTTCATTTGACTTAGTCTCATTAGTAGACCTGATTAATTTGTATACAAGATAAGTTGGGTCACTATGGACGCAACAGAAAATCACAGTTCAGGATGGATATTGTGTTAACATACCAACAGGATGCTAGCATAAAGTTGCAGTTCTGTATAGGACTACAAGTAGAAAGCCATAAAAAAACTGTTTTCTATGGCTAATTATTTTAACTAGTCTAAATTTCAGCAACCACTTTCTAGATTTACATATAGTGACAGCTAATTAACTTAGGATAATATACACAAGGCCTTATGCAAATCTGTGCAATGGGATATACATCAGGTATAATGCTTCAATAATAACAATAACATGCTTTACCATTTCTTTTTAAGTATGTGTGACATGTATATATGGGCAATGCAAGTACTAAACATTTTGAAGCAGAGAACTTATTACACAAACATCACTTCTGAAATACTCACATGAACATACACAACACTAAAATGATTGTAGGTGGCACATCCAGTCTTGTGTATGAGAAACCATCAAAGATGTATGGCAAGCAAAATTTCAGAAAGATATTTCAAACCACTCTTGAAGCTATGTGAACAGTTGCATGAAACCAAAAAACATTTAAAGGTATCACCACAAGTATTGCATACAACAGAACTTTCTGAGATGTATTTACATGAACAATTTCAGGCTGATATGTCAAAACACTCCTGAGAATTAAGCAGGGAAATATACTGTGGAAAAAAAATATTGTAGGAGGCACCAACAGTCAGAGATCAGCAGGGACATTCACTATGCAAAATTATTTTGTAGTAGGTGCCACCAGTCTTGTAGAAGCTATCCAAGTTGTATAGATATATGCAGAGTTTCAAGTTGATATATCAAATCCATTCTGAGAATTAAGCACACTGTGAAAAAATCACTGTAGGTAGCAACATCAGTCTTGTGTAGGAGAAAGCCATCATAGATGCATGGACAGGCCAAAATTCCAGGCCAATACATCAAACTGCTCATGAGTCAGGTACACTGGGCTAAGCAAGCTCAGCTGAAGAAGGCAATTGCCCCCAAAGTCAAGTGAAACTAATTGCAAGGTGCAGCTACTGTACTGAGTGAACTCCTGACCTGTTGCCAAATCTGATACAGTTTGCAGTCTTCCAAAGCTATAAATAGATAAAGACTGAAACTTGGCCTTTTGAAAAATCTGAAATAGTTGGCAGTCAGCCCAAGCTATATTAAGATACAAGTCTTGGCCTTTTACCAAATCTGTTTATACATACTGAAAGACCACAAAATTTTTTTTTTAAGCAGACAAATTCATAAGATTTTTAAATTAAAAGGATTAGAATAATAACAGATGTCATAGCAGCCCTTAGTTTGATGTAGGCTGACTTGGCTGCACGACCAACTTCAGTTTTTTTTTTTACTCTACCAAATATCAATGAACCCAACCTATTGTTATACAAGTATGAGAACCCTACCCTAATATAATAATAATAATAATACATTTAATTTATATAGCGCTAATTCAACAAAAAAGTTATCAAAAGCGCTTTACAAGACACAAAGCAGTTTACTAAAACATAAAATGAAGATTCCTACTAAAGCAAAGATTCCTAAAAGAAAACCCTTATTTCTAAGAACTAATATAAAAAGGTAAGTTATAAGATTTCTTTCAAAAGAAGCTATAGATGGTGAAGCTCTGATTGAGTGCAGAAGTTTGTTCCACAACCTTGGTTCCACAGCTGAGAAAGCTCTCGAACAACACATCTCACTTCGTGCTTTAGGAATCACTAAAAGCCCTAGGATCATTCTTGTAAAATATTTAACAATTTGGCTTGAAACAGGCAAGAATGACTTGTGATTTATGGGAAAAGGAGTTCTGATTCCCACTGAAACAAACCAAGTACAATGTCCCTATTCCTGATCAGTGGTGACAGATCCATACACCCAGGAACAAGCCTACATTACCAACTGATAATCTAACCCCAAAGATAATGTGTTATCATCAACTTACCCATAATTCCTTTGTGTATCTAGGGGCAATCTCTGGAGCATGAGATGTCAAACTGAATTCACAAATTGTGTGAACACATAATTACATTGTCTATAACATTTTGTAGCCTTTTTTCATAAATGTTTGTTAAAGCTGCATTGTTGGCACAAATATAATTGTTCAATGCTCCTGGTTCTAAGAAAGTTTAATGCATTATGGAATACATTATAGTCAAAATTAATGGTCAAAATATCAGCAATGGTATAAACATGACAATGATTCATCAATACAGGATGGTTCCTATTTCTTTTTCAATATCATAAACTGCACCTGTAATAATTTATCAAAAAATTATTTTAAGCAGGGTTCAATATTACAGTGTCAATATCAGTGGATTTCTTTTAGATATACTGTCAAACCTGTAACTACCAACTATTTGGCAATGTTACCTAGCTGGACAGAGAAAGGATTTTCCAAGCAGCTCCTGACAACTTGACCTGCCCTGCTTCCAGCTTAGCAGAGCTGCTCAAGTTCAAAGGTAAACTGTTATGGGTAATGAGAGATAACAAGTGAAGGGCCCATTATCATGTAGTCCTGATAAAATTATATTGGTAAACAGACCAAGTTTATGTCAAATACATCTACATGACATCACACTGTAGATCCTTATTACAGGTTTGCAGTTTAAGAGCTGAACTATTTCAGGAATCTATACTGGTACTTACCGGTAGCTTTTGAATAATGTGCTGTTTTTAAGGAAGCTAAAGACTGGTGTGGTAAAACTCAGTTTTCTTATATATTTACTTTATATATTAATTTATATACTGTTACTTATTTCATATTTATGTACATCAAAGATAATATATCTAGAATAGAGAAATGCACGGCAATAGTGGATTCATAACGATCTATCACACATGAATATGACAACAGTGGTTTTATAATTATCTGTGTATGTGGCTTTATCCCTTAACAATAACAAGAAGCACCCAAAGTCAGACGGCTCATGACATAAGCAAATGATTTTATAGTGACCTGATTGTCACTGTAGCAGAGGTACCTTGAGTAGAAGAACCGACATGTCAAATTAGAATGTCCATTCCCATGTTAGCAGGATTGATTGGTTAAGTAATGGTTTAATATATCTCTTCTGGTCATAACTCACTGAAATGCGATCACAGTGGGCTGGTTTCAGGACTAATAAAACAAGGGAACCATGGGTCACGTCGCTCAGCAGAATTTTGGAAAATATTAACAACTGCAAACTTTTTTTTTTGTTTTTCATGTATATAAGCATTTGAAAAGCTAAGAGAAATGGCCCTGCTAAAATGAAACTCTGTAAATTATAGAATTATGGACATGAGCTCAAGCATATGCACTGTGTAATAAATGAAACTTGTGGCCTGAAACCATTTTATGATGAACCAAGGGAAAAAATGGGCCTAAGGTAAGTGTTAGTGTTGGGACGATACTAGTTGTTGATATCATGATAATTATTCAAATTTTATCACGATATACCGTGATATCACAATATTATTAATACTATATAATGACATAAATGAGCCATCAATAATTTATTAATAACAGCCACCCTTAAAGTCTTGACTTTATACAAATTGTTAACTATTAATATCATTTATACCCATTGTGTCAGTACCACAGAATGACTCATTAAGCAATGTAAGTTGTATGAAGAGGCTGCAGGTGTGCAAGCTTGAGGCATGGGAACTCCCGCCCCCATGTTCAAATCATGCTTGTCAGAACTTTCCACCATGTTTCCTAAATAGCTAAATGGCTAAATATTTGAACCCCATTTTATATGGCAAAATATGCAACCCATAAGGAATGTTCCATCCAGTGGTGGCACCTTTATGATGACATTTTTGTTTCATGCAAAAAATGAATAAATATGTTTATTTATTGCTCTTTCTTTATAATTTAAATTTTTCCTTGAATTCTCCAGCTTTTGTCCTCTCTGATTCCTCCTGCTACTTCCGGACATTTCCCACCAATCCCAAAGTCCCTAAGCACACGGTTCCACCCACACGCAGGTATTTATATTCATGGGATTTATAAAAATAAATGTGATTCTGGAAAATAAATTGATTTTGAATGTCGACTCTAATGATGCCAGTTTTCTCAGAAAATACACTTCCAGGGCTTGCTTGTGAATCATGGACAAAAATGCATATTGTGATATCGCGATAATAGGGAAGTTGACGGTATGATTACCATGGCTGACAGATATCGTGAAAATACCGTATACCAGTAACTGTACCAACCCTAGTAAGTTTTATAAAAAAGTTACATTTTATTAACATATAATGTGTGAAGGTAATAAAGTTTTAAAAAGTTAAATATATGGCAATAACTTAAATAAATTTCAAAATTCAGATCAAATTTTCGGAATACAATTGAATCTTGATTAAATGGAGTTATCTCCCTGAAAAAAAGTCTCTAGCATGAGCAATTCTTATGTTAAGTGAGTAAATATATTTCGTAATTTTTTTTTTACAAGGTGCATTATGTTTCGGCACATAACTTCAACAAATTATGCAATACTGAACTAATTTTTGGTAAGTACATAGGAAATGTATGGAAGAATATGAATATTTACTATGATCAAATTCAGATTAGTGTTTTCAATATTAGGCAGTCTGTAACAACGGGTTTTTAATGGAAAATGGAGGTTTTCCCTTAATATCTGAATGGAACAAAGTCTTAGTGACCCAATTTTTAGTATGGAAGGAGATTTAGGGGACATCTAACTGTATGCAAAATTTTGGATTCGTAGGTCCAACGGTTTCAAAATGTGCCCTGTTAAAGGCCGGACGGAAGACGGAGAGAGGACCACAACTATAGCTCAGATGACTTGTAGTCAGCTAGGCTAAACAAGGGACCCATGGGTCATGGCGCTCAGCTGTTATATATGATAAAAAATATAATTTGGGAAAGAGGCACATGCTTGTTTTGTGTGGTAATAAATATAAGCTTTATTATGAGTTGTTGGTTTTTAGCTTATGTATGATTTTGATAGTATCTTTGGAGACAGGGAAGAGGATTGATTTCATTTATTTTATTAACAAATGGAGTGCTATTGTCACACAGATTTTGACTTGGCCATATAACTTATAAGCAGCACATATAATAAAAGAGTTTAACTATTTATTAAAATTTAATTACAAATATTGTGCCAATATAATTTTTTTTAAAAAAATAATAAGAAAATCATGTGATTTTTTTAAATAAAATATAACTGAAATGATTATTGAAATAAAATTATAGAATATATTCATGAATACATTCATGAATACATTTTGAAAGTATCTGCACTGGTATTCAAATACTTTCATTTTTACCTGAATTCCCATTCTTATGCAATAACATTTTTTAATGCAGTACATATTCATATTCGTATTCAAATACATTTGCAAAGCATTCACACCATGTCTAGTATTTATTCAGTTTTAGTCATACAAAGATGTTGAGAATCCAGAATATACAAAATTCACAAATTTAAATAAATTTATTTTTTTATCATTAAAATTTCACTGAAAAATACCATAGGTGACTGCATGGTGTTATTTGGAATAACACTGACATTGACATTTTATCCATCCATACAAGATTCTTACATCATCAGTAACTGCAAGTTAATTTTCTGTTACTCATCAACTTACAAATTCTTTTTCTATTAATTTTTCTTTAATTTGTTATAAAAAAAACAATACAAAATTATTAATTTATTGTTTATTGTTATGTTGTTTTTCAAAACAACTACTAGATGAGTTGGATTGGACACCTGGATCAACTGTGGCTGGGCATTAGCTGCCTGGCTGCCCCAGTGTATGCTTCGCTCAAGCATGCATAATCTGATGAAAGGTCAACAAGGTCAACATACAGGTGACTGAAGAGGGGCTGGATTAAGCCTGGGTCTGACATGGTCTCATATAAACATTAATAAAAGCTACAATATTTGGCCAATTTCTTTCAGCTTTCTAAACTACGAAGATGAAATCCTTATGTGTGCATGATATGAAAATTATATCAACAGTGCTCTCAGGAAACAGACGTGCAATGGTCAAAGTTGGGCAAAATTTAAGGTACTAATTTTATATTTATACAAATAACTTATAACATTTGAAAAAATTCAGAACTAATTTTTGGTATTCAATTGAATCTTGATTAAATAATGTTACATCCCTGACAAAAAATCTCTAGCTTCAGCAATCCTCTTGTTAAGGGAGTAAATATATTTCTTGATTTTTTAAAAAGTGCATTATGTTTGGGCCCATAACTTAAAACAATTACGCAATACTGACATCATTTCTGGCATGTGCATAACGAATGTATAGAAAATATGTATATTATATAAGATCAAAGTCAGATCAGTGGTTTTGATATTAGGCAGTCTTACAGTGAAACCATGGGTTTTTAATGGAAAAATGCAGTTTTTCATTAATATTTTGAAGGAATGAAGTCCTAGTGATAAAATTCTTGGCATGGTAGGGGATTTTGGAGACATCTAACTGTATGCTAAATTTAAGGAACTTCGAGCTGAAGCTGGGGAGCTGAGCTCTAGCAAACTGCATAACACTAGCTTGATGTAAACTTGATGTGACATGGTGCTTGAAAACTTGAATAAAATCTACAGTTTTTTATCAACTGGATTCAAATTTTTGGTGTTAAAAGACAAAATGCTAACAAAAACATGCTGTGAAAATTAAATCCACAGTACTTACAGGGAAAAAAACGTGCCATGGTAAAACCTGGGCAAAATTTAAGGTATCAATTTTATATTTTTGCCAATATTTAAAAAGATTTAACAGATTTTGATCTAATTTTTGGTATACAATTAAATTTTGATCAATTAAAGTTGTATTACTGAAAAAAAGTCCCTACCTTTAACACTTTTGGTCTTAAGTGACCAAATATCTTTCCTGATTTTTTTACAAAGTCCATTATGTTTGGGCCCATAACTTTTTTTAATTAAATAATACTGACTTAATATCTGGCATGTACATAGGAACTATATAGTGGAATATTTATGGTTAATATGAAGAAAATCAGACGAGTGGTTTTGATATTAGGCAGTCCTGAAGTGTGAAAATAGATTTCTAATAAAAAATTGCGGTTTTTCCTTTATATCTCCAAGGAATGAAGTCCTATTGACCCAATTTTCGGCATGGTAGGAGATTTTTGGGACATCTAACTGTATGGCAAATTTCAGATTTGTAGGTCCAATGATGTCGAAACGTGCCAGTCTTACAGACGGACATCCGGACAAACGGACGAATGACGGACAATGGACCACGACTTTAACTCAGATGACTTATAGTCAGCTGAGCTAAAAACCAGTCAATAGCAACATAATTGTAATATAGTTCAAATATGATGGTTTGTTATAGCGATTCCCCCTGGCTACTTGACATTTGACACTATACAGCTGTTGAGATAACACACTGCCAACTGTTCCTGAGGAAAGATGTTCAAAACAAGATGTTTCAAACACTGCTAGTTTTATTTTATAATTGATGACATATATAGTGCCATGTATATTTTCATTATTTATAAATTTCAATAAGAGAGCAATATTTAGATTGGTCACTGCATAACAAACATGCCAGAGTTCCAGGAGTTTTTTTTAGATTATTATAGACCGTTTCGCCATCTGCTGTCCACCTGTTTTTGTAGATAAACTTTCTTAAAAGTTTATATTTTTCAATTATTTCTTAGAAAACTACATATGGAAGTGATATCCTTATATGGCAATTAAGAATTTTACAATAAATCCCCAGTTTATGTTTCACAACTTTTTAGTCTTTTCACAGTGATCTGGCAGATATGATGTGTCCCTACATTAGTAACCATCTTTGTTTCAGATGGTTATATTTTTTAGAGTGTTTACATGACATCATCCAATCAGCAGCTGTCAATTGAGGCTGTTTGTGCATGTGACCAGTGACCTTTACAGCCATATGTGGGTCTGATATGTTGTAAAATGTAGACTGATTTCTCATATTTTCAGAAAATCCTGTTTCTCAAATAAGATGTAAGGGATCTAGTTACCTTGTTGAAAATCAGGTTCTTTAATCCTCTGCTCTACACAATTATTGTGTCCTGTGAAATGTAATTGATGAAAATTAACATAGCAAAAAACAAGTGGACACTAGGGGATGAAACACTATAGTCAAGTTGAAAACCTTCTTATTCTGAAACTGTACCAGGTAAGCTGTAGTACCATTTACATAGGGGGCCTGACATGTGAGGCCAATGTGCACTTGGTAGAGAGCCAGACTATCAGTCCCTGGACCATGGACTGCCTGTGAGTGGGTGTTGATGGTAATATATGGCATCAGCTAACACTCCTCTCATGTTCTGGAGTAAACTGTCAGATATTAGTAGTCAGCACCAGTGTGTCAATACTGAGACATAAACAGCATACATATCACATGACCTACTTTTAAAAAAGATAATTATTTTATCACTATATCCCCACTGTTATCAAATTACAGCTGTACATATACTAAATTTGGAAAAATTCCTGGCCTACTTTAAAACAATTATAAACTTGAACCTGAAAACTATCCACTTAAGACATAACATTGTTTTTACTATTACTTGTACAAGAGGTTGGGATATGCTCAACTAATTCATATTTAGATAATTTATTTTAACAAAAAAGCATTACATCACAATTTTGTGTGAAGAACTGATTCAGTTGGCTTATGGTCTGTTTTGTGTTATATTACAAGCTGTGACAGTTCCTCCCCTTTCTCTTGTTTCTGCCTGACTTTCTGGTGCTACTGCTGTAAACATCAGTATAAGTTATCTCACATCCTTTCATTGAATCACACGAGATGACATCATACTCTAATCCTGTCCTGTACAGATCATGTAATGTTACACAGGCACCCTAACTCCTGCCAAATACCTCAGACTGTTTAGGGGATTTCATGGGGTGGAGTTTTTATTATAGTCTGTTCAACCACTTGTGTCCGCCTTTTTTTTCACTATTGTTTGTTTGCGAGTTAAAAACCACCAAAACTTTCTGTCCCTAGGGCAGAAAGAGGAAAATGCATAATTAACTATTTTGGAAATAATAGCCTACCTTATATTTCATTTCCTGTAAATAATTTAAAACCATTTCAAGAGAAACTAGTCTATTCTGTAGTGACATCTTGCCACCATACAATGAAAAGTACATGACAGCAAAGGGTGATGACCTCATAATAGAAGTGACCCACCAAAGAGGCCTCCATTTGACGGGGTGTTGGACGAAATACTGTATCTTTTTGCTTACAAATGCCACAAAATGAACCCCAAATTAATCCCCATATTTTTTAGGCAAATGAATATTATATCATTAACCATATGGGTATGTTGTAACACCAAAATTTAAAATAAAGAAAGAACATTTTCTAGTAATAATATTGATATGTCCGAAATGTCCTCCCTTGCAAAAAGGCCTGTTTAAAACGTCCTAGTCAATGTCCTAGTCCAGAAGTCTGGGTCCGAAACATCCTAATATTCGGGCTAGCCAGTCAGGACAGCCTCACAGGAGATGTTTCAATTGTATAGGGATTACTGAAGAATCCCTTTCACATCCGCCTCTAAACTCCCTGGTATCTGCATAGAGTCATTTGCTAACAATTAAAAGTGCACAAGCCCTCCTTTAGCCTGGCCATAAATACTGGTAACAATAAGAGGAGGTGGCCTGTGCACAGCAGTAGCTAGGTGGCTGAATCAGCACATACCAATAATGTTTCACTGGATATCAACCTGCCTGGGTTGGATGATCATTATCATTAGGTTGGGATTATGATACCCATTTGATGCAGATCATTACTGAATTCATGTACAAATCAAAAATTTAAGTGATAGCCAGTGGCCAGTTTATGACAGCCAGTGGCCACTTCTACATCAATTTGTAAAAACATCCACAAAATAATCCACTTTCACTGAAAAAAATGTAAAATGATTGGCTGCGGTATGAATATACATGTACTGTAAGTCTTTACTGCATCTCAAGAATCCAGATAGCCCTAAATAAACACCCACTGAAACAGAAAGCCATATGAGATCATTAATGCCACTCTGAAGCCCTTTAAGGAATCTTCTTCATTTTAAACTGTCTGGAAGAATTAACTATTTGAGAGTTGATTTATACAGATGAAAACTAGAATCATGAAAAAAAAACTTCCAACTGTTTCATTATGATTTTTACTGCACACGACTTTTGATCATAATGCCTGGCACTGGGGCACCTGTGCTTCTAGCAACTAACAGAATGCAAACTGAAACCAAATTCAATGCACTACTGAACATTCTTTACTGTGTCATTATGTCTACATGTCTGTTCAAATTTATCTAAACATCTGTATGCACATTAGTACATTACATTGTCAAATACCGAATAACAAGTCAAAGAATGTTGATGAAGTACGTGGCACTTAGACACAATTAAGACGTCAGACAGTGCTACATACTTTTGAAAAATTAACACTTTTCCATTAATTTGTTAAAATATTCATTAGTGATTCAGGCATTTCTTCATGAGTAGATACTAGATTTGAAATATGCTTGGATTCTGTGAGACATAATGAAACTGTAAAGCCTTCAATGTCTTCTAGATTCAAAATCTTTCATGAAATTCCATGGCATAATCAATGGTAATCATTAAAACCAGGTAGCATGCAGTACTCCATGGGATTAAACTCACTGATGTTGGTCTGACAAAGAGAGGAACAATACAGTAATACTGATCTCTCTGACATTATACATGATTCAAACATTCAGCCCTGTGGAGGATACCTGTGTCTGGAGTGACTGGCACAGCCTCTAGAGCTTTTTGACAGACTGACTCTGCACAGAGACAGCAGTATGTATTGATTGTTTCAGAGTGGTTCTGGAGAGTGGTCACTATCCCTGTAAGTCCTTTCTCATGTCAATGTCTGCTCAATCACTCAGCCTCCTCTGTGAGGTCACAGAGGTCAAGGTCCCTTCTTACCAGGGTGCTACAGATAGTTGATATTTGGCACTACCACTGGATAATTGATTCTGCAGCATCACCTTGACAACTGATGAAGCAGTGTAAGTGATAAACACACACAAGCTTTGCACAACATTGATTTATAAATACCTTTAGATGCTATCATTGGTCTTTCAATGGTCCAAATATCTGAAGTCAGAGACTCTGGAGGTTGAAGTTTTTGAGAATCCCATGAGATTATGTAGTATGACAAGGAGTCAAGAAAACAGGCATGGATGAAGCACATTCTTTTAGTATTTTCTTGACAGATACTTTGATATGACTGAAAAAAGGGCACATTGTGGAATGTCTCAAATATTATACATACCTGGTGACCCAAGATGGGGATAACTTATAGTGTTTGGAGGGGTAGGGTAGGGGTGGGGGGGGGGGTTGATAATGAAGTGTAAAGTTTTCAGGACACAGCAAATTTTATTACTATATGTATTTGGTAAAAGATTCAATGACAACCTTTCCCTGATTACCTGAAGAAAAACATACCATCCTCAGAACTGCATAAAATAGTAAAAGTGGACTCATGAAAAATCAAGAAATGAATGAATTTCCAAGAAATTATAACATACTGAAAAACAAGTTAAACAGCAAGTGGTAAGATAGTTACACCAGAATACCAAATATCCTGCATAAAAAGAATGTCTATATATTTTGCAAATGGCATTACAGTATCCCCAATAACACTGAACATATCCTTGGGTGATAGCAAATATAAGCTAAACTGGAAAGAGTCAGCCCCAGTGATTAGGCAGAAATGACAGGTTTTATACAAGGTAATTGTTGATGTAAAACATATAATATACTGTTACATTTTATGTTTAATCCACTGGTTGAACTATCGTTGTAATGTGAGCCTTGGGTTTTCATGCCTGGTCGTGGGTCACGTGATGGCCCTGGTATGTGGAGTTATGCACATAGATGTCTTTTTGATAATTCCTGAAACACGTGTTGTGCAAGAACTTATAGACTGTTTGAGAAGTGGAAAATTCCCAGCTTGGGGTGTGAAGGTATAAAAAGGGGCTATTTTTTAGAACCAGAGGGCAGACAGCACAGCAGATTCCAGCGGACGTAGAAGCGTGTGTCAGATTCTAAGACCTTATCCTACCAATGCGGCAATTATACATTTTCAAAGACTTTCCCTTGGATTTTATACATTTGGACTTCAGTTTACTTTCTGTGTTGTTGCAAGAACTTTCCACTGGACTATCATTCTCTGAGAGTTTTACATTCAAAGGACTTATCGTTGTGATGGTGCTGGTATTCAGGTACTGTACCATTATTTTTCTGTGTGATTGTATTGACTTGTTGCTATAATGCTGTTTTACTGTATAATTGTACTGATTTAGTGTATTGTATTGTTATGTTGTTTTAAGAAGAAATTATAGTTATTTGTTAACAACAAGGGACCCATGGGTCACGGCGCTCAGCTGATCGTGATTTGACTATAAATGTTTCTCCACTGTGATACTATATCGAGTCGATAAAGCTTATGAATATCATGGACATGTTGGGCTATTATAAAGGAATGTAATGTAATATGTGAGTAAATGATAAATGAAATTACCTGACTGATGGATTAATAGAGTCAAATATAGTGGTTTATTTTTTATTTATTTAGGAGGGGTTGAAAATTGTGATATATTTGAGCAAATATGAATGCAATGACAGCACAGCAGTAATAAGCAGTAGTAGAATGATGATAAGGCTATTTGTTGAAGGATCTAAAGTGTATGGTAGTCTGCAAGCTTTCAATTTGACAGATATGATGTTATGATTAACTATGCTGATGAAGTGATTTATGAATTTGTGACTGTATGACACAATATCTCTTTAGTCTTGACAAGGTACATTATTGTGATGCCCACTATGTCTACATATTACACAATATTGACATATTTTCTGGCATGTACATAGGTACCTATGGACGAATAGTTATACAAAATATTAAAGTATGAATATATCTGATTCATCTTGTTCTTGCTTACTGAGGCTGACTTTGGGATGGGGTTCGGAGAAGGGAAAAGTGTGGGCAGCACGAAGGTGGATGTAAAAATATTCTATTGTAATGTTTTTCATTTACATAAGAATATGAAAAGCAAAGAGGAAAGGGGCCCTCCTACTTGGTTATAGTAAAGTTCTAAATATATGATTGCAAACTAACATCTGACAAGACTGTCATGAAGAAAAACAGTAAAATTTTGAGATACTGTGATGCATATGAAAATTTACAGATGGACAGGCAAGTGGACAGAGTGGACTAATACCTTTATTTCACTTTCAAGGGAATAATGCATTTAAGTTTATATATAGTCCTATTTTTTTTAAGCATATCCACGTTTTCCATTAAGAAGTTTTTATCTGAATCAAGTTGCAATCATTATATATACTGAATAAAAAAACTGAAACTATAAGTTAAAATATTAGAATTGTTGCAAAAGTTGCAATCATCATATATCCAGAGTGTAGCTCATATTTGGTCATATTATGCATACACATATATTTTATTATTTTTAAATCATAAATGTTTTAACTGAATTTAAAAGAAAATAATGCCACAACATGGCATCTACAAGAATATTCCTTGAATCACTATTAAAAAGTTTTGCACATTGGAGTTTTCAGTACATGCTTAATTTTATTCACCAAAATAAAACAAAAGTAAATTTGATAAAATAAATCATCTTTTCAAATAAAGTATACACACTGTTGGTTGAATGAGGGACAAACAATATCATTGTGCTAATTACTCTCCCAGTTTTAATTTATTACTGGAATTAATAGTCAATTTCACTCCTGGTGAAGTTTTTACTCTTCTGAAGTAAGGAATTACTTATCTGATGAACATCCACACTTTCATAGCAATACACCACTTTGTGGACACTATTAAATGTACACTTTAATCATTGTAACCCTGGTGGTACAATACAAAATCTAAAATGTAGCATAGCCTAGAATAAGAATGAATCAAATACAGAAAATAATAACATTCATCTAGTTTATGCACCATCTGGGGGAGGGGGAGTGCAGGGCAGAGGGGAAGCCTGCTGGTAGTGGCCAGGCTGACCCAAGGCAAGCTGCCTGTTGTGGGTTACATAATGCAAGTGAAGGCTGTACTACTAGGTGGGCTAGATGTAAACAACACTTGAAATGGTGTATGAAAACATGAATAAAAGCTATTCTTTCCAATCAATTTCTTTGAAATTTCAGATTTTAAAAGATTAAATCCTTATGTATATATGCTGTGAAAATTAAATCAACTGCCAAAGTTGGACAAAATTTAAGGTATTGATTTTTTATTTATGCTAATAACTTGAAAAATTTGCAAAATTCAGATCTAATTTTGGGTAAACAATTGAATCTTGATTAAATAAAGTTATATTCCTAATAAAAAGTCTCTAAGTTCAGCAATTCTCATGTTAGGTGAGTAAATATATTTCCTGATTTTTTTAAAAATTGCATTATGTTTTGGCCCATAACTTCAAAATAATACCCAATACTGACCTAATTTTTGGTATGTTCATAGAAAATGTATGAAAGAATGTGAATACTAAATACCATCAAAAACAGATCAGTGGTTTTGATATTAGGCAGCCTTGAAGTGTAACAATGGCTTTTTTTATGGAAAACAGTTTTTTTTCCTTAATATCTCGAAGGAACGAAGTCCTAATGACCAAATTTTCGGTATTGTAGGAGATTTTGGGGACATCTAAAATTATGCCAACAGCCTAGGGAGCATAGAGATGTGCACTGAATGACCTACAGTTATCAAAGTGGACTGCTTGACAATGTATGGGAATACAACAAGAGCCTCCAAAATAATTCAATAACTAGCCTAATTTTGCAGCTTTTATTTTCAAATTTCAGATTTTAACAGATTAAATCCTTATGTATACATGCTGTGAACATTAAATCCACAGTACTTACAGGAAAAAAACGTGCCATGGCCAAAGTTGGGCAAAATTTAAGGTATCAATTTTATATTTTTGCCAATATTTAAAAAAATTTAACAGATTTTGATCTAATTTTTGGTATACAATAAAATTTTGATTAATTAAAGTTGTATTACTGGAAAAAAGTCTCTAACTTTAACACTTTTGGTCTTAAGTGACCAAATATCTTCCTGATTTTTTTACAAAGTCCATTATGTTTGGGCCCATAACTTTTTTAAATTATATAATACTGACTTAATATCTGGCATGTACATAGGAACTATATAGAGGAATATTTATTGTAAATATGAAGAAAACCAGACGAGTGGTTTTGATATTAGGCAGTCCTGAAGTGTGAAAATAGATTTCTAATAAAAAATTGAGGTTTTCCCTTAATAACTCGAAGGAACAAAGTCCTATTGACCCAATTTTCGGCATGGTAGGAGATTTTTGGGACATCTAACGGTATGCCGAATTTCAGATTCATAGGGCCAACGGTGTCGAAACGTGCCAGTCTTACTGACAGACATCTGGACAGATGGACGGACGGACGGACAGACAGACGGACGGACGACGGACAATGGACCACGACTATAGCTCACATGACTTATAGTCAGCTGAGCTAAAAAACCACTAACTTCTTTATTCATTCCCCTAGACATTTCATGCTGCCTAGTGTAACAGAATCTGATTTGTTTTTTATCTCCATTACAAAATTTGTGTTCATCACGCACATGTGATCTGTTTGTATAATGTTCCGTAACAATATATGTCGAGGCCTAGATTAGAATCTGGCCCAATTTAAAACTGGGCCAGCCCAGATCAAAATTTTGATTTCGACTGGCCCAGATCAAAATTCTAATCTGGGCCAGACCAGTTTAAAACTGGGCCAGCCCAGATTAAAATTTTGATCTGGGCCGGTCAAGATTAAAATCCTGTGGTGAAGACTTCAGCATTTAAATCTGGTCTGGACTGATTTTAAACTGGGCCAGCACAGATTAAAATTTTGATCTGGGCTGGTTAAGTTTACAGTCCTGTGGTGGACTGATTTTAAACTGGGCAGGCCCAGATCAAAATTTTAATCTAGGCTGGTCAAGATTACAATCCTGTGGTGGACTTAATTCAAACTGGGCCTTACCAGATCAGAATCCTTATCTAAACTTAGGCTAGCTTGATTTTTATCATCTTAAATCAGATAATACAATAAACATTTATTCCAGATACACCATTTTGGAGGGCACAAAACACATAATGAACAAGATCATTTAAAATATTTTAGTGATCAAAAAAGCTATCAAACAAATGTTATGTGCTTCTTTGGTTTCATTTATTGTTCCAGCATGCAAGTTCACATTTGAACTTCACCTAATCCAACTACCATAATTAATCACAGTTTAGAATATGCGCCAGTTCTAAGACATCTACTTTGCTTAATATCAAAATTTTCAACTTAACTGAGATAATTTTCTGTTATGAATATCAAAATTATATGTGTAATATTAAATATATACATGCATAATTAAATACCAGCTTTACTCATTTATAAGTGAACAAAAGTAATTTATTAGTCTTGATGCTCATTTGGGTGAGCAGCTTGACATTGTGCCCTAACATGGGGCTAGGGAGAGGTTTGTGATACCATTACTGTAATAATCAATAGTGGAAAATCCACAGCTGAGAAAATGATATGATTACTGTCATTTGGCAGTCTCAAAAATAGAGGTGAACATGTGGGAAAATTGGATTTAGAATTTTATTTCAGAGGGTGACAATCATGGTGGAGGTTTCACTTTGGAGTTAATAACTAAAAAAAAGCTTATCTATTAACTGATAACTTATCTAAATTGAAGATAGTTAAATGCTGCAATACAAATATTCTCTACCTTCAGTAGTTAAAATGCTGAATTGGTAAATATTATTCCCACGGTTCTATCTAAATACATTATGATCGCGTTAATAATTCACACAAATTAGCAAATATCAACTTAATTTATGTACACTAGATATATATTTTTCTGTTTACTAAATTTCAGTCACCTAATTTCAATGACTCAAATTCAGGTATCTTAATAGATGTTTCAGGGCCTCCTTTTCTTAATATGTAGTATGCTATAAGTTCTAGGTCCAATGTTACAATATGTGCAGTTTTTTTAATGGGTGACTGGGGGGAGGGGGAGATCACAGATCAAAAACCCCAACTTATGATAAATGATAAATAACTTTAAATAACAAATAAAATTTTGAATTTACAGGTCTTGGATAAAAAGCTTAACATTGTGTAACATACATATTAATAATTATTGATTAAATTTTCTTTTAGTTTGTTGAATTAATGCACATGTTCTGCAAGCTATATTTGTAGTTTTTAGCTGTAAAAAAAACAAAGTTTAACATGATTATTTTATAATTATATTTTAGACATTTCACAATAGAGGTAAAATTACAAAATAAATATTACAAGTCCAACCAATGATGTTTTCATAGAATATGAAATAAATTCATAAAATATTAATTTTCATGGACTTACAATGTTTTACAAATTCTTTGAATTGATTAAAGACCAGCTAGGTAAATATAGTGTAATTGCAGCCAGCCTAGGAGTAGATTACGATTCTGATCTGGGCTGGTCCAGTTTAATATCAGTACACCACAGGATCGTAAACATGACCAGCCCAGATCAAAATTCTAATCTGGGCTGGCCCAGTTTAAAATCAGTCCAGACCAGATTTAAATCCTGAAGTCTTCATCACAGGATTGTAATCTGGACCGGCCTAGATCAAAATTTTAATCTGGGCTGGCCCACATATGTCGAGGCCCAGATTAGAATCTGGCCTAATTTAAAACTGGGCCAGCCCAGATCAAAATTTTGATTTGGACTAGCCCAGATCAAAATTCTAATCAGGGCCAGACTAGTTTTAAACTGGGCTAGAGGTTTCATTTTGGAGTTAATAACTTAAAAAAAGCTGATCTATTAACTGATAACTAATATAAATTGAAGATAGTTAAATGCTGCAATAAAAATATTCTCTACCTTCAGTTATTAAAATGTAGAGTTGGTGAATATTGTTCTATTTAAATACATTATGATCGTGTTAATAATTTATGTACACTAGATATTCATTTTTCTGTTTGCTAAATTTCAGTCACCTAATTTCAAAGACTTAAGTTCAGTTATCTTATTAATTGTTTCAGGGCCTTCTATTTCTTTCCTTTATATGTAGTATGTTATAAGTTATAGGTCCAATGTTACAATATGTGCAAATTTTTTAATGGGTGACTAGGGGGGTAGATCACAGACCAAAAACCCCAACTTATGATAAATGATAAATAACTTTAAATAACAAATAAAATTTTGAATTTACAGGTCTTGGATCACAAGCTTAACATTGTGTAAAATATATATTAATAATTATTGATTAAATTTTGTTTTAGTTTGTAGAATTAATGCACATGTTCTGCAAGCTATATTTGTAGTTTTTAGCTTTAAAATACCAATGTTTAATATGATTATTTTATAATTATATTTTAGACATTTCACATAGGAGTAGATTAGGATTTTGATCAGTCCACCACAGGTCTGGCCAAGATTAGAATTTTGATCTAGGCCAATCCAAATCAAAATTTTGATCTGGGCTGGCCCAGTTTTAAATTGGGCCAGGTTCTAATCTGGGCCTCGACATATATATATATCATACATGTGACCTGAAAGTAACAACTCAAACAAATGAGATCATAATGAATTGTTTAAGTTATGGTAATAAAGAAAACTGCATTTTAAGTGACAGGTCAGGACCCTTTGCAGTTGTGAAATGTGCATGTTTAATTAAAACAGACATTTAGGTTGATTTATACTAGAGCTTGTTTGAATCAGCTAGGCTAAAAACTGATTGCGACTTGAACTTAAATTTCCCCTTAAATTTATCTTTGAGAATGATTTAAAGTGTGATATGGAGCCCCCTCTGCTTTCAGTAGGGCAACACCATATTTGGACAGCAAAGGATGACACAGCTGACGGCAGTAACTAATAGGGTAGTCATTGAGGGACTGACAGAGTTCCTGGATTCACATATTAGTTCACATCACACTCTTACCAGACTGAAAACATGGTGGCCATACAGCCTAAGGGAACTGATAAGTACTGCATTCATTTACTCCTGATCAATTTTGACTTGTCATGATTTTAAAAAAAAATTAAGTCAGAACATCAACCAATGGCTCCAGGCATGGAGCCTCTCGCTCTCTCAAACAAAATGTTTTATATTATCTGAATGACAACTTACATAAATTAAGTTAATCAAATGACAGGGCATAAACCACAACTTCCTGATGTTCTTGTATTATCACTCACACATAACTTTGTTACTGCCAAGTACAATAATAAAAATATAAATCTGATAGATCCTGATACTGCAAATTGGGACTCATCAAATTATTTGATTAAAAATATTAATTATGGAGAAAAGGTAAATATGTGCTAGGTTTTCAGTTTGTATAATGAAGCTTGATAAATATACAGTCGCCATGATCAGAAACAAAGTAACGACCTACAGCTAATAACCAAAGAGTTCTCTTTGAGTGAATTCACTGTATTTTACAGTTGTAAGCACCTGCTCTGCTGCTGCAGTGTGTGTAGTACTTGTACTGTTTATCCAACATGAACATGCAAACTCACTTTTTTTTCTTGATGTTCATCTTGTCCCATAAACATAATCAGGACATAATAATAAGATTCCAAAAAATTAATAATAGGAATACCAAACACTCAGTCAGTATGAGGGAAATGAGAACTTGTAAATGTACTATTTGTGTCATTACTAGAGGGGTGGACCATACACACTCTGGTCCTGGTCCAGTCCAGCTGTAGATCGTCCAGTCAAGGAGGTGGACCAGTCCATGTATTAAAATATCTTTAAAATTAAATTAAATTGAAGTTTTTTTTATTTTGCTCATATTCTACATAATGTTTTCATTCCATATATTTGTTCAAGTAGTTAACAAAACTGTATATCACATACGATTAAGTGCGATTTGAAAATAGAAACTTATTAATCTTAGAATTTTAATGATTTAATATACAGAGGATATAAGCTTGTGAATTTAATGTATTTATTGTACAGAAATTGTTCTTATTATACTTCCATACAAAGTGATATGGAGATAAAGCATCAACACTGTGCAACATAGTAGGGGACAAAAATTCTAATGTTGAACATGTCACTTTAATCATAAGTTAAAAAAAGACACTTTACTGTTACTCCAAGAAAAAAAATATAATACTTGTATATAATTATACCATTGCCAATGCTTTTAATACATTTTACTTAGCTAAAGAGTCTTCTTTGTGAGGTTAATTACTCCTTGTCCATAGCAAGATTTGAAGGTTGACACTAAATCCATAAATTCATATTTGGCTTAACCCTTTTAGGTAGAGTGTACCAGACCGGTCTAAGCCGTCCAGTCCACACCTTTAGTCAATACCTTTAAACTAAGATTTTACACACAACCATATTTGTTTATTGCAATGAAATGCCTCAGAAGTGTGCCTTTTAAACTTCTTGTTGTAATCTGGCCATATTTTTCAGGCTAACTCTAATCAACACACTTCTGCTATATGCTCTATGTGTGTTTATTTTTTGCATGCTATAAGTGGTAGTGCTGATTTCTCACTTTGCAGTTGACCAGGTTAGCATGTGGATTGTGATGATGTGATTCCTGGTTACCATGGACAACTTTAATCTATGGTAAGCTTAACTTAAGTAACAGAGCCATAAATGCTAATGCCTAGCTTATATAAAGTAAGGCAGAATTTAATTAGGCACAAAGAAACCTAATCACAGCTGCTTGAATCTCAAAAACATTATCTAACTGTACAGTATTATGGGAATGAAAGTGTTTCTAATGAATAGGATCAGACTAAGGGCAAATATTGTAGTTTGTATTAAATACATAATGATAACCTGAAAGATGGATAAGCTGGTAACTCAACCTTGTCATCAGTGTACGATAAATTTGAGTCTGGATAAGAATTTTGTTGTTCCTAAATATGTTGTTTGTAGGAAGGAGCTAGTGGCTGTTTCTGAATTTGATCATGGTACAAAAAGTGTGCAATACCAAAAGAGTGAAACAGTTTATGTAAGACAGGGGCTAGTGAAAATAATAGACAGTAAAATAGGGAGGACAGATTGGAAACTGTGGCAGGAAGAAAAGGAATTAAAGGATTATCAGACATAACATCGAATAAGATATATAATTTGTGAATCAATAAGATAAATTCCACTCCAACTTCTTAGAATAATTGGTTAGGAATTACAGGATTATATAATCAAGAAGATTTTAAACAGATTTATAAAACAGTATATCAAATTTCTCTTGATATGTATATCACCGAGTTTCAGTTCATACATAATTATATACCAATACCAGAAAGCTACTCGCTTTTTAAGTGGAAACTTTTTGATTGTCCATATTGCTCTTACTGTCATCTTTATGACGAGACAATTACACACCTTTTTCTTAATGCTTTGCCTCTAGATATTTATATCTGAAAATACAGTCTTGCTTGAATTCATGTAATATAAGTTTCCTGGACTTTGAAATCATTTTAATTCTGTTTGAAATGATTCCAGTAATGAAAAATATGTTAATCAATCAACTGATTATCACTTATAAAATGACTGTTCATCATAGAAGTGGTGAAGAAAATGTTAACTTGTTTGAAAAGTTTAAGAATCAGTTGAAATACATATAGAAAGTAGAATATGTTATAGCTCATAAAAGAGAGAAATTATGTGTACACCTGAAGAAACAGGAAATGCTGCTCCCATATTTGTAGGAGTACTAAGATACCAGATGATAATTACATTTCTGTAAGATTACATTACTTTGTGTTGTACTGACCTGTATTTAAAAAAAAATAATGTAAAAAATAAAAAAAGTGTGTGTCATTAAAGAGCATGGTAATGGAAATGAAGACAAGAATGAGATACAGGAGTCTGACATAAAAAAAGGATATGCAGATACATGAAGTATTGAAGGAGGAAAAAGGGAAGTATGGATAAAAGGATGGATGGCCAGTATGTTAAAATTTTTTTTCCCAGGGGTTTATACACATATTTTCATATTTATGAGAAATTCAAGCAAACTGTTTAATAAAGCATTCATAAATTTTTTTTTATTGACTGAATGAAGTGAGTATTTAGGGTTATATTCATATCATTTTCAAACTAACACAAGTTTATAAAGATTTTCAAGTCTTACCTAATGATATAATGGGCAGTTATGGAAATAATGATGGATGTCTACTATTGAGGACCTACATCTGCAATTATTGTCAGTAATATGGCATTGAGATGAATGGTATTTTTAAACTGCTATATTTCAAAGTTATCCTCCTGTGAAGCAGCTGGTATTTTCTTTTTCCATAAAAAAATGTGCATTGGAGGTTTCAAGTTTGCAAATAAATGTCTCTCAAGGGTGCATGTATAATGTTACTGTATGTAAAGCTAAGTCCAGATTATTCCAAATTGTGATTGTGTTGGATAGGAATGATTGTTGGTAAAGTGATACAGAATCTATTTGCTGGAACTGAATTAATGTAAATTATACATCTTCTTAGACTGCACTGGGTGTGTATTTATCAAATTACACTGATACACTGGGGCTTCCTTTTTTGCTTGTCTTGATCAAGACTGGAGTGCTAGGCTACTTCATTTTTGGAAAAAGCATTCATTTTCAGAGGTGCAAAATATGCGTCCCGCAAAATATGTTTGCAGGACCTAAATTTTCTATGAAAAGGTGACAAAAGGGTGCACATGATACATCATTATCCTTCCAAGAAAATTTTTTAACAAGTTTGGGTAGAATATGATACTTGCCATGGTATCTGAAACTTTTTACAGTCTAATTTTACAAGCAAGAATGTGCTTCTCAGATCTCCATCTTTCTATTCACCACTGTCTCAGCAAGCCATTTTCCTATTAACCAGGGTCTCACAAAAAGCAGCTTCATTTGAATTGATATTTTGACAACAAATGCATGTTTCCAAAAACCTGGGAGTTTTCCAGATAATTAACAAATGTCAGATCACTGCAGTAAATTGTGAATAAAGCTATAATAACTGATAACAGCTTGTTATAGCCCACCAAGAAGTTCACTGAAAACATTCTATGATGAAAATAAGATATAAACTGGTAAAACCAAACTGCCATAGCACCAGAAACTTGGTCTTTCACATAAAATGCATTATAATATTGTAACCAGAAAGCTGAACTGCTTGTATACACTGTTAGAGTTACTATCTGGTAATACGAACTGGAAGTGGTAATACAACCTAATTAGCCTTAAGGCTTAAAACTTTAGGCTGAAGCTGATATAATTTACACATTGATAAGGCCTACATAAAACAATACAGGGGCGCAAAATATACTGCACAAGGTATAACTGACTCCGCAATCATTTATGCACAGTTCTATTCTGCGGGAAGAGCCCTCTATTTATAATATAAGCAATCTGTGGAGAGTTTAGTGTGCCGTATTAATGAAGCTGCAGTGTAGTGAAGGAAGAGGGGTTTGCCCGTCGTGGTCTGTGAAACCATTTGAGCGTGAACAGCTGTCATACACAAGTGACAGACCCACAAATGTTATGACATGGCGAGAAAATACCAACCTGATTGGCCTTGTTGATCTGTTTCTTAAGCCCTGCAAGCGACATTTTACTAAATTATCCTTGTTATAATTCCTCGTGTGTGTGTAATACGTTATCCGGTCTCCAACAGAAACAAAATCACAGCTCTATCACAGGAACACACCTCCTTGTCACGATCAAATGACCAATATTTGCCCGAGATGACGTGAAGGTACTTCGGACTGCAAGGGGAATCCCCAATTTCATTGGTCAAAATTGGGGCCGTTAAGCCAATGAGAATGTTGTATGTGACAGAGGCTCCCGCCTTATTTTAACCCTCTGGTGGTACAAGGAGAACCAGCAGATGTTGGACAGAGGCCATTTTACACAAAAAAAAGACGTTCTTGCCCTGTATTAACGTACAGGACCAATAAATATGGCTTCTGTTAAATCAGCTGAAGGTAAGTATACTAGGGCCTTTTAATTATTAATTCTCTTGATAGACCTTCCTCGCAGTTTTCGATCCATGATCAAATTCCCACTACCCAGCTTGCTGTCATTTGCCGATTTTGGAAGCGCAAGCGGCAAAGCACATTGGCCATTATCTTATTATTGTCAGTTGATGCACATGTATGGATGTTTTTATTATAAGTTGGTATCTCTAGTTGATGTAGGATCAAGTTTGCTTTATTTTAGTATTCACGAGTAGTGGCGCCCGATTGTAAAGTGCACGGGCGTTGATTAGTGTGGGTCTCACTATAGTCCGTTCCTAGCTGTGCCCCTGTCCACCTGATTTTTCGCGATTATCTCTACATAAGATAAAATTGGCAAACAAAATTTGCACCATTGGCATGAAGAGGCAAAAGGGTAATTTTTGGTACCTTACCTACTCACAATATAAATGTTATTTACTTTACGGCCTGGTTGACATGTCTCAAATATATATCCGTGCCCGTGGTTCATGGCGTCCCTTATTTGCGGCCATTGTTTATCCTCCTTGGATATTGATATAAAGTAATGTGACGTTACAGTGAAGCACGTGCACGCAGAGAATACAAGTCTCGCTGTAGGCAGAGGTCGGCAGCGCTTGATTATTGGTTCCGTGAATGTTGGTGCCTCTTTAGTACGTCACGTCTATTATGACGTCATCACTGTCCCCTGATATGCCCATTTAACAGATTAGTGGCAAGATGTCGCTAAAGAATAGACTAGTTACTCATAAAATGGTTTTAAATTGTTTACAGGAAAATTACATAAGGTAGGCTATTATTTCCATATTAGTTAATTACGCTTTTTCCTTTTTCTTCCCCAAGGTCAAACAGTTTTGGCGTTCTTTGATTCACAGATAAATAATCGCGAAAAAACAGGTGGACAGGGGTACTGGAATGGACTATAATTTGATGAAAGGAGATGGAAGATAGTTTAAATCACCAGTAAAATTAATATTTACTTTAAAAATTCATAATGAACCATTATTTACTGTATAACTTACATATATGGTAATCATAAATCAATTCTCTTAAGATCTATTTACTTTAATACACTTTCAGTATACATCTGAATTATGTCCCCTATCACTTATATAGACTTGTACCCTGCCTCATAAAGAAAGTCACTGGCCAAACCTAACATATTCTCATTGTGTGTGTCTGCATGTTAATTCAGAATAAAAAAAACATTGCATAGCTTATAAGTTATATGCATGTTATTCTCTTAAGATATAATATTTGTAATCACTGCATGGTTAGGTGCGTATATAGTGACCATAGTTTTTATATTTATAATGTATATTTTTAGCTCAGCTGACTATAAGTCATCTGAGCTATAGTCATGGTCCATTGTCTGTCCGTCCGTCTGGATGTCCGTCCGTAAGACTGGCACGTTTCGACACCGTTGGACCTACGAATCTGAATTTCGGCATACAGTTAGATGTCCCCATAATCTCCTACCATGCCAAAAATTTGGTCAATAGGACTTCGTTCCTTTGAGATATTAAGGAAAAACCTCAATTTTTGATTAGAAATCTATTTTCACACTTCAGGACTGCCTAATATCAAAACCACTCATCTGGTTTTCTTCATATTTACCATAAATATTCCTCTATATAGTTCCTATGTACATGCCAGATATTAAGTCAGTATTATATAATTTAAAAAAGTTATGGGCCCAAACATAATGGACTTTGTAAAAAAATCAGGAAGATATTTGGTCACTTAAGACCAAAAATGTTAAAGGTAGGGACTTTTTTTCAGTAATACAACTTTAATTAATAAAAATTTAATTGTATACCAAAAATTAGATCAAAATTTGTTAAATTTTTTTAAATATTGGCAAAAATATAAAATTGGTACCTTAAATTTTGCCAAACTTTGGCCATGGCACGTTTTTTTCCTGTAAGTACTGTGGGTTTAATTTTCACACCATGTATACATAAGGATTTAATCTGTAAAAATCTGAAATTTGAAAATAAAAGCTGCAAAATTAGGCTAGTTATTGAATTTTTTTGGAGGCTCTTGTTGTATTCCCTTACATTGTCAAGCAGTCCACTTTGATGACTGTAGGTCATTCAGTGCACATCTCTATGCTCCCCAGGCTGTTGACATAATTTTAGATGTCCCCAAAATCTTCTACCATACCGAAAATTGGGTCATTAGGACTTTGTTCCTTCGAGATATTAAGGAAAAAACTCTGTTTTCCATAAAAAAAGCCATTGTTACACTTCAAGGCTGCCTAATATCAAAACCACTGATCTGTTTTTGATCCTATTTAGTAATCACATTCTTTTATACATTTTCTATGAACATACCAAAAATTAGGTCAGTATTGGGTATTATTTTGAAGTTATGGGCCAAAACATAATGCAATTTTTAAAAAAATCAGGAAATATATTTACTCACCTAACATGAGAATTGCTGAACCTAGAGACTTTTTTTCAGGAATATAACTTTATTTAATCAAGATTCAATTGTTTACCCAAAATTAGATCTGAATTTTGCAAATTTTTCAAGTTATTAGCATAAATAAAAAATCAATACCTTAAATTTTGTCCAACTTTGGCACTGTTGATTTAATTTTCCCAGCATATATGCATAAGGATTTAATCTTTTAAAATCTGAACATTCAAAAGAAATTGATTGGAATGAATAGCTTTTATTCATGTTTTCATACACCATGTCAAGTGTTGTTACATCTAGCCCACCTAGTAGTACAGCCTTAACTTGCATTATGTAACCCACCCCAGGCAGCTTACCTTGGCCCAGCTTGGCCACTACTAGCAGGCTTCCCCTTTGCCCTGCACTTATCCCCCCCCCCCCCAGCTGGTGCATAAACTAGATGAATGTTATAATTTTTCTGTATTTTATTTTATTCTTGGACATGCTACATTTTAGATTTTGTATTGTACCACCAGGGTTACAATGATTAAAAGTGTACATTTAATTGTGTCCACAAAGTGGTGTATTGCTGTGAAAGTGTGGATGTTCATGAGATAAGTAATTCCTTACTTCAGAAGAGTAAAAACTTCACCAGGTGTGAAATTGACTATTAATTCCAGTAATTAATTAAAACTGGGATAGTAATTAGCACAATGATATTGTTTGTCCCTCATTCAACCAACAGTGTGTATACTTTATTTGAAAAGATGTTTTATTTTATCAAATTTAATTTTATTTTATTTTGGTGGATAAAATTAAGCATGTCCTGAAAACTCCAGTGTGCAAAACTTTTTAATAGTGATTCAAGGAATATTCTTGTAGATGCCATGTTGTGGCATTATTTTCTTTTAAAATCAGTTTGAACATTTATGATTTAAAAATAATAAAATATATGTGTATGCATAATATGACCCAACTTTTGCAACAATTCTAATATTTTAATTTTTATTTTCAGGTTTTTTAATTAAAAATTTATAAACCTGTAAATAAAAAAAATGATTCAGATAAAAACTTCTTAATGGAAAAAGTGGATCTGCTTAAAAAAATAGGATTATATTTAAACTTAAATGCATTATTCTCTTGAAAGTGAAATAAAGGTATTAGTCCATTCTGTCCACTTGCCTGTCCAACTATAAATTTTCGTATGCAACACAGTATCTCAAAACTTTTACTGTTTTTCTTCATGACAGTCTTGTCAGTATTAGTTTGCAATCATATATTTAGAACTTTACTATAACCAAGTAGGAGGGCCCCTCTCCTCTTAGCTTTTCATATTCTTATATAAATGAAAAACATTACAATAGAATATTTCTACATCCACCTTCGTGCTGCCCTCACTTTTCCCTTCTCCGGACCCCATCCCAAAGTCAGCCTCAGTAAGCAAGAACAAGATGAATCAGATATATTCATACTTTAATATTTTGTATAACTATTTGTCCATAGGTACCTATGTACATGCCAGAAATTATGTCAATATTGTGTAATATGTAGACATAGTGGGCATCACAATAATGTACCTTGTCAAGACTAAAGAGATATTGTGTCATACAGTCACATATTCATAAATCACTTTATCAGCATAGTTAATCATAACATCATATCTGTCAAATTGAACACTTGCAGACTACCATACACTTTAGATCCTACAACAAATAGCCTTATCATCATTCTACTACTGCTTATTACTGCTGTCATTGCATTCATATTTGCTCAAATATATCACAATTTTCAACCCCTCCTAAATAAATAAAAAATAAACCACTTTATTTGACTCTATTAATCCATCAGTCAGGTAATTTCATTTATCATTTACTCACATATTACATTACATTTCTTTATAATAGCCTAACATGTACATGATATTCATAAGCTTTATCGACTCAATATAGTATCACAGTGGAGAAGCATTTATAGTCCAATCATGATCAGCTGAGCTCCGTGACCCATGGGTCCCTTGTTTTTATTTTCAGTATACTGTTACTGTATATAAAATATTGCTTCAATTTTTTATCATATAATCTTAAAATTCAATTAAAGGTATATATGAAGAGCCATTACGCTGTGTATGGTGTGCCATGCCACATATTTGTATTCCATCTCTCCTTATATACTTATAAAATATAAAAAGATGTATCTGTAATCATATTTTTATGTTTCAGCACAGCATATGTTAAGCTCACAGACCAGTTCTCTTCTTGTGTATAATGGTAATATAACAAGCATCTGTGATTGTAGGGTACCAGTCTTCACAAAACAATGGGTATAATTGAGACAACCTGGCTGGAACTAAACTTACTACTTCTGAATATTACTAACCTGTTTTGTTACCACAGTTATATTTTTGATAAAACAGTTAAAAACATTTGGAAAATTATGAAATTTTGAAGTAAATAATTATTTTAACTGTTAGTTCAAATCCTCTTTCACTTTCTTTCATCTTCTTTCATGCTCTTTCATCAAATTAGTGAGACCGACAAGTGTGGGTACCTGATTAGTGTTCACTGATCATTTTGCTGTTCACAGAGAATTCACCATGTCAGTGCCGGTTACCACTGAAACACCCCAAAAGGCAAAACAGGATTTTGAGCCTTTTAGCATTGAAACATATAAGGGTTAAGGTACCCAAGGCACCACTTTAGTTTAGGGAAACACCCTTAAATATCCAGAATTCACGTAAATGAATAAATAATAGGTATGCTATAGGTCCAGCCACTGATCATACAGGCCAAACTTCTTATGAGCATGCCCAATGACAATGCAGGACATATCAGGTCAGACTAATCACCCAATAAGACCCCATTGGACCCAATAAGACCCAATTGGACCATGTTAAATACAAATAACCCTTTATGAATCATATTTTCTCTTCAGATTATTACAAAAAAAGGTCTAATTTAATGTTTCAATTATGTTTTTTTTTACAACAAAAATACAATCGGTAACTCGTATTTTATATTGTGATAAGGTAGCCCCTTATATTTCTGTAAATATGAAATTGGAAATTAATATAAACGAAGTGTCTAGAGCTACGGACACAATTGCCCCAGAGCTAAAGGTCCCAGAAATAGCTGGGTACCACTTATGTAATTAAATGAAGAGCACATACAGACATCGGCATTATGAGAAATACTGTGCAATTTATGGATAACTTTAAAGTTATTAGCCTACATGCAAACAGAAATTTATGAGCCTAATAAAGTCCATTATATTAATCAGTTTTCATTAATTTCTTAACCTGTTAAACTAGAAGTAGGCCTAATTATATTTTCATAAAATCATATAAAAATGGACTTCATCTCAAAACTATATAAACAATGAACATATGTAGTTCTTTTGTTTGAACGTTTATCTGTGAGTACATATATTTCAAATTGCTTAGGTCACGGTCAGTTTTCAATCAAGTAGTTGGCTTCTGTCACATTTTATGAAAATTTGTTGTTAGTTTTGCAAATCTCTGGGTCTATGTGTATTCTAAAATTTATAGAAAGTCCTAAATAAAGTGCTACAGTTAAATAAAATCTATATAAATTTTTTAATGACACAACAATAGCAAATGTTCTGGTAGGTTCGTCAGTCAGTGCTGGAGAAATATCTCCGATAGATGTGTCCGGCAGTGTCAGTGCGCATGCTCATAGGAAGTGCCGAAACTTTAGCCTATATGATCGGTTTCCGGGTACAGACCTTTAGCAACAGCCTAATATAAATAATAATCCCATTTCAAACATGCACAAATACCCATCAAAAGGAATGAAAAATTTAACCAAGCAGACCCAATCGTACCTTTGAATATAAAGATATTCCTTTATAAAATATTTTTCACAAAAGGAAACAAAAATTTATTTTTTCATAATGAAAGCAGTATATTGAGATGTTACATCCTTTCTGACAAATTGATAAGGGGGGGGGGGGGGGCAGCAAACTACATATTAAAGAGCCTTCTAAATAAATATACATATATATGTATATATATATATATATATGTATACATCAACACAATTATACTCAGTAGGAAAAAGGACCCTAGCAGACCAAATCAGACCTTGGTATGTAGCCACTTTCTTTTACTGATTGAAGAAAACACACAAATTTCAGTCCAATTACAAACTCACAATAGATGACATCTTAGTTTTTATGATGAATTTTGTTTTTACTCTCATGTCTAAAGTTTAAACATTAAGTTTTCCCATTTTTAGCTCAGCTGACTATAAGTCATCTGAGCTATAGTCATGGTTCATTGTCCGTCTGTCTGTCCGTCCGTTCGTAAGACTGGCATGTTTTGACACCATTGGACCTGCGAATCTGAAATTCGGCACACAGTTAGATGTCCCCAAAATCTCCTACCATGCCGAAAATACCTTCGAGATATTAAGGAAAAACCTCAATTTTTTTATTAGAAATCTCTTTTTCACACTTCAGGACTGCCTAATATCAAAACCACTCATCTGGTTTTCTTCATATTTACCATAAATATTCCTCTATATAGTTCCTATTTACATGCAAGAAATTAAATCAGTATTATTTAATTTAAAAAAGTTATAGGCCCAAACATGATGAACTTTGTAAAAAAATCAGGAAATATATTTGGTCACTTAAGACCAAAAGTGTAAAAGGTAGGGACTTTTTCTCAGTAATACAACTTTAATTAATCAAAATTTAATTGTATACCAAAAATTAGATCAAAATCTGTTTAACTTTTTTAAATATTAGCAAAAATATAAAATTAGTACCTTAAATTTTGCCCAAGTTTGACCATGGCACGTTTTTTTTCCTGTAACTGCTGTGGATTTAATTTCCAAAGCATCTTTTTATTTGCAGTTGATCAAAAACTGTTGATTTCATTCAAGTTTTAAAGCACCATGTCACATATTGTTTACATCAAGCTAGTGTTATGCAGTGAGCTAGAGCTCAGCTCCCCAGCTTCAGCTCTTAGTTCCTTAAATTTGGCTCCAAAACCCCCTACCATGAAAAGAATTTGGTCACTAGGACTTAATTCCTTTGAGATATTAATGAAAAACTTCATTTTTCCATTAAAAACCCATTGTTACACTTAAAGACTGCCTAATATCAAAACCTCTGGTCTGACTTTGATCTTATATAATATACATATTTTTCTATATATTCGCTATGCACAAGTTGACCTTTCATTAAATTATGCACGCTTGAGGCGAGGTATACACTGGGGCAGCCAGGCAGCTAATGCCCAGCCACAATTGATCAAGGTGTCCAACCCAACTCATCTAATAGTTGTTATGAAAAACAACACAACAATAAATTAATAAATTTATATTGGATTTTAATAACAAATAAAAGAAAAATTAATAAAAAGGAATTTGTTAGTTGATGAGTAACAGAAAATTTACTTGCAGTTACTGATGATGTAAGAAACTTGTATGGATGGATAGAATGTTAATGTCAGTGTTATTCCAAATAAAACCATGCAAATACTGGACATGGTGCAAATGCTTTGCAAATGTATTTGAATACGAATATGAATATGTACTGCATTAAGAAATTTTATTGCATAAGAGTGGGAATTCCTGTAAAAATGAAAGTATTTGAATACCAGTGCAGATACTTTCAAAATGTATTCATGAATGCATTCATGAATATATTCTATGATATTATTTTAATCATCATTTCTTTTTTATTTTATTTTAAAAAATCATATGATTTTTTTTTTTTTAATAAAAATTATATTGGCACAATATTTGTTATTAAATTTTAATAAATAGTTAAACTCTTTTATTATAAGTTATATATAAGTTATATGGCCAAGTCAAAATCTGTGTGACAATAGCACTCCATTTGTTAATAAAATAAATGAAATCAATCCTCTTCCTTGTCTCTTGATACTATCAAAATCATTCGTATGCTAAACACCACCAACTCATAATAAAGCTTACATTTATTACCACACAAAACCAGCATGTGGCTCATTCCCAAATTATATTTTTTATCATATATAACAGCTGAGCGCCGTGACCCATGGGTCCCTTGTTTCCTGAAAACGTTTGTGTATGTCATGGCTAATAAGTCTTCTTGTTGTATTTTGTCCAATATATGTATTTGGAATAAATGTATATATTTCATTAAATGCAACACATTCACTTAATTACAGTTATACAAAGTTATCTATAATCACTGTGGTTAGTCAGTCATGCAAAATTTATCAGTAGATAATTTAAATCCCTTTGTGGTCAGTCAACCATGCCACAGAGTGCCAGGGAAGGTCATCAGCTCACACTGTCACAAGATGTGTTAATGTGGACCCTCCACACCTACCTGGGAGCTCCCTCATTTGAATGGCAAAACCGCAGGCTTCAGCATTATTCTGTAAACTTCATAATACAACCATAGGAATAACTATCATGTTTAAAATTAAATATCAAAATAATTTCATTCATAAAAAAAAGTGATAACCAAAATTAAACCATTTTGTATGTTAATCTAAAGGGATAAGAGGGTTATCTAAAATTTATATATTCAAGTCCTATTTTGTCTGAATGGGACTGATACGCATATTCAACATTTTCACATCTTGTGCCTGTATTTGTCTCCCGCTCTGCAGATGAGGAGGACATTGTTTTGGGTTTGTCTGTCTGTCTCTCTGTATGTCCGTAAGGTTTTGTTTCTGTGCGATATCTTACCTAAATATTATCCAATTTCATCCAAATTTGGGTCAGTGATTGCTTTCATGCTTACCCTGGTTGGGATTGGTTTAGGGATGTCTGGTTTCTGTCTGTCTATCTATCTGTCACTTTGTCTGTCTGTCAGGTTTTTGTTTCCGTGCGATAACTTTCCTTAATATTATCCTATTTCATTCTAATTTTGGTCAGTGATTGCTCTCATTCTTACCTTGGTTGGGATTGGTGTTTGGGTGTCTGGTTTCTGTCTATCTATCTGTCACTTTGTCTGTCTGTCAGGTTTTTGTTTCCGTGCGATAACTTTCCTTAATATTATCCTATTTCATTCTAATTTTGGTCAGTGATTGCTCTCATGCTTACCTTGGTTGGGATTGGTGTTTGGGTGTCTGGTTTCTGTCTGTATGTCTGTCACTTTGTCTGTCTGTCAGGTTTTCATATGTGACAACTTTTCTAAATATTATCCTATTTCATTCAAATTTTGGAACAGCCACTTGCTCTTTAGTCTAATGCTTACCTTGGTTGGGATTGTTTTTAGCTCAGCTGACTGTAAGTCATCTGAGCTATACCGATCACTCTTTGTCCGTCTGTCTGTCTGTCCGTCTGTCTGTCCATTAATCAGGCACAAATCGTGACCACTAGACCTAGAATCTTGTAACTTGAGATTCTAATTTTTAGAACCTTTAAAAATGTGAACATCTGTTAACAGGGCACAAATCATATGGACTGGACCTAGGATCTTCATTCTTAACACATTGAGAGACCTATGAAAAGTATCCATGGAAACCAGAAATTAGGTCTCTGTTACCCATATCCTACGCGCTATGGGCCCCAATTCCCCCCCCCCCCCCCAGAATAGTAAAAAATTTCATACAAAAACTTCAATATCTCATTAAATACATCACTGATGGTCATGATTTTTGGCATACCTATTGATCATGAGATGTTTCATCAGTTTCTGCAGACTGGTGGCGCCACCTGTGTTTTTTTATTCTTAACGAATTGTTTTTCTCTATTTTTGAGACCTTTAAAAATGTAAACATATGTTAACAGGGCACAAATCGAAAGACTGGACCTAGAATCTTCATTCTTGACACAGTGAAAGACCTATGAAAAGTCTCCATGGAAACCTGAAATTAGGTCTCTGTTACCCATATCCTTTGAGCTATGGCACTCCAAAGTACAGCTCAGAATAATGGAAAATTTGATACAAAACTGAAGTATCTGAACAACTAATGCAGAGATCACCAAAATTGTTTGCATGGATATTGATCATGGAGTGCACCTGTATTTGTTCAGCTTTTTTTACGAAATCATAACAAATCATAACAACTTGTCCTAGAATCTTCATTCTTGACACACAGGGAGACCCATGAAAAGCCTCCATGGAAACCTGAAATTAGGTCTCTGTTACCCATATCCTTTGAGCTATGGCACTCCAAAGTACAGCTCAGAATAATGGAAAATTTGATACAAAACTGAAGTATCTGAACAACTAATACAGAGATCACCAAAATTGTTTGCATGGATATTGATCATGGAGTGCACCTGTATTTGTTCAGCTTTTTTTACGAAATCATAACAAATCATAACAACTTGTCCTAGAATCTTCATTCTTGACACACAGGGATACCCATGAAAAGCCTCCATGAAAACCTGAAATTAGGTCTCTGTTTCCCCTATCCTTTGAGCTATAGGACTCCGAAGTATCCCTCAGAAAAATGGACAATTAATACACAAGCTGAAGTATCTAAACAACTAATGCAGAGATCACCATGATTCTTTGCATGGATATTGATTATGGAGTGTTTCATCAGTTTCTGGAGACTGGTGGTGCCCCCTATATTTTATTCAATTTTTCGAATTTTTTCCTCTATTTTTGAGACCTTTAAGGATGCTGCCATCTGTTAACGTGGCACAAACTGTAACAACTGGACCTAGAATCTTCATTCTTGTCTTGCAAGGAGGCCCATAAAAAGTGTCTGTGGAAAACTGAAATTAGGTCTCTGTTACTCGTATCCTTTAAGCTAAAGGACTCCGAAGTATCCCTCAGAATAATGGAAAATTTGAAACAAAAGCTGAAGTATCTGAACAACTAATGCAGAGATCACCATGATTCTTTGCATGCATATTGACCATTAGGTGTTTTTATTAGTTTCTGCATACTGTTGGAGCCACCTGTATTTTTTACGCATTTTTTCCTCTATTTTTGAGATGTATAAATATAGACACTAACTTGGCCTGTTGGTTAATCTGTTTGATGCTTCAGTTGAATGGGTATATACTACCATTCAGATGATAAAATTTCCTTTTGCGAATCTCTTCCCATTCAACTGAGCGTCATGACCCATGGGTCACTTGTTGGAGTGTCTGGCTTCTGTCTATCTGTCTGTCACTCTGTCTTGTCTATCAGGTTTACTTGTCTGTCCCATTACTTGCCTAATTATTATCTGATCAATCAAACTTTGGTCAGTGATTGCTCTCATGCTTACTATGGTTGGGATTGGTTTTGGAGTGTCTGGCATCTTTGTCTGTCTGTCTGTCACTCTGTTTGTCAGTCGATCAGATTTTCATTTCCCTGCGATAACTTTCCTAAATATTATCTGATGTCATTCAAATTTTGGCCAGTGATTGCTCTCATGCATACCCTTGTTGGGATTTGTTTTGGAGTGTCTGGATTTTCTCTGTCTGTCACTTTGTCTGTCCATCTGTCAGGTTTTCGTTTCCCTGCTATAACTTTCCTAAATATTATCCGATGTCATTTAAATTTTGGTCAGTGATTGCACTCATGCATACCCTAGTTGGGATTTGTTTTGGAGTGTCTGGCTTCTGTCTGTCACTCTGTCCGTCCTTTATCAAGCATGAAAAACAACAAGATCCCAAAGCGGGGGACATTATTTCCACGAATTTGCTTGTTTTGTTTTTTCTGTCATATGAATTTGTATATTTGTTGTAATTGGGTCTTTTTTCTACTAGAAATTGTGTACTAGTACAATAATTATATGTCCTTGTGTTTGTAATGTGACTAAAATTTGTATTTTATAGATTTGTAAGAAAGGTTGAACATCTCAGTACAGTTTTCCTCTAGTGAAAATATTTTTAAGGGATATCTTTATATTCCATGGTCTGATTGGGTCTGCTTGGTTTAGTTTTTCATTCTCTTTTGGTGGGTATTTGTGCATGTATGGAACAGGATTAAAATTTATATTATATTCCCAATTTTACATATATACAGAAATGTATAGGTGCTACAGATTGTATTTTTGTTGTAAAAAAAACATAATTGAAACATTAAATAACACACTTTTTTGTAATTATCTGAAGAGAAAATATGATTCATAAAGGGTTTTTTGTATTTAACAAGGTCTGATGGGGTCCAATGGGGTATGATTGGGTCCAATGGGGAACAATTGGGTCGGTTTGGGTGATTAGTCTGACTAATCAGATAATGAACAGTTACAGATCGAGTTCACGTTTTTGTCCCGGTTGACCTACTTTTGACTGTTTGACAGCACCCTAACATTGAAAAATCTTGGTCAAGTTCGAAGATGGGTGACCTTGAAGTATTTTTCTTTGTTTTAGAGCTGATTATATAAAAACACTTAAGAGCTTAAACCTGAGGAACTATTGGGTGGATTTTCATAAAACTTGCTTTGATTATTGGGACTGATGGTCTGTACCTACTGCACAATTTTGGTGGTGCCACCTACAATTTTGGATTTTTTATATATGAATTTTTATTGGATTTTTCACCTTTCACCTTGTTAGCAGGATATTTCTTAAAGGATTTGCTGTAGGAATTTTTATTTCTTCGGTGAAGATGTATATCAACAAAATCTTGGTCAAGTTCAAAGATGGGTGATCTTGACCTACTTTTCAAGGTCATAGAGCTTAGAATAGAAAAAAAAACTTAGGAGATTATTTTTCAGATAGCAATTGGTTGATTTTTATTAAACATGGTACATACCTCTCCAATTTAAATTTATAACTGATAAGCTTTTGCTAATATTCTAGTTTCGCAGTGCAATGCTGACAGATACTGGCTTATTTTTTGTTCTGTTGGCGCATAATGACCACTTTCACGTTTCTTCCCTGTTGACCTATTTTTGACCATACAACAGATCCTGAACATAGAAAATTTCATGAAAAATAGAATTTTTTATGAAAAATACACATGTATGGACTTTTTTCACAGTTCCTTCAGATAATGGCCTGATTTTTGGTGGGTTGCTTGATAATGCCCCGTTACAGATCGAGTTTGCATTTTGTCCTGGTTGATCTACTTTTGACCAAATGACAGCACCTGAACTAAAAAATTTTAAGGCGGGGCCATTCGTGTCATTCCGACACATCTAGTTTATTTCCTGTTTGCAGATAGGCAAAGAGCTTGATAAAGTAAACCATGCCTATCATACTCAAAAAAAGGGAACACTCTAATTTACAAAGATTACAGGAAATGCCTGTAAGCAGTTTAAGAAAGAAATAAGGGAAAAGGGGCAACTGTGAAAAAGATTTCAGGATCTTTGGGCTACCATTTTAGGTTCACTTTCAACTTTTTTTCTGGAATATATCACATCTTTTTCTGATTATGCAAATATTTTACTCAATTTTCATAAGTGGCCTTAATAGTTTGCATGTAAAACTGTCAAATTTCACCTTAAAAGTGATAAATAGGACAAAGTGCTCTGTTCAGTAGTTAGATATTATACATTAAAAAAAATCAAAGTCACCAAATTTCTTTAAAAAAAGTAGAAAATGACAAGCTGCATCTCCTTATGTTTAACTTATTATGGAGCAATAAATTTCAATATAAATTTAGTACCCTGTGACTTTTTAGATATGAAGTTCTGTGACAAATAATTTGGCATATCTCAACAAAATTGAAGAACTGGCAATCTCAGAAAACATGGATGTATGTAACTTTCTTTTTGACAATGGTTCAATAAGATATGTAAGATGCTCATATGTGTTGGTAAGTGGATAAAGTGAGACATTTAAGGGTTTAATAATGTTTATCTTTTTATCTGTAAGACTTCACTGGTATTTATGAGTTGAAAGGGTGTAAGTGGACATTATTTCGCAGAAAATTTAATACACTAAAATTTCATTTGACTTACTCAAGTTTTGGCCTAAATATAGACAAATGCGCCCCCCAAAAGATCTTCAAAGTTAGTTCTGTGTCCTGTTTATAATAAAAAAAACATTTTTACACAATACACTCTTATTTGAATACTGCACTTCCACCCTTTTTTTATATGGTAACGAGTTAAATGTTGGTCTTTTGTTCAGCTTAAACTGTTTACTAGATTCTTATGTAAATATTGATATCTATTGGAGCCACTAGGTGGTAGCATAAGTAAATAGCTTCTGTTCCTGCATTTATTTATGTATTTCTCATATTTATTATATGAGATGTTAAGATGGTACTGCTTAGATATTCAGTATTCAACAGGTTCATTCAGGTCTTTCAGTAACCAGCAGTTAAGCATCTTCAGTCTTGATAAAAATAAGCTTGAACTAAACTTCAGTTAAATCATACTTATGATTCTTATTTTAAAGTAATTTTACTGGCAGGACTGAAGCCTGGTGAAACCCTGGTTATTGATTGACAGATGTATCTTTTATTTTTTCTTTATATCCATATCTTGACGGGGAACATGAGACATCCATTGTTAAACATAATGGAAAAAGAGCAACTTGTAAGACATGGAATCGGATGACTGTATACCATTCATACTTGAAATAAAACACTCGTGGAACTTTTTAAATTTTGGTATAGAAAATAATTTTATGAATTGGCAGAAAATGCTGGCCAATGATCATTGTTCTGGGTTAGTCTGAACTCTTTTACCATCAAGTGAGGCATAAGACAGTGCTGCCGCCTTGCAGAAATGCAGCATACATTTTTATTTAACATTGCTCAGATGCTTTTACCTTGCACTCTGCCACAAGAATATTTAACAGTATTAAATGGATGTGATATCTGATGATCATGGATGATAATAAAAAGGAACAACATAATGTCTTGTAGTTTACTCGCATAAGAACCAGATTGATTTTTTTTCTATATCCAGATCCTGTCCTTGTGACTCCACCTGCGAAGAAATTCAAACAAGGTAAATTTATCAAACATACTTTCTTATAATTACTTACACATATATCCTATTATTCATGCTCCTTATGGATCATGTTTCGAGGAAAATCTTCTAGCTGTAAACAAATTTTATTTTATTTTTTTTTAAAGAAATGTTAAAGACACTTTTCTTTCACCAAATTTTTTTTATGTATTGGAAAACAAAAAAAATTCTTTCTTTTTGCACAGATGTTTGACTTGTTTCTTTTCCTCATATATATAATTATTTGCTTTTCTTACATAATTTAGTGCATTTAATTTGAACTTTTATATGAATTTGAAGGTCTTTATGAAAGTACATGTATATTTAGTAGGACCATCCACTTTTAAGTGCATCTATTTTGAATTTATTAAAGTTTGTGTTAGAAGATGTGCTTAGTATAGAGCGCCATTGATTCAGCAGTTATCTAAGGCCAAAAAAAATTAAAGGTATGGTTCTCAGGCACAGCCCGCATCAATTTTTAACCCCCGCATCAAAACTTTTTATTTTGATTTTCAATAAAAAATTTTTAATTTGAGCTGCTGCCGCTCCGAATTTCTTTCAAGAGGATAAAACCATACAATTTCCCTTGTTTTGTAGTGCTTTTACTTATTTAGCAAAATAAAACTGTTATTTTCTTGCTTTACCCTTATCATTTGACATTTTTATGGAAACATACCAAAAAATTTAAAATAAAGAAAGCGCCCGCCCGCATTGATTTCTGAAAAAAAGTGCCTGAGAACCATACCTTTTTTTTATTTTGGCCTAATGAATTACAGTTTCTGGTGTGTCATTTAGGTTTGTTTTCCCTTAGCAGGGATGGGGCCAGGTACTTGTACCTGTACCTAGGTACACATTTCAGAGTACCTGTACCTGCCGGTCATGAGTAGGAAGTACCTTGTACCTGTACCTGGAACTAATACCTGTACCTGGTACAAGGTACTCCAGGTTCATTATTTATATTTTCATTTTATTACGTTTTTTTCTCTTTCAGTATTAAAATTGATTATCTGTAGTGTAAAATAATCAGCAAGCCATCAGTGTGATAATATACTTTATACTTATATTTAGAATTTTCTTCAGCTAACGACTTCAATATTGTTTGATAGAAAAAAAAGGCATATTAACTTGCATATATATGTGAATTTATGCCACTATTATTATCTTTAAAAAACGTCTTTGAAGTAATCATAAAATTAATGTACCTGTACCTAGGTACTTCTAAAGTACCTGTACTTGTACCTAGGTACTCTGTGAAAATCAAGTACCTGTACCTGTACCTGTACCTGGCCAATTCACCTGTACCTGGCCCCAACCCTGTCCCTTAGGTTTTACACTTGTCCTCCTGCTTAAATTTAATTCAAAATTTTACTTTTAGGAACTTTACCATTCAAAGTATTAGACCCAAAGAAAGTGCCATCACCCCCTCAGCTTACTCCAAACAGTAAGAAACGCAAGCTGTCAGCAGAAAATGGACTTCCTCATCCTCAGAAAAAGACACCCCGTCACTCGCTTGATGCAATGCCTAGACCACTTATTGTTGAAGAAAAAGAAAATGAAGTTACATCAACATCTGAACCAGCAGGCTGCAGAAAGCTGTCCTCTATACAGAGGGGGACCCCACCTGTCCGTCCTGTCGGTCTAATGGATAAATATGTCAGGACTACACAGCAACAGGAGATTTCTACCTCCTCCACTGAAGATGTGATATGTCTGGATGATGACAGCAGCAGCAACGAGGGAGTGTCCAGCATGCATCACGAGACATGCAGTGATAACGCTAGCTGTAATGAGGTACTGATAACACACACTCAGGCAGCATCCAGCTCCCAAGGACAGGCTGATGCTCACACTACAGAAGAGCGTGAATGTAAACTTGTGGATGTAGCAGAAGAAACTCCAGTAAGTACCTCCCCAGATGCTGCAGCAGCACCTGTCAGCACCACAGAACCCTCCCCAGAGAAGGCTGATGTTGCCACTCCTCCCAATACTCCAACTGGAGAAGACCGATCTAAAAAAACTGATGCTGAGTCTCCAGTTTTAGCTGATGTCAGCCCTTCAGGATCACCGTCAGGGGAAGCTTCAGCATCAGAATCTCCTACATCAGATACAAAAAAGGTCAGAATTTTTAAGCATAGCTGACTATAAGTCTGAGCTATAGTTGTGGTCCTTTGTCTATCATCTGTCCTTTAACAGGGCACGTTTTAAAACTGTTGGTCCTATGAATCCAAAACTTTGCATACAGTTAGATGTCCCCAAAGTCTCCTATATGCCAAAAAATTGGACTTCGTTCCTTCAAAATATAAAGGAAAAACCTCCGTTTTTCCATTGAAAAGCCATTGTTACACCTCAAGGCTGCCTCATATCAAAACCACTGATCTGTTTTTTAACATATTTAGTATTCCTATTGTTCCATACATTTTCTGTTAACATACAAAAAATTAGGTCAGTATTGAGTGTTGTTTTGAAATTATGGGCCCAAATATAATGCAGTTTTTTTAAATCAGGAAATATATTTACTCAACATATGAATTGCTGAAGCTTGAGACTTTTTTTTCAGGGATATAAATTTATTAAAGCAAGATTCTATTGTTTACCCAAATAGATCTGATTTTTGCACATTTTTAAAGTTATAAGCCTACAGAAAAAATCAATACCTTAATTCTTGTCCAACTTTGGCTATGGCACACTTTTTCCCTGTAAGCACTGTTGATTTAATTTTCACAGGATATATATATAAGGATTTAATCTTTCAAAATCTTAAATTTCAAAGGAATTGATTGAAAAGAGAAGATTTTATTCAAGTTTTCATACGCCTTGTCAAGTGTTGTTCACATCAAGCCCACCTAATAGCAGAGCTTTCACTTGTGTTATGTAACCCTCTCCAGACAGCTTGTTTTGGCTCAGCTTAGCCACTACTAGCACAGTATGAAAGTGTGGATGTTCATTAGATACTGTGGTTGCCTTTTTGTTCGCGAGGGTTTTAATTTCGCGATATTCGCGAATGGGAAATAATCGCAAAAAATGAAACCCTCAGGAATAATCAGCCAATTGAGAATGTCCTTATTTAGTGTAATCAATACTTGTATGGTAATAGGTTAGAACAGAGAGAATTTTTTAATAAATTACATCCTTGCAGGTATAGGGAAATTTAAACCTTATTTTGAACTAAACCACCTATGCTGTTTGTACTGGCCCATCATTATGTATGAAAATGTCACAAACTCATGACTTATTCCCATTTTATAATACACACAGGTATATGGTTTTGCCAAAGATTTGATATAGGTTCTGGTGAGATTGCGAAAAAGAAACCCTCGCAAAACATTAAAAATGGTAAAATCGCGAAATTTCAGCCTCGCGAATATGAAGCCAACCACAGTTAGTAATTCTTTACTTCAGATGAGTAAAACTCACCAGGTGTGAAATTGACCATTACTTCCAGTAACACATGTCATTATAGCTGAGATAGTAATTAGCACAATGTTGTTTGTCCCTCATTCAAATAACAGTGTGTATACTTTATTTGAAAAGATGTTTTATTTTATCAAAATTTACTGTATCTTTTATTTTGATGAATAAAATTAAGCATGTACTGAAAACTCCAATGTACAAAACTTTTTAATAGTGATATTATAAAAATATAATTTTTTTTTGTCCTTGGAAGACAGTTATCACCTTATTAACATGGTCAGCTATATATTAAATTGGTGCACATGCATAACATTTTCCCACTCTTGTTTTTCAGACAAAAGTAAGCTCTGCTAAAAAGTTGCAGAGGGAAACTGAGAAGCAAAAGAAGAAAGAGGAAAAGGTGAATTTGCCGTAATTAGCCTAATATGTTCTTTTCAATATACATGTAGTAAAATAAGGATTGAAATTGATATCAATACAGTAGTTATGAATATTAAATGTAATAAGAACCATATAAGACATAAATAAATACAAGCACTACTCCTTAGCTTTATTTAAATTAAACATAATGCATACTAACCACTCAAGTGAAACACCTATTTTTAAAAATTATGCATGTGTAATCAGACATGATAATCTGTTATCAACAGTGGAACAGAAGACATGTTATTATTTAACGCTGAACACCTGAAATATATTCCACTCCAGGTTCATGTCATCATGTGTAAGTTAATCAAAGACTTTTTTAGTTCTGGTATACTGTTCACAAGTGATGCCTGCAACCACAAGTTTGTAATACTATATTGTCATGCAATTTTTATCAAAGATCTAAACTTATTAGTTTTGGAGCTTCTTGTCTAGTTGTCAGCTGTTGAGAAATATAGTTTCTTTCAAGTATGCAAATAATGTTACAATCAGTGTCCATGAAAGCTGTTAAACTGAAACAATTCCTGTAATATGCAACAAAGGGAAGCAGGCATCCTTGCTAATTCAAACAAAAAGAGAAAGTGTTAGTAGTGGAAAAAAGTTACCAGAGGCATAAACAGATGGTGATGTCTTGTAGGAACGTGAAAAGATGGAGAAGCTGAAGCAGAAAGAGGCTGCCAGGCTGGAGAAGCAGAGGCAGAAACAAGAGGAGAAGGTAGGTGTGACTTCAGTCATACTCTGTTCTGAAGTAAGCACATGTAAAGGACTTATTCCAATATCTGATATTTATTTATTGAAGAAAATCCTTTTGAAACTTTAAAAAAAATTAAACCTAGAACACTGACCTAACCAAACAAGGGCTAATTGTTCTGTTAATACCCACCTGTTTATTACATGGGGGGCCAGCCCGAATAATTCAAGACAGGCACCTGGCCCCAAGTCAAATGAGTCCCAATTTTTGCAAAAGTTGTTTTTCTGTAAGTGGCCTTTCAGAATGTGCACATATCTAACAAAGCACCTCAGGGTTTATGGGATGATTTTTAGAGTAAATATTTTCAATATTAATTAAGTCAGGGACATTTATATAACCCTGCCCCCTTATCTGTGACAGTTTGGAACTTTATCTCTGCCTAAACATGCCAATCTTAAGATGTAATTTGCCAAAACATGTCTTGACTTTTTTCATTTGCAACAGATGCTCATAAACTAGAGAACCAAATGAACATTTTCATATCAAGTACCCTTTGTATATATATATTGGTCCACTATCTCCCAAAATATTGCCCATTTTTAAGTTCTCCTATAGCACTTACACTAGTTGTAGACCTTCATTATCAATTAACATTTTAGGCCAAAAAAGAAAAGGAGCGAGAAGAGCTCCGCCGCCAGAAGGAGCAAGAGAAGAAGGAGAAGCAGGAGGCAAAGGAGAAGGAAAAGGAGGAGAAGCAGAGAATAAAGGAGGAGGAGAGGAAGAAGAAACAGGAGCTTATGGAGTAGGTGTTGAGTTATAGAAACTTACTGCCGACCTTGGCCGGAATGGTACATCATCACTGTCAACAAAACTTTTTGGGGACTTTTTTTCAGATGTATCACAGATGTTCATCTGCCAATATGATGTTAAGAATTTTATAAATATTGTGGTCAGCTTCATATTCAAAGGTATTTAATTTGAGATATTTGCAAAAAAAAAAGAAGTTTTTGCTAATATTAAACATACAGCACCTCATCAATAATTAGTGGTACATTCATTGCACAGTGATCGCCAGGTGGCATCTAGGATTTTCTTGTTTAAAACAAAAAATGAAAATTAATTAGAGATAAGGAATTGGACTTTTTCACAAAATGGTTTTAATCATGCTCAGTTAATTTCTGCTTTTGGCAGTGCTAAGAATGAATGCTCAATTAATTTCTGCTTTTGGCAGTGCTAAGAATGAATGCTCAATTAATTTCTGCTTTTGACAGTGCTAAGAATGAAGAGAAGCAGAGAAAAGAAGAAGAGAAGAAAAGGAAAGAAGAGGAAAAGAAGAAAGAGGAAGAGGAAAAGGTGGGTGTCAAAGCTTGTCAGTGTCAGGTACAAGGGGGGGGGGGGGGGGTCAACAGTGTTTCTCTTGCCAATTCAGTGTCAGGTAGGAACAGTCTTCAGATAAATTAATCAATAATTGAAGTTCAATATTTGTTCTTCTAAATGTCAAAATTTTGTTAGTAGGTTTACTGTTCCTAGTGGAAAATCCTGGATCATGAGCTAAATCCCGGATTATGCACAATTTCTTGAAATATTGAAAAGTCATGACAGAGTTGCAGAGAGAGGATTGCCTGAAAAAAAAAAGAGTTTTGTTTCCATGATACATCACATGGATGGTTTTCCACAAATGATATATAGCTTCTCATGATCAGAAGAGCCTATATAAATCCACATGAAAAATGACACCACTAAATTTCTTATAGAATGCTCTGACTTTATCAGGTTCATGTTCACATTTTCTTGTTTGTATATCACAGTTTATTGTTTATTCCAGAACAAGAAGATTGAAAAGAGTAAAGCCATTTTGAACAGTTTCATCATCAAAAGACCTCGCCCTGAATCACCAATGGTCAAGGTATGAAAAGTAAAAGTGTTGTTGGTCAACCAAACTGATGTTTGTTTTATACAACTCTTGTTTAGTTGATGAGAAACTGTAAAATATCTTTTTTTTCTATTCCCTGCAGTTGGAGGGAAAACTGCCAAAATGGTCCATGTCTGTCTGTCCTGTCCCCTTTTTTTTTACAAAATATATGTGATTTTTGCCTGCACATGGTGCCACCTGTGATGGCTTACTCCTTGTGAGCTGAAATGGTATTTTCTGCTTTTTTCTTGTACTTTACAGAAACTGTTTTAACTTTAGCTATCACAGTATGGTCAACTTTATCTTAGAACAAGGGATATTAAATGTGTATGACTTGAATTGCTTATTTTTTAAATGGCTTCATCATACAGATACATTTTCCCAATCGCAAAAATGTTATATTTCAGGCATTTGCATACTTAATGTAAAATCTGGTACCAAACAACCCAGCAACAGCAGGAGCTGTAAATATATAATGTTTCCTGCATTATTTGAAGCCATAACCATGACTGCCACCTTCTTTGGATAATAGCTAAAATAGTATTTTCAATTTCACTGTTTTTTCACCCATTACCCATTAATATTTGAGTTATGAAAGACCTGTTAGGTTTATCAGATATGCTCCATGAACAAATGCCTGTAAATTAATTCATAATTTTTCATATTCCATATTTTTACTTAGTGTAATGCTCAGTGTTATGTAAACCTATTATTTAGGCAATTACTCATTTAATAATTTTCTCATTCAGTAATTTTTCCCAGGTTCTGTTACCCTCTGTTTGTTAGATATTTACCCAATAATGTAAAATGCCTGCCTGTATATTCTTGTAGGATGAAGGATGTGAGGGAACATTTATGCCTTTTCAAGTGAAGAAGCACATGAGATTAGCCCCAGTATGTCGTGTGTCAGAGGAGGAACGAAACAACATGAAATCATCTCTTGATGCCACCATCCCTAGTCAGGTATTGTAGTTATAATATCGACCAGTTTTTCTCAGAACATTCCTTAGTCACATGATTTGAATAAAGGGTAACATAAAATGTGTTCATTTTGAATAAAAATTGTTAAACTGGAATTTGAAAGGATTGATGTCCATTGAAAGTACAGCAAAGCGCCGTTTTTCCGAAAGCGTCAGGGGACAAGCTTTTTGTTCGTAAAAACGAACATTCGGAAATGCGGACAAGGGTATAGCGGCATGTTAGTACGACAGCAAATTAACTGGAGGGAAAGGTTAAATGACATCGCCAAGGAACACGGTGTTTCTTATCGACCTCGCAATTGAAGACCGGGACATTTAAAAGCTGCTCGAGCACAAGCGTTTAATGAAATATTTCTCACCAATGCTGATGCAAGTAAACTACTCATTTATTTGGCATGACATCCTGTCCCAAGCCGACGAACTATGCTTGCTTGGGTACAAACGAAATGTGGTTGATAACACACAAATGCTCTTGGATAAATGCTCAGTTGCTTGCTAGGGGTACAGGGGGCCGAGCGTTGCGGGGCTAGCTATAGTTTTCACACCTTTGCTCCGGCGACAACATTGGCCCAGAACTAATTAATTAGGGTCACCACTGGGCTTAACACATGACTGCAGGCCTTGTGACTCGTAATTACAATACTCACTTTAGGTTTTTACATACTCGAAATATATTTCGTAAATACAAATAAATTTTCGGTTCCCCATTTTAATTTTCGGAAAAACGAATTTTCAAAAATTCGGCATACAGAAATATGGCGCTCTACTGTATAACTTATAGACCAACATTTTTTTCACAATGAGATGGTTAAAGTTATCTTAAGGCAATACTTGATCAGATAGTCTGTGTCTCATTGCATCAACCTTACTTTCATAAATCTGTGTCTGAGGTACCAGTACATTTAGTCTCCAAAAAGATTTGGGTATATAATGATCCAAATATATAATGAATGACAATAAGAAATGATTGATTTGAAATGTTAAGTTTTCTTTTTGATTTATCAGGATACTGTTAAGGATAGCTTGTATGTGGCATCACTAAGACGAGGGGACCTAATTGCAAAATCAAGTGGTAGGACATGGTATGTAGAAGTATTTAGTGGAATTCATCAGTGTTGTGCGTCTACTGAATAGAACATGGACTGTAAACTTTAAATGAATGTACCAATCAATGTATCAATGCCAAACTTGATAAAGGTTTGATTCCCACAGATATTATGTAATTTTCAACTACCAAACTGAAATAATATATTAATTAATGCAGTAATATAAAACCTTTTAGCTCACATTTAATTGATGCTAAGCTACAGTATCAGGTCCTTGTGTTGTCCAATTACAATTTCCATAACCAAGAAAGTGTTTACTTGACATGCAGACAGTTTTGATCAAAGCTCTTTGGAAACTGGAAACAAGTCAGTTTGAACTGTATTCTGCGAGCTTTGTGGCAAAACACAATTTTTTCACAATATGAATCAGACTTTAAGTTTACTTAACATATTTTTTCATTTGAGGCTTATTTTTTATAAAATTTAAATATGTTCACAGGACTTCAGTGAGAACATGTTCCTCACAATCCTTGTTGACATTATGCATGTGTCACAGGTAAAGCCCATCAGCTTAGCTACATGACCAATGGTTCACCTCTTACTAGACACAAACAGGCAGTGTATTTTCACAGATAAATTTACTCACAATATGATCCTCTTATAAAATCACCTTTTGTCCCTGATTTTTGTAGGAACTGGCAGGAGGAGGTACAGCAGGACGTCGAGATCGTAGAGAAACCAGAGAAGAAAGGAAGCAGAATGAAGGTGAAGCTGCTACAGTTCCGTGAGAACTACCGACCTGCCTATTACGGAACGTGGAGGAAGAAAAGTCGATTCATCAACCCCTGCAGGCCTTTTGCCAAAGACGAGGTACCTATATTTAGGTTTTAGGAGGTTAATTTAATCAGTCTTTGTTTGCATGTAATATCTTTTAAACTCTTTCAATGAATTTTTATATATGGGGGGGGGGGGTGAAAGATAAATGGCTTTTATTTGAGGATGGATCCTTAAAATTAATATCAGATCAGGACCCAGCAAGTTTTGCCGGTTTTTCAGTTGTCCTGTTTGTTTTCACTATACATTACGATGACATCATAATCTTGGAAGTTTGAAGGAACTTCACTCAGTTGACAATGGCACCTGACAGAGGGTTCAAGGGTCCAACAATAACATTGGCTCCTGACACAGGGGATCAAGGGTTGGACAACATTGGCTCCTGACACGGGAGTATCTGTCATACAAAACTGGCATCTGTCAAGAGCTTACTTCACAGTAAATCTAGCTCTAACCCAGAAATGTAAATGTAGTATGAATATTCCTCTGACTTTTCATGATCATGAATAAACCATCTTGAAATTTACTTGTCCTCCTGACAGGTTATCCTGACACACCAGATTATCTCTTAAATCATAATGAATTTAGATTAATCTTCATTCTTTTCAGGGGGTGTTTGATTATGATGTTGAAAGTGATGAAGAATGGGAGGAAGAGGAACCAGGAGAAAGCTTGTCCAACTCTGAGGTATCACATGTCACTTACCAACAACATACAGCCTGAGCCTGTCCAACTCTGAAAAACCACAATGATCTTATAAATATCATACAGCCAGAGCCTGTCTAACTCTGAGGTACCAAATGTAACTTATAACCATTCTACAGCCAGAGCCTGTCTAACTCTTGAGGTTCCACATATAACCTATAAACAACATACAGCCAGAGTCTTTGACCTTACAGTAACCAAGACTCATCTGCAAAGCTCTTTTGCTTGACACTGGCTGTAGACAAAAGCCTGATGGGTCCATACTGAAAAGTGTGTCCCCTTTGGGAGATTTGTAGGTAAAATTAATGCTGAATGGATATGATTATGAGCACTATTTTCGTTTATTTGGTCTTCATTTTTTGTATTATGATTTCATCTACACCTTTGTCAAGCTCAAAGTAGTTTCAGATACTGGATTCTGGTAATTCCCTTTTGCTTATTGATGATATTAGAAGACTTTTGTAATATCTTTAATATAAAAATGTCCTAAGATGTTTAAATTAAACCAAGAAGTCAACATCAGATGCATGAAGCAATTAGATTGTTAAATTCTGGAGGACAAGTACAATATGTGAACAACTTTTTCAGCAAGTCATTGGTGCCGAGTTTGTTCATTCAAGCATATATAATGGGTTAATATGTATTTTAATATACTAGCATATTATAAATTGCCTTAGAACAGGTCCAGTTTCTTGGGCCATGCTTGCTTAGGAAGTGGACCAGTTTACCTGCTGGATTCATTTGATGTAGATTCTGATAGATGACACTGCAGATGACCTTTAGTAAAATTTCCCAAATCATGTCAAAGTCCTGCCGATTTATCAGAAAAAAATGAGAAAAGAACCCCCCCCCCCCCCCCCCCCCCCCTTGGCATTGTTTATGACTGACCAAAAAACAGCATTTGCAAGGTGAAAGCACAGAGAAGTTGTTTCACAAAGGTTATTGCCAATGTCAATTTCAGATTAAGTTTTGATATAAGGGCTTAGTTAAAGGGGCCCAATCACCTATAAAGCATGTTGAGTTAACACAAAAAATAGCTTCTTCCCTTCAAAATATATATATATACCTGCCAAAATATTGCCCTGGAACCGTTCACTTTCTCCTGTAAACAACTGTTAAAAACAGTGGACCAGGCACGATGAAAGGTGTAAACATAAACACAGTGTGTGGGGCCGTGTCCATCGCTGAGCCAAAACACGTTTTAATCAGGAGATGCCCGATCTGACTTGGCCCTAAATATGTAATACATATTTCTGCTGGCTTAAACAGTCACGCGGCCTTATTACATTAAACAGACTGTTTACCAACAGGCAGAGCCAAAACATGGTGTTAAAATGCCGTATGCTGGGAAATGAGACCGTCTTATGGTTTTGCTGGGAAACATTTGTATAAAGTAAAACTGAACTAATAGAGTGAAAGAATTGCCATAATTAAGCTCCTGATTTTGTCCCTTTAAGAAACATCAGGGATTGGAAGAGTGTTTACAGGTGTGGTTTGTTGTCTCAGGGAGAAGATGAAGGGAATGAGGACGGGGATGATGACGAGGATGATGATGGATTCTTCGTTCCTCACGGTTACCTCTCTGATGATGAAGGTGCAGAGAAGGATGATGAAGAGGATGAAGTGGTAAGCACATATAAACTGTAGAGGTCTGGATGGGGGAGTTCTGCCAATTTGGGATCACCACCCAGGATGTGTGAAGTAGAGGTTCTGTGTATAATACTTATTTTCTTTACAGTTATCTTTACATGTCTCAGGTTGTCTTAAAAGCTTTAATTTTTCCCTCTACAATTGAAAAATCTTACTATACTAGCTGTTTTGTTTTATCTTTGTAGTTTAATCATTCTTATTAATTCTACATCTTAGATTCTTACTCTAAAATATGATCAAGTAATAATTAAATATAGTTTTTATCAGCTGTGAGTGATAACACAAGAGATAAATCTGCTGGAAAAGTCTTTATTTTGCATGCTTTCCATTCTAAAAATTCAGTCTTTTGTTATTGAATCCTGATTTTATTTATGGTTCTTTGTAACTTCAGATGTCCCCAGACAGACTTAAGGCCAAACAACTTGCCCAGGCAAAGGCATGGGAGGAGGAACTGGCGCGAAAAGTCACCATCCTTAAAAGTATTGTCATTGGCTGTTGCTGGCTTGACAGACACAAACCAGTCACACCTGAGATGGAGCTTCTTCAGCAGTTCAAGGTAAAACCACCTGCCCATTTAAATACCTCATTAAAGACAGCTGTGCATCTTCCTTTATTCAGAATGTGATTTCTGATTTACCCTTCTCACATTTTGATCTCTAGGTAATTCCTGTTATAAAAAGTTCCTATAATGCCTCTGTGAAGGTTGTATGAGCTTGTTTATATACAAGCTGTTCATAAACACAGCAAATGTTGACAAACGGAAAAACCATGTAACATAAGGTGGTTGTTGCATATGTGCTGAAGTTGAAAGGTGACAAGTTTCAAAAACATTCTCTCTTTAAAAATGGTTTGTCTGACTTGCCTTAGATTTCCTTGTTGGATCTGTTTTGATTAATGTGCTGGGCTCCTCACATGTTATAAACATGTGGACTTAAAACAATTAACAGCCTGTGGGATAGATATTTTTAAGCCTATTTTTTTTATGAATGTTTAATGAGATTATCTTTAGTCAGTAGGCATCAGAAATTACAAGAGACTGCTTTAAGTGTGAGTGTGAATACTCGTCAGGTTTGCTGTCTTATTGTTACTTCTTTACATTACCCAAATAGAAATTAATCAGGTTTGGTGTTTGGATATCCCCTGGAAGGGGTGATGTGTAACAGATTAAGTGATGCAGCCAGTGATGCTGGTGTCCAAGCCAGACTAAAATGCTCATATGCCTCTTTTGCGCCATTTGTTTTATGGATTCCTTCATTCCTGTGTAGTAACAGAATCAGATGATCACAAAAGATGTATGCAAGTAGCATTTTCTATCAGATACAGATAAAATTGTTTAAGCTTGGGAGTGGGTCAGGGAAGTTTGATCTTCCATTTAAATTCACCAAGCTAATACATAGATCACTGGAAAATTTCATTTTTTATGTACATGATTCCAGGGTGTCTGTAGAAGAGGATGGATGCTCATTTTAGGAGGAACACAATTTATTTTAAAAGATCATACTTTTTCTGTGCTAGTAAAACTTGCTAGATATAAATTCATTCCATAAAAAAAAAGTTGCCTATAAAATGTGAATGAGTTATAAAAATACAACATTTAGTTGGTTTTTTTTGTGAAACACATCATACACTTTGTTATTTTGAAATTTTTGGAATTTCCTTGAGTATAATTAACTACTTTCAGATATGACTCAGTTTCTGTTTCTCCCAACAGATGGTGCCATTGATAAATGCCCTCCCAATTGATTTGACAGTACCAGTGCGGGGAGATAAGAAGGCTGACAAACATGCCAACAAGAAAGACAGTGACAGCAGGGGAGCCATGAAGAGACCAGTCCCTGAGGAAGGTGAGTATTTTTTATTTATTTTTTTTTTAGCTTATCTGTGAGCAGTAGCCATGGTAGGCATCCATCTGTCTTTATTCATCTGTTAACAGTTACAATTTCTTTCAGTAATGACTTGATAGATACACCTGGAAATTTGTGTATATGTTTAATATGCCAAAAACCACAAGACATAATTTGTGGTCCTTCCTACATTTCAAAGAATAAAAAATATGCATAGAAATAAATTTTGAAAACACATGCATCATTTTTATCTGTATGCATGAGTGTTCTATTATAATCCCTCTGTTTCTGTGAACACACCTGAATTTGTTTATTTTTGTAAATTAGGCCTAATCTTATTGTTAATTTCAAAAAGAAGTTTTATATTCATAAGAATATCTGGTTGAGATTTTGTTGTATTATTACCTGAATTCCTGCTCTCTGACCAGTTATTCTATTCTGAAAAAAAAACAAGAATGATCTTTATTCGGTGGTTTATGAAAACTTAGGATTTCTTATCTTGCTGATTTAATAGAGATCATATTTTATAAATATATATTTACAATTCAGTTTCACCTGAATATTTCTTAGCCAGTAAGTTTACATAACCTATCATTTTAAATAGTGAAGTTATATTTTGCTGTATTTTTAATGTGCTGTATAGTTTTGCCTGTATTGAATTGAAACCTTTAATTATGAAAACTCAAATATCCTTTTTTCTTGTAAATTTAAAAATAAAGTAAAAATTCAAATTCAAATTAAATTTCAAAACATGCCATAAAATCATGTCAAAAGTGAACACATTGAAAATACCAGTATTGGTTATTTGACTACTAAAAGTCCAGAGGCTCCTCTATCTTAAGAGATGCACTGGAATATATCCATACACTCACCTGAGACCATGAAATGAAGTCATATGTCAATGCAGTTGGTTTTGTTCTTTAATTGTGGCTTGCATTTTTACCTAATCTTGCTCACATGTACCAGTTTCTTGGTAAAAGTAGGTTGCATAGTCATGTATTATAAACTGCACTGAATATGATTCAGTCTTAAACTGGGTTCAGCTTGAGTATAGCAGGCCTGCCAAATCACTCTTTATTTTAAGAGTAACTTTTTTTGAGCATTTCCTGAAAATGATGCTTAAAACTCCTTTTGTCTGTGGATGTATCACAACATGTAGTTATAATGCCCTTATCTTGAGTGTAGGGGGCTGTGCATCATGTATGTTTCTGACTTTAGGAATGATATATATATATCCACAAATTGTGGTACGTGAAGCACATCTTTTTTCAGTCTGTGATAAAAAAAATGGGTAATTGATGCTGATTTTCCTTTTTTTTCATTCTTTATTTTTAAAGAAGTTTACTCTTTTCCTTTTTTTCTGGAACACTTAATCTGTTTTTGGGTATTTTTATTTGGCAGGCCTGATAGCCTATAGGCATTGCGCATACCATTATTGAATTAAATGTCTGTTCATCATGTATGCCCAGTTATATCTCTGTGATTAAGCAAAGTATTTTCTTTTAAACACAGCATTACATGTAATGCAAACAAAAAAGAAGTCACTGTGTTCTATAATCACTGCAGGTTTACAGCTGAAATTAACTTTTTTATTTCTTCCAATCTGATGCTTCCTTACATTATCACTCAAGTCATCACCAACAAGCAGCAATCACTTCTTCATTGTCCAAGGTAGTTTGTGACTTATGACCCTTTTGAATCCATATGAGCAGGATTCAGAACATTTTGGTTTTACTTGAAAAGTAAAACATAAAAGCTTGTTTGATACAAGTGTAAATGAGAGCAGCAAAGAAATAGTTTTAAAGCCACTATGCAGTAAGGATCAATTGTTGGTTATATGCAAACATCGAAATCTAACTTTAATTTTTATTTTAATATTTACAGCCATGCCAGACCTGCTGCGCTTGGTTCACGGCAACTCCAGTGGTATCAAGACATTGGTCCGTGAATTCCGTGCATTCTGGATGAAGAAGATGGGTGATGATAGCAAGGCAGAGGAAGATGGAGGCCTGAATAACAGCAAGCTGGAGGATGAAGATGATGCTGATGAGTCAGGCAAAACTCCTTCCAATTTCATCTCTAAGAGGCAGCTTGAAATCACAATCCGAGCGGTGGCAGGTTATAAAAAGACAGAAACTGGCAAGAGAACATGCTGGTATGTGAAGGAGGAGATCTTGAAGAAATACGACCAGATTGATCTGCCAGTGCCCACGGCATGGGAGTATGTTACTAAAGTGAAAAAAATAGTCAAACCCAAGCCTGAAGTACCCAAACCTGAGGAGAAAAAGGTCCAAAGTAATCCTTCAATAGCACAGTTCGCTGTGCCCATGACTGCAGAGATGATTCAAAACCTTGCTTCTCCTAAACCAGCCACCCCAAGCACTGTGCATGCCTCACCAGGGAGTGTCAACAGTCCTAATTTAAGTTTGTCCAAACTTCTGAGTACACCTGAAACTCCCAAGTCTAGCAGGGTTCCTGGAGCAAGTCCTCATGGGGTATCAACACCAGTCACTCCCAAAAATGGCCCCATACCAATGGATTGTTCCTCTGAGGGTACACCACCCAGTATAAACAGGAAGACCCCTGGCAGGTCAAGCCTGCACAAGTGGCTGTCTTCTACACCAAAAGGTTCCCAGGATACTCCAGCTCAGGCCAGTCCCTCCATAAAGGATTCACAAAACACAAACTCAGGAGCAAAAAACAATCAAGTAAGCAAACCTGTGATAAATCTGACGGAAACTGCAGCAGGACCAAGCCTAGCAGGAAACAAAGTGCTCAACCCAGTGTTTGTCAAACCAATAGGCATCACTCCGAGCACCTCATCATCTGCCGCAGGGCCTCCTGGCAGTCTGTCTGTGAAGTCTAGCCAGGACAGTCAAATAGTGCTGAAGGCTCTCCTACAGCAGAACAATCTTCAAAAACCTGCCAAGCAGCAGAAGTCGGCTGACGGTGAGAAGAAAGACCAGCCAGACGTTATTGTGTTAGACTGATAGACTATAACACTAGTGCCATGTACCAAACTTATCCATTTAAAATAGTGCTACTCAAGTATCATGGTTCTACTGCTCACACTGCTGTGTATGCAGTCGTCATCACATGGGTAAAAATCATCTCATGTAATTCATAATATATTTCATACTTCACATAGCACAGGTTTCAAACACAAACCGGCACAACTACACAATGCACTGAATATACATACACATTCATGCAATTGCACATGGAGTGGTCGTGGACAGGTAACCAGAGATAGTTATTTAGGTACTTTTTTTTATGTTTGATGCTTTTGTATAGCATAAGCTACCATATATATTACAGAAAACATGATGAAAATTGTTTTTAAAATACATAGAGAAATAGATAGTCTGTTAGAATAGTTAGGGATATATTTATTGTGTGAGACACAAGCATTAATGATACTTAATTTTGCTAACCCCATCTAACCTTTAATAACATATAACAAGACTGGAAAAGTATTCTTTTACTTGAAAGGGAAACAAACTACATACAAAAAACAGAAGCAACCTGTCTTTCTTGAAATCATGTGATTTATAAAGCTGCAAGAAGTTTACCTAAATTCAAAGCACTGACAGTCTTTTTGCTAGTGATTTTTTTAAGATATTTGTAACAAATTAATGCCCTCCGTCAATTTTTTTACTCCAGTTTTAATGTTTTGGTTCCTCATTAGCTGAAGTATGTATAGCTTGCATACAATGACTTAAAAAGGCTATGTTATGACCCGTCGTTCAATTGTGAATAGCTACAGACCATAGAAAAAACCTATAGATTTTCAAGAGCACCCTTTACCAGCTAAGTATGGGTGGTTTTAAAATCCTGGATGGCTTTAAAATCTTGTTTAATAAAGTATTCCTGCATGATTGGTATGGTATTGGTGTTACTTACACCATCTAAAGATGTTCCGTTGATTATTCTTTTTTTATAGTTTGATAAAGCTTAGTCCTTACCATCTTCAAAAATAATCTTTGACTAACCTCAATAGTCATGGATGTCATTGCCTCTTTTCTTGAGAATATGGGTTGTGTAATCTATATTATATTACTTAGTATTATTATTATTATTATATGTTAAATGTATATAGTTTATAGACATATGTAGGTATTATGTTGTGTATTTGTAAATATTTGTTTCTTATTTTACATACACAAATTGACCAATCATTATATAACTGCTTGAGCGTGGAGCTTGTTATTTGCGTGGTGGTATGAAAAAAATATGTTAACCCTTTCACTGCAGGTCTGATCAGTTATGTCAAATACCAAAGGAGAAATGTGGAGAAAATATATCGTGTACAAGTTGTTATAGATGTATTATATGGAAACTTAATACATAAAAATTACTTGTAAGACAAATATGAATAAACCACAGGTCATGCCAGTGTGGTCTCTGCTTGAGTTTGTATGAATGAATGAAGAAATATAAGGGTGCCTTTCCATACATGCTGGTTCCGCGCAGTTGAAATCAAGTGTGCTATGATTGTCCCTTTCCATACGTGCGGGCCCCCACGTGCGGATTTAACAATGCTGAATTTCTGCGGGGGCCCGCAGGCGGATGCTACATGTATATATCAGTAGCAGGCATGTGTAGTAGGCATGTGCCATCATCTTTGAAAAGAAAAAGGAGCTTATTAGACTGCATAAAAATTATACGACGTTGAGAAACGGCCTGGGGCCTGCTCTATAGGTAGTGTGACAGGAAATCGTCATCATTTAAGCCTGGTTGGTGTGATACAAAATTAACCCGCTGCAATCTGCCTCATCAGTTCGTAAAAAATGTTTACACTGTATTTTTTCTTAACACATTACACTAAAATCTGAGAACTTATGATTATTAGTGCATGCGTTTATCCCAACTGCGGGGACCCTCTCGGGTGAAAATCAACATGTATGGAAAGGCACCCTAAGGCCTCAGTCCCATAGTTAAAAAATGCATAATCACAATTTAAAAAAAAATGAATAAGAAAAACAAACTGCTTCAACAATTTAAATTTAATAAAAAATAACATTTAATATTTGCATCAGGAAAATCGACAAATTTTAAGAATCTGGAGGTCATTAACGTCATATATGTATACATAGACAAATTTAATCTTGGAGATACACAAATACATATTTTTCGATATAAAGATGGAAGTGAACCTTGATTGGCATGCACAACTAACTATTGTGTGAAATTAATATACACCACCATATGTAAAAGTGATAATTAAACGATGATCCACCCAGCACTGCCAGAACCCACATCAGGCATTTGCAGTTTGTGTATGAATGTAATGACAGCTGCTATTGGTGGATGTGCATCCCCTTGCTGTTGTCACCTTTATTTCCTCCGTCAAAGCGAAGATAAACAAAAAAATGTCAATACAGAAGCAAGACAAAAGCATTGCAAATTACAAACCAATAATCATGAAAGATATATAAGAACAAAGTTTGTGTTATAAGTCATTCAGGTAATTAATGTGTTATTTGATAATTCACGAAGAATCTTCGTCTCCTTGAAGAAAATAGAAACCTCGTTTTGTAAAGCGGCTGAATAATGTTCGTAATAATCCCCATTTGTGGACCTAGTCAAATAAAATGACCAAATACAGTTCTCAAGAATTAAATTGTACAACAGACTGATACACTCCAAAAACAGATTGGTTGAGTCAACCAAAAAATTGGTTGAATCCAACCAATTTAATTGGTCAAAATATGTCCAAACAATTTGTTTAGAATAACCAATTCATTTTGGTCGGAATCAAACAACAGGTATTGGTCAAATCAACATATATTGGTCACATCAACCAACACAACTCATCATTTAAACCAACAAAATTGGTCAGTTTGACCAAAATAATTTGGTTATTCTCAACCAATGGACTTTGGTTGAGGTCAACCAAAACAAATTGGTTAAATAAGATAATAAGCTGGTCACATGAACCAGTTGCAGATGGTCAGACTAGTAGACTCATTTATGTGTGCACTGCTACTTTCGGCCCCTTTTCAGTTGTTTTATTATTCAGATGAATTAGACGTCTTCCTGTAAGTCTTTCTTCTGCTTTGGTGTGGGTGTCAAGGGAGAAACACAAATTCCGCCCGATCTTGGAATCGAACCTGTTACCGCTCGCATACTAGTTACACGTTTTGCCCCTCAGCCAGTAAAGCTTGCTTCACTGCTATTTGATTTGGATCACTTTTGTGTCTGATGTTAAAACTGACCAATCGGTTTGGTCAGTGCTTGACCAATCAGTTGGTAAAATAACCAGTATGATGGTAAAATAAACTAAGGTTTAACTCAACCAAGAAAACTGGTTAAATATATGCAACTAAACGGTCGACCATAAAAATTGGTCAAAATGACCAATGGGTTTGGTTACAAGTTGGTTGAAATTACTGTGTTGGTTTAATCTTCCAATATCATCTCAACCAACCAAATTGGTCATATATGTGTGCTTAAGTAACCAATGGTTATCAATTGACCAATATATTGGTTAAACCTACATACAGTATTTTTATTCTGTTAACCAATAAAAATTGGTCAGAACAACCAACTGGATTGGTTAGTACTTTAACAATGCATTGGTTAAGATGAACGATATCTTGGATAAAACAACCAAAATTGGCTTAACCAATTAAATTGGTTACATATTTAACCAATCTGTTTTTTGAGTGTATTTGTAACAAGGCTCGGTGGTTGTCCCTATAGGAGTCGCTTTGAATGGATTCATTTTAGGCTGTCTGTGTGTCTGTATGTCACATTGTCTGTCTGGTAGTGTCTATCCTTCGTCACGCTTTCGTGTCTTGATGTTTAATTTCCCTAAATATTATCCTACCAGTCAAATTTGATTAATTGGTTGCCCTTAGGAGCAGCTTAGAGTGAGACTGTTTCTGAACTGTTTATCTGCCTCTCTGACTGATCAAAATCCACCAAACTTAGAAAGTTTGTCTACGCTCATACTAAGGTTGGCAAGAGCGTACAAGCATTTTATCAGATTTTGCATGCACTTAGATATTGCAAGGGAAAGACTCTTCTATCAAATGACAGATTAGTCACGGGAATAATTTTTGCCTCAATATTTTTTGTGTACTGAAATGCCTTTTCAAGGTCGATGCATAGTAATGCCTGGACCGAGGAACTTTTAATCTGGATTTAAATAATACCTACTTGACCTATGATTCCTACTTAGACCTTGTATATTTTAGGATTTAGATACTTTAAATCTACGTTGTTTTATACATTCCAACCACCCTTCCGCCAGAGTTCGTTTCTGCTCAAAGGTACGTCCAGGAAGGCATTGTGCATGGAACGGCCAGGAAAAGCTTGTCTCAACTCTCAAACATAAAAATCCACATTTCAGGGAAACACATGTTTATATTTTACATGCGTATGCTTACAAAATATTATTTATTCCGTGAAGTCCTAACAACGAAAGTGACCATATTTATGTAATTTACCTTGAAACAATTATCCAACATATCTGAACGGAATACACGACACTCCTCAGTTCTTTTTACATACACGGCTGGTGTATGTGAAAGCCACGGTGCTGGGTAGAGTGGTCAGTCCTGTACTCTTGCGAGTCCCGTGTTTGCGCAGTGTGCATTTCTAGTTTAATAATTATGTGATCCATGTATTTCATAAACTAGAAAATCTAGTCTGATGTTTATGTCCAGTCTATATAATTATAAAAGATACAGCCCTAAAAACTTGTACGCAGGGTTCGTATACATCCTTACATGATGATATTTGAGATTTGAAAATAAGTACTTTGAAAAGTCGTGATTTTTTTGGGTTTAAATTATCAAAAGTTATGTAATTTCATTTGCATACATTTCTAAAAATGTTTTGTATCAACTGTGGCTAAGAAATAACAACACATGGAAACTAACTTAACGCGACAACACCTCGACATTTCCCCGCTCAGTTTCTTGTTCTCACTTCGATGGACATCCGCTCCTCTCTATCTGCATTGCGGTAAGCCCCCACTGCCGTCACGCCATTCTGACTTTACCTTCGTAAAATATGACAGGGCAGTCTTCGTCGGCTAAATACGCGTAAACGTTTATAAACCTGTTTTTTTATTTTGGCCTAAACATTTCTGTAGTGGCATATTCACGGCAATGGCGAATTTTGTGCAAATGCAGGTTCACGTGCAGGGGTGAAGCTTAGAATATTCGATATAATTATCGATATAATTGTATTGTTGTCAAGTCAAAGCCTATAACAAGGACATTTGACAGGATATGTCCCCATGCATATATAAAATAAACGTGGGGTCTATAGCCCGTTTTCACCAAATAAGTCAAGTCTCTTCCAACTGCCTTCCTGGTCTTTTGGACCTGTTCATTCTTGTAGGTTTTCTCGGCTCCCGGTGGAGCAGACAGCCCAACCCGCCATCACAGGTGCTGTTATTTGTTCTATATATGCGTGCCATCCCAGTACCCGCCACTACTTGGGCGAGAGAGCGCACCCTAATGGTAAGCGCAGACGGCGGTCAGAACGGAACGCGAACCCACAACCTTGCGGTCACAACCATGCAAGAACAGAGCCATAACCATTATGCCACCATGCTCTATAGTTTGTTAAGGTTTGTAATGATTTGTTCTACGACCGCCCCGGGCGGCATAAAGGCGAGGTACGCCGCTGGTCCGTATGCTCTGTGAATCGCAAGATGACGGCAAGGAATATAATAACAGGACATGAACGCTCAGGAACCGGCCAAACTCTTATTTAGGTCTTTTTTATTGTTTTTTATTATGAAACAATTATCAAGAGCGAAATATATTCCTTGATTTTGTGGATGGGGATATGATATAGTTCAAAATATCTCATTCGTAATTAAAAGCATTATGTGAGCGATGATAGGGAAATTAAATATTGACATAGGGTTTGTTTAAAGTGATAGGTTTAGCATCAATATTTTATTAACAAACACCCTGGGCAATTTTAAGAATAGTAAACTTAATCAAGATAACTTTCTTCCATATTTCAAACTAATGAAATTACGTTAATTTAAAATATTAAAATAGTAATACTTGATGTTAGAATAATAATTAAAAATTAAGCAACTGATATAATTATTTACACCTCTGTAGTATTCAAATTAAGTTGTTTATAACAGACACGTGTTAACGCCTGAAACTGGATCAGGCGGAATGACAATCAAATGAAATTTAGGCCCCCTTTACATTGATAAAAAAATGGTGCAGTTAAGCAGTGCTTGTCTTTTCATACCATGTACCACCCTGATTTTACTCTTTAGTGGTTTGCATCTCTGTGTTTGAAAGTAATTAAACTGACACTTTTGAAAGCTCGTTAAAAGTTATATTTTGCTCTCAATATTAAAGAATCTTTAAATAGTTTTCATTTAAGCATTAAATCTTAAAATTAAAAAAAAAATGTGCATCACCGAACAGTTAAAAAGACCGTACATACTTAATCACCCATTTGTTTATTTTTATATTTTAATATCTAAAGCAAGAATTAAGCCTGTCGAACTTTTTTATCGAATCTGTTAGCTTATGCGATGGTGTGGCGTCGTCCGGCGTCCATCCTCCGTCGTATGTACGTTAACCCATACTATCTTGAAAATGGCAAGAGTTAGCATAAAAAAAATTTATGCAAAAAATAAGACATCTAAAAATCTCTATCGGATTTTGCTTATTTTTGCTTACTGCATTTTCTTAGATTTTATAGGAAAAAAAAAGCTAAAAAAAGCTTTAAAAATCTTCTCCTCCGAAACTGTTCAGCCAAATTGTCCAATATATCACAGAAATGTTTCCTGAAACAATCTCTCAAGGTTATTCGAATGGTTTAAGTTCGGTGATTTTTGGCCGAGTTACAGGAAGTTGAACTTAGTCATCTGTCCAAAATAGCATACTAAAAATTACAATCTCAGAAACGGCTGGAGCTATCATCACCAAATTTTATGCCTGTGTTGGTCACATGAGTCATATATGAAATTCAGGTGCCACCTGCATTGACCTTTTTTTGTAAGGGGGTCATTGGTCATCTGTACATTAACCCATAATTTCTCAGGAATAGCAGGAGCTACCATCCTCAGATTTTATGCAATACTCTGTCACTTATGAAATGTTGTGGGATTCAGCTTATTTTTTGTTATCTGCATTTAATTAGATTTTATAGGGAAAAAGCTGAAAAAACTTTAAAAGTCTTCTTCTTGTAAACGGTCCAGCCAAATTGTTCAATATTTTACAGAAATGATCCCAGAGGAAAGCCCTCTCAAGTTTGATCAAATGATTTGCATTTGATGAATTTTAGCGGAGTTACACGAATTTGAACTTAGTCATTTGGCCAAGTAAGCATTCTGACCTAGTTATCTCAGAAATGATGGAAGCTAGCATTGCAAAGTATTGTGTAAATGTTTGTCACATGACTCATTTGAAGTTACAGATTTCGTGGTGCCACCTACATTGACCTGTTTTTACGGGCAAAAACCTCATAAATTTAGCCCCTTTCAGCTTTAAATGTTTATGATGAAACTGTCAAGTTGAATCGTTCAATTTTTCAAAAGAATTATCCTAGGACATTGTTCTTCAAATCATATCAGAAAAGATTGAGTTTGTTGATTTTTTTATTGAGTCGTGGAAAGCTTAAGTTGGTCTTATGGCCATTATTATGTCTATTTCAAACTGAGGACTGGAATAATATTCTTCTACAAAATAATTGCTTCAATTATTACGTCTGTAACATTGCACAAAATTATTCTTAGTTAGCCTTTGTTCAAGTTTACTTGAATGATTTTTGGCAGAATAATTGGACCTTTAACAATGAAAGGACTGCATCTTTTATTATTCTAGATATTTTGATAAAAAAAAAGTTTATAAATATGTCAGCTTGAAAAAAAGTCTTTCAGTACGTGTAAACAGATTAACAAACATGCCAAGATTGTATCTGCATCTATAAATAGATTGAGAAACTGCCTACTGTTTCAGATTTGGCAACAGGTCAAGAGTTCATTCAGTGCAGCCAGATATAGGTCAAGAGTTCAATCAGTGCAGCCAAGCTCAAGGCATGTGATCACCTCATGGGTGACATGTGAACGCTCATGGGCACCATGTGGTCACCTCATAGGTAGCATGTGATCACCTCATGAGTATCATGTGATCACCTCATGGGTTTCATGCCCCTTGGGGCTGCATGTGAAGCAAATCTATGAGCTTATGCAATGGTTTGGCTACTATTTCAAATTTGGCCACAGGCCAAAGGTCAGTCTGGATCTATTTATAGCTGCCATCTGTATTAGATAAGGCAACAGGTCAAGAGTTCACTCAGTGCAGCCAGGTATAGGTCAGGAGTTCACTCAGTGCAGTAGCAGCATTCTATTTATAGCCTTGGCAGACTGCCAACTGCATCAGATTTGGCACCAAAGTTCAGCCTGGATCTATTTATAGCTTTATGCAACAGGTCAAGAGTTCACTCAATGCTGCCAGGTACTGGTCAAAAGTTCACTCAGTCTAGCCAGGTGCAGGTCATGAGTTCACTCAGTGCAGTAGCCTGAGCAAGCAATTTGTCACAGTTCACACGGAGCAACTGACTTTCTCACCTAAGCCTGGTCAGCCCCATGCATCAGACTCAAGGTAAGTTTGATGTATTAGCCTGATATCTTGACCTGTCTATGTGTCTTTGATGGCTTTCTCGTTCACAAGACAGGTGTCGCCACCTACAGTTACTTTTGCACAATGTATGTGCCTGCTTATTTCTACAGAGGAATTTGATATATCAGCCTGAAATTGAGCATATTTTTACATATTGAATAGCTTTGTCGTATAAAAGACTGGTGGTGCCACCTACAACAATTGATGTACAATGAGTGTCCCTGCTTTTTTCTCAAGAGGGGTTTGATATATCAGTATGAAATTGGGCATAAGTATATATCTCTGATAGCTTCGTTATATACAAGACTAGTGGTGCCAGCTACAACCATTTTTTTGTGTTTTGTGCACCCATGCCAGAATTTCAGCAGTGATGTTTGTGTTATTGTTTCTTATTCAAAATGTTTAGTACTAGCATTGTTCATATACATGAAAAGTATTGGTCCAGCATTGAAGTATTATACCTGGTGTATTTCCCAATGCACAGGTTCGCATTAGGCCTGTCGGCCTTGTTTTTTACAAATGAGAGTAAAATTAAAAATTTTCACATTTTTGTGCTTCTCCCCTAAAACTAATATGAGAAATAATAATCTTAAATATATTTCACTATATATGTATTCTTTGAGCTATTCTTCGAATTTAGATGATCAAGGATGTTGTTGCAGGTCCTGTAAAATTCACGAAAAATCATGAATTTTTGATTTGCTCAAAGTTTATAAACTCTGTATACAGTATTAGTTATATAAATAGTTTTTTTTTATCTAATGTAGTTGTTTTATGTATTCACAGTGTAACAGTTCTTAGTGTGACATGTATATTCTTTTTCTTACTCATGTCTCAGTCTGCCTTTGTTTCGTGTGTGTTTTGTCGTTTTAGACGTATATGACAGTCTTTAGTAGGCCTGTTCCTTGTATTGTGCTAAATCCAACGTACCATACAGTCCAAATTAATACTTTCTGTAGGATTACTTTAAATTTTCTACCTGTCTAATATATTGTTTCACAAATTTAAATGAATAATTTTTTTTATAGATCTCATTTAGGTTGCTGTGACCAGGTAAGGTGCCATTTGACCACAATTTGTCCCTGAAAACCGATTTCCAAGCCTGTGACCTGTGGTCACTTATACACCCACAGACTTCAATAAATAGAATACAGATATTAATAAAATATCTTTTCACGTGACACACACACACACACACACACACACACACATATATATATGCGGCTCTAAATACCGAACGCCGTACGTTGATTATTTGTAAATGTCACAATGTTCTGAGGTAAAGATACGACGAAATAAGAACTATCAGATATTTAAAATGATTCCACCAATCTCATATATATCCTAAGGCTATGTTCAAAACCTCAAATACAAGACGGGTGAATTAGTGAAAATATACTTGTAAATTTTCATTTAAGTATTCTTGTGAAAAACGTAATACGGATTTAGCATAGGATGTAAATGGATTTGGCATACACAAATTCTATGATTAACGATAGAAATAAAGCTAAAGAATTATGACACGAAAAATCAATATTCTGCTTGGCCCTCGAATAATAGAAATGCGCCCGCAGAATAGTGGGATGTTTTCAGCAAACCAAAATTACGTTTTCTCATTATAATTTCATTTTAAAATTAACCCTGCCTGTCCATTGTTAATCGTTTGTCATCCCTGAATATGCAAGGATATTCATCATTGTTCATAACAAAAAAGAATTTCATCAGATTTATAAAAAAATACATTGCATAAGGCGATATTTCATCGAGGCCTGCTGTATGGGTTCAGTATCACATAGGCCTACACAGACTGTCAGTCGTAAAATGCAACTTACATGTTTATGGTTACCTATAAACGCCAGTGCTACAAGAAATCAGTATACGCGTATTTTCTGAGTGAATATGTAACTGCACAACCTTAATTGCGTTGTACATCGGGGGCAGGTTCATGATTTAGGAAAAGTAGGGGTCCTGCCCAGCAGAACTAATGATAGAACTTAAGAAAAAGGTCACAAGGTCCGGAAAAGGAGGGGGGGGGGTCAATTAAGGAAGCATAGTTGGTCTGATACCCTTACAAAAAGGTTACAGGGGGGATGGGGGGGTGAGCAAAAAAAAAAAAAAGGGGGGGGGGGGGTCCCGACCCTCTTAACCCCTCCCCTGGATTCGCTTCTGTACGCTGCCAGCCTCTTCATTCATGCGGGCCAAGTAGGAAAAGCCAACATCATGTAATTTATTATCATAATAATCTCTCCATAAATGCATCCCCCGCATGTGTATCGCCGTGCCGCTTGTGCTCGTGTTTTTTTTAAAATATGGGAAAGTCGATACAGCGTCAACTATTGGTTGCCGATGACATTTATTATTGGTTTCACTGGGTCAACTGAATACATTTGCATGTTCAGCCCATGAATGTTTTTTTTTGTAGGAGAATTTTTCCATGTTGAGTCGATCAACACCCGTAAAGGAAAGTTGTTACACATTTTCTTGCATATGTTCCGCACTTTTCACAATTTTGGCATGTGCAGAAAAATCACTAGGGACTTAAAAATTCTATAGCAATTTTAAACTTTAAAAAAGTATTCAGCTTAATATGTTACAGAATCAGGTACTGATTCGATTAAAATTCGTTATTTTCTTTTTAATTGATCAGTGCTACAGTATCAGGTGTCAGTTATTAAATTCCCTCGAGATCAGGCCTGGAACCCGCACATACTTAAAGCTACAAATTGATGTGTTTTTATTGCGTTTTATGAATTTGAAAATAAAATAAATCTTAAACTTGCAATTAAGAAGCATGACTCGAAAAAAACCAGTCAGTATTCGCTTTCCGAGTGTCAAAGGCATCCGTGAAATTCGAACTGTGGACTGTGGCTATGTTCCGTAAAATCCCATATGTGAACTGTGTACGTGCCGGGAAAAATCCCACCTGTGAACTGTGTATATGCTGGGTGAAATCCCACCTGTGAACTGTGTATATGCTGGGTGAAATCCTACCTGTAAACTGTGTATATGCTGGGTGAAATCCCACCTGTGAACTGTGTATATGCTGGGTGAAATCCCACCTGTGAACTGTGTATATGCTGGGTGAAATCCCACCTGTGAACTGTGTATATGCTGGGTGAAATCCTACCTGTAAACTGTGTATATGCTCAGTGAAAGTCCACCTATGAACTGTGTATATGCTCCGTGAAATCTTAGCTGTAAACTGTATATATGCTCTTTGAAATCACATTTGTTCCGGCTGTAATTTTTTACGAAACCCTTCACTTATTTCCTGCGAATTGATGACAATATATAATCTCGTTTGAACCGGTGCCAGTGCCAGTCGGGTAACCTCTGACCTTTGGTCTTTTTATGCCAATTAGTCAACAACTATAGTCACAACTTTGTTGATTTCCTCAACATGTTGCAGATGTATGCTTCTTGATAGAAACTTGCTTGATGAAATCATCCTGTGAACTGTGTATATGCTGGGTGAAATCCTACCTGTGAACTGTGTATATGCTGGGAGAAATCCTACCTGTGAACTATGTATATGCTCAGTGAAATCCTATCTGTGAACTGTGAATATGCTGGGCGAAATCCTACCTGTGAACTGTGTATATGCTGGGTGAAATCCTTTCTGTGAACTGTGTATATGCTGGGTTGAAATCCTACCTGTGAACTGTGTATATGCTGGGTGAACTCCTACCTGTGAACTGTGTATATGCTGGGTGAAATCCTACCTGTGAACTGTGTATATGCTGGGTGAAATCCTACCTGTGAACTGTGTATATGCTGGATGAAATGCGACCTGTAAACTGTGTATATACTCCGTGAAAGTCCACCTGTGAACTGTGTATATGCTGGGTGAAATCCTATCTGTGAACTGTGTATATGCTGGGTTGAAATCCTACCTGTGAACTGTGTATATGCTGGGTGAAATCCTACCTGTGAACTGTGTATATGCTGGGCGAAATCCTACCTGTAAATTGTGTATATAGTGCTTGAAATCCTACCTGTGAACTGTGTATATGCTGGGTGAAATCCTACCTGTGAACTGTGTATATGCTGGATGAAATCCTACCTGTGAACTGTGTATATGCTGGATGAAATCCTATCTGTGAACTGTGTATATGCTGGGTGAAATCCTACCTGTGAACTGTGTATATGCTGGGTGAAATACTACCTGTGAACTATGTATATGCTGGGAGAAATCCTATCTGTGAACTGTGTATATGCTGGGTGAAATCCTACCTGTGAACTGTGTATATGCTGGGTGAAATCCTACCTGTGAACTGTGTATATGCTGGATAAAATCCGACCTGTAAACTGTGTATATACTCCGTGAAAGTCCACCTGTGAACTGTGTATATGCTCCGTGAAATCTTACCTGTAAACTGTATATATGCTCTTTGAAATCACATTTGTTCCGGCTGTAATTTTTTACGAAACCCTTCACTTATTTCCTGCGAATTGATGACAATATATAATCTCGTTTGAACCGGTGCCAGTGCCAGTCGGGTAACCTCTGACCTTTGGTCTTTTTATGCCAATTAGTCAACAACTATAGTCACAACTTTGTTGATTTCCTCAACATGTTGCAGATGTATGCTTCTTGATAGAAACTTGCTTGATGAAATCATCCTGTGAACTGTGTATATGCTGGGTGAAATCCTACCTGTGAACTGTGTATATGCTGGGAGAAATCCTACCTGTGAACTATGTATATGCTCAGTGAAATCTTATCTGTGAACTGTGAATATGCTGGGCGAAATCCTACCTGTGAACTGTGTATATGCTGGGTGAAATCCTTTCTGTGAACTGTGTATATGCTGGGTTGAAATCCTACCTGTGAACTGTGTATATGCTGGGTGAACTCCTACCTGTGAACTGTGTATATGCTGGGTGAAATCCTACCTGTGAACTGTGTATATGCTGGGTGAAATCCTACCTGTGAACTGTGTATATGCTGGATGAAATCCGACCTGTAAACTGTGTATATACTCCGTGAAAGTCCACCTGTGAACTGTGTATATGCTGGGTGAAATCCTATCTGTGAACTGTGTATATGCTGGGTTGAAATCCTACCTGTGAACTGTGTATATGCTGGGTGAAATCCTACCTGTGAAGTGTGTATATGCTGGGCGAAATCCTACCTGTAAATTGTGTATATAGTGCTTGAAATCCTACCTGTGAACTGTGTATATGCTGGGTGAAATCCTACCTGTGAACTGTGTATATGCTGGATGAAATCCTACCTGTGAACTGTGTATATGCTGGATGAAATCCTACCTGTGAACTGTGTATATGCTGGGTTGAAATCCTACCTGTGAACTGTGTATATGCTGGGTGAAATCCTATCTGTGAACTGTGTATATGCTGGGTGAAATCCTACCTGTAAATTGTGTATATAGTGCTTGAAATCCTACCTGTGAACTGTGTATATGCTGGGTGAAATCCTACCTGTGAACTGTGTATATGCTGGATGAAATCCTATCTGTGAACTGTGTATATGCTGGGTGAAATCCTACCTGTGAACTGTGTATATGCTGGGTGAAATCCTTTCTGTGAACTGTGTATATGCTGGGTGAAATCCTACCTGTAAATTGTGTATATGCTGGGTGAAATCCTTCCTGTGAACTGTGTATATGCTGGGTGAAATCCTATCTGTGAAGTGTGTATATGCTGGATGAAATCCTATCTGTGAACTGTGTATATGCTGGGTGAAATCCTACCTGTGAACTGTGTATATGCTGGATGAAATCCTATCTGTGAACTGTGTATATGCTGGGTGAAATCATACCTGTGAACTGTGTATATGCTGGGTGAAATCCTATCTGTGAACTGTGTATATGCTGGGCGAAATCCTACCTGTAAATTGTGTATATAGTGCTTGAAATCCTACCTGTGAACTGTGTATATGCTGGGTGAAATCCTACCTGTGAACTGTGTATATGCTGGGTGAAATCCTACCTGTGAACTGTGTATATGCTGGGTGAAATTCTACCTGTGAACTGTGTAAATGCTGGATGAAATCCGACCTGTAAACTGAGTATATGCTTGGTGAAATCCTATCAGTGAACTGTGTATATGCTGGATGAAATCCTACCTGTCAACTGTGTATATGCTGGGTGAAATCCTACCTGTGAACTGTGTATATGCTGGATGAAATCCTACCTGTGAACTGTGTATATGCTGGATGAAATCCTACCTGTGAACTGTGTATATGCTGGGTGAAATCCTACCTGTGAACTGTGTATATACTGGATGAAATCCTACCTGTGAACTGTGTATATGCTGGATGAAATCCTACCTGTGAACTGTGTATATGTTGGGTGAAATCCTTCCTGTGAACTGTGTATATGTTGGGTGAAATCCTTCCTGTGAACTGTGTATATGCTGGGTGAAATCCTACCTGTGAACTGTGTATATGCTGGATGAAATCCTATCTGTGAACTGTGTATATGCTGGATGAAATCCTACCTGTGAACTCTGTATATGCTGGATGAAATCTTACCTGTGAACTGTGTATATGCTGGGTGAAATCCTACCTGTGAACTGTGTATATGCTGGATGAAATCCTACCTGTGAACTGTGTATATGCTGGATGAAATCCTACCTGTGAACTGTGTATATGCTGGATGAAATCCTACCTGTGCACTGTGTATATGCTGGATGAAATCCTATCTGTGAACTGTGTATATGCTGGATGAAATCCTATCTGTGAACTGTGTATATGCTGGGTGAAATCCTACCTGTAAACTGTGTATATGCTGGATGAAATCCTACCTGTGAACTGTGTATATGCTGGGTGAAATCCTACCTGTAAACTGTGTATATGCTGGATGAAATCCGACCTGTAAACTGTGTATATCCTGGGTGAAATCCTATCTGTGAACTGTGTATATGTTTGGTGAAATCATCCTATGAACTGTGTATATGCTGGTTGAAATCCTACCTGTGAAATGTGTATAACCTGGGTGAAATCCTACCTGTAAACTGTGTATATGCTGGGTGAAAACCTACCTGTGAACTGTGTATATGCTGGGTGAAATTCTACCTGTGAACTGTGTATATGCTGGATGAAATCCGACCTGTAAACTGAGTATATGCTGGGTGAAATCCTATCAGTGAACTGTGTATATGCTGGATGAAATCCTACCTGTGAACTGTGTATATGCTGGGTGAAATCCTACCTGTGAACTGTGTATATGCTGGATGAAATCCTACCTGTGAACTGTGTATATGCTGGATGAAATCCTACCTGTGAACTGTGTATATGCTGGGTGAAATCCTACCTGTGAACTGTGTATATACTGAATGAAATCCTACCTGTGAACTGGGTATATGCTGGATGAAATCCTACCTGTGAACTGTGTATATGCTGGGTGAAATCCTACCTGTGAACTGTGTATATGCTGGGTGAAATCCTACCTGTGAACTGTGTATATGCTGGATGAAATCCTACCTGTGAACTGTGTATATGCTGGATGAAATCCTACCTGTGAACTGTGTATATGCTGGATGAAATCCTACCTGTGAACTGTGTATATGCTGGGTGAAATCCTACCTGTGAACTGTGTATATGCTGGATGAAATCCTACCTGTGAACTGTGTATATGCTGGATGAAATCCTAACTGTGAACTGTGTATATGCTGGCTGAAATCCTACCTGTGAACTGTGTATATGCTGGATGAAATCCTACCTGTGAACTGTGTATATGCTGGATGAAATCCTATCTGTGAACTCTGTATATGCTGGGTGAAATCCTACCTGTAAACTGTGTATATGCTGGGTGAAATCCTATCTGTGAACTGTGTATATGCTGGATGAAATCCGACCTGTAAACTGTGTATATACTCCGTGAAAGTCCACCTGTGAACTGTGTATATGCTCCGTGAAATCTTAGCTGTAAACTGTATATATGCTCTTTGAAATCACATTTGTTCCGGCTGTAATTTTTTACGAAACCCTTCACTTATTTCCTGCGAATTGATGACAATATATAATATCGTTTGAACCGGTGCCAGTGCCAGTCGGGTAACCTCTGACCTTTGGTCTTTTTATGCCAATTAGTCAACAACTATAGTCACAACTTTGTTGATTTCCTCAACATGTTGCAGATGTATGCTTCTTGATAGAAACTTGCTTGGTGAAATCATCCTGTGAACTGTGTATATGCTGGGTGAAATCCTACCTGTGAACTGTGTATATGCTGGGAGAAATCCTACCTGTGAACTATGTATATGCTCAGTGAAATCCTATCTGTGAACTGTGTATATGCTGGATGAAATCCTACCTGTGAACTGTGTATATGCTGGATGAAATCCTACCTGTGCACTGTGTATATGCTGGATGAAATCCTATCTGTGAACTGTGTATATGCTGGATGAAATCCTATCTGTGAACTGTGTATATGCTGGGTGAAATCCTACCTGTAAACTGTGTATATGCTGGATGAAATCCTACCTGTGAACTGTGTATATGCTGGGTGAAATCCTACCTGTAAACTGTGTATATGCTGGATGAAATCCGACCTGTAAACTGTGTATATCCTGGGTGAAATCCTATCTGTGAACTGTGTATATGTTTGATGAAATCATCCTATGAACTGTGTATATGCTGGTTGAAATCCTACCTGTGAAATGTGTATAACCTGGGTGAAATCCTACCTGTAAACTGTGTATATGCTGGGTGAAAACCTACCTGTGAACTGTGTATATGCTGGGTGAAATTCTACCTGTGAACTGTGTATATGCTGGATGAAATCCGACCTGTAAACTGAGTATATGCTGGGTGAAATCCTATCAGTGAACTGTGTATATGCTGGATGAAATCCTACCTGTGAACTGTGTATATGCTGGGTGAAATCCTACCTGTGAACTGTGTATATGCTGGATGAAATCCTACCTGTGAACTGTGTATATGCTGGATGAAATCCTACCTGTGAACTGTGTATATGCTGGGTGAAATCCTACCTGTGAACTGTGTATATACTGAATGAAATCCTACCTGTGAACTCTTTATATGCTGGATGAAAACCTACCTGTGAACTGTGTATATGCTGGGTGAAATCCTACCTGTGAACTGTGTATATGCTGGGTGAAATCCTACCTGTGAACTGTGTATATGCTGGATGAAATCCTACCTGTGAACTGTGTATATGCTGGATGAAATCCTACCTGTGAACTGTGTATATGCTGGATGAAATCCTACCTGTGAACTGTGTATATGCTGGGTGAAATCCTACCTGTGAACTGTGTATATGCTGGATGAAATCCTACCTGTGAACTGTGTATATGCTGGATGAAATCCTAACTGTGAACTGTGTATATGCTGGCTGAAATCCTACCTGTGAACTGTGTATATGCTGGATGAAATCCTACCTGTGAACTGTGTATATGCTGGATGAAATCCTATCTGTGAACTCTGTATATGCTGGGTGAAATCCTACCTGTAAACTGTGTATATGCTGGGTGAAATCCTATCTGTGAACTGTGTATATGCTGGATGAAATCCGACCTGTAAACTGTGTATATACTCCGTGAAAGTCCACCTGTGAACTGTGTATATGCTCCGTGAAATCTTAGCTGTAAACTGTATATATGCTCTTTGAAATCACATTTGTTCCGGCTGTAATTTTTTACGAAACCCTTCACTTATTTCCTGCGAATTGATGACAATATATAATCTCGTTTGAACCGGTGCCAGTGCCAGTCGGGTAACCTCTGACCTTTGGTCTTTTTATGCCAATTAGTCAACAACTATAGTCACAACTTTGTTGATTTCCTCAACATGTTGCAGATGTATGCTTCTTGATAGAAACTTGCTTGGTGAAATCATCCTGTGAACTGTGTATATGCTGGGCGAAATCCTACCTGTGAACTGTGTATATGCTGGGAGAAATCCTACCTGTGAACTATGTATATGCTCAGTGAAATCCTATCTGTGAACTGTGAATATGCTGGGCGAAATCCTACCTGTGAACTGTGTATATGCTGGGTGAAATCCTATCTGTGAACTGTGTATATGCTGGGTTGAAATCCTACCTGTGAACTGTGAATATGCTGGGCGAAATCCTATCTGTGAACTGTGTATATGCTGGGTGAAATCCTATCTGTGAACTGTGTATATGCTGGGTGAAATCCTCCCTGTGAACTGTGAATATGCTGGGTGAAATCCTAGCTGTGAACTGTGTATATGCTGGGTTGAAATCCTACCTGTGAGCTGTGTATATGCTGGGTGAAATCCTACCTGTGAACTATGTATATGCTCAGTGAAATCCTATCTGTGAACTGTGAATATGCTGGGTGAAATCCTATCTGTGAACTGTGTATATGCTGGGTTGAAATCCTACCTGTGAACTGTGTATATGCTGGGTGAAATCCTATATGTGAACTGTGTATATGCTGGGTGAAATTCTATCTGTGAACTGTGTATATGCTGGGTGAAATCCTATCTGTGAACTGTGTATATGCTAGGCGAAATCCTATCTGTGAACTGTGTATATGCTGGGTGAAATCCTACCGGTAAATTGTGTATATGCTGCTTAAAATCATATCTGTGTACTGTGTATATGCTCCGTGAAATTCTACCTGTGAACTGTGTAATGCTCGGTGAAATTCCACCTATGAACTGCGTATATGTTCCGTGAAATTCCTTCTACATGCTCCGTGAATTCCAACCCCTGAACTGTGTATACCGTTATGCTCCTTGAAATCCCACCTATGAACTGTGTAAATGCTCTGTGAAACCCTTATGAACTGTGTATATGCTCCGTGAAAGTCAACCTGTGAATTGTGTTTAGGCTCCATGAAATCCCACCTGGGAGCAGTTTATATGCTCCGTGAAATCCTACCTGTAAACTGTGTATATGCTGGGTGAAATCCTACCTGTGAACTGTGTTTATGCTGGATGAAATCCGACCTGTAAACTGTGTATATACTCCGTGAAAGTCAACCTGTGAACTGTGTATAGGCTCCATGAAATCCCACCTGGGAGCTGTTTATATGCTCCGTGAAATCCTACCTGTAAACTGTGTATATGCTGGGTGAAATCCTACCTGTGAACTGTGTATATGCTGGATGAAATCCTATCTGTGAACTGTGTATATGCTGGATGAAATCCTATCTGTGAACTGTGTATATGCTGGGTGAAATCCTACCTGTGAACTGTGTATATGCTGGGTGAAATCCTACCTGTGAACTGTGTATATGCTGGATGTAATCCGACCTGTGAGCTGTTTATATGCTCCGTGAAATCCTACCTGTGAACTGTATATATGCTGGATGAAATCCGACCTGTAAATTGTGTATATGCTCCGTGAAAGTCCACCTGTGAACTGTGTATATGCTCCGTGAAATCCCACCTGGGAGCTGTTTATATGCTCCGTGAAATCCTACCTGTGAACTGTATATATGCTGGATGAAATCCGACCTGTAAATTGTGTATATACTCCGTGAAAGTCCACCTGTGAACTGTGTATATGCTCCGTGAAATCTTACCTGTAAACTGTGTATATGCTGGATGAAATCCGACCTGTAAATTGTGTATATGCTCCGTGAAAGTCAACCTGTGAACTGTGTATAGGCTCCATGAAATCCCACCTGGGAGCTGTTTATACGCTCCGTGAAATCCTACCTGTAAACTGTGTATATGCTGGATGAAATCCGACCTGTAAATTGTGTATATGTTCCGTGAAAGTCAACCTGTGAACTGTGTATAGGCTCCATGAAATCCCACCTGGGAGCTGTTTATATGCTCCGTGAAATCCTACCTGTAAACTGTGTATATGCTGGATGAAATCCTACCTGTGAACTGCGTATATGCTGGATGAAATCCAACCTGTAAATTGTGTATATGCTGCGTGAAAGTCAACCTGTGAACTGTGTATAGGCTCCATGAAATTCCACCTGGGAGCTGTTTATATGCTCCGTGAAATCCTACCTGTAAACTGTGAATATGCTGGATGAATTCCTACCTGTAAACTGTGTATATACTCCGTGAAAGTCAACCTGTGAACGGTGTATAGGCTCCATGAAATCCCACCTGGGAGCTGTTTATATGCTCCGTGAAATCCTACCTGTAAACTGTGTATATGCTGGGTGAAATCCTACCTGTAAACTGTGTATATACTCTGTGAAAGTCAACCTGTGAACTGTGTATAGGCTCCATGAAATCCCACCTGGGAGCTGTTTATATGCTCCGTGAAATCCTACCTGTAAACTGTGTATATGCTGGATGAAATCCTACCTGTAAACTGGGTATATACTCCGTGAAAGTCCACCTGTGAACTGTGTATAGGCTCCATGAAATCCCACCTGGGAGCTGTTTACATGCTCCGTGAAATCCTACCTGTAAACTGTGTATATGCTGGGTGAAATCCTACCTGTGAACTGTGTATATGCTGGATGAAATCCTATCTGTGAACTGTGTATATGCTGGATGAAATCCTATCTGTGAACTGTGTATATGCTGGATGAAATCCTATCTGTGAACTGTGTATATGCTGGATGAAATCCTATCTGTGAACTGTGTATATGCTGGATGAAATCCTACCTGTGAACTGTGTATATGCTGGATGAATTCCTATCTGTGAACTGTGTATATGCTGGGTGAAATCCTACCTGTAAACCGTGTATATGCTGGGTGAAATCCTACCTGTGAACTGTGTATATGCTGGATGAAATCCTACCTGTGAACTGTGTATATGCTGGATGAAATCCTATCTGTGAACTGTGTATATGCTGGGTGAAATCCTACCTGTGAACTGTGTATATGCTGGGTGAAATCCTACCTGTGAACTCTGTATATGGAAGATGTAATCCGACCTGTAAACTGTGTATATACTCCGTGAAAGTCAACCTGTGAACTGTGTATAGGCTCCATGAAATCCCACCTGTGAACTCTGTATATGCTCCGTGAAAGTCCACCTGTGAACTGTGTATATGCTCCGTGAAATCCCACCTGGGAGCTGTTCATATGCTCCGTGAAATCCTACCTGTGAACTGTATATATGCTGGATGAAATCCGACCTGTAAATTGTGTATATACTCCGTGAAAGTCCACCTGTGAACTGTGTATATGCTCCGTGAAATCTTACCTGTAAACTGTGTATATGCTGGGTGAAATCCGACCTGTAAATTGTGTATATGCTCCGTGAAAGTCAACCTGTGAACTGTGTATAGGCTCCATGAAATCCCACCTGGCAGCTGTTTATATGCTCCGTGAAATCCTACCTGTAAACTGTGTATATGCTGGATGAAATCCGACCTGTAAATTGTGTATATGTTCCGTGAAAGTCAACCTGTGAACTGTGTATAGGCTCCATGAAATCCCACCTGGGAGCTGTTTATATGCTCCGTGAAATCCTACCTGTAAACTGTGTATATGCTGGATGAAATCCTACCTGTGAACTGCGTATATGCTGGATGAAATCCGACCTGTAAATTGTGTATATGCTCCGTGAAAGTCAACCTGTGAACTGTGTATAGGCTTCATGAAATCCCATCTGGGAGCTGTTTATATGCTCCGTGAAATCCTACCTGTAAACTGTGTATATCCTGGGTGAAATCCGACCTGTAAATTGTGTATATGCTCCGTGAAAGTCAACCTGTGAACTGTGTATAGGCTCCATGAAATCCCACCTGGGAGCTGTTTATATGCTCCGTGAAATCCTACCTGTAAACTGTGTATATGCTGGATGAAATCCGACCTGTAAATTGTGTATATGCTCCGTGAAAGTCAACCTGTGAACTGTGTATAGGCTCCATGAAATCCCACCTGGGAGCTGTTTATATGCTCCGTGAAATCCTACCTGTAAACTGTGTATATGCTGGATGAAATCCGACCTGTAAATTGTGTATATGCTCCGTGAAAGTCAACCTGTGAACTGTGTATAGGCTCCATGAAATCCCACCTGGGAGCTGTTTATATGCTCCGTGAAATCCTACCTGTAAACTGTGTATATGCTGGGTGAAATCCTACCTGTAAACTGTGTATATGCTGGGTGAAATCCGACCTGTAAATTGTGTATATGCTCCGTGAAAGTCAACCTGTGAACTGTGTATAGGCTCCATGAAATCCCACCTGGGAGCTGTTTATATGCTCCGTGAAATCCTACCTGTAAACTGTGTATATGCTGGATGAAATCCGACCTGTAAATTGTGTATATGCTCCGTGAAAGTCAACCTGTGAACTGTGTATAGGCTCCATGAAATCCCACCTGGGAGCTGTTTATATACTACGTGAAACCCTACCTGTAAACTGTGTATATGCTGGATGAAATCCTACCTGTGAACTGTGTATATGCTGGGTGAAATCCTACCTGTGAATTGTGTATATGCTGGGTGAAATCCTACCTGTGAACTGTGTATATGCTGGGTGAAATCCTACCTGTGAACTGTGTATATGCTGGTTGAAATCCTATCTGTGAACTGTGTATATGCTGGGTGAAATCCTACCTGTAAACTGTGTATATACTCCGTGAAAGTCAACCTGTGAACTGTGTATAGGCTCTATGAAATCCCACCTGTGAGCTGTTTATATGCTCCGTGAAATCCTACCTGTAAACTGTGTATATGCTGGGTGAAATCCTACCTGTAAACTGTGTATATACTCTGTGAAAGTCAACCTGTGAACTGTGTATAGGCTCCATGAAATCCCACCTGGGAGCTGTTTATATGCTCCGTGAAATCCTACCTGTAAACTGTGTATATGCTGGATGAAATCCTACCTGTAAACTGTGTATATACTCCGTGAAAGTCAACCTGTGAACTGTGTATAGGCTCAATGAAATCCCACCTGGTAGCTGTTTATATGCTCCGTGAAATCCTACCTGTAAACTGTGTATATGCTGGGTGAAATCCTATCTGTGAACTGTGTATATGCTGGATGAAATCCTATCTGTGAACTGTGTATATGCTGGATGAAATCCTATCTGTGAACTGTGTATATGCTGGATGAAATCCTATCTGTGAACTGTGTATATGCTGGATGAAATCCTACCTGTGAACTGTGTATATGCTGGATGAAATCCTATCTGTGAACTGTGTATATGCTGGGTGAAATCCTACCTGTAAACTGTGTATATGCTGGGTGAAATCCTACCTGTGAACTGTGTATATGCTGGATGAAATCCTATCTGTGAACTGTGTATATGCTGGATGAAATCCTATCTGTGAACTGTGTATATGCTGGGTGAAATCCTACCTGTGAACTGTGTATATGCTGGGTGAAATCCTACCTGTAAACTGTGTATATGCTGGATGTAATCCGACCTGTAAACTGTGTATATACTACGTGAAAGTCAACCTGTGAACTGTGTATAGGCTCCATGAAATCCCACCTGTGAGCTGTTTATATGCTCCGTGAAATCCTCCCTGTGAACTGTATATATGCTGGATGAAATCCGACCTGTAAATTGTGTATATGCTCCGTGAAAGTCAACTTGTGAACTGTGTATATGCTCTGTGAAATCCCACCTGGGAGCTGTTTATATGCTCCGTGAAATCCTATCTGTGAACTGTATATATGCTGGATGAAATCCGACCTGTAAATTGTGTATATACTCCGTGAAAGTCCACCTGTGAACTGTGTATAGGCTCCATGAAATCCCACCTGGGAGCTGTTTATATGCTCCGTGAAATCCTACCTGTAAACTGTGTATATGCTGGATGAAATCCGACCTGTAAATTGTGTATATGCTCCGTGAAAGTCAACCTGTGAACTGTGTATAGGCTCCATGAAATCCCACCTGGGAGCTGTTTATATGCTCCGTGAAATCCTACCTGTAAACTGTGTATATGCTGGGTGAAATCCTACCTGTAAACTGTGTATATGCTGGGTGAAATCCGACCTGTAAATTGTGTATATGCTCCGTGAAAGTCAACCTGTGAACTGTGTATAGGCTCCATGAAATCCCACCTGGGAGCTGTTTATATGCTCCGTGAAATCCTACCTGTAAACTGTGTATATGCTGGATGAAATCCGACCTGTAAATTGTGTATATGCTCCGTGAAAGTCAACCTGTGAACTGTGTATAGGCTCCATGAAATCCCACCTGGGAGCTGTTTATATACTACGTGAAACCCTACCTGTAAACTGTGTATATGCTGGATGAAATCCTACCTGTGAACTGTGTATATGCTGGGTGAAATCCTACCTGTGAATTGTGTATATGCTGGGTGAAATCCTACCTGTGAACTGTGTATATGCTGGGTGAAATCCTACCTGTGAACTGTGTATATGCTGGTTGAAATCCTATCTGTGAACTGTGTATATGCTGGGTGAAATCCTACCTGTAAACTGTGTATATACTCCGTGAAAGTCAACCTGTGAACTGTGTATAGGCTCTATGAAATCCCACCTGTGAGCTGTTTATATGCTCCGTGAAATCCTACCTGTAAACTGTGTATATGCTGGGTGAAATCCTACCTGTAAACTGTGTATATACTCTGTGAAAGTCAACCTGTGAACTGTGTATAGGCTCCATGAAATCCCACCTGGGAGCTGTTTATATGCTCCGTGAAATCCTACCTGTAAACTGTGTATATGCTGGATGAAATCCTACCTGTAAACTGTGTATATACTCCGTGAAAGTCAACCTGTGAACTGTGTATAGGCTCAATGAAATCCCACCTGGTAGCTGTTTATATGCTCCGTGAAATCCTACCTGTAAACTGTGTATATGCTGGGTGAAATCCTATCTGTGAACTGTGTATATGCTGGATGAAATCCTATCTGTGAACTGTGTATATGCTGGATGAAATCCTATCTGTGAACTGTGTATATGCTGGATGAAATCCTATCTGTGAACTGTGTATATGCTGGATGAAATCCTACCTGTGAACTGTGTATATGCTGGATGAAATCCTATCTGTGAACTGTGTATATGCTGGGTGAAATCCTACCTGTAAACTGTGTATATGCTGGGTGAAATCCTACCTGTGAACTGTGTATATGCTGGATGAAATCCTATCTGTGAACTGTGTATATGCTGGATGAAATCCTATCTGTGAACTGTGTATATGCTGGGTGAAATCCTACCTGTGAACTGTGTATATGCTGGGTGAAATCCTACCTGTAAACTGTGTATATGCTGGATGTAATCCGACCTGTAAACTGTGTATATACTACGTGAAAGTCAACCTGTGAACTGTGTATAGGCTCCATGAAATCCCACCTGTGAGCTGTTTATATGCTCCGTGAAATCCTCCCTGTGAACTGTATATATGCTGGATGAAATCCGACCTGTAAATTGTGTATATGCTCCGTGAAAGTCAACTTGTGAACTGTGTATATGCTCTGTGAAATCCCACCTGGGAGCTGTTTATATGCTCCGTGAAATCCTATCTGTGAACTGTATATATGCTGGATGAAATCCGACCTGTAAATTGTGTATATACTCCGTGAAAGTCCACCTGTGAACTGTGTATATGCTCCGTGAAATCTTACCTGTAAACTGTATATATGCTCCTTGAAATCACATTTGTTCCGGTTGTAATTTTTTACGAAACCCTTCATTTATTTCCTGCGAATTGATGACAATATATAATCTCGTTTGAACCGGTGCCAGTGCCAGTCGGGTAACCTCTGACCTTTGGTCTTTTTATGCCAATTAGTCAACAACTATAGTCACAACTTTGTTGATTTCCTCAACATGTTGCAGATGTATGCTTCTTGATAGAAACTTGCTTGTATGCCGCATCAACATTTTACCGGTATGTGATTTTACATAAACTGTCTTTTTCAGTTATTGTCAGTGGTGACTGGATATATATTCTGAAACTCTGCATGTTCTTAGACATGGCTCACAAGGCGGAGCCTCTTAAAATTCAGCCAAAACCTTTATAAAGAGCATAACAATTACCTTGAATCTTTCCACGTCCGATTTGAAGGAACGTAAACATTTGCAACAAAATGTGTATATTCTCACGTTATTAGCTCATTTTTGTTGAATACATGTCCAGCACACAGGCTTAATAAAGCTATATCTATGGCGGGGTATATCCCGGTCTTATAGTTAGTTAATGTCATTTGTGTGAATAAACAGGGTTCACGTGTGTGTGTTTACCATAACAAGACTGCATGACCAGATTTCCGATCTTGTGCATTCACAATGATTCCAAATTTAGGAAAGTTCACATGAAAGAAGGAACACAGTAGAAATGCTACTAGATTTGTATTGTCGCATGTACAGCTACCAGGTGGCGTCCGTTCTATGTGTATATTTAGCACCACTGTTCGCGCCCTATCCGAACTTTTTCCCATGTATGCACTGGTGTAAGCACACGGTGTTATAACGAAAGTGAATATTGAACATCCTTAGTTTGAGAATAGGTCCCTTTAATGAAAACCATACATAAAAACATATTCCCAAGAGCTTGAAGGATTGTTCTAAAATTTGAGATGAGCAAAAAGGGTAGATAGAATAATTTCTTAAGACAAAAGGCACCATCTATACTTAAAATCATCGGACCAGATCTAATGATCATAACCTCCCGGTTTACCTAAAGGCCTTGTGACATGGTGAGAGGTTTAAAGTCGGGTTCGGCTAAATTCTTTGAATGACGGCAAATTTTCTACCGTGCCGCCCTGAATAGACCGGTGGATTTATTTATTTTGGGCCCTGGGTCAGGTTTTCTGACATGATAGCCTGCCGGCAGATCTCCTACGCTGTCCTGCTCACGGACAGCCCTGACGTCACATGTGGAAGTAAAGATGAGCGAATACGGGGTGGAAGGCTAATTACTGTCTCCCCTCGAGCTGTTTCCGCAACAACCGGATGTCAAGAATCTGACAATGCAATTAAATCTGTCAATTATCTGCTCTATGAATACAATCCTAATAATACAATGGTAGGTTATTCTTGTTTCAACTTTGAATGTTTGAATAAATAAAAATGGATAAAAACATTTAAATATCCATTTTACACGCGGGCCTGCGTCTTCTTTTTCATAATGAGCAATATATTTATCTGATGGTAGGCCGTTGTGGTTTCGATGCTCCATGGAAGTAGAATTCATCTAGGTGGACTTGAAGATACCCGGGAGATTATGTTTAGGAAAACCAGGCCTGATCTGTATCTGTGGCGGGGTATAACCCCTCACCCTATTAAAAGGCCTTTAGGATACCCCAGAGGTTATGTTGAGGATAACCAGGTCTTGTCTGTATCTGTGGCGGGGTATAACCCCTCACCCTATTAAAAGGCCTTTAGGATACCCGGAAGGTTATCTTGAGGATAACCAGGTCTTGTCTGTATCTGTGGCGGGGTATAACCCCTCACCCTATATAAAAAGGCCTTTGAGGATATCCGGGAGGTTATTTAGAGCTGGAACAGTCTGGTCTGTCTCTTTGTAACCCCTTCACCCTTTTACAAGGCCTTTATTAATCCCGGGTTGTTTTGTTAGGCATCAAAATATTTCGGGGGGGGGGGGGGGGTATTTTCTATTGAGAATCAAGGTCTTATGAGGCCTCTATGCTCTGTGACATCCAGGAAATTATGTTTGGGATAATCAGATCTATTTTCACTTACAGGGCCTCATCATAATTTATTGTGGCCTCACTCTAGCAGTTTTTATTAAGGAGAATCAAGGGATTAAGCCGTGCTTACAGGCTGGCCCTGGGTATATAGTGGAGAACCAAGAGATCAGTTCGTGCTTACAGGCTGGCCCTGGGTATATAGTGGAGAACCCAGATATCAGGTCGTGCTTACAGGCTGGCCATGGGTTTTTTAATGTGGAGATTCAAGATGAAGCGTAAGAGTGGTACTTTGTTAGATCTTGGAGCTTTTTTTACCTTGTTGGATGCATGCGCTCTGCTGAGTGCACTCTAATTCCGAGTGCCATCTCATCCATTGCTTTCCTGAATATTACATCCAGCATAATTACTAAAGCCTTTCAGGTTCAATCCGACCCTTTGAAATAATGCATGTGGTAAACGTGTTCATAGACTGCATGAGTCAATTTACTTCTGGATAATCTTATCAGCTGTCCATTAATCATATGACACCCTTGCGTTGTTAAGGGTTTGGATTTCAAAGTGTTCATTGCTTAGATGAACTTCGGTTGACACGCCATTGCAAGCTAAAGAGGATGCATCCCATTATTATAGCCGCCTGGTTGGAAGCAATCCCTATGAGAACGAGGTATCCCATGAGTTTCCTTGCTAATTTCCTGACATTGTGTAAATTGAGTAATATACCCGATCGACAGAGGTGCTGCATTATCCATTGTCTCGGCTTTCTTCTGTCGGAGAATTTACCCCCGTGTGGTCAAGGGGGACTTGGGTCCATATCTAAGGCTCAGGACCACACATAACGCCACACCAGACAAGTGGGTTTATCAAGCTTATACCAAATGCCATTTTCCTTATTGTCAAAGGTAATATACTGGTTACGTCAAAAACTCCTGAAAAATGAATACATATGGACAGAAGAAATAATTTTATAAACTGATGACGGCCTAAATCTTTAAGTCAGTTAATCTGAATATTTTTCATGAGTCATAGACAGATAAAATCTGCTTAATTATATATGGGTACTCTTATATGTAGGCGGAATGAGCAATAGTTATTCGTGTGGAATCTTATATAACCAAAAAGCTGGTGTTTGCTGTAAGCAAAAATGTTGAAAAATATTAAACTCCTTAAAGCCTATGTATTACATGCATATATTGTTGCAGTTACTTTTGTATTTATTCCCCAATCCCCAAACTGTACCATTGATAAGCCTGATCCGAACAGAATTGACGTTATCAGCTCCAACTATCACTGTAAACGGCCAGATACAATCATCAAACAATGGATGATCTTGTTCGCTATAGCCCTAGAATAGAATATGAGCACCTGTATATTCTACAGCATTTAATGAAACAAACCATTATATAATAATGTGAATTGTATACAATATAGTTATAATATTTGGATTACTGATTAATTTTCTTAAACTCCTAAGTCATTAAAGCGTATGTATAGGGTTTTGACAACATTTGCAAAATAGGAGTATATGATTAGAATGCCAGTCTGTAAGCAAAATTGATGTAACCTCACATATATGTATTCACTTATATGCCAAACTAACAACTTTACAATTGATTGTGTATATTGACAGTAATTTTCGCTTCGCTCAAAATAGGAGGCCTAAAGCAAAAAAGAACGCACCAGGGAAAGCATAAATTTCGCTAATTTTGTTTTCCTAACGATGGTTGTACTGATTTTAATATTTACTCTTTAAATATTCCTTTTTGTTCTCAGTTTTTATTTAGGAAAGGGGCCTCCCAGAGGAAATTTTATGAGGCGGTTTAAAAAAATTCAGGCCCCCCTTCCCGCGCTGTTATAGCCATTAACCTTTATGGATTTCTGTATTTGGTTTGGTCCTAAAAACTCTGATCTTTATCAGTCTATAGAAGGAGTGACAGAGGCTTTCTGGATGCCTGAGAACGCACGAAACGTGTCGTGTATGAAAATGATCAGAACTATTTTTACCTTTATTCTGTTGTACATAAATACAGAGAAAATAAAATAAAGAGATGGCAGATTAGCCCTAATGGTAAATAAAAAAAGAAAACAGTTAAAATTGTATAATATAAAAGAATTAAGCACGCATCAATGCATGATTAAAGCAAGCTAAACTCTGATTGGCATTACAAGTGTCAAGAGGTCAAACCTAAACATCGAGAAGAAACATGTAATAAGAAAACGGGCGAAACACCGATTTGAAGCATGGAGAATCTTAATAGGACAGGAGGTAAGACCCTCAAGTTCATGTTTTGGAGAATCATGATAAGACAGCAGGTAAAGCCGACAGGTGTTCATGTTTTGAAGAATCATGATAAGACAGTAGGTAAAGCCACCAGGTGTTCATGATTTGGAGAATCTTGATAAGACAGAAGGTAAAGCCGACAGGTGTTCATGTTTTAGAGAATCATGATAAGACAGCAGGTAAAGCCACCAGGTGTTCATGATTTGGAGAATCTTGATAAGACTGTAGGTAAAGCCGACAGGTGTTCATGTTTTGGAGAATCATGATAAGACAGCAGGTAAAGCTACCAGGTGTTCATGTTTTGGAGGATCATAATAAGAGAGTAGGTAAAGCCGACAGGTGTTATGTTTTGGAGAATCATGATAAGACAGAAGGTAAAGCCACCAGGTGTTCATGGTTTGGAGATTCTTCCGGTAAAGCCGGCAGTCGTCATGTTTTTTGAGAATCTTGATAAGACAGCAGGTAAAGCCACCAGGTGTTCATGATTTGGAGAATCTTGATAAGACAGTAGGTAAAGCCACCAGGTGTTCATGATTTAGAGAATCATGATAAGACAGAAGGTAAAGCCACCACGTGTTCATGGTTTGGAGATTCTTCCGGTAAAGCCGGCAATCGTCATGTTTTTTGAGAATCATGATAAGACAGCAGGTAAAGCCACCAGGTGTTCATGATTTAGAGAATCTTGATAAGACAGTAGGTAAAGCCGACAGGTGTTCATGTTTTGGAGAATGATGATAAGACAGCAGATAAAGCTACCAGGTGTTCATGTTTTGGAGGATCATAATAAGACAGAAGGTAAAGCCACCAGGTGGTTATGATTTGGAGAATCTTGATAAGACAGTAGGTAAAGCCGACAGGTGTTCATGATTTGGAGAATCATGATAAAACAGAAGGTAAAGCCACCAGGTGTTCATGGTTTGGAGATTCTTCCGGTAAAGCGGGCAGTCGTCATGTTTTTTGAGAATCATGATAAGACAGCAGGTAAAGCCACCAGGTGTTCATGATTTAGGGAATCTTGATAAGACAGTAGGTAAAGCCGACAGGTGTTCATGTTTTGGAGAATCATGATAAGACAGCAGGTAAAGCTACCAGGTGTTCATGTTTTGGAGGATCATAATAAGACAGAAGGTAAAGCCACCAGGTGTTCATGATTTGGAGAATCTTGATAAGACAGTAGGTAAAGCCGACAGGTGTTCATGATTTGGAGAATCATGATAAGACAGAAGGTAAAGCCACCACGTGTTCATGGTTTGGAGATTCTTCCGGTAAAGTCGGCAGTCGTCATGTTTTTTGGGAATCATGATAAGACAGCAGGTAAAGCCACCAGGTGTTCATGATTTAGAGAATCTTGATAAGACAGTAGGTTAAGCCGACAGGTGTTCATGTTTTGGAGAATCATGATAAGACAGCAGGTAAAGCTACCAGGTGTTCATGTTTTGGAGGATCATAATAAGACAGAAGGTAAAGCCACCAGGTGTTCATGATTTGGAGAATCTTGATAAGACAGAAGGTAAAGCCACCAGGTGTTCATGGTTTGGAGATTCTTCCGGTAAAGCCGGCAGTCGTCATGTTTTTTGGGAATCATGATAAGACAGCAGGTAAAGCCACCAGGTGTTCATGTTTTTTGAGAATCTTGATAAGACAGTAGGCAAGGCCGCCAAGTGTTCATGTTTAGCGCCTTGATGACGCCCCTATAAATTTTATGTCAGTCGTGTACGGGGGTAAACAAATTGTGTTAGAACGAAATATTCACAGAAAGCCCCAACATTTTGAGATGGAATCATTTCTTATCTATATTAAACATTCCCAGTATGTGAAGATTCCTTTAAATATATGGAATATGAGCTATGTAAAAGCAGACACCGCATTTTCCATTTTTTTGCGGACCGGAAAGATCGATATAGCCATCCTTCCATCTGCAATTTTATTTTTTTCGCCGGCCGGTAAACCCGGCTGGAAAAATCGGCTGCCAAAATCCTTGACACTGTCAAGAAAAAATCGGTAGATGTTATCACGGAACCGAACAAAATCGGCTGATTTACAAACTACCTTTCCTCATTTTTATTATTTCAGACCAAAATACTAATCCTGCAGTCGAAATTAGAAGAAACCAAAATGACGGGAGAACTCTGTTCTGCAAGAAGAAATCGGTAAGTGTGCGGGCATCAACAGGCCGGGGAGACTTGTAGATTTATCCGGCTGGTTATAAAAACTCGGCCGACAATAAAAAATCGGTGGATGGGTGGCCGGCTTCAGATAGGTGGACGTGAGGGAGCTGCAAGCCGGTTTAAAAAAACCGGCATAACCGTACAAATTGTCAGGGATTTTATGACCGAATTTCTTATGCGATCAGAGAATTCGGTAGATATGATGACGGAACTAAAAAATTAGCCGACTTTTTTGCTTTATTTCATCATTCATGACGACAATAGCAATCCTACGGAAGCGTATTGCTGCCACCTGGTAAAAGAAAAATAAATCATTTATCTCGTACGTACGACATAATATCTCGTACGTACGACATAATAAATCTTACGGATCTGATTCATAGACTAGACAACATGCCAACAGATTTATGTATAAGCAATATGTATATGTTAAATAATGTATGTTTTCATATTAACTATATATACAACCGCTGGACCAACGTTGAAACCACACACACACACACACACACACACATCTATTTATTTATAGTATATATTTAAATGCTATTCGATTCACATTTTTTGTCTGTGTCCAGGTTTCTGTAATATTTCAAGCAAGCGAAATATACATCAAATCGTTGTCTGACAGTCATAAACAGAACTCTCATTTTAAGACAGGTGAATAAATAATGTTAGCAGTATAGATCTTATTACGCTCCCGAGGCAGCGGAAATCTTACCCTTACCCATAGTAGGCCTATAGTTAAAGCGCTGTGTAAAGAGCGTAGTATGGTATATACTTTGATGAATAGTAGTACTGATACAGGTTATATGAAATGCTGATACATACGCAGTATAATGGTTGAACCATATAACTTTAGCATTTCCTTATATATTTCAACAGTAGTATGGATCTTGTGGGTGATGATAACTCTCTTTATAGACAAAAGTAATGCAGTTTGAGATATTTAGTTGCATATATATAGGAGAGGGAAAGTATGTTGTATATCATCATATGCAATAATTTATATAATAATGGATGTACCAAACCAGCGGTAAATTTGTGTCATTCAGTATTGGTTGCCATAGTGATTATGTCCACACATCAGTTGCATGTAATGTGTACTATACCATTTCATATTATTGTATCTGTTATACCAAAGGAGTAGTATGGTGGTATAATGTCCATAAAGGGTCAGGGTATATGGTATTGTATAGCATATGCGTACTATTTTGCACAGTATGAGATTGTTGGGAGCAGTGTTTTGGAGTTGGACTGACTTTTTAAGAGCACTGTGTTGACAGCCTAGGTCACTGTGTAATTCTGTATTGCTGAGTTATTTTATTTTTATTTCTTGTCCGAAGACTATGTCATTATGAGTATATTGAATGCCACTGATATGTTACTATGACCATATGAGTGTTAAAGGCAAGTTATGGCTAATTAAGTGGAGGGCGAAAGTTGTGCAACTAATTTGACAGTTAAGTAATATTAATGTTTTCGGTTTGGTTTCAGGTACCAGCCACCTTGTTTTTGGAGAGATTACTCCTTTACAGTCTTCTTGAGGTGCCATTTTCTTTGTGAGAACCTTGTGTCAGGGCACCTACTTGTCATGCTGTACGCCACATTGAGCCATTTGCCACCCTGTACGGCTAATTGATGAACAATATACGGTGTCATATGCGGACAGGAGTTCTTGTTGAGTGAGGCTGGCCTATACAATGAAGCTGTCGGACCTTTGCTGTTTATCGGGAATAAACTTCTCATTAAAAATTCGTACACCCTGTATATGCCTCACGTGTCTTTTCAAAATTTATATTTTGTGAGATTTCTGGAATAGAATAATTTTTCTTTCTATGTTGATATTTTGGGGAAGGGTGTTCCTGGAGAATTCTAACAGAAGTAATCTTTATATCATATGAGTGAAACATATGACAAAAGTTCCTGCAAAAACCTTAGGATTAAAATATGCGTCGTTTGGTTCCTATCAGCTCTTACAAAAATATACATCAGATAGAGCCGTGGATTTTCCACGGGAGCAGCTAGTCTATGTAATTAATACGGAGTTAAGTTTTTTCTAGACCACGGTTTACCTGCTTCCGTTCTGATATGACTCTCCAAAAATCCCGCAGACGTATCGGTGGTGTGCTCTTCTAAGACAAGTTTGTGTTTTTTTTTATTTTGCATGCAACATACAAACAGACAATTTATACATAGCATCTGTTTGACAAACATAACTATATAAACATAATAAAATACAGACATACAAACATGCATCACGCTTCATGTATTTATATAGTTGTCTACGCTAACTTATTCATTTCTTTTCACTTCATATGTATATTACATATCAACATATACTTGACCAGTTACACAAAACAAAAACCATAAGACGATAAATAACATACACCAACACCATCCACAAAACATATCCTTCTCAAGAAACAAAATTATGTAAATATATGCGATGATCACTTTAGTAGAGAGAGGATTTTCTCCCATTTTTTCGATGTGTTTTTAATGTATTTCTGTTATTTGCTATCTTATTTTCAATTTTTTCAATTTGTATTAGTTTTGTTCTAAATATATTAAACTTCAAAACCTCGTCTTCTTTTGTGTCGAAGACGACATATTTATAAATAAGCAAGATTAAGTTAATCAACAAAGTCAATGGAAAATCAGCAGTCATGCCGAGCACCAATTCCCTAGAATTTTCCTCCGGCAATTCAATACGACACTCTCCCGCCCATTGGTGTATTAGGCGATACAATAATGTTGTATCTTTACAGTACATATACTTTCTGAGTATAATTTACAAAATCTGCATTGGGGTGAAGTAGTTATATTCCATTTATACAGTTTTTTTTTCAAAGCAAGAATGTTATGTAATATTTTGAACTGGAATTCTCGTAGTTTAGTATCTAGGGTAGTTTTATAAACAGACATATACAAAGCTGACCAATCAATAATGTTATTATGAATATAGAATATTCTATTCAATGTTAGCTGACCTGTTGGCACACATTGCTTTTCCTTCAAAAGTACATTATAAATATATTTTGAAGTTATAGTCACCAGTTTTTCTTCTTTTCCAATATTAACAAGGTCTATTTTATCCTTCAGAGAGGAAGTTTCATTGTTTGAACTTTTTAAAATCGAAATCCACTCTTTTGGGATTGCATGTACTATACCAAGCCACTCTAAATATATCCTGGGTGCAGTATTTTGTCCCTGAATTCTTTTAATCTTCCCGTTGTGTGTAACTATATCAGATACTCTTATATAACCTTGATTTGCCAAACCTTTATTGTATATAGAATTACCACCTATCTGAACGTGTATGTTATTCCACAAATATTGATTTAATATTAATTCAGGCGTGTCGGGTCTATTACATACTGTATCAGCCCAGTGACATAATCCCACCCTATAAAATTCTGGTAATTTACATGGAATACATCGCTTATTTAAATTTAATCGTATCATAGCTGTACCTCCTACGTTTGACAAATAATACTTAGGAATACATTTCCAAATAGATTCATCAGGTGATAACAAATTTGACACCAACATTATTGACTGGGTTTTGATTTTTAGTTTAGCATCTGGTAACTGAATTCCCCCGTCTTCATACCTGGATATTAAAGATTTAAACTGAATTTTTTCTTGTGCTTGTGACCATAAAAAATTAAGAACTCTTTCTGCACCTCGGATATGATTGAGGTAGGAGGTATTAAGACATTACAGACATACAATATTTGAGACAGTGCTAACGTCCTAATAATCGTTGCCTTGCCTTAAACTCCTCATTTTCCATATACTAAGGATATTTTTTAATTTCTCAATTATAGAGTCAAAATTAAGTTTTAATCCAAGTAGTTTATTATATGTAAAATGTATACCTAAGATTTTTAATGATGATTTATTTAAATCTACCCATTGATAACAACTCGGTACATTTTCATTCTTTCTACTTACCCCTATCCATGCGACCTGTGATTTAGTATATTTTTTTATCGAGTGATGTAAAACGAGATAATGTTTTTAAATGAATTTCTAGACGATCTAATGATTCCCAATCTTTAAGAAAAAACGTTGAAACGTCTGCAAAAAGGACCATTTTTATTTCTATATTATTAATATTGATACCTTTTATATTCTCATCAGATTTGATCAATGCAGAGAGAACTCGCATGACCATAATAAATATGTAAGCAGCAATGGGATCCCCTTGCCTTGTTCCCCTTTTAAGCTTAAAATATCTCGAGGACAAACCATTATTTATAATACAGCTTTCCGCTCGATTGTGTAAAATGCTAACCCATTTAACGAAGTTATCTTTAAAACCTAATCTTTTTAACACGGCAAGTATGAAAATGTGATCAATGGAGTCAAATTCAACTTCGTAGTCTGCACAAAATAATAAACCTGGAATATTTTCAGCTGCCGTGTATTCTAAAATATCTGCTATTATACGTATGGGCTCGCCGATATATCTACCTTGGACATAGGCAAACTGTTCCTGTTCTATGAGTTTAATGAGAAATGGCTTTACACGAGAAACTATTATTTTACTTATAATTCTTGTATCTGTATTTAACAGGCTTATTGGACGCCAAGACTTTATAATTCGGGTATCGCGTCCTGGTTTTTCAATTAAATTTATGATGGCACGACTCTGGCTAGTAGTAAGACTACCTTTTTGCAAATTTGTATTTAAACAATTAGTGTGATCTTTACCTATTAAGTCGTAGAAAGCAATATAAAACTCAGGCGGCAAACCATCGTTACCTGGCGTTTTGTTCAGTGCCATGCTTTTTAATGCTACGTGTACTTCGTTTAAAGAAAACGAATTTTCTAACATTTGGGCTTCGTCCACTGTTAAATTATTTAATAAAATTATTTGATAAAAATTCATTGCATTCTTGCTGAGTAATTTGAGTTTTTCTGGAGTAACGTTCCTGATAAAATTTTTGAATTTCTTTTAAAATAACCTTTTGGTCCGTTGTCTCTCCATCCTGTTATCAGTTTTTGTATTTTACTTTTTCTTTTATTTTCCTTTCTAATCCTAAAAAAATACTTAAAGAGTTCTTTTCGCAATGTTCGTACCATTGGCACCTGGATCGAATAATTATTCCATCGGTAATCTTGTCATAATACTCCTCTAACTCAATTTTTAATTCTGCATACAAATTCTTGTTAAATTCCGTGTTCAATCTAGATTCTAAATTTTTAATTGTGTTTTCTAAATATCTTATTTTTTCCCTTGCTTTTCGTGCCTTTTGTTTAGAATAAGCTAAAATAAGGTAAATTGTCGCGTTTTATATTAAAAATATTCCCACCATTTCCTGACGTCTTCATCTGTATTTTCATGATACCACTCTTGTCGCCATTTATTGATTTCTTTTTCTAAAGAATCTTTATAATTAATATCAGCTAACAGCGAGCAGTTAAAACGCTAGAAACTAGGAACTTGTTGATAATCTTTTCGGAAATCTATACTTAGTTTTACAGCTGAGTGGTCAGTTGCAAGTGTCGGTTTGATGTCACTATCTGTAATCATTGGTTGGGCATGATTTAATTTTAAAAAAATAATCCAGACGTCTTTGTCTTAGTGGATAAACAGTTCTCCAAGTATATCTTTTAGATTCTGGATTTCTTATCCTCCATATATCGCACAATACATAATCCTCCATATAACGATTTAACAGGTCACTTGATCTGTGTTTTAAAGGTGCTTTCGGATCATCCATGTCTTTAACTGAAAGACAACAGTTAAAATCGCCTCCCCAAATAAAAATCGTTGAATCAGGGATATCCAAAGAATCGATATATTGGGCAACTCTGTCAAAGAAAATCAATTGATTATTTTCAAAGTTCGGTGCATAAATGTTCACAAATAATATAGGTTTTCCCTGAATTATACAATATAGTATGATGAACCTTCCATCAGAATCCAGAATTTTTTGTTTGTAAACATATTCTAATTTATTGCCAATCAGTATGATCACACCGGCACTCTGACTACTTGCTGAAGCATAGTAGCTCTCCCCTCTCCACTGTTGGTCCCACATTATTTCTACGTCCGGCGTACAATGAGCTTCTTGTATAAAACATACATAATTTTGGCCTCCATGTTTAATTATCCAATTATACAATTAACGTCGCTTCCTATAGTTGCGGAGGCCCCTAGCGTTAATTGTCAGTACTGAAAATTGTGAATTCATAGGAAACTATTTTTACAATTTTGTATCATATTAACGATTTATAACTATGCCTTGTATGACACAAAGCATAGATTAAAGATAATTTGCGTACTATCTTTGTGTTCAACACCGCAAACATTTCTTGTGCGACCATATACAAGAAAAATGAGTAGAAAAACAAACTTACATAACAAAGAACACGAATACAGAAACACCACGTACAGTCGTGGGCGACGTGTCAGCAGGATGCTTCAATTAAATGGATGGCAACATGGCCTATTAGCTACTTTAATTTCTCTTTAATATTTGCATAACAATTAAAACAAACATATGAATCAAATTTGAGTGTTAATTTCATATAAATTAAGAACTTGCCTTTCAGCATGGTGCCCAGACATTACACTTCCCATGGTTATTACAAGTCTTACAAACCAGAAAGTCTGAATGTTTTAAGTGTTCTTTTCACTCCCCTTGGAGACTCTTTATATCTTATTACTCTTGGGAGAGTCCATGATCTGAATGCCAACCAGTTTTTTCCCGCATTTCTTTCATTTTTTCTTGTAGGAGCCAATGTTGTTGCTGTGTTTCTGGATGTAAATCATCTGTTAGGTAGACAGAGATCATGATGCTTAAGCGCCTTTGGTGCTGCCAACAAGATGTCATTCCTGGTACTTGCTTTGCGACATCGAGCATGAATTAAACGCGGACCTTGCTTCGGTCTGCCGCCTTTATGGAAGATCGAGGTTCTGTGTGCTGACTCTTTTTCAGTGTCAACTTTAATCACGTTCGTGACCAGGTTTTGTACAAATTCTAGCACGTTGTCTCCCTCTGTGTCCTCAGGGACATTATGAATCACAATGTTGTTTTTGCGACTTCGGTTGCTCAAGTCTATGACTTCTTTCTTTATTGTAGCGAGTTCATTCTTTGTAACCATTGTGTCTTTAATTGTCAACCCCGTTCTGTAAATGTTGGACACCGGATTCACAACAGTCAAGTCTCTTCTCAATAAATAAAATATGTTTTTGAAATTGAGAAGCATATAGCAAGTAAAAATTTAAATTTTAAAAATCGATATTTTGAAACATGGAGAACTATATCTTCCATGTTAAGTAATTAAGGTTACATGGACTCAGTGTATTTCGTTCATTGTTTGTGTGAATGTATTTATCCAACTATAGTAAACAAATGTATTTTATGCGACTGATATGTGAAGTGTTTCATATGTAATGTTAATGTTTGTATTGTGTTCGTGGTTGAAAAAAAAAAAGTCTCTTCTCAATGTCACCCAGCTTGCCTACCAATAAATCTATTTGCTCTGACATTTTCTCCGTACTGGACATTTTACCCCATATGTTTTCAAGTAACTGTCTGTCACTGAGATTGTTAGGCATACGAGCTGACATGTTGGCACACGATAAAAAACCTAAACACAGGGGCACAACGGTGTCTGCACTTCAGGTTCAAGTTCAGCGATAATCTCCTTATTCAAAAGTTTCAACCGGTTGACTTCTAAACACCTCAGCCCTTTTTACAATAGATTTCAATGGACTCTCTCCCGGGCGAACCTTATTTAAATATGAATGTCGTTCTGTGGCGTGTCTCTATTGTAATTATTTGATTCCGATGTTTCGATAAAATTTTACTTATAAGTTAACACTTAATTGTCTCATTATATTGGTTGAGTGGACACAAAGAGCTGAGACCCTTTATACGATCACAGTTTTATAGGTTTACTGGAATGTTGATTTTTATACATTCAGAGGTATCTTTCCATGATAACCATGAATTTAATAGTTCGGTCGATTTATTGGTTGTTTGAAAAAAAAGTTTTTTTTTTTCAAAAGGCGGGGGGGGGGGGGGGGGGGGGCTTCGGGGGATTGCACACACTTCTAAGGGTTCTCAATCTCTTGGGGACTTTGAAACCTCCGCCAAAATCTACTAATCAGTCGTTCGTTCATACGTGCACGTTTCATGTAAAACATTGTCATGGTGTTCACGTGTATGCGGAAATAAATATTTTTTTGTGTGATTTCTGGAATTGAATAATTTTTCTTTCTATGTTGATATTTGAGGGGAGGGTGTTCCTGGAAAATTCTCGCAGAAGAAATCTTTAAATCATTTAAATGAAACACATGACAAAAATTCCTGCAAAAACCTTAGGATTAAAAAATGAGTCGTTTAGTTCCTATCAGTTCATTATAAAAATACGAATCAGATAGACCCGTGGATTTTCCACGGGAGCAGCTAGTTTAGTAATTATATCTTAAGTTTTTAACTCTTATGAAATGAATTTTATACGCATACAAATAGTAAATAATTAGACATGCCATGCTCCTGATCCAAGTGTCTCTGTTCACATTTTAAATGTAATTTTACGTAAAGTAAGATACGATGTTTCTGTCTGCTTAAGTTATGGTATACCAATACCGTACGTAGAGTGAGTCTAGAGAACTGACCGCACTTTAAGTTTCCGTGCATAACATCTCTAATCATACCAGTTATTTAAGCAAGGGAAATGACCCCTTCTCCTTATCATCCGGATCACGTGATCTATACCCCCACAGTCACGTGAGATCTTGCATCATCCTCGACCTTACAGTACTTTATAAAGGTTAAAGTTTGAGGAGTTGCTGGATGGTCTAATCTGATTTCTGCAAAGTTTTTCGTAGATAACCCATTAGCTTCCCATATTAATATTTATTTTTGAACGTTATTTTGAATTCACTTTGTAGTCCTGCTTTACTTTATTAATTATAGCAAACCATACACTTATAAGGCACAGCGAAAAATGATTAGTTGGAAGGGGAAATGGTTTCTTACGCATATTATTATGCTTACCGAAGATGGCGACAGAAAAAATGAAATTAATATTTGTGTAAAAATGTGGAAAACATATTTTGAGGTGTAAACAAAGTCACCAGTGACTGAACGATCTGAGCGGTTTTCACCAAATAAGGATTAAACAATCCGGGAGATATCTTTCGTGTTAAAGATTAAACTTTGAAGATCTAAAGAAGTCATTAATATTCTGGCTATGTAGACCATGATGCTTTGGCCTACATGTATATCCACTCAGGAAGGCGTCGAAGAGAGGGAAGAATACCAACTAAAATTGTATATGGTACTTGACGGTGGCGGTTTAAGCGATTCCGCTTTCTGCTTGTGTATGGTATATTTTAACCCTTTCCACAGGAAATCACCAAGTACGCTATATTACGATGAAGCATTTATGATTGAACTCTTGAGTTAAACACAAATTTCAAATGTGAAACTTACACATGGGAATTTGGTATTTTGAGGAAAATTTTACATCTGCTAAGTGTTTAATTCTTTATTTTCTAAAATACTAGCCAATAACATTTTGTTTCGGAAGGAGCTTATTTAGGTTTTTATTGCCTTCACTAACCGATATTTAGGTAGTTTATTTGCCGGCCGAAAAAAACGGTGGGTTCGGCAAATGAGATTGCCGATTTATAAAATAAACCTGGCCGGAAAATATCGCCAGCAAAATTCTTTGACAATGTCATGTATTGGCTGGCCGGAAAAAAACGGTAGATATAAAAACAAATCTGTAGAATTTTGTCCCGTCTTTCGGTCTTCATTAATTATGACGATAATAGAAATCTAAGAGACGAACCAGGAAATGAAAAAAAAAAAATAAAATAAAATAAATAAATAAAATAAAGGTGATTTGTGCCGGTCGGTGAGATTCCAGAGTCACTCTCACATGCAGTGATATTTTAGAAAAATTATTCATGATATTTGTTTATTTTGTTATATACACCCCATATATACACATATTAAGTGTTCTGAACGAAAACATGTATACATTTAGAACTCATCCGTCAATACTTTTGGAATATGACTTAAACTATTTCATCCAGGACTTAACAGCTGCGCTGTAGATAAATATCACATATGAATACTGTGGTTACCTTTTTTGCTTGTTTTAATTTTCGAATTCAGCGAATGGGAAATGATGGCGACGATGAAACCTTCGTGAATAAGACTCCTCATACACTTAGGTCAGCAAGAGGGGATGATGCATCTCCACAGACGGAACGGTTATTACATCTCTGGAAACAAGGTTCGTTAATCAGCAAACCTAATTTGTGCATGAAATTGGAACCGGTCCATGCAAACGCATTAATTATTATAATAATATAACGACTGTAACGGAAACAAGTGAGATAGTGTGGAATTCATTTCTATCATTATAATACTCACAAATACTGGTGAACTTAGAATTTATTTTTCTTCTGGTGCGATCACGAAAATGAAACCTCTGTGAAAAGTTTAAAAGGAATAAATCGCGAAATTTCAGCCTCGCGAATATAAAGTCAACCAGAGTATTTGAATTGCAGATCAAATAAAACACAAGTCAACTAAGTATCCTTTAAAACATCATAATCAGTGGTCTCATAAGAGGTGCTTCATATTTAGACCTGATTTAGCCATATTTTGATTTAGGCATGTGTACAGGTCTACCTGATAAGAATTTTAACAAAATGCAAAAATTCCATGCATTGATGATGAGTGATGATGGGCTTTAACTCATTGGCACCAATCTACCGAAGACCTGGACGGATTATTTAAGAAATTCGATTCAATTCAATTTGTCTCATGTTATGGATTAGGCTGCAAATAGAAACTAAAGAAACTCCTTCCCTATATACAGTTAAGGAACGTCTCAAGCAATTGATACCCAAAGGATTACTATGAATATGATAAATACAGTCTTTTTTTGTTTACTGTTTGTTGTTGTACATATATTACATTATGGCATACATGTTCTCATTTTTACATTTAAATTGTATCTGTTTTATATTATGCATTTAAAGCGCCTGTGATGCTTGAAATCGTAATCTACAGATAGACGGTGCTAGAGGACCTTTGGAGGACACTGACAGACGGGCGGTGCTAGAGGACCTTTGGAGGACACTGACAGACGGGCGGTTCTAGAGGACCTCTGGAGGACACTGACAGACGGGCGGTTCTAGAGGACCTCTGGAGGACACTAACAGACGGGCGGTTCTAGAGCACCTTTGGAGGACACTGGCAGACGGGCGGTTCTAGGGGACCTCTGGAGGACACTGACAGACAGGCGGTTCTAGAAGATCTCTCGAGGACACTGACGGGCGGTTCTAGAGGACCTCTGGAGGACACTTACAGACGGGCGGTTCAAGAGGACCTCTAGAGGACACTGACAGAAGGGCGGTTCTAGAGGACCTCTGGGGGACACTGACAGATGGGAGGTTCTAGAAGACCTCTGGAGGACACTGGCAGACGGTCGGTTCTAGAGGACCTCTGGAGGACACTGACAGACGGGCGGTTCTAGAGGACATCTGGGGGACACTGACAGACGGGCGGATCTAGAAGACTTCTGGAGGACACTGACAGACGGGCGGTTCTAGAGGACCTCTGGAGGACACTGACAGACGGGCGGTTCTAGAGGACCTCTGGGGGACACTGAAAGACGGGCGGTTCTAGAGGTCCTCTGGGGGACACTGACAGACGGGAGGGTTCTAGAGGACCTCTGGAGGACACTGACAGACGGACGGTTCTAGAGGACCTCTGGAGGACACTGACAGACGGGTGGTTCTAGAGGACCTCTGGAGGACACTGACAGAAGGGCGGTTCTAGAGGACCTCTGGAGGACACTGACAGACGGGCGGTTCTAGAGGACCTCTGGAGGACACTGACAGACGGGCGGTTCTAGAGGTCCTCTGGGGGACACTGATAGACGGGAGGGTTCTAGAGGACCTCTGGAGGACACTGACAGACGGGCGGTTCTAGAGGTCCTCTGGGGGACACTGACCGACGGGAGAGTTCTAGATCGAGGACCTCTGGAGGACAATGACAGAAGGGCGGTTCTAGAGGACCTCTGGAGGACACTGACAGACGGGCGGTTCTAGAGGACCTCTGGAGGACACTGACAGAAAGGCGGCTCTAGAGGACCTCTGGAGGACACTGACAGACGGGCGGTTCTAGAGGACCTGTGGAGGACACTGACAGATGGGCGGTTCTAGAGGACCTGTGGAGGACACTGAAAGACGGGCGGTTCTAGAGGTCCTCTGGAGGACACTGACAGACGGGCGGTTCTAGAGGACCTCTGGAGGACACTGATAGACGGGCGGTTCTAGAGGAACTCTTGAGGACACTGACAGACGGGAGGGTTCTAGAGGCCCTTTAGAGGACACTGACAGACGGGAGGGTTCTAGAGGACCTTTGGAGGACACTTACAGACGGGCGGTCCTAGAGGACCTCTGGAGGACAATGACAGAAGGGCGGTTCTAGAGGACCTCTGGAGGACACTGACAGACGGGCGGTTCTAGAGGAACTCTTGAGGACACTGACAGTATATTTCACTCTCGATTACAAGTACTGACTACTTTATAATTTCAAAACATGCAACTCTTGCATTATCAGAAATGCTATTTCTAATTATATAACAATCCATTTATAGTGACCAATGTGGCTTAAGTGCCAAATGTAACCATTAACGGGTGTACATCTCCACCTCAGAAACCGCTTACGACATTGACGATAAGGAACAAAGGTGTACAGATTCAGGTTTACATATAGCGCCAGATCGGCCCTCTGACATCATGGCCAGATCACTGGTTTGCCAGAGTGCCTGGACATCTTACTCTGAGGATCGCATTATAAGGCCCCATGAGGATGCAAATATTTTCGTCATTTTTGACAACGCCTCATTGCTTACAAGTATCGTGTCACTTTAAATAAACCCACTAGACCTTTTAATAAGTTTCTTATCTCTCCAATGACACCTACCATGTGTGTGAAATATTCCGTTATAACCATAAATTTTCGTATATTGTTCTTCATGTATGGGGGATTTCTGCCTGCGGTCTGCCTGCTGACTGTATGCGGAGATACGGTTATAAAGCGTGGTCTGGACTTGCAGGGCGGTTCTCAATTTGGTTTGTGTCACGACTAAGTAGGGGGTCCTAACTGAGTCGTGTTTGTCACGGCTAGTTTACATAGATCCTTCAAAATTTGACGACTCTCTAAAAATATTTTATGGACGGTTACTTCATGGATCTTGACTGTTTTGTCAAGTCGCCTTCGCTTGTTCAGTTTTATTAGGGTTAATTATCATTAAGGGTTAATTAGCGCATTCCCTCCGACAGCAAATACAACACTGTTAGATTAATTAATATATTTAATCTGTATGTGCACACGAAGGCTTACATGTAAAATATCACAGTACGACACAATATCAATCCACCATAGACAGGTTAGAAATATACCATCCATAAAAAAACATGTACAAATAAAATAAGATCACACGCGCATAAAAAACAATACATATCGATGTGTATATTGAGCCATGAAACAGGACTGACGGATAACATTCAAAATTACCACATCTTTTACATACATGAAATATATTATATATATTAATCTATAATTTAAAATGATGTTCCTCGAACTTGTGAACAAATAACTTAAACGAAACGGCATGGGAAGCACCAATAATTAAAGCACATCATACAGAATAGAAAGTAGCTGTTTTCAGAGTATCTCTGACCCGTCACCGGCCCGCGTTCCTCGCGTGGTAGTCATGTTCATTTATTCTGTAACTCATCCCGGCTGCTTTCAATAGCTGGGTATATATCGCGAGTCTGATTAAGTCTGAAATTCACAATACTAGGCTTATTGGTCGGAACAATGTAAGCCAAAGCCAACTCCCTGGTGGCGATACTGAACACATCCTGCCGTAGAAAGCAGTTGTTACGTGGGAAGAGATACTAGCCGAACGTAACGTGATCACCAAGTCACATGAACATGGAGGTTGACTACTTTACATTTTCATGATTCAATAGTTCATTAATTTTGCAGGTTTAATCAATTTCACTGTGGATTGATATCAGTAGACGCGAAAGCTTTCATGGAGCCTACTTTTTCCACACCGAATTAAAATTTTTCTTATTTAAATAATCGCGTAATGCTGAATTATAACTGAGCCAACTCTTTGCAAAATTATTATAAATAATAGCGCTCGTTCAGGGGTTATATTTATTTAAAGTAGACCCAAGTCCCTTGTAAGGGATAATGTCGGGATATTAAATTTATATCTCGCTTCAGCTTACCTATGTATGAAAATAATTAAGTGGTCATCCTGCACGGATGATCAAACGAGAAATCATTTCGATGAAACACACTGCAACATACGCGCCGCTGAAAATCATATTTAAAAGCTTTGTGATCTGTGAATCAATAAATGAGGACGCGACGGCCGCCTGAGCAGTATTATATAATAAGTCCTTGACCTGAGCGGAGCAAATAAATAATACGGCTGATAACACTTGTACGGCATGTCTTCGGTAATTACTGTATGGTGTCCGTGTTTCCGGTAACCCTGTAATTTCCAGGCACCTGCCATATGTATATCCGCCTTAAATACGCGAGATGAGATCGCCTGCATGGTTCACCGATCCCCATAAACATTATAGTTACGACTCCTTCACTGGCCATGTTTATTACTTCGCACGGAGGTATTTTGCCTTTTCCTTAGTTGGTTGGTTTGTTCGTCAATATACCCAATAAACTATAAAAGAAGTTTATTGACATTTTGTGAATGGTAACGGTAACACAATGTATGTGGTCTTTTACTATTTTATATTCATGTACGCTGTTCGCATGAACGTTTACTGGCGCAGGGAAGAAACTAGGTATTTAACTGATCATGGGCTCAATTTATAAGGACAACTGATCCTTGATGATCAGTTAATGCAGAATTTATAAAATCTCCCTCTGCATGTAACTGTATGTTCTACACTGAAACACTTATCTATTTTTTTTAAATACTTAAAATATATTAAGTTACATACTTCTGCGATGATTATAATCGCCACAAATCAAAATACTTACAAACTACTAAATACGCTAATTTTTATAGATCGCAACATGTTCTTTTTGCACAATGAGCAAAATATCAGTTATTATGGAGTAAACTATATGTGGTTACAAGTTTAAATAAAATATTTAAAAGAAATTACATTCGAGACTCAGAAAATATGCAAATAAAATATATGTAAATATACAAGAGTTTGACAGACAGGTCGTTTACACAATAATGAAACATCACCAAGATAATGAGAGAAACCATACAATAAATACTAAATATCACTCACCCAATAGCTTAAACCACAAACAGTTCATTTAGGTAGTGGGGATGGTTCATATCAAATGATGCAATATCGAAATTGAAAAAATACAAGAACCTGCAGATTTGCATGCTGGTTAATATTGGCACTTCCTGAGTTTGTGCGAGATGGCAGTCAGTTTGGTAACCGAGTTGATGCACGGTTATCAAGTTTGGGTAACGGAGTTTGTGCACATGTATGTATCTGGTTGCATGGAACCTTGAATAGGGTCGGAATGATTTCAGAGTGTCTGTATTCATGGAAACCTGATGTTCCTACGAGCAAGCGCATACTTCACAGCTAACGTATCGTAAGACTCAACAACAACGCAGAAGGCATTAATATAAATGTCCTTTCGTTAACATAGGATTTCGGACAGTTCCGGGTACATGTACATCGTCCACGCTAGCCAACCAGTCATGAAACTAAATACGGCTAATGTGGAACGTGTTCTTGTTGCTCTCCTGGTGATACTGTCCGCTGCAACTCTTGTATTTCAGTCATCTGCAGGTCTAAAATCATATTTACATTTAATCCATGATGTTTTAGTCGAGGTAGAAAAGCTTTCATGGGTTTGAGAATCGTATTCAGTTCATATTTCTTTGACTGATTTTATCAAGTACACGCCGAAAAGGAGCATGAGTTCAAGCGTTGCTTTCTGGTTCTGCTCTGCTATTTCTGTTTCACTCCAAACCTTGTTAGTGTTCCAAAGGGATCATTTGCTTCACCAGTGATATTGGACTATCTTTTCAAGATGTCCAAGTCACGTGTTTTCCCCCTCCACGAAATATTTAGAATCCCATTTATGCAAAGTTAACATACGCGTTGTGTTACACCCACACCACCTTTGTAGAGAAGGCGTGCCTAGCGATCACGGGTGACGGGGTCGGCATTTGAATATCGGCGGAGTCCGCCAGTGTTACTACCGACAGGCTTCCTGTAGATCCCATGGGACTGCCACCCACAGCGCCTCTGGTGAGCGGTGTCGTTATTAAATCCGCCATGTGAACCTGAATAGCGACGTGAGCGACCTCCACTCTGGGCGTTCTGCGGCTGGGCGTGGTTTGTGTGGAGATCTGTCGGTCAGACAGTGAAGGTGTGAGGTAGGATGATTCGGTGTTGGTGGAAGAATCCACCAGGAATTTGTATGGTGTGGGGACATGTGACCCCGCTGACCTGGTCTCATATCCCCCGTACAGATCTTCAGGGGACTGAACTCGAAACCGTGTGGACTTCCGGGGTCGCCAGGAGCGAGACTCTTCCGGTGCTGGAGAAGGCTGCAATTTCTCTCCCACGTCTTCCTGTTTCCATCTAGCCTCTCGACCTTGGCGCTCCTGCTGGCGCTTTCGGGTACTACGAAACACAGGAGAAGCTTGTCTTACGATGCTTGTCCAAATACTGATTCCTTCATCTTTCAATCAACATAAAGGTTCTGTTTTTTTCTAAACTCTATGGTTTCTGTCATGTTCAACCATCATGCTCGGTTTTCACATTAACACACAATAAAGGGACACCAGTTAAATAAAATAACTTTTTATTATATAGCAAATTACAGTTGTAGTTAGTGATATAAAATATCAAAGCAACTTAAACCGCGATCATTTTCATTTTTACCACATTTCAGACATAAGCTGCATGCAAACGATGTGTGATTAATATCTTTATATGTAATGGTAATGTCGGTTAACGTAACGAAACAAAAATGTGTGACAGTTTGTGTCTAACACATGTCATACATACTGGGCGTTAAGTGACCGCTTCTTGAAGTGATTGATTCGGCAGCCACACGTCAAAGCCCTTCTCATGGCGCAGCGAAAGCTCTTGTTCAGGAACCAGTAGAGCAGGGGGTTGACAGCACTGTGTGCGTGACCCAACCACAGGGTAAATGGCAAGATCTGTTGGTCCAAGGAGTCCATTTGTAAATCAAAGCCAAGGGAACTAATATTGTACGGCAACCAACACACAATGAAAACAACGATCAGAGCAATGAGCATGCGCGCAACGCGCTTCCGGCCTAGCATTACTGTTGAGCTGCTGTCTGACGTTTTCCTATGGAACTCGTCTGAGCAAAGCGTGCGGCCGATTAGTCCATAGCACGTCGCAACGATCAGTGTTGGAATAGCGTAAACAGCTACTAAGTAAAAAACACTGTACGCCTTTTGGTCCAAAGCCTTCGGCCATTGTTCAACACAAAACTCAAGCGTACCGAAGTAGAGAAATGTCTCTTTGTGGATAACCTTTACAAATAAAATTGGTCCGGCTAGCATGGCCGATAAAATCCAGATTACCACCAGCATCTTAAGAGCCTGACATTTTTTGGTCAAACGACCGCAGCACTTGGGGGTTTTAATGGCAAGGTACCGGTCTATTGACAGTGACGTCAGAGTGTAAATACTGGCAACCACAGCAACACCTGCAATAAACAATACAGCATACATGTATAAAAAAAATCTGTCAATCTCCGCTTCTTGGCTATTTAACAGAGTGGGTTAATATGCAAAAAAAAACAAACAAAAAAAACAAAAAACTGCGATGATGCACCAAAATTGAAGCCCGACAAGCAGCTTTTTACCGCATACTTGATCTCCCATTAAATAAAGAAGTAATTACCCTTGGTTTCCATTTGAGGAACCGTCAAGTATATTTATGAAATACAATACCAAACACTACAATGAAACAATAAAAGAGATTTTAAAAATATTTTTTGCTAAAATATATAGACCTAGGCGTCTTTGAAATATCAATAATGAAAACATTCACTTATTCCTGGTTTTTAGAAACGTCGTAGCGATAAGCAAGTACCTTGAAGAAAAGAGGTGAATTTGCACATTGTCTGGCCATACACCCATAATTTGTACAAACTCCTCCCAACAGCAATTGGTATGCAAATGAGGGTCACACAAAGGTCAGCACATGCCAGATTGACCAGAAAGAGGTTCTTGACTCGGCGAAGATGTTGGTTCTTGATGACGACAAAGATAACGAGGGAATTGCCGCCCAGGGCCAAAAAGAAGATGGGAATGTACAAGCACAGCAGAGCAATTGTGCGTGGTTCTCGCAGGGTGAACAGCTGGCTGCGGTACTCCTGAAGGATCTCAAGTGCTTGTTGTGTGCTGAAATTGTAGGTTGTCCTGCTAATATCGCCCAGCTGCTTCCGTAGCAGCCGTACCTGTCCCGTCTGGTCCATCTGGTCGGGACGCGACACTGACGGCGGCTCCTGTAAACACACAAAACACAAACGATCCCGTCAGCTTAGTTGTCGGCGGAATTTGTTCAAAATGTCATATCCAATGAAATATTTCTTGGAGACAAAACGTGATTGGGTTCGCAGGCATTATCGTCATAAATCAGTGAAAAAACTATTTATTATAAAATTTCGACAACAATTGTATATAATTATAACAGAAGTGTTTTTCACACAAGCCTAAGGGAAATTTTATGGAAATTTAACATTTTCTTGTAAAACATTCAAGCTGCTGGAGCCTAAAATTCGGTAGAACTCTATTGAAAATTAAAATAATTCTTGATTCAGCAGGTACAAAATGATGTGAGCGGACCCTGAGAAACGAACTTGTTTTGGCTTCCAGGTAATATACAATCAACATAACCGTCCGATATATCCCGGCGATTTCAATTTGCTTGGGTAGAGAACAGCTAAGGCAGTATAAATAGGCTGGATTCCTTAGGTTTACAGGATTCTTGATACTTGACCTACATGAAGCATCATGAACATCCTCTCTCTCACTCCTACACACACAAAATTATAATATGTCAACATAGGGGAAACCATAATATCCTGTTACTAAAACAAATCGTCCGTGAATAAATGATTTAATATTTTGCAGCGGCCAGAGAACGTCAGGATGGTCTTGTTTTCACTTCTATCCGGCATGCACTGCTGCCATTTTATTCCCTCAATGGACCAGTTTAACGCCCTTGTCCAGGTCTATATCAGAAGCCTTTCTCTTATACCAATTATTGAGTGGAACCGGCGATGGATGTGACCTCCAAGTTCTAAAGATAGACTGCTCCCGAAGAACGGACAAAGTGTAGAAGTAGATGAAACTAGCTGACATACAAACAAGAGAACCACAAATGTCTTGTGACCTTTGACCTGATGAAATTTTTAAAGATTTATAAAACTTTGAAGATAACTCAGGCGAGTTACTTTTTTTGGTTAGCTTAACATCATACTGGATTCAAAATTCATCAAATTCACATTTATCGGAGCAATAACACAAAAACATCAAGTGACATTAGACTGTAACATTCTTGCCCTTTGACCTGGCCAGGGGTGGGGTATCAGCACCGATTGACAGTGAATATAAAGATGCCCCATAGCCAATCACAGGCAGCTAAGGATTTTGCCCTCTGCCCCTCTGGGATAAAACCCCCTGGCCCTGGCGATTCCAGTCTCTCTTGGATCATCAAGCAGTGGACCCCCATGCCTGCCCTCTGTGGCAGGCAGAGGGTATATGGCTTCTTTTTCAACTTGGGGTTGGTTTTACGACAGTGTCGGCTACCCAGGTGAAGAGCCACCCACTACCAAAGAGCAGTTCTTTTATCTAGCCTGGTAAGTATCTTTCTGTTTTAATTATAAGTTTAGATAATAATATGCAGTCCTGATATTTTGAAGGTTTAGGCTTAAGTTGTATTCCAGTAAAAAAGTGTTATTTTATCTCTTAAAATTGTGCGAGTGCATGTTGCCTAAGCCCAATTTCCTCCCAGAATAAATGAGAAGCTACATCTGGCGAGCATGTCATCGGGTGTTACTAACAGCTAGGAGATGAATTCTGGTAAATAATTGCTTATTTTGAGTTAATTCTGGTTTTTTTAGCATCAGTATATACTTAAGGGGCTTAGGTTGTAAAATTCTGCTAAATAAGCGATATATTCAAATGGAAACATAGTAAAAGCTTTGAAAATGCCTGAGTTTCATTCCTTAAGGAAATTCTTTTTATTTAGTGCATTCATTTTGTGAACCAGAATAGGGTTTTTTTTTTTATAAAAGTAGGCCCGTCTCTGTTTAAAGAACAATGTGCATTATTTTATTTGGAAAGGCTAGTAATACTGATACAATGTGGGGTTGGGGATGTCCCCACCTGTATCACATACGGTTGCTGATGCGCGTGGCTGACAATGTTCCAAGACCAGTTTGATGATAGAAGTCTTTATTCAATAGCAAGCGGTCTGGGACAGTCTCTCTCTCTTGAGAGAGCCGCCCAGCCTCCCTGATTCTCTGAATCTCAGTGCGCACTACAGATAGTTTTGTTACATAGCTTTCACGTGACAAATGAGACGTACATATCCATATTTCTGCATTTTGTCATAAAAGCTAAACCTTATTGGATGACTCAAAGTAGGTCACAATTACATCAGAGTTGTAAGTGTTCTTCCTAACTTTCGTGAGATCTGATTGGACAAAAGTTCTATGGAAAATCCCAAGACTGACCTGACATACATCCAGTTATAGACTGGCCTACAGTCCTATTTCCAAACTCGTATAAACATAATCTGCCTGCCTCATCATAGATACCAATTTAGAGCTAATTTGTGAGAGTACATTTAGGCTCTACAAACATACTGAATTACCATTAGATACTTGGTTGTCTGATGACCATTAATTTCCTTTGGCTCTGTCTGAATATCAGTCCTCATCAATCTCTGACACTGATCTTAGTGTTTGTCACTCTGTGAATTTTAAGTTTTAGTTTGATTACCAATATTTAAATTTACCCCTTTATAACACTACTTTAGATTCCTATTGATAAACCATTATAGTAATTTGCTCTTCTTTGGCTATGAAGTGGTGTATACATTATAGAACAGTGTATGCTTCAATAATCATCTTCAAAGCTTAAAATCATTGATAGTTGTACAGTAATCCCACGATATTGAACCTTTATTCGTACAATTTACAGTAAATACTACGGTTATTGGGAATTTTCATTGTGGATAAACCAGTCATATTAGTTTTACATTCTTATAAAATGAAAGCCGTAATATCATCATATTTCTAATTACCTCAGTCCTTGTTTGAAATTAAATCCCTCGGTGTTACACTCACCAGGTTTTAGAACAAAAATAATAAAAAAAAGTATAATAATTATTTATATACAAAAATGTGTGACTTTATAAGATGTAAAAGCAAGAGAAATAACAGGTGCTGTATGTACCATTATGTGATGTGTGAAAAAACTGTGACACGCATCTTCTTATTACATTGGGCATAAGCGTAATCCGCAAAAATTTAATGCCCCCAATGTAAACATGCAGTCAGGCAACTTGTGCCTGCAATTGTATATATGTAATATTTTACTTATTATAAATGACCTTTTCTTTGCAAAATTAATCAGTTGATCAGATTTTATGTATATAACAAATTTTCAGGGCTTGTTGTCAATTAGCTTAATAATATTGAAATGAGAGTAACGCTTAAATTTTATTATGCATAGCTGTCTCTTGAATAAAAGTTACAAAGCTTCTATTTTTTTAAATATGTATAGGTGGAACCGTAGACTTGACCATATGTATACTGTTTTACTTTGAATGTACTTTGTTAGAAACATTAGTTAATACTTGATTATAGTATAAACTGTATAATCAATAAAGAGTTTATATGCTCCTCTGCCAAATTTAGAATTGTATTATATAAACCCTAAAGTCTGTAATCTTATGTATAAATCAAATGGGATTCTTGTGTAGAGAAGTATAACATACATGCTATTTTTTAAAACAAGGCTGTATTTAATTTACCTTAAATAGCGGTTTCAAAAACTTGTGCACACCTTATTAAATGTGCGTGGATTCTGGTGAAAATCAGACTAAAGCAAGATACTGTATTGATTTATATTTTGACGTGAGTTTCATCAACATCCATCATATTTGTGGAAAGGTAGAAGAATTCGCAAGGAATATTTACGGTGAATTTCAAGAAATTCTGTAGATTCTGTATTTAAAACAAGGAGACATAGGCGTTATTCAATATTGAGGGTTTACGCTTGTTAATTGCCCATAAATAAATTCCTCTCCGTTGTTATTCCAGGTTTGTGTTTCTTGTCTGTGTTTAAGAAATTCTCAAACTGATTTTTTAATATTGTCAAACAATGCATGAACTCGGGTGTACCGGGTATTATGACCCAGAGGATACATTTATGGTATTTTAAGTTGTTACCATAATGACCGCCATTTTCAAAATAGTTGGTCTGCCATTAAAAAAAAGTTTCATTCTTGAATATACTTTACACTGAACACAGGATTTTTCCAAAGTTTTTCCAAAGTTCAGTTTTAGGTTCCTAAATTAAACTCATCCAATATATAGATGTGGATGACCTAACGTTCCGAAAACAGCTGATATTCATTATATTAATAATATCATTTTTGGTTACCTAAGTTTAGGCTTAATAATAAAATAACAAGAGCGGTTCTACGTAAAACTGCCATTATTCACACTTGTGATGTTCACCCTTGTGTCACGGTGAGGCCAGATATTTGCAGCCTAAGCGAGATATTTTTAGTTAAGGGAAGCGGGGCAAGAATGGATCAAATAAGCATAATTTGAGTCGTATTAATTCAAAATCGGAAATTCAAAATTGTTTGATTGCAAACGTAATAGTTGTATGTGTAACAAATATCTCGGGTATACTGCTGCAGGCTGCCGTCAGCATCATTTAATAGAAAAGGGTTGAAATGGCATCAATTCAATCAATAGCAAAATATGACAACTGATGTGTTTGAATTCATCGTCAGACGCCATTTCTGTTATAAACATTTCTCAGGAATATCGGCACCCTTCAACGCCAAAACTCATAATTATATAAATTATGATGAATGATTATTTGAATGCCCCCCCCCCACCTGGAAAATATGCCGCAAAATATGTCTAAAATATCACTTAATGATTACTCATGATAAATGCTTTTTAAAAGTGTCCAATTAAAGCATGAGGAAGACTATAAACGACATTTCTCCTAAAAATAAAGAAAATGATGACCTAGAGACTGCGGCAGGTACCTTTGCGACTTATGGGGAGGGAGAATAGTTGGATATTGATTGCGACACTGCTTATAGGTTGTATATACAGTGGTACCCCACAATTACGACCACCTTTGGGACTGACCAAAGTGGTCGTAATTTGGGGGTGGTCGTATTTGTGTGACTCTTAATTACCTGGATCATATATCTGGGACCAAGAAAAGTGGTCGTATTTGTGGGGGTGGTCGCAATTGCAGGGTGGTCGCAAGGCGGGGTTCCACTGTATTTAGAATATACTCAGTAATATCAGTTAAGCTCTATGTTCGATAAAGGTCCACTATATCAATCGACTTTGTACGACTGATGTTGTGCGCCGCATGTATGATGAATCAAACATTTATGGAATGCACCATTAAGATTGTTTTACTTCATAATTGCAATATTAAACGGAACTGAAATATACTGTCATACTTAGGTATTGAATATTGTTATGTTAGCTGTGCAGTGTGATTTTAATTCAAAAGGTCTGGCTTGTTTTAATATTTTTTCCAAGTTTCCTATTTGTTTGCGTTCCCATTTCTGTATGAGCCTTAGAGCCTGAACTTTAAGGTGCAAATTAAGGATTCAAAACAATTACAATATATTTTACAAATGAAATTGGTTTCACCTTCTTGAGATTTATCTCGAGATCAAATATTACAGCTGTTGCACTTGGAACCTCAAGTCCGTCCAGGTCTCTAAGTAGACCAAGGATTTGGTATATAAATAATATCCCATGAAGTCCACGAAAGATAATACCTGCTACAGCAAAATCATGGTGGGGCGACTGCATGTCAGTTGCGGTCGGGTTGAGAGTAGTGGCTGATTCTCAGACCCCCTTCAACACAGGTGCTGTCCACCTGCCGAACCTAACCCCCAGACAATTAACTGAGGGAGGCTTGTGTCTCCAAGGATTTTCATCGATGGTTCGATGCTATACTTTACACAAGCTGTACTCTAGCCTTTGAAGAGGCTGGAACAGGACGGCATTGTTATATAGCAAAGTATGTACTGCTTGACCATGATAAGCATGGTTCTTCAGTGAGAGTTTACCAAACAGATCATCTAAAGACGTTTTTTAGTTATGTTCCTTGTGTGCCTTGGAAAAATACAAACAAGACGACCAGAGGTCACGCAGGAAACACTCTGCCCCAGATAGGAAGTCAGATAACCAGGACATGACATAAAGAAGACAGAGAGGAAGAAAATGAGTCATAATGTGTAGAGATTGTACAAATACAGGAGCGTAGCCAGGATTGAGGGAGGGGAGGGGGCCATAATTATTGGCGGATCCAGAAATTCGAAAACAGGGGGGGGGGCTATTATGCACGTGTATATGTATGTATATATATAATAATAATATTATTATTATAATTATTATACTATATGTTATATATTTTAGTGTTTGAAAATACAATTTTTCTTTATTTTCAATTATGAACATTGTTTCAATAAGGTTAGTTACAGGTACATGGGGAGGGTATGGGAGAGGGTATCATATTGGGATTTTTTTAATATGCAATGTAAAGAGGACATTTAAAGGCAATTTTCATCAGAATATGAGGATTTCTTGTTCCTGAAAAACTGTTCCGTTATGTCTTTGTGTTATGTAGTCAAACTGTAGAGAGGTTCAATATTTAATATTTATATTACATCAAATAAGGATATAAAATTTCAATGGTTTAAAAAAAGTCAATGGCGCAAAGGCGCATTTACGTTCTTAACTTGCAAAATATTATCCGTTAAATGTATTGCTCGTAATGAAATAACAAAAATGTTGTAGTCTTATGTTAAACTTTGTATTTTACCGGGTTCGTTGGTATCGACAGCAGACAGGACTCCTAAAACCACAGATCGCGAGTTCGAGTACCGGTATCACCAGAGGAGCCGTGAAATTGTTCACGGTCGACCCCAACCACGGCCTGTTATTCTGCAGTTGTACTGCAGCTGTTCATAAATATGCCTACACTCAAACAATATATTTGCAAGTAATAAACTGCTGATTAAGAAAAAGAAATATGAAAAAAATGAAAATTAATCACGAAAATTGGGAAATTAGATAAAATGAGAGTTTTTGCAGCTCAGCGGGGGGCCGTGCACCGAAGGCGCCCCCTCTGGATCCGCAACTGATAGCAAAGGCAATTTAATGCATATATATATATATATATATATATATATATATATATATATATACGTCCAAAAGGACGGCGAGTTCTGGTTGCGACCCGGAGGGGGGGGGGGGGGGGATGGCCCCCTGTGGCCCCCCTTGGCTACGCCCCTGCAATATTGAAAAAGTTGAGACAAGAAGACTAGACTTAGACGTGCAGAAGATGAAGGTGAAAAAATGAGCCAAAGTTTGTGAAAATAGGACCTGAATTGACAAAGTTATGAGGAAAATAACATTTGGAAGTGACAGACATACTGACAAAGTGACACAAAATTGAGACCAGATGTCTTGACCAAGTTATGAAGAAGACCCAGAAAAAGAAAATAAGGTTTAGTTTATGTAATTAAGGTTTGTAGGTAGGAGATATGGCTTAAAAATGATATTTTGTATTGTTTCAAGTGAAGCGCCCCCTGCCGTTTATTTCCAAAAAAAAGAGAAAAAAATACTTTCGAGTTATTAGTGTATGATATAAGATGTATCAGTTTCAAAATAATTCCTGTAAAACTGTGTTACCTGTAGAATGCAATATGTAACACAAGAACAAGCCCGAAGGCGAAAAATGAGGACAACTGACGGACAGACGGATATACAGACAAAGCGGCACAAAGTTGACAAAGATATAATGAAAATAAAATTTCGAAGTTGTTCGATGATCTATACCATGACCTTTGACCTATGCCGACCAAAATCAACAGGCTTCCAGGAAGTGAATTTCAATAAACCCTGAAAGTTTCAGATCGATTGCTACAAAATTGTGGCCAGGAGAATACTGACAAACAAACGCAAACACAAACAGAAATACGCGACTGACCAACATGCTTGCCGAAATCGAAGATTACTGGCAAGCAATAACCCCTAAAAGTTTTCATTAAAGCAAATGTTTTGACTCCATTGGGACCAAAATCACTGCTGAATGATCAGTATGTCTGAATGTATGGACGCTTACTGCGAAGAAAATGATATATTTGGTATATTCAACAGGGCTTTTGGTAAAACGTGAATTCCCGGGAGCATAACGAAAGAAAACGATTTCCATTTACTCGATACATTGATGCAGCTTGGTACATAGCAAGTTTTTTTTCTATATTTTCTATATACGGTTCATGGAATGACTTTCTTTACTCACAACAAGCGCTAGAATTACATGTTCATGCTCCATGTCGATCAGTAGGGCAAACTCTCACTGGAGTACCCTGTAACGCTATCCATGACAACCATAATATTCAAGTGGTACATACTGTAGCTAGTAACAGGTAAAAAGTAACCTTAAAAGTCAAGCCAGAGGGTCCCTAAAAATTTCTACACATTTGTGATCTGAGCCGGGCAGGTACATGTTAGTAGAATATTATCACAACCATGAATGTAGTCAGAGTGTAGACCACAACTTCGGTCAGGATCTAATAAAACTGTGCTGTGTTTTTCATAGAAAAAGTGGTCATGGTTTACCAACTCACTTTTTTTTTATCACGGAACAGCTTAAGAACAAAGGCGCCCAGTAAAGTGTGATAGAGTAATCGCATAGCGTGGAAGAAGATTGTCTTCGACATTTTAATGGTTGTAACTTATGTGTCATCATAACAGTCCACAGAATTTAGAGTGAATATGGTGATATATAGAGCAACCAACTAACCAACCAAGGAACCAAAGCATAATAATATACATGGCTTTTTTCTTGAGTCTGTGAATGTTAGCCGTTATATATGCAAGTCCCCAGCTTAAGTAACCTTAGACAAAATATGTTAAGACAGTGTGAAATGTCGCGGAGAAGGGGTGGGTGATTTCAAGGATGACGGGTATAGCGTTCAGACCCCTCTATAATCATATAACACTGTTTTGATACACCTGTTACTTTTTCATGTGCCCACTTTGTCATTTCATATGTACCCTTTCATAACTAATTGTACAAAAATTCTTTAATCATGCGAGTAATCTTATCAGCATTAAAGTCCCAAGCTAAGAGACGGGTTGGAGAGTGGTTTGGTTGAAAATGGTAGACAATATGGATACGGTAATACCAGAAATGAATCTCTCAGGGCCATAATACACCAGACTCAATGTATAAGTTGACCTTCTATGTCAAATGTTAAGGTAATTATAGTATTTTTGCTATTTTCGTATTATTTTCATTCTTTCGTGCTTATTATTTAAAATTGCCCAATGGCGACAGCAGACCAACCTCAAAATTTTTCACCCATGATATGTGGGGAAAAATCCACAAAGATAAATTACTTGAGACCCTAAAACAAGGTTATAAGAAAAAATTGACTTTTGGCGGCTGGACTATGTCTGATATTTGTCTGACATGTGTCGGTTGCCATTCTGAGTTACGAGTTGATCAGTTTGAATATCGACCTAACATATTAAAGGAAAGACTTAGTCTGCCGTCACTTCTGTTTACCTCCTCCAGGGAGTTTAAGACCGGCTAACCAAGATTACATTAGACGCTTGTATAACGACGGAGAAGCCATTAGGGTACAATAATCTTGTACGAGAGTACCTCCCGCCCCCGGACGTCTGGTGTCACAACATGACGCAACAAATATATTACAAGTCTGCGTTGGCAGTAAAGTGCGCTTGCCTATGTAAAATGCGTTTTATACTCGAAATCTTGATTTAATTATGTTTTATGTGTAAAACTGCGGGTTATTGTGTCTCTATGATACCTTTTCTTGGTCTGGAGGATCCTACTTCCTGGGAAAAGGCAGCTGCTGTTTACCCATTAACTAAACAATAAACGATGACCTATAGGAGAGGTATTTTGTTAACGAGCTTGCAAGCCTTTCTTGGTACAAATAAATCTCGGAGTAATTAGACCTTATTACAAAAATATACTCAAAAGTAGTGTAAGGATAATAATCTTGTAATTCCCATGTGGTTCAGTCAGTCAAATTTTAATCAATGTTAAAGTTTTTTTCTACAACTATATTCGAAAACTACTGAATAAGTACGTCACTGGTCTGAAATGGCTATAGCAGATTTATAGATCATTTGTAACATTCTCACTGACGACTCGCCTGTAATATTAAATATTAATAATTCAATTGATTTAAAAAATAAATTGATCTCCAGCTCAAGATAATGTTGCTTATTACACCCCTTCCCCTGGATGGACAAGTTTCAATCAGCTTGAGTCAGTTTAATGTATGTACGTCTATTCGAGTTTATCATTTTATAACGGCTAATCCTGACTATCCAGGTCGACAAAGACACAGATACATTGATATAACTGTTCTTGAAGTCATAAATGCGGTCCTGAAGGCTAAAAGCACGGTGCATAAGTTCAATAAAGGACTTTTTTCCGCTTAGAGAAATTAACGACAGTATTTATTTTTCAGTAATACACAAACATATAATGCTTTGGTACCTGAACTGCATTACCTATATAAAAAATATAGGATTAAATTGACCGGCTTCTGTGGCTCAGGGGTAGAGCACAGATCTCAAAGCCGGGAGGTCGGAGCGGGTGAGATTTGTACGGTCGGCAACCATCCAAGGTGAGCGCTTTGCAGGCTTAATGAGATGGCTGTGCCCCGCAGCCGCGTATCAACCACAAACAAGTGCGTCTTTGGGGGTTCCTCGACGTTATCACTCAGCAATGGGGTTGATTACACACCCTGGACCCTCAGGTGCGGTAGACACCGGGCCTGGGTGATAACAGGATACAATAATAATATGATAGGAAGCCAGTGCTACCGCTCTGTCACGCAGTCACAAACCGAAATGAAACTCTGCAGATGTATATACTTATATTAATAATTATATAAGGGAGCATAAAAATGGAGGCGGTAACCTCCATCAAAATAAAAAGATTTAATTTCTCCAAATTTAAAAACCTTAACTCAAAATCTATACGCAAGATGAACTTACCCACTGTGTAAGGCCGTCTATACAAGCTTGCATCTGCTGGAAAGTAACTATATACCAGCATCCATTGGTCAGATCGTCATTAACTTGAGCGTCAGCTACTTTGTCCATGTTTTTATGTCGAGAGTCAGCGATGCAGGAGAGATCCTTCTGATTCCTTCACCACCGCTGTTGTGTACACTTTTGTGACTCAACTGACTGCTATGACTTCACTAGCAATGCTTTCAATATTTCTGTAAATTTCACAGCTTTTTTGTAGTATGCACAGAATCTATGTGTTCCACAGTCCTCCACTCTGCCTTACATGCTTATGAAGTGGCGGGCGGGAGAAAGCTTTATGCACGGACAAACTGGACAGCCGCCGAGTAAACTGGTTTGTCTGTCTAGAGGCCTCGTGGCTTAACTGGACAGAGGTACGGGTACAACTGACACGGAGCTTATTGTCACATAAATATGTATAAGGCCTAAACAGCCAGCCCCGCGAGATGTGACGTCTTTCTCTCCTGGCTTAATTTGCCTGCATCAAGCGTGAGGTCATCACATCAATAATGTAATTAAAAGGGCTCAGCGTGAAGGAATGAATGCCTATAAAGTAAGCAAGTCTGTTTTTAAGTTTCAGTCTTACCGTCACCCTACCCGTGACGCCCACTCGTACTTTGAAAACTCGCGGCTTAATGGGGCCCGTCTGTGAAGGTGTTTAGTTAACACGAGACTGTGACGCGGGCTAGTCAAAAGCCTTTCCCAGCCAGACGACATGGGCTGCTGCAATTCTTCCCTAGCAGGTTAACGCCTTACTTGGTAACATTGACGGTCACTCAGAGACGTTATACCGATTACTAAAGCTAATGATATAAACATGTTTTTGTTTTGGGGCACTTTTGTTTTGGGGCTGTTTTTAGTGAAAATATGTTTTAAAAATTAAATATTTACATCATAGTTTTTCATTTGTTTTTCCAAACCCTTTTCTTTTACTTTAAGTGTTGTTGTCATGAAAATTAATCTGTTTTGAGAGAGAGAGAGAGAGAGAGGGAGAGAGAGAGAGAGAGAGTGAAATAAAGTATATTGTATATGGTACTTCAACTAACGCGAGTAGTTCCTACGTTAAAATTTTTTCTGAAGCCCTTAAAAAACGTTTCTGATGAAAAAAAGGGGGGGGGGGCAGACCCCCCCCCCCCCACCCTGGATCCGCTTCTGTTAACATAGAAGTTATGAAATTATTCTCAATATTTAAATTAACTCGAACATTACAACTTACTTTCCTGAAGTAGAACCATTATTCCCGACTTACTCATCACAAAGACCAGCCTTTATGCTAGCATAACTAGCAGGTAACAGGTCACTTGCTGTGTGACGTACAAGATGGCTACCGTCCAGTAACAGGTGCGGAAACATTTGCAGGGACCGTATACTTTGAAAATTTAGACCTTACAATGGATAGGCATTAATACAGGTTTGCATTTCAGCAAAAAAAATATGCCTTTCCACTAAACATGCATTCTACCATCATATCATTTCATTCACACAATGTGAACCTGAATCCGCCATCTGACATGGCATCTTACATGCAAACTTGCTGCAAAAAAGAACAGAGGTTATCAAAAGTTACACTGTTATATCACAAACACGACTGTGCAGTAAAATAACAAGAATATAAAGGAGAATTCCAAGAAGGATAACTGTAGACTATTTTTATAGAAAACATGAGAAATATATGGGGTCCGTGGAACACCACCTGACATGTAAAATATTCCTTTTCTGTGTCGTGTTTGTTGCTTACAATCAGCTACTTATGTGGAAAACATCTAGGTATTCATCTTTCCAGCGGATTGGTACAAAATGAAAAATGCTTTTCCGTGCACGTATTTGCCTGTCTGAGTCAGGCGGAAAGGTCACTGCATTTGTGTTCATGGGGGTCGGAAATTCAACAAACATGCAGGGGTTATAACAAAGGGCATTTTTTCACACCTGTCAAAAAAAAAAAAAAAAAATCTAACGATTGGTGTGGTTTTGTTTAACTGACATCGTACCTGTAGGTCATAAGGCGTTGTCAAAAATGACGAAAATGTTTCCATCCTAACGGAGCTTTATAGTGCGGCCCATCACACAAGATATTCGGAAACTATTGCAAGAGGGCCGAAATGGCGCAAGTGAGAAATAGGTCCTGAATATTTGAGTGAAAGCTGTCCAACTTTATCATCTTCGTTAAATGGCATCAATTTTTAACCCAAACCATCTACTGACAGGCAACAATATTTTGTCTATGCCATTGGCCCACCTGGTCCACCCCTGAATCTGCAGAAAAGAAACTATAAAATTAATTGATTGGGTCAAACGGGGTAAAAAATTGTTGATTTAAGGAGGTTTAGGGTATTAAGAGGGGTGTGAGGGAAGGGCCCCACTAGAACACATCCATAGACTCATGTCCAGTCCTGCCCTAACTAAATGACAAAGGAATTACCGCTTGGTTTGCAGTTTGTAATCATGTTTCCATCAAATAATCAATGGAATCATATCACTTTCGAGACATCTTTAACAGTATATCCTACCGTTTGAAGTTTATCTGCATATTTTAATTACACAAACGTACCATTTCAGAATCAATTTCCTGTGTACGGGCTTACTTGTAGAAAGACCTTTAATATTCCCGGTGAGGTCGGGTTAAGCGCAACATGCATGTATTATACAATAGCATAGGCTGTTTCATTAAGGGGATGCCTTGGCGAATTGAGATTATTTATCTTTTAGAAAGAAATGAAGGATTTCGACAATTAACTCGGGGAAAAAATGAGAAAATATTTGAATATGTTTTCATGACATTCCGACTCTAATAATCTTGTCAAGGATATTAAGTGTACCTATATATACATTTTTATATATGCCGAACCCCTTTTTGGATGTATAGGTGAATAAAGTATTCTAAACCTAAATGCTGATTCCAAAATATAATATGAATGGTGCTATTCGGTCATGTGTTGTGACGAAGACTACCACCCCCTCTAGCATATATTGCTTTGTATGTTTATCAACATTATTTTATTTTGAATAATTTTTTAACAGAAGTGCTAACATCTCATAACCATGCCCAACACCTGCTTGGCAGAGTCGCCATGCAGAAAAGGAACAGAACTATATGCTTACACGTTGTGCATATCACTCGAAAACTGTAGACAAAGTCAACGGACATTTAATTTTCGCCAGGGTATGTTGGTACAAAGTACATCATACTTTCCTTTATCAAAGGATGTTTATTGCAAGTTTTTAATACTACTTTACATCTTCTGACGAAATCTTAAATTGAAATGGGTATATATTTACAACATAATTAAAGCAACATTGACAAAGCTATGAAGAACAAGATGTTTACATAAATGGTAGCACCACAAACTGTATTATTTTGCTTGAGTATTCTTCAGACAACCATATTGCTTACGTGAACTCTCTTTAGCAAGTTAACTTGATATTAAGATAATTTTGCATGATAGACTCTCGCTTTGCCTGCAGGACCTCATTGTGGCCAAATTGGTCTACCTGACTTGGGCGTGTCTTGAAAACAAGCCTGTATGACGTCAGGGTTGTTTCGCCGCGGCATGACGTGTGGGTGATTAACTAATTGTCTCCTGGACGTTGTCATGTTGGTCTTAGACGGCTCTCTTCTTCGTCTTTACAAATCACATAATGAACTTGCGTCAAAGCCTAGTTAGTCGCCACTGGAACAGGTGATTGGGTTCATCTTAAGTAGGAAAAAGACATTTAAACTAAATATCAAACTGGTTGCCTTGCCTGTCTGGTCTCTCTACGCCTATTTCTGCGGTCATTTTAAAGAGTGGTTTGAACAGTCGTCTGCTGTCAAGTCAAGCTAGAAATGCTTAAGGAAAAGGTGCGAGACTCGATCGGTAACTCTCAACTTGCAAAATAGCGTTTGGCCAAACGAATGGTTAAAAAATAAACTCTCTTTGGTTATTTTAAATATGCTAAAATATGAAATAATGTAAATACTAAGCATGCTTCTACAAAAGAATTCATCTTACATACGCTTAGGAGAATCTGAGGCTCATCAGAGATTACTTTAATATCATGTATTATCGTCGGTCTTGATACAGCTAGTATATGATGCAATAACGCTACAGGAAATTAAGTGAGAACAAAGGACTCCCACTAAATTCCGTCATGTCCACTGTATAATAATATGAAGACCACCTATACGGCCAGGCATAGCCAGCACAGAGAGCGAGGTTCTCCTCGATCGATACACCGACATATTTCATATACTCTCAGTCATAAAGCCTGAAGACAAATGACTTTTCCATACTCGTTGACATTCAGTCCCCCTTGTCCCATAGATCGTCCTTACGTAAGGAACTTTCCGGCCGGTCTTGACGCTGTGCTATTCCTTTATGGTACGGTAAAAGTTAAGGAAATTCATCAATTTCGATAAGTAATCCAGTTACGATGCATCGGAAAGCCAGCATCAGTTGCCGATGCCGGGAGTCAGTCTGAACAGGACTGGACGGGGATTCGTCTACCAGCAAGGCTATACATATTTACATATTGCAATTCTATTTGGCGGACATAAAAATAGTTGAAAGCAAAGGTACTATAAGTAGTCATATACTTATAATGTATCCATTTCATTTACAATAGCACGTGTCCATGCAAGTTAAAAGAGTTTTTAGTACTGCGTTCAGAAAACTTTAAAATATTCATTTTTAAGGTTCTTCATACTATAACGTCGACGTACAAATATATATATACCTGTCACGTGTTGATATTATCACGGTCTATGGTAAATATGCTAAAACTGAGAAGTATTATAGACCAGGACTGTACTATAGAAAACACACTTATGTGGAAAGAAATAAGTTTCACAAGATAAGATGATATTTTAGATAACGTAAATGAAGCCGTCAAGCATGGATCTCCGTACAAATTTTGCGAGACTGAAGTGAAATTAGATTTGATTTCTGAGACAGATATAATAAGTTCAAGCACGGGATCTTAAGCTAATATTTCTGTGAAACCACGTTTTGTCCGGTTTCCATAACATGTTCTGCAGGCTTCCCGTTGACCATGCGGTCAGAAAGTAGGTTTCGGCCAGCTATACTGACTTATTGATTGGTATCCGTAAACAATATCAGAAATGATAGTGTGGTTGACCTCCTTTATTGTACTTGTTTATCACGTGTATTACACGGATGTCACCATGGAGAGAAACATGCTGCTCACGTTATAGCTGTCATCGCTGTATATGAAACCTATGAATCGGATATTTTGTATTTAACAAGTAATTCCAACTGTTACTAATGTCTTGAAATTACCAGATTATTGCGATATGATGGCTGTGTGATGAAAATAAAACGCACCAGAGACTGAGAGTATGCGATGATCAAACGTCCCGATTAAATACTCATAACGTAAGACAGACCGAAACCCAAAACGCAGGTGCTCGACAACGAAATTTAAATATCCATATTCAAAATGTAAAAGTAAAATATTTCCAACCGTCTCTTGAGACTAACTCACTGTTGCAAGAAAACTGAAACCATTTTAAGCCTCCCCGGCCAAAAAAGAAAAAAGAAACTCAAATAGTTTGAATAGCATAAAAAGAACCTTTGTCCAAAATAAAGTTAGGTTTCATGAAAGGGTGGTTTTGTCACGACCTAACCGTCAATAATCCATTCTTATTGTCATGCTGTAGTACATACAGATACCGCGAGGTGACGCCCCATGCTAACGTCCTGAGGATTGGCCGCGGACAAAGTTACCATAATCCATAACCAATGCTATAAACTTGTTTTTACCACTCTATTCCATATGTAAGACTTTGCTTAAAAAGAAATCATCCCTTGATGAAATTTTAAATACATCGTTATGCTTGCCACCCTTCATAACTAATGGATGAAATATAAAATTAGGAAAAAATATAACATTCTGTTTATTGAGTTTCTAATTTTCTAAAAATAACTGCCCAAAGAATTTTTTATTATACTTTTGCCTCAGCACTTATAGTGCGTTCGGAGCTTGTAATCTGCAGTTGAATATTTGACAAAAAAAATTGTGCTCAAACTTATCCTTGTCATGTTCTTTAACGAGTAACTTCATGAGACATAAAACAAAAATGTACTTTTTAATTTATAAAGATCTATGAACCTTACAAATTATACGATGATGATTTCGAGTGAGGAACTATATTGTTCAGAAGGTGCAAAAAATACAAACTTACCGGGATAAAGAAAAGTTAATCCGGTGCCTAAGATTTGGAAGATGTTCTCTTTGGTGCGCTACCAATCCGAGATTAAGCATCATCCAGAGAAGCATCCAGTTTTAAAGGAAAGTCCTCGCAGGGACTAGTTAACGTGACGCAGAAATAGGATTACTTTAGCACAATGCACCAAGCTTTGATTCAAACACTCTGTCAAAGTCAGTAACAAGACATCACCGCCTACAAGCTGATCAGAAGCGTTCGCACGAATCCATATTACGTCCACGCTTTTCTTGTTCAGTTTTGCCCCAATTCGATTTGGCCCTCTCTATGCATTAGCTTGCGTTGGTTCCCGCGTCACACCGTCCTCGATCTATAGTTAACCTCGCATCTTACTAAGTAGGGGCTGCTTTAAATTACATGATTTTTTAAACAACAGATTATCGGGTATTGGAGCTAAATGGTCTCCGGCTGTGTAAAGCCGATCACATGATCAGTCGCGTCCTTTCGTGATGTAAAAGCATTAGTGAGGCGTGTGACATCAAAGTCAGGGGGATCTATCTTTATCACGAGGGCTTTACCGTAAACACGATAACGACGCTTTGTTATTGTGATAGAAAGCTGTTTGTCACATTCTATTGCACATAAATGCAAATAAGACGTACATAGAAGAAAGAAAGAAACATTACATGATAAATATCCCGAAAAAGGTCACATGATACGCAATGACTGACGCCATAAATTTTATCCTGAATTATGTAGGGGATGAAGGACCAATCAGCAATACGTATTCCCCTAGTGGAGTTTACTGTGCGTTTTTTATGTTTCAAATAGAACCAGTCAACCAAACAAAACGGATCACATTTCTATAAGTAGTGTAATTCATTGTGGTATATTAACATGAATGAGACCTGCTGGAAAAAACATATATTCTGTGTAAAATAAGTAAACAGAATTCATCGTTAAATGATAAAGACATACAGTAATCAAGGATTCAAAAACACACCAGGCCAACAAGCTGCCAAGTTCCAAATCATGATATATCAATCAAAGCACCAAATATAGACATAAGCTAGAATAATGGCAGTCAACAAGCATCTACTGGTATCCGCCGAAGGACGGACGCATAAATAAAGTGAGGCATGGAATGTCTTCTGACATGACAGCCATCCATTATGAAGGCATCAGAGACCTCAAGGTATCCCAAGCCACACAGATAGACGCAATTAAAAAAAATATTGTAAATGGCAACACAGTCATGTGGATCCTATGTCATTCTAGATCTATGTACATGCATAATTTTTTATTAGTCAAACTACTCCTAAGATAAATTCACAAATGTATTTAATGAATACAAGAATGTATGTGGCGATACCTGTCTTGTGTATGAGAAAGCTATCTAAGATGGATGCAAAATATCAGGGCGTTACATTGATACGCCAAACACAAAACGACATCAATGTATTCTACGAAAACTGGAGGTTATCCAAGATGAATAAAACTTCACAAGTTCAGGCTGATACATCCATCCACTCCTGAGATTTCTGAAATTTACACCTAAACAGATTTAGGGAGACGACGTTACGCAAAACGATTGTAGTAGGCGCCAGCAGGCTCTTGAACGAAATAAAGGTACAAGGATCTATGGGCATGCAAATTCAGGCGGATACGTTGAACCACTCCTAAGAAAAATATATGGATGTATTCTAAGAATACGTGATGATAGGTTACGCCACCTGTCATGTGTACGAGACAGTTATCCAAGATGGAAGTACATGCCAAATTTCAGCCCATTTCATTGAACCTCTCCCGAGAGATATTATCATCAATAAAAAGAGACACACAGATGGACACTACGTGAATAGGCTTGAAGCTGGTGCCATCATTTTTTGTGAGGCACCAGATCCTATGTGACCCTATAAGTATGCCTGGTTTCATAAACATCCGTCTGGAGATCTCAGGGGAGCGTGTTGAGATTTTCCGTGTTGTTAATAGAAATGCCGGGCTAAAAATTGATATACCGGCTTGACAATTGATACTCAAGGTTATAAGAGAACATTTTCGCAGGTAGGAATAAATCGCTTTAACTATTTCTCCTTAGGAAAGAAAAAAAGTGAGATGAACTCGACGTGGTCACGATCGGGTACGGGAGACTTCCGATCAAGCCGTGACTAAAGGAGCAACACCGGCTGGTAACAAGACCTGACTTGTACACTGACGACATATATCTTGCACATAAAAGAAGCATATTGTGTCCTGCAACAAGCCGGGACAAAAGCCAGGCCGTCAAAGTTCCAGACTTAGTACCTGGCCAGGAAGCCAGCTGAAAGCAGGCGGATTTATAAACGTGTGGGACAGTGAATCAGTTTGCTCATGAGGGCCACATGTCTGGCGGCCAGACGATTTGATACAATCCAACAGGATAACGCTGTACACACCAGGAACAGTCTGGTGTTAACGCTGTACACGCCAGGAACAGTCTGGTGTAAACGCTGTACACGCCGGGAACAGTCTGGTGTTAACGCTGTACACGCCGGGAACAGTCTGGTGTTAACGCTGTACACGCCGGGAACAGTCTGGTGTTAACGCTGTTCACGCCGGGAACAGTCTGGTGTTAACGCTGTACACGCCGGGAACAGTCTGGTGTTAACGCTGCACACGCCGGGAACAGTCTGGTGTTAACGCTGCACACGCCGGGAACAGTCTGGTGTTAACGCTGCACACGCCGTGAACAGTCTGGTGTTAACGCTGCACACGCCGGGAACAGTCTGGTGTTAACGCTGCACACGCCGGGAACAGTCTGGTGTTAACGCTGCACACGCCGGGAACAGTCTGGTGTTAACGCTGCACACGCCGGGAACAGTCTGGTTTTAACGCTGCACACGCCGGGAACAGTCTGGTGTTAACGCTGCACACGCCGGGAACAGTCTGGTGTTAACGCTGCACACGCCAGGAACAGTCTGGTGTGAACGCTGCACACGCCGGGAACAGTCTGGTGTGAACGCTGCACACGCCGGGAACAGTCTGGTGTTAACGCTGCACACGCCGGGAACAGTCTGGTGTGAACGCTGCACACGCCGGGATAGTCTGGTGTTTACGCTGCCCACGCCGGGAACAGTCTGGTTTGAACGCTGCACACGCCGGGAACAGTCTGGTGTGAACGCTGCACACGCCGGAAACAGTCTGGTGTGAACGCTGCACACGCCGGGAACAGTCTGGTGTTAACGCTGCACACGCCGGGAACAGTCTGCTGTTAACGCTGTACATGCCAGGAACAGTCTGGTGTTAACGCTGTACATGCCAGGAACAGTCTGGTGTTAACGCTGTACACACCAGGAACAGTCTGGTGTTAACGCTGTACACGCCAGGAACAGTCTGGTGTTAACGCTGTACACACCAGGAACAGTCTGGTGTTAACGCTGTACACACCAAGAAACAGTCTGGTGTTAATCGCTAGATTCCCTGTTATGCTTCCTTGATTGTGTTAATGTCGTTTTATATCAATTAAACGTTTGTTTCCTAAGCAATGCACCATCAATTAGGTCGACTTATACGTGTATACAGCCAGGAACAGTCTGGTGTTAACGCTGTACACACCAGGAACAGTCTGGTGTTAACGCTGTACACACCAGGAACAGTCTGGTGTTAATCGCTAGATTCCCTGTTATGCTTCCTTGATTGTGTTAATGTCGTTTTATATCAATTAAACTTTTGTTTCCTAAGCAATGCACCATCAATTAGGTCGACTTATGCGTGTATACAGCCCGACAATGTCGATTATTTTCAATGTCGTTTAGTGGTGCAAGTATTTTGATTCATAATCGAGACACCCTTCCTGATATCAACGTTAGTTTTTGGCCAATTAAAGACCATAAAATCTATTCTAATAATACCATCGCAGTTTTCTTGTTTTTTTCTGCATTCCTACCATATAACTAGTATGCCTACAAAAACTTTATAAAACGCAAAATCGGATACTTACATTAAAGGAAAAATTTAAACATAACGCAAAGGCAAATAAGCTGGCTTGGCCTGGTCGTTCGATTCATTTTCTGTACAAGTATTCTATATAACTTCCGACCCAAGAGAGGTCTAGTTCAATGTTTTTAATTCTACATTTCCTATGCGCTCGGTTCCACTTTTTTCGTCACGAATTTATGGCCAACGCAATCTTTGCTTCTCACAGATGGAGCGACAAGAACCTGTCAAGGCGAATTACCTAGGGGCGGTATGATGAAAATAAGTGAAAATAAACTATTTGAAATAATCGGGTTATACCATAGACTGAACAACTGGTAGTCGGTTCAACTGAGAAAAATACGCAGCCGGGGATTACCGTGTTCAAACTGTATTAAACTTAACTCAGCAATTATTTGCATCAGTATACAAAAAGTTCTGACGATGGAATACCACGTTACCATAAACATTTACGGATTTTTCAGCTGTAATTGGGAACCGCCTTGTATTATTTCTACAAAAAAGATCGAAAGATAGTTAGAAACTTTCATGATGTAAGAGTCCATTCTTGGCGGAAGTACCTCTGAAGATATCTATAAAGTATCCTTATCTGGCGGACAGAGCTGATATAAAGAACTACAGAAATAGATGGCATGGATAAAATGAGAGAGAAGGCGACATGCATACCGTCCTACACGGACCGGTTTTGAGCTAACTTTATTCCAACCTATTTATAGCGACCTAATCTAGAGAACCGAAAACGTTGGTAAAGCAGAGCGACAGACATAAATGAAGCGGAAGACCGCACCCTAGATCTGACGAAGGATCCCCTGTCACGTGGCGTGATGAGCGACTACTCACAATGAGGCGGGACGAATTACGTTTTCCCATCAATATGAGAGAGGTTACCGGGCCGCTGTCAAGGCTGCTCCGACTCTGTCCAAGATCAGGATGCGTACACGGTGGACATGTGATTATAGATCTCGTACATGATTAAGGCCAACCAAGTGTCATAATGCACACACAAAATATGCCGGATATACCTGGAGGAAGAAAACCCGCAGCCCATTAAAGATTATGTGATAATTACAGATATTTTTTATGTAAACGCACATACACAATTAGCTGAATGATGGGTACCAAATTTACTGCCTTATATGAGAAAATTACGAAAATTAAGGAATATTTAATTTATAAATACACAGAAATATACATGTCAAGTCATAGTCATAAGTGAGGTAAGTTTCTTCAAACTTTTCTCCAGCATGTACCACTGTAGCCTTGTGAGGATACAGATAATGGGCGACTCAGATTCCTGACATGACACAGACAAGCTGAACCTAGCTCTACAGTGAAGAATGTAATGTAAAACCATCACATCAATGTTTCAATTGGTGTTTGCTGGTTCAATAATTGTTTTTAGTGACCGTCTTCAGCTAGAACATTTTGTATATATTCTGTCTTTGAGCTACATGGACTATAGATCACAAGTGTCGCATCCAATTGTCACAGACAATGACTGTCATGCCATGACCTCGGGGGCTTGTCAAACTGAGCCACCGTTGACAGACACCGGACACTGACATATTTTACAAAGCGATAAGAACATTGGTTCAGAAATTAGAAAACAATTATGGGCAAGGTATGAAACCTTGTCTTGCATTTTGGCGTGTAAACACATTCAATAAGCGATTATCTGACACAATCAAAAATAAAATGCATTGGGAGTCATATTCTTTTATCAGATCGGTCATTCACTCTGTCAGCTGACAAATTCTTGTCGTATAGAGCTGGTAAACATGATCTGGCAGTCGAAATATTTCACTCAACAAAATATACAGAATCAAAATTATCCATAATCCATCTGAATTAATACACCTCCGAGTGTCTAACTTCAACAACTTTTTCATCTTCAACAGACTATCAGGAATAATAATTATAATGGCTGCATATGGTATTTGATCAAACTCCAGAAGTCATCTGCAAGGCGTGGTTCAAGCACTAAGTCATATCCACCTATGGAGTCAGCTGATAGTTGTTTATATATGATTCAACATGACCTGTTGAATCATATATAAAGTACCATAGCCTGAACAAATCTAAACGTTAAAGTGACCGTGAAAGTTAATATATAGACCCAAGTTAATGTTTTACAAACAATTTTGCTTCAGCCGTCTCCAGAACATTTGCTACAACTGCAGTGGCAATAAAGTGTCACTATTGATATTGACTTACCATCAAGACTGACCTATATCATGTAAATTTATGTAGTTTATACATTTTGACTCATAATCATTGTGTAACAGACCGACAATATATTTGAATAAGTTGAGGTTAGTATATGCTTTTGATTTCTTTAATCTTTGGGTATGAGAAAGTAACGCATGTTTTTGTTATTTGCTAATTCTAACATTATTTTAATCTTTTAATGTTTTAACTTTTTTTATGAATTCTGAACTCTTCTGTTAGACCGAGAAAACTTTGTGGTGGTTGTTCTTTGTCTTAGGTTCATATCATGCCTCACTTTAAACGTTAAGAGAATTTATATTATGATTCGAATTTGCATGTACACATTTAATGTTGACACAAATATTGCATAAAAGTCAATGAAGGCAGACGCTTTGCAACCCTACAAGTAATAAAACATGACGATCTGACACAGGGGTAGAGCGAATAGGGCTGCCCGACAGTAATCTAAGTTTTATATAAGATCAGGGGCCGACACAAACGAAGAATGTATAATCTTTCATTTTGCATGGATAGCTTGTTGCTATGTTACTATTTTATTTATAAGGCATTAAGGCTAACCGGCCATTCTCAGGTTGTTCGGTCTGTAATATGTTAACAGTAAAACACACGAATCATATAAGCTCGATAAAGCCTGTGTTATTGACGTTTCTTTCATCAAATCTATTGCCAAGGAAACCGAAGGGAAATACATAAGCCAAACCAACGGCAAAATGTGACTGGTTTTTCAATCAATCATGAAAAACTGGGATTAATCCTATCTTCATCGACAGGAAGTCTCATGAAACGCATGGAAAAAAGAGGAGAGCGAAAAGAAAAAGAGGCAAATGGCAGGCTAAAGACATTTTGAATGGTTCTGAGGACATTGGTCTGGCGGACGTGAAACTATGTGGGAGGCCTGTATCACGGTCCTAAGGATTCTCTTATCACGAAGACAGGGCTAGACTTCTTTCATGTTTCATGATATGCCGCCCGACAGACATGTAAAATAAGCCGTAAAGCATCAAATATATGTGGAGCGTTCCTTTTCCACGATTCACATTTGACACTGGAACGTTTTCCGTGTGACTTTAGAGCGGCAGGCTGCAGGGGCGTGTAAAGGGGGAGGGGGCGCAAACAGGCGCCCCCTAAAATCTATTCAACAAACGTTTAGGGGGCACCCAATTTCAAAATTGTCAGGGCGTGTCTAAATCTTTTGCAAAGTAAGTTCACAAAGTTGTATCTGTCATACCCAGGGCATACTTTAAACTATTTCTGTTTAGTAACATTACAGGATGGCACCCTCTAGTAGCCATGATGAACCAAACAAAATCCTATTTGAAAGCTGCTGCTCATGCATTGGTCATGGAGCACGACAGTCCTGGCGGTTAGCTATTAAATACCGGTTCTGTGATTGTTTCAGGTAACGTCAGTGTCTCTTGTTCAATCCCCGCCGGTTTTTAATTTTAAACAGGCCCTATGAGCGGTGAAGTCAGCAGGTACACTGTAACGGGGGCTTGACGGGCCAAAGGGGTGCCCGATCGACCAGGAATTCCTACGGGGCAAAATGATATGTTTGAAAATGTAGAAGTCTCTTTTAGATTTAAATTTAGCTTATATAAATTTTAGTAAGGAGACCCCGCGAGGGTCCGATATATGGGGACAAAAATTCGCATCACGTTTGTCATTTGAGGAATATGTATATGGTGTTTTTATTCCAAATTGAGGGGTCTAAATTAAGAGACCCGAACCGGCCAGGAATTTCCTATAGGTTCCAATGAAATGTTTGAAAATGTAGAAGACTCACTTGATTTTATTTTGGCCTAGAAATTTCCAATGAGGCACATGAAAAAGCTCGAAAATGATGAAGTCACGTGTTTTTGGAAATGTAAATATAGTTTCTAATAGTCAGTGACCAAAGGGGCCCAGGCCCGACAGGAGTTTCCTGAGTGAAGACAACAAGAAAATAATTGAAATAAGAAAATCTCTTTGACTTTTATGTTAACTTTCATTTATACAGCTGTTATCAGGACGACTCAAAGGAGCCCGATTAAATGCTTCTTAATGCGGAACATTGTTTTTTTTTTGTCTTTTGTGTTAGCTTATATATATATATAGTTTTAATCGGAAGTGATCGGAAGTGACTCGGACCAAAGAGTTTCCAAGGGATTATAAACAAGCTTGACGTTGAAGTCTCAAATTTAAGTCTCTCATTTGTCTTAATTAGATTCAGCTAGTTCATATAAGTTTTAACCCGACTTGTCCAAAGGACCTGGATGAGTTAGTTCTTAAGGCACATTAGAATGCATGGAAATGGAAAAATACACTGAGTATTGGGACACAAAATTACGGTATAACAGAATGACAAATTTTATATTTGGTATAGTACAACAGATCCGTATACGTGGAAGAAATTTAACAAAATTGATATTTATTGCATTCATTTTACATGGTCCGGAAGGCTATGGAAAGCGTACACTTTCTTTCCGGAAGTATACATGCCGTTTGTTTTCATTTAATTCGTTTACTCTGCTTTAAGTCTAGATCAGGTATAAAATGTAGATTATAGTTGCGTTTTTAAGTCTTCGTAAATATCATTATTTATGAAACAAAATTTATTCATTGATTCATGGGGAATATAAAACGATTCAGTGGAGAGGCACCTTTATCTTTTTTTTTATTTATCAAGTTGATTTTCTTTTTTTTTATTCTTCCAAGTTTTAATTGGTTGTATATATATTGTGACAGACTTGTTGAAAGTACGAGAAGCATATACTGTATAGTGCAGGAAACCCCTTGTACAGTAGGTTGCTTGCCTTCAGCCTGAGGTTATAGGGATGCCTGCTAAGACCTTTATATGATCTTTATTTCAGTTTAGCATGATAGATAAAGTATATATATGAATAAGTAGCATTTAATGTAGAAAACTATGCATTCCTCTGTTACAGTTCTTTCTTTAGTATACTGCTCAAATAAGTACAGCCTTGGATCTAAATCGAATAAAGAGTTTATCACATCCGTAAAACTGAATTGTTATTATAACGAAGAAAAAGAAAGGGGGCCGAAAACTTTTTTTACCGCCTCGTAATATTTCACTCGGAGGCCCTGCTTAGTCTCTTACAGGGTGTTAACATATTATCTTAAAAAAATGAATGACATATATCCTTTATGCTCAAACATCATTGGGTTTTAATTAATCTTAATAATTTGATGGAGTAGACACATAAACAATCGCCAGCGATTGTCATCCCTGACGCAAAGTAGGCCTAACTCTATGCATAAAGGCAAAAACCAGTAGAAACTGTAGCTTTGTAATTTAAAACAATTTCACATCTGATAGGGGCGGGCGACGTATATAGATCATAGCGCGATCATAGGTGGGGGTTGTTCCCTAAGACTTTTTGCGGTCTTGAGCCCCCTTTGCTACAAACCTGCCACGCCCTTGGGCCACTCATATCGATAACTGAGTTTAAATCAAGATGAGAAAATAAAACGATTTAACAGGTGAAAGTTTATTTACTTTCCAACTGGGATCTCTGTGTGAGGTGAGAAAAAGATTCGATAGACTGATAAAATCTCCATGCATCTCCAGAACTAACTCTTACTAAAACTTAGCATAAATACCGTTTTTAATTCTGTCTACTTAGCACATTTGGAAAACAATCTTATGTACTCTTTATGCATAGAGAAAACTGAGCACGCTAGACTGACAATCAAGCTGCCGTCTGAAGCAGATAATATCAAGTCATGTACAAGGATAATATTAATCACTAGAATTAAATGTACATTTAATCATTTTTATTTGGAAAGTGATAACCTTCTAAACACTTGTAAACACCAAATGCTTAGCCAGCATAGCGTGAAAATAAAAGTCTTAGTGTTCGTGATCAAACCAGTGAAGTGAAAAACGACTAGTATGTAATGATTCAGTCTAAAGAACACCACTGGTAGGAGAAGTGGCGGTGTCGGGAGTAACAGTGACAATCAGCGTGACGGGGGCGGCATCAATATGAGCTGGCCGTAGGTATATGTTATATGTACAGCGGATCATTAGCACGTTACCGCCACCGGTGTCCTTTTGTGACACGTGCCTTCTGCAATCATACCAGTTTGACAAGGTTGCAAACTCGTCTCACTCAAGACTAATGACCGAATCCCGGCTGAAAGATTCAATCATTATATTTTGTAGATGGCAAGGCGCCTTCAAAATTAGCCTGTCACAATCTTTGTCAACAACCCTGGGAGCTCAGGCAAAAATCAACTTCGTCCGACACCGTAATATAGATGCAGTTAGACGTGACTCGGCAGCAGGCAAAACCAGCACACATCACTCAGCCTGGTCTCTCTGGCATGTCAGTTTATATAAACTGGTGTCTTTTATTCTGTTATTTCTTTTCAACTTTGTAACGTATTGCATCTTTTTTTCTTTAATATATATAAAAAATGACAACTTCAAAGGTACATAATACTGGATTGAAGGACTATAGTGTTATCACGGTATCACCTGATCAAATTTTAACCACTGAATTAAAGTGTGCAATGAAAGTTTTATTTTAAATATATCAAATAATCTTGTGAAGGTTTTTGATGCCTTGATTGCTAATTTATTGCTTGACGGAAAATTTATGATGAATATATCGAATGTGTCTCATTCCCATCATTTGTTATAACATGCCCAAAATCGCCGCCGTGTACAGTTGAAGCCAAGATGAAATCAATCTCTAAGATGACTAGATTAGGGATGTAATCGACATTTCGTACCGAGAGCGGCTCCGTTTGTTTCATTATAAAGTATTTACGGGAGAGGCAGAGGAAGTTCTGTTTGTTTTTGTTTTTTATTCATTTTTTTTTCTTGAAACGACTTGGTATTGGGATAAAAGTGGTGGGCGCTTGGCGTCCAAATGGGAGTTTAACTGGCCCAGCGAACCAAACTGACCTATATTGCTGCCAATCAAAGAATAAACGAGATCGCCATCTTCAAAGTCGATATAAAGAATGATGACATAAAGGGAGCGACATGCCACAGTCTTACACAACAATTGACTACGCGGTTGGACTTCTTTCGTATGTAACAGGTTAGTATAACATCATTACTTGCAATATTAACTTGCTGAACTTTTAATGAGAAAAAATATCGTACCGGATATAGTGAGGTTGATTCCTACTTATGATCGCGGGTAAAAATATATGTATGTTTTACAGTTTCAGGGTGCGCTTTATATCTACGTGACTGCTCTTTGCAGACGCTTGTTTAGTCCAAAAGTAAAATGGAGATCTGCAACGGCTTCCAAAAAGGAATTTTACTGAGGATCTTTAAAAAATACGATGAAAACGTATGTTTTCGATGTAACATCGCAAAAAAAAAAAGATTTGTAATAAACCTAATAATTTATGGGCACACAACCATGCAGAGGTATTGACAGCTAAAGGAGTTGGCAGCTAAAGCATAATATATACAATATTTTGACAGGAAATCACCAAAAACTATTACAAGGAGACCATATACATACTTAGATCAGCGTTCAAGCAGTATGCGAAATCTAACAAAGTAAGGCATCAGTATAACTGGTTTGCTGTAGAAGTAAAATTGTCTTGAAGGTATTAAGTATTTCGGATAAAACAATATACATGTACACAACACATGCCAGAAAGAAATTAAATACACCGGGTACAACTGTTCTGTTAGTAACGTTATAAAGCCAACAGAACCGTAACAGAAGTGTAACAAATGTAAAGTGTAACAAAATGTAACAGAAAAATTATACGAACAAAGGGACAACTGACATTCTGAATATGGTTGTGAAGTACGATACATTACATCTCATGATACTGTACCTATCGCTTTACTTCACTCACGTCACGGTATACGATACAATGCATTAAGTACACGAGTTCAGTTTCAAATCATTGCTCTTCTTCCCTTCTTAGCATAGACAAGGAATAACGAAAGCGCCCCTCACGTTGGTTTTATCGTGCAGCGGCTAGCCAATCAGATGCCAATAAACGGATTTCTGACCTATAATGTTTTACCTTACATGCGCTGTGCCTCTGACTACTAAATTAAATTTCGGAGGTCGCTAGACAAGTGTGGGACATTCTGTCCGATACCGATATACGCTATAGGTTTTGTATCTCGAGGTATCGATGATTTGGTACACCTGAAATTATGATTGCGGGGTCCCTCTATGCGTCTGTTCTATATAGAATCGAAATATAACTGTATAAAAAGAATAAATGTATTTCGCTCGTGTTGGATCAATAACATATCTGCGGCATGATTTACTCTCTGCATGGTGCCATTTACAAGTGACTGCCGGAATGTGGTTTGCTGTGTAATTATGTCACATGCCCACTCAGTCCATACAATCTAGTCAAAATGTCAAACTCCGGACCAGGCAGAAAAAAACGCCTCTGTAACTTTCAATATTGTCGACTTTTTCTGCAGGCAATTCTTTTCCCCACTATGGATTCTTTTGTGTTAAATAACAAAAAAACTAATTAACATACACAAGCCTTCCATAGCTCCGCATTGCTTTCTTTTATGTCCATGATTCTTCTTTTAATTTATTCTGTTAATTTAAAAACTTTTAAAGTTGCTGTTAAATCTCAGCAATTATCATGTTGTTAAAGCAACGTATTCATTGCATATAAAGGGCGGGTTAAATTTTATGTTCCATATTTATACATAACAATAAATAAAAAAAGGTCACTGATATTGAATGATATTAAGTTAATTTTTTTATTTTGTTTTGTATATGTATGTACAAGCACTATCTTTTTGTCTCAAAGTTCAAACATTTTATATACAAAGGTATAAACGCTCCTATTTTCCCAACAACAAGATTCACAAAGAAAGATTTGACAAAATAATTCCTAAGAAAATTAACATTAAACATCACCCATTCATAAGAGTAACAATTATAAAAGATAGCCAGGCAAGCTGTAAAAGATTTCGTAAGAGACGTCCACCTGCCGGAGCCAGACGAAGTGCGACCAACATAAACAGCAGTCGGACGTGATATGTTTGTATATCACCTTTTACCTGACCATTTATAAACATGGACCCTCTATGTCACAAAGAAAGCTTACCGAGATGACATTTAAGCACTTTTGCAAAACGCTTAATGCGTCCATATTGGAGAAGAACAATCCAGGTACAACAAAAATAAGCCTTCTTGCAACGTGGATAATTATTTCATTCTTTCCTCTGTTATGTGTGGAGGTTATAACGTCAAACGGTGGCATTCTGGCCATTATTGAAACATGAAATCTCTTTGGTGATACAGAAACTGCTTCCAGAAAAAGCTTCAGAAAAAGTTTTACAAAGCACAACTAATTTAGACGCGTCTTCCAGACTGTGTAACCGGTTGGACAGTCATTTTCGCAGGCTTTCATGTCACCTTGGTTTCACATAGGTTTAGTTTCTCTTAATGAAATGTCGCATGCGGTCTTTAACCACTGCGAGAAGCCTGGTTTTATAGTCTAATATAAGGACTCGTCCAAAATATAGAACAAATAGGTTTGGAGGTTGTGATCTAAATCAGGGAAAGACCGCCAAAACAAGAAATTCTTTCCTTGAATATTTTTTTGACACAGGAATTTAATTTAGGCATTTGGTCATTGGATTCCATGAAACCCAATACATGACCTATAACGTGATTTTATATCTTAACTTAACATGCAGACCTAAATATAAAATAGTTATATGTATTTCCCAATCATAGACTGAAGAATAAAGAAGGAGTTTCCATAGCGACTGTTTTTTATGCTGATATACGATATCTCAAGCATGGACCAGATGTTCGACTCTGGTTATAAATATACCTTTCTGACATACGTTTGTGGTATAAGATCATTCTAAATTTAAAAGGAAGCGCCAGCAATATTCCCAGCAGTTAGTAACCTATCAGACAGCGAGTCATTTAAAGCAGACTGTCTTCTTAAAAGCGGGAAACTCTCGACAAATGAAGAACAAGACATATATAACATTTTCTTACTCCTTGAAGTCCCTTAGATTGTTTTTCTGATGAATCTGCTTCAAGGGGAATTTCCAGAGACTCCGCAGATCAAACACTATCCGTGTAAAAAATCAATAACAAAACCAAATAATAAAAAAAAGAAGCTGTCTACAAAACCATATCCTCTGATTATATGCAATACTGGTCAACGTTTTCTCTATACACACGCGTTTTGTGGTATCTTTTTTCACGACACGACACAAGAATATTTTTAACTCATGTTAGCCTGATTGATCATTAATATATTACATATCTGAAAAGTTTTACTTAGGACGAGAGACATCATATCATCAGTGTTATTATCAATTTTTATGACCAGAGATATCCTGATCTTCCTTATAAGCAAAACATCATAGAATGAGCTTCCTTCGTATTTCCGTTAAGAGGTCATATGAAAAAAAGGAAATCATTACAAGACATCAACATGAATGACAGGAATGGTATTTGTTCACGTGACATGCGGGCGCATATTAAGTTGTTAGATGGCGGTTACGTATGGTATAAATACAAAGATCATTATTACAAAAACTTGATTCATATAATAATGTTTTCATATTAATGTGACACTAGCTGCTCCCATGGAAAATCCACGACTCTATCTGATGCATATTTTTGTAATGAGTTGATAGGAACTAAACGACGCATATTTTAATCCTAAAGGTTTTTGCAGGAACTTTTGTCATGTGTTTCACTTATATGATATAAAGATTACTTCTGCTAGAATTCTCCAGGAACACCCTCCAACAAAATATCAACATAGAAAGAAAAAATTATCCTATTCCAGAAATCACACCAAAAAAAAAATTTTGAAAGGGGCGTGAGGCATATACAGGGTGTACGAACTTGTTAGGGAGAAGTTTTTACCGATAAACAACATAGGTCCGACAGCTTCATTGCTTGGGAAATTTCGTAGATACAACGATTGTATAAAGAAGCATTCTATACCGTGAAATTATATGAAAGATGCTTTGTATTAGTTGAAGCTCAGGCGACATTGTAATACACGATGTTTATTCAGTGTAGTCAGTTGAGGGTATAGTCTATGGCATGTTAACAGAAACATGCGTTATTTGTATACACATGCATATGTCGTTGAAGTCTCTTGTACGCAAAACGTATAGCTGCCCAATGTGAAAAAGATAGGCCCAGAAAAATATATTCCAACCGTATTAACATTTTGGTTTATGTACTGTAAATTATTATGGAATAAGCAGGTCTGGTGCAAAATTGACAACTCTACCAGATAAAAGAAAACAGGTTGATATATTTCGATGATAGAACTTAGCAGAGAAACCATTTCAGCCTGGGTTCGTTGCATTGTCTTTCAGTAAATTATACAAAATTTAATAAACAGATTTTGCAGAAAATTTGTAGCGGGGTAAAGTAATACTGCATCCGTTATTCTTTACATTTTCATTACATGCAGTTGTTCTGCCACTCGCCTGGTGAACCCGTATTTCTGAACCATGACAATGTTTTACATGAAACGTGCACATATGAACGAACGACTGATTAGTAGATTCTGGCGGGGGTTTCAAAGTCCCCAAAAGATTGAGGACCCTTAGAAGTGTGTGTAATCCCCCCGGGCTTCCTTTAAACAAAACTTGTTTTCAAACAACCCATTAATCGGCCGAATTATTAAAACCTTGGTTATCATGGAAAGATACTTCTGAATGTATAAAAATCATCATACCTGTTAACCTATAAAACGGTAATCGTGTATAGGGCCTCAGCTCTTTGTGTCCACTCAAAGGAAAAATGCTTCCCATTGAAAGATCATGTGGACATGTGTTCCGCGCTTGAAAACAAAATCTTTACTTTCTTTTGACATAGTAAAATGCCTTAACAGGCGTTAGAATCGGGAATTGGGTTCAGTTGGGAAAAAGCGTTAAAGGCCAAAATATGTTTTGCTGAACATTTGTAGAGGGTTAGGGTAAAGACATATCAATAGTCTATTTCATTTTAGAGGAAATAAGAATCACCACAATATATATTTTCTTATAAACCATTATGACAAAGGACCATTCCTTTGTCCCCGTATGGAAGCCACCCATTCGTATTTATATGTTCTGCCACTCGCAAGGTGAACTTGTGTTACTGAAGCATGACAGTGTTCACACATGAGACGCATACACATGAACACATGACTGATATTAAAGGAGATTCTGATGGAGGTCTGTACGCACTGACTACAGATTCTAGTTTAATATCAATTTAAAAATGTACTGGTGATATTTTTTCAAGTTTCACCGTCACTACAGACAACGGATCTTAAAAAATAAATGTGAACCCCTCCCCCCCCCCCCCCAGACCATGGTTATCATGGAAAGATATTTTTAAATGTATAAAAATCAACAACTTGTAACCCATAACAAAATTGTCAAACGGTGGTCACATCACTAGACTCGGTGCCCATGCAGTGTTGACCAAACTGAAAAGCCCTCGCATTGAAAGCGGAGCCATGTGGTATTTTGATTTTCTTTTGAGAGAGAAAATTACTTTGGAGGCGTTACAATGGATATGGGGGAAAAATGGGGATTATAGTGGACCGCGTGACCGCGTATTGCACGGAAATGCCTTTTGGGCAGGACATGCGCTCTGGCCACGGTCTTTTGAGGCGCCTCCTCAAAAAGCGTCACAGGCGTGGAGGACCTTGCAGCACAAAAGAAACAGGGGCGCATAATGGGGAAATATTAAAATTATTAATTATTCAGCTTAATAGGGCATAATCCCGCAAAATAAAACAAACCTGTCCTAGAAGAGCTCACCACCGATACGTCTGCCGAATTTGGAGAGTCAAATCAGAACGGAAGCAGGTAAACCGTGGTCTAGAAAAAAAACCAACTCCGTATTAATTATATAGAATATGTCTTCAGATCTAATGCAAAAAGGAAACCGACTTCTCGTCTGATAGAAATCACCACAGAGACAAAAGCATGTCACAGGTGTCATGTTTATATATCTCAAGCTCAGCTCATTATCCATGTGTTGCATGATTCCAATAGTGGGTGAGAGCGTAATGTTGTTTTATGTAAAAAGGTTATTTTATCCTGGTAGTTATATGGACTGGTATTAAGTAGGAATGACTGCTTCATCGACAAAGTCCCCTTACAAAACACTTTACCACCATAAAAAAGCAAGCTTCTCATTGTCTGTCATGGCATTTATCAAGTCTCGTCCCAATGACACACATTGAGCGGGCATGGTGAAGCAGCCACTGTCTGAAGGACGGTCTTCTTCTACACCGCTAACAGTCACATATTGAGTATTCAAACTCAGGACAACACTCTGATTCGAGAACATAAAAAAGTGGGACATCCGTATGGACTTGGCAGCAACAGAACAGCGTGTCGCGGGGTTTTAAATAGAATATTTATGTGTCTAGCATAGTCTCTTAACATAGGATATGATGGTTCAAGTCAGATTACTTCCAATCACGTCAGAATACCCGGAATGCAGAACATGCCAACATGATACAAAGCTTCCGGGAGATTCCAATCCAAGTAGATTGACCTTGTGATATTCATACATAAACTTTCAAATCCTTTACGAGACGAACTAATCCCGAATGAATAGAGTTTTGTTTTTTATTTTTTTTAAATTTCTAATAATGTAAGCGGGGACACATCTAAACGTGCATGGGAGGTTAATTAGAGAACAGGCTGGGCGACAAAGATGCTACAACCGGAAGTGAGGGCAACTTTTAGAAGGATGAAACCACAGTTGGTGTTTATCAGACCCCACTTAAGCGGTCAAGCTGTAAGAATTAATAAATTTACAAAAATATGTCAATGTAAACACTTCCTGAGGCGACATGATCGTTATAAAAATTGTTAGCTTTCACAAGTTCTCAGAATGTGCAGCGCCATCTAGGGTCCATCAAGCTATGAATTTCCCGTTAATATTATCAACAAACTATATTTTCCTAGACCAACATGATTCAAGTACCAGTTATAGTATCCCGATAAAAATGTAAAAACAAACACGGAAACATGGCGAAGGACATGTCTTGCTGATAACAAAAGCCTCTTTTAACCTAGTGAATTGGGTTACGTTTTCATGGTTAACATTACTGATATGTGATATTATTTATTAATTAAACGCGCTAATTGATAGCAACAACACACAAAGGCTAATGAAAAAACAGGAGGCACCCCTCTCTCTCTTTCTCTCTCTCTCCCTCAACGTGATTTTAACATGTTGACCGTCTTTATAAAAAGAGGACTCGTCGTCCTTTTGAGGAATTGTGAAAGGTCATTGCCTTTGGTTGATTTATCACATCATTCAAATTTTGTCGATTCTAGCAGGGAGCCAATTTGCCGGGTTGTTGCCTTTCAGCAGTGTCCTGATACGGTTTTCTACACACTAAAGAAACACGCGGATTGATCGAGTGAGCTCTGACGTCATTGTGTGCGGAGGAACTGCAAACGGCTGGCTTTTGGGGATGGATGCCTGGAGGCTGACGTTTCGCTGACAAACACCGTGAGTGGTTAACGACTCCCTAAAACCGGAACAACGTCACTCGTGACTCGTTCTTTGCTGCACTGTATGAAGAATCTTGAAGACCTTTGTAAGAAAGTAACTGAAGAGTCTTATGTGGACGGTTCTGACGTCTGAAGTCCCCTGTTTACATGACATGTGGATTATAACCAAGGGGCGGGATTATGTTTTTGTCGGCTTTGGTTTTTGTTTGTCTGTTAGCAACATTAATCAAAAGGTTATTGAAGGATTTTCCTTAAATTTTCAGGATAGCTCGACAATGATATAAAGAACAATCGATTTAATTGTGGGGGTGATCCGGATTATTGTCTGCAGCATCCAGGAATTGTTTTAAGAAAATAATGCTGCATTTCAAACAATGCCATATTGAGGGGGGGGGGAGTCTGCACTCTCTGAGTGGTTTTCTAGTAAAAATTCTATTTATGTTTTGTAAATTAAAAATATAACAGAGAGAGAGAGAGAGAGAAAGAGAAAAATACTATGTTAAATTAGAAGAAATAGCAACCACGCCCGTATTTTTATTCCCTATAACCATTTCTGGCCCGCCTTTGTAATTTAAAAATTTGTCGTTTATCGCTGGAGAGAGAGGCCCCAATTTGCTGGAAGGAGGTAATAGCGATTATAAGAAAACAGTTGCAACCGTCCATTGTCGTTTAGAATTCATTAACAAAATTAGTTAGAATCAAGTACTGAGAACGTGCACTACACCAGGGTTCATTTCTCTTTGTATTCCAAGCAAACATACCTTGGATATGTGAGAAATATAATAGTCATGAATGTCTGTGATGTGTTCATTCAAATATTAGATAACGTGGTCATTGGTACTGTATATTCCGCTGTGTTCTTGGTTCTCCAGTCATAATACATGCACACGTACTTGTAAATACCAATCATACTGACTTGGGGGAAACGGACGTTGATTCTTAAGTTTGGCCTAGCACAATAGGCCTGGTGAAATGTGCGTTTTGTTACCATCTCAAGTATGCAGATGCACCTTTTAGATGCAAGAAGTTTCCGTAAAAAAGGAAACCTTCAGTTTCGTGTTGGCCGTGTTTTTTGGGATTTGACAGAATAAATCAAAAGGAACTTAAGTTCAGGTGTGAATATTTTTCATCTACCTGATTTATGACGTCAAACTTGTAGATGTCACGCGCTTATACTTTAAATGTACCGTAATAACTTAATGCATTTGGCATTGTTACATAGAAATTACATCGAGTCAATTACAGATTCGTTTAACCAAGTGACTCTCCATTTATTACGTTAATGAAGCATCTTTAAATAAATAAATATATTACGCATTTCAAACTTAAGTCCGATTTGCTTTGCTGTTCAACAGTACTGTCCAAACCGAGTCCCACACTATCGTGAAGGTTCCAAACTAGGAAGGGAGGGTCGGGTTATACATGTACCACAATCAGTCATGTGTACAAGGATGGCTGCATTTTGGTTGCCATGGTAGGATCATCGACCATCTGGATAGCAACATACAATAAAATGACGCTCAACTTGCCGCTACTCTTCCTGCATAATTAAAGTGATACCTGACTTTGCAAACATGTTACTGAACTAATAAGTAATTGCGCTAAAGGATAGTTTATATAACGCTTCTGCGAGCAATGTTTTGGCTTTGTTTATCTTCAAGCTATTTTTACCATGATACAAGCGCAAATGTTGACAAACAAAAAAGCATGTAATATATGTTGGTTGGCTGTATATGTGCGGCTGCACATATGCGGAAGCTGAAAGGTTCCTAGTAACAAAAAGCCTTTGACAAATATCAGTTCGTCTGACTTGACGCAAAATGTCCTTACTGAATTTTTTATTTTTTTTACTATTTTGGCAGACAGCCTGAGAAAGGTGGGATCTACGTTTTCTTGTCTTTTTTCTAAGCGGTTCAACGGATTTTCTTTCTTTAAAAGACGGCCGATAATAGATGAGCTCCTTTAAGGCCGCTCAAGCGCGTGAGCCAGTCTCCTCCAGAGATCACCATACCGATACTCTGATGAGCATGAAGTGGAGTGACCTCTGGTGGAGATTTTGCGCCAGTTATATGAGCAATTACAGATTTGTGATGCCACCTTGTGTCTGTGTTAGAGACAAGGCATGTACTTTGTATTAACCATTCGCCGTAACAAACATCACGTTGAAGGTCACCCGGTCACATGTGTTATCACGTGGTATTTTTAAAGATGGCGGGTAAGGGAAAGAAAATATTTAACATATCCACACGGTTTCTGTACAACAAACAACTCCAAGGGAGGTAATACCTTAAGAATACTGGTCCTTCTAAAGAACCTATTTAAACATTAGGCCTACAGTGGCAAATATGGAATTTAGTTCACGGTCGTCTGATACAAACTTATTACGTACGAGAAGGACCATATGGTCTCCATGACAGTAAGAATTAAGGCAGCCAAAGCGTCAGTTTTAGTAATGACTTCTCTCGCGAAAAGCTGATTCATTTTCATATGTTGGGTCATGCAGAGTTCCAGCTGTGACTTGTTTTGTCATCGCGTTTCAAGAATTCCCCCTGGGAGGACCAGTGGTGAACGAGAATCAGCAGCTCCCAACCTTGCAAAACCAAGCCAGAGACAAAATGCTTTTTGAGGATGTGGCAATACATAGTTCGAGCACTGGTGACAGCCCGGTGTGATTTCAATTCGTGTGGGATGTTCAACCAATTGGAATACGTTGCCAACCAAGTCATTCAGAGACTTGATATTGATGTAAAATAACCTTTTACTGAAATGCCAGTCTGTACGTGTGCTGACCTGATGGCTATTTTTGTGTATCCACGACATTTGTTCCTCATATGAAAACGTGCTTTAGGCCTACTAGACTGGGCTTCGTTCCTGCCAAAACTTCACATGATGACACGATATTTTATTATAATTCATGTACGGCATCTGGAGTTTTAATCGGGATTATTACTTAAAGTGAATAAATAAAACATGTAAATGAGAGTGGTACAAAAATAAGTTTACTAAATAAATGTCCATTATCACTTTAAAGATATTTCTCATTTAATTGTAATTTATTTAATATTTCCCCCAATTATATGTTATATTAAAATATGGGACCGGGACCATCCCTGCAAGGTATGACATTGCAAGCTTTTAAACAGGAAGTAATAATAAATACAGTAAAATAATTATATTGAAGCTTTACCGAAATTCCAATAATTTGCATATATATATATATATATATATATATATATATATATATATATATATATATTACGGAAAAATATGTTCAAATAACATTGAGGTTTTGAAGCCCGCTGTTCCACCCCTGTATGTGTTTGTAGAGAAATACTCTGACAACTGAAGACACTGACGACAAATCTATTTTTCTCTGTCATTTAAAGTATATTTATCTAACTGATAAAACACTAAAAACTGTAGAGCATTTTTTTCAGTGTCACCACCTTGAAAGATAACGAATGATATAAGCCTATCAAAGGAAATGGTGCCTACACAAATACTTCAAAATCATTTTTGCGTGAACAGAGAAGCATTGTTATTGATAAAAAAGCTGTCAACAACGGCAGATTAAAGATGGTGTCAACTAAGTACAAAAACAGTCGGCACATCTGATCAATTAATTACACACTTTAATCCCAAACGACAATCTTGCAATTATCACTTTTAGTTTAAGTTCAGAATAGTACGATTTCTATAGAATACAGATTTAACTATTTTCGCATCGCATGTTTAAAGCGTATTCATTCCCGAATCTTAAAAGCCCGGAGTAACTGGACGAAACGTTCACGCCCTCTGTTACACGAGTTAGTACCTTTAACTAATCATTGTGTGACCTGTATGTCCCAAGAACTTACCAGTCCACCGCTGAACTCCATGCTGCCCTGAATGAAGACTTTGGAGAAAGTGTTTCACACAGTCACACTGACTGAAGAACGAGGAACAACATTGCCCCGCGCTCTCTGTAGAAAGAATGGTGAGCTCTCAGCAGTTTCTACATGGAGGTCCTGACGCTCGATGGCAGTAGTCAGGATGAGCCACCGCCTATATATAGACATCAGGAACCCAGTCAACTTGCTCAGCGCTCGTTGCGCTGCAAAAGTATTACCCTCGAAAGACCTCCACACAATTTAAATGTTTTGCGCTCTCCTTCATGGGTTCTCCAACTACTGACATACTGATGCGTTCAATCAGAGTCTTCCCGGACTTCATTGGCGCTGTTTTATGTTTAATCAGACTTTGCATTAGAAGTCTTAAAGCAGTTTTCTTGTTTATTTCGTTAAAGAATTTGCTGTGCCCCGCCATTCCGCAGAATTACACATCTGACACATTGGTAAATGAATCATCGAATGAACATGTTGTGACCGGTTGGTGGGATTTTTCTTCCCTTATTTTGTCCCGCTGATTTATTTTTTATCCATGATGTATTATACTCTGGTTCTACTCTCCGTTGTGGTGGTAAATACTGGTTCCGCCAGATTGTTAACTTCATATCTCCTAATATGCTCTTTCCAAATGACTTACTAAAATTGTAAAAACAATTAGATTTCATGTAGCCGTGTTTAATTGACATATTAGCCGTGGGAGACAATTTATATTTCACGAGAAAAATTATTTTTCCAAATAAAATGTCAGTTGTAAATGATATAATTTATTCCCCGTTCCGCATGCACGGATATCAACTTCGGAAGTTGACTTTCAGGGATGGCATGAATTAATACCCTATTCTTTAAATATGCTCAGCCCTCTCCCCTGGCCACCCGGGTACGTTCCCCGGCGTGTCTATAAGAGTGGGTTGTATTGGCCCGTCCAAGGTCGGTTCCTCATATTAATTATTCTAACTAGTTGTACAATCCGTATAAAATAAGTATAGTTAAATTCTTTCTGCACGATGGACAAAGGTTGGGTATTAACTAACTAATATCATTTCTTCTGATCATTCTGTTATTAACTCGTCTATATCAGCTATAGGCCATTCTCGGTACATTATCCTTCCATATCAAAGAAGACAATATTATTCCTCCTGAATTAAGTTGCCGATGTTGATCCTCCGGCCCTGACGCACCAGAATACTTCCCGCTCTGATACTGATGATGATGTTTTCTTGTGCAAAAATACCATCCATTTCTCGGGCAAAATATCAGCCAAATGTCTGGCAATCAACCTTATAAGACCCTACTGTGATCTGCACTTGTCGTTGATTTATACCAGGTACTTTTGTACGATATAATAATATTAAAAGCATCTAAGCCGAGATGGGTTTCCTAAACTGTATATATATATATATATATATATATATATATATATATATATATATATATTAACACTCCAAGGAACAAGTGGAATGTCTGGGTTGAAGGTATAATAGGGCACAGAAGAGAGTGATTTTTCTTATTGATTTTGAGTCTTACGTATTAAGTGAATAGTTTACATATCTACAGCGAAAACTGATACGATGCACGAGTCTTACCTGATGGTCAATCTGTAAACGAAAACAGTAAATGTCTCTGCATATGTAAACGAAAACAGTAAATGTCCCTGCACGTATAAAGGAAAACAGTTAATGTCTCTGCAAACAAACAGAGTACAAGGTCATCAGAAAACAGAGTTTGTGAAATGTTCACTAAAATAACTTAAATACCTAATACACTAAAGGTATTCTTTGCTCTTTCCGCTGGAATCACAATCACAATGCCTGGATCGCTGATTTGTCGACCCTATTCTTGTTTTTCTGCTAGCAATGTGATCCAAAGGTCAGGCCGGGAACGACTCTGTTCCCCAAGGAACATGATGAATATATTCCTTTCAGGTTTAATGCGTGGAAGGATAGAGTTCTAGCGATCTGACCTCGTCCCTGACACACATTCAGAGACACCAAAGACATCATGGCAAGAATGTATGAAAATGGATGCAAAGTGTCGATTTAATGTAGTAACTCGTAGCTGTCTCTAAGTTTGCCACACAATGTTGACGGTTTTGACTTAAACGGACCGGGTATACGACATACAGCATTCGTAGTGTCGATAATCTTATTCATTACATTAAACAAACCCTGGACGTATAGATGATTTGGGAGTCTTCTGTTGATTTAGTCTCTGTGTTGTTCTTTACCATGAGAAACGGATTACTGTTACCACCGGCAACTTCCTATGTTACACAGGTCAATGAATACGTCCACGAATAACGCAAGGAAAGGCCTCAACACTGACATTGAGGAAGTCTGAACGGTCAAATGTATTCATGCAAGACCTGTCTTACATCAGGGACTACTTCTATATACGGGTACACAGTGTTTCATTTAGGTAAATACTATAAAACACTTAGTGGCCTACGGTGTATGACGTTCTGCTTAACTTGACTAATATTTAAAGCCAAAGCATCTAAATATGTCACAGTGACAAATTTTTGACTTCCACCAAGGTGGGAGTAGATATCATCAAAGACTTGTATTTTTAATTATATTGTAAAAACATATAAAGAATTGAAAAGCTTCTCTTAACCGAAACAACTTCATCAGGCCGAATCTGAATATCCGTTAAAATTATAAAGTTTGAATTTCCCAGAAGATTTAATTAGGAACTCGATGTGTATGACATTTTATTTCTCTGCTAGACTTATAGCTTTAGGCTTTCATAACTAAGCTTGTAAAAAAAAGTTACAAATTGTAGATGTAACCACAGGTTCTGTGCCGCGGTGAAAGATAATCCATACATGATAAACAATACAGCCTCTCATGCGCACGTGCAAGAGGCCACTTTCCTGAAGTGCTTATAAATCTTGTATTTTTCGCTCGGAGGATAAAGGTCAGAGGGACTTCCTCTCATGCTCCTAGCATATCTTAATAGGATATGCCTTGACATGAAGCTATAGTGCTTTCTCTGTCTAACGATTATAACTTATGTCATAAATAGATGGATAACTGCAATTTTTCATCAGAAGTGCAAACAAATCTATAAATCTGAAGAACCTGTAGATGTGCCTCAAGTCTAGTTAAAAATCTAGAGTTCTTCAAGATTAAGTTTGCTTCATGACAAATGTAGCCTTTGTCTGAAATTTGACAAGAGTTTACAGGTTTAGCAAGTACCCAAACCTGTGTTTTCGTCCCATGTCTCGGAGAATATAGGTGACAGTGACCTAATTTGTTTTTCAAATAGAATCTGCCATGCAGGATCTGCCAGTATGTCAAGTTTGAACTTTCTGGGTATGACGGTTACGATTTGCATTTATTAGACCAAAAGCCAGCAGACAAAGTCACATCCTTGAAGGCGAGAAATCTGAAACTGAGCTGAGCCAACAGCCTGGTCTTTATTAATATAAACAATAAACCATGTGGCCTGCCCCGCCTAACAACAAGCCGTATGGAAGATAAACGTGCTCCATATAACATGAGTTTATTATTATCGGAGAACGTAAGACGAGACAGACGTTCCGTCTCCGGTATTGCCATATCCTATAGCACGTCATAGTACCAGGCTGAGATTACCAACATCTTGTCATTTATCTAAGGGTGATGTTTAAACTTCATTCGAACATATGGACAGTTACCACTTTGGCGTTCAAGCTGGACGCAGCGCCTTTAAACAATATTTATTTGCAGGTTACAATGTGGCCACAAAGTCAGTCAAATAAACACCATACCGACTAAAATATACAATTTGACATAGTTTATCGGAGATGTGATTAAATTTGTATTTGGTAAAAAAAGTACTCCTTGAATAAATATTAATGTTTGTACGGTGATTAGTATTTAAGGTATCGGTTGGTCGTAATTGTTTTGGAGTCGTCTTGATATGTTCTTTAATTAGCGCAATGACAAATATATGTGTTTGTGTGTGCGTAGCACCAGTTTTTTATGTGAAATATCAGCCACCAGTTACGCACTATAATTGTCAAGTGGGTGGAGGCGATCTTGGTTTTCTATCTCGAGGAAGTAAGATATATAGATAAGGGCGCCGCTCGGACCCACTGCGCCTGGATGGTCGTGATATCAGACTAAAGCCCATCAGACTGGAAACCTAACTGCTGTAGATCCTTTAATTGTTTTTGACATGCCGACGGCTGGATGAACCTCTGATGCAGAGCCTTAGCCGGTCTTACGGCTGTAATATCAGGAATATCAGTGTCAAAAACAGCACGAAGAAAAATGAGAAATGTTGCTGTATATAGAATTAATGATATGACAGGAAGCTTGGTGCAAGGCTATATATTTCAGTTTAGGTTCACATAAATCAGTTGGGGTTATTAGTTGAAGGTACATTGACCTATAAATTGAGGTAACTTTTTTAAAACTATTTGTAACGCGGTGTAAGACTTGAGTTAGGATCAGAGTAGTACACGACTCAGTAGGCATTTTTGGTGAACTGACTGTAAAGGCCAAATTATCGAAAGATTCACTTATATTTCACAGGGCCAAAATTGCCGCTAACTGGCAGTTTTACATTTTTGTTAGGGGGTCATGATTCTAAGAACGGGCCAAGTTCAGTTCGATCGAGTCAATCCGACAGAAAACTTCGACGATCAAAAACAATCCTATACGTGTATTCCCTGAAATGAAGCCACTCTTTACTGCATAAAATGTAACGTCAAGAAATTTGGAATAGTTAGAACTTTTTATTCATTTAACGATAAACCAAGGAAAAGATTACGGCCAATATGTCAATTATAATTTTATAGCTCATTTCCGTATAGGGACTAAGACGAGTTGGCTAAATATTGAAACTGTGTTTTACAATGTTATATATATATATATATATATATATATATATATATATATATATATATATATACATATATACAAGTTTGTAGGCCTACAATCTACATCAGTTGATGCTGGTAGTATTAATAGCATAGGAATAAGTATCATGTTCCTAGTTTCACCAAATGTAATCAAACGGAAATATCTCATAAAGCCGCAAAAAATGAAAGTTTGTAGGCCTACAATCTACATCAGTTGATGCTGGTAGTATTAATAGCATAGGAATAAGTATCATGTTCCTAGTTTCACCAAATGTAATCAAACGGTAATATCTCATAAAGCCGCAAAAAATGAAAGTTTGTAGGCCTACAATCTACATCAGTTGATGCTGGTAGTATTAATAGCATAGGAATAAGTATCATGTTCCTAGTTTCACCAAATGTAATCAAACGGAAATATCTCATCAAGCCGCAAAAAATTAAAGTTTGTAGGCCTACAATCTACATCAGTTGATGCTGGTAGTATTAATAGCATAGGAATAAGTATCATGTTCCTAGTTTCACCAAATGTAATCAAACGGAAATATCTCATCAAGCCGCAAAAAATGAAAGTTTGTAGGCCTACAATCTACATCAGTTGATGCTAGTAGTATTAATAGCATAGGAATAAGTATCATGTTCCTAGTTTCACCAAATGTAATCAAACGGAAATATCTCATCAAGCCGCAAAAAATGAAAGTTTGTAGGCCTACAATCTACATCAGTTGATGCTGGTAGTATTAATAGCATAGGAATAAATATCATGTTCCTAGTTCCACCAAATGTAATCAAACGGAAATATCTCATCAAGCCGCAAAAAATCAAAGTTTGTAGGCCTACAATCTACATCAGTTGATGCTGGTAGTATTAATAGCATAGGAATAAATATCATGTTCCTAGTTTCACCAAATGTAATCAAACGGAAATATCTCATAAAGCCGCAAAAAATGAAAGTTTGTAGGCCTACAATCTACATCAGTTGATGCTGGCAGTATTAATAGCATAGGAATAAGTATCATGTTCCTAGTTTCACCAAATGTAATCAAACGGAAATATCTCATCAAGCCGCAAAAAATGAAAGTTTGTAGGCCTACAATCTACATCAGTTGATGCTGGCAGTATTAATAGCATAGGAATAAGTATCATGTTCCTAGTTTCACCAAATGTAATCAAACGGAAATATCTCATCAAGCCGCAAAAAATGAAAGTTTGTAGGCCTACAATCTACATCAGTTGATGCTGGTAGTATTAATAGCATAGGAATAAGTATCATGTTCCTAGTTTCACCAAATGTAATCAAACGGAAATATCTCATCAAGCCGCAAAAAATGAAAGTTTGTAGGCCTACAATCTACATCAGTTGATGCTGGTAGTATTAATAGCATAGGAATAAGTATCATGTTCCTAGTTTCACCAAATGTAATCAAACGGAAATATCTCATCAAGCCGCAAAAAATGAAAGTTTGTTGGCCTACAATCTACATCAGTTGATGCTGGTAGTATTAATAGCATAGGAATAAGTATCATGTTCCTAGTTTCACCAAATGTAATCAAACGGAAATATCTCATCAAGCCGCAAAAAATGAAAGTGTGTAGGCCTACAATCTACATCAGTTGATGCTGGTAGTATTAATAGCATAGGAATAAGTATCATGTTCCTAGTTTCACCAAATGTAATCAAACGGAAATATCTCATCAAGCCGCAAAAAATGAAAGTGTGTAGGCCTACAATCTACATCAGTTGATGCTGGTAGTATTAATAGCATAGGAATAAGTATCATGTTCCTAGTTTCACCAAATGTAATCAAACGGAAATATCTCATCAAGCCGCAAAAAATGAAAGTGTGTAGGCCTACAATCTACATCAGTTGATGCTGGTAGTATTAATAGCATAGGAATAAGTATCATGTTCCTAGTTTCACCAAATGTAATCAAACGGAAATATCTCATCAAGCCGCAAAAAATGAAAGTGTGTAGGCCTACAATCTACATCAGTTGATGCTGGTAGTATTAATAGCATAGGAATAAGTATCATGTTCCTAGTTTCACCAAATGTAATCAAACGGATATATCTCATCAAGCCGCAAAAAATGAAAGTGTGTAGGCCTACAATCTACATCAGTTGATGCTGGTAGTATTAATAGCATAGGAATAAGTTTCATGTTCCTAGTTTCACCAAATGTAATCAAACGGATATATCTCATCAAGCCGCAAAAAATGAAAGTTTGTAGGCCTACAATCTACATCAGTTGATGCTGGTAGTATTAATAGCATAGGAATAAGTTTCATGTTCCTAGTTTCACCAAATGTAATCAAACGGAAATATCTCATCAAGCCGCAAAAAATGAAAGTTTGTAGGCCTACAATCTACATCAGTTGATGCTGGTAGTATTAATAGCATAGGAATAAGTATCATGTTTCTAGTTTCACCAAATGTAATCAAACGGAAATATCTCATCAAGCCGCAAAAAATGAAAGTTTGTAGGCCTACAACCTACATCAGTTGATGCTGGTAGTATTAATAGCATAGGAAAAAGTATCATGTTCCTAGTTTCACCAAATGTAATCAAACGGAAATATCTCATCAAGCCGCAAAAAATGAAAGTTTGTAGGCCTACAATCTACATCAGTTGATGCTGGTAGTATTAATAGCATAGGAATAAGTATCATGTTCCTAGTTTCACCAAATGTAATCAAACGGATATATCTCATCAAGCCGCAAAAAATGAAAGTTTGTTGGCCTACAATCTACATCAGTTGATGCTGGTAGTATTAATAGCATAGGAATAAGTATCATGTTCCTAGTTTCACCAAATGTAATCAAACGGAAATATCTCATCAAGCCGCAAAAAATGAAAGTTTGTAGGCCTACAATCTACATCAGTTGATGCTGGTAGTATTAATAGCATAGGAATAAGTATCATGTTCCTAGTTTCACCAAATGTAATCAAACGGAAATATCTCATCAAGCCGCAAAAAATGAAAGTTTGTAGGCCTACAATCTACATCAGTTGATGCTGGTAGTATTAACAGCATAGGAATAAGTATCATGTTCCTAGTTTCACCAAATGTAATCAAACGGAAATATCTCATCAAGCCGCAAAAAATGAAAGTTTGTAGGCCTACAATCTACATCAGTTGATGCTGGAAGTATTAACAGCATAGGAATAAGTATCATGTTCCTAGTTCCACCAAATGTAATCAAACGGAAATATCCCATCAAGCCGCAAAAAATGAAAGTTTGTAGGCCTACAATCTACATCAGTTGATGCTGGTAGTATTAATAGCATAGAAATAAGTATCATGTTCCTAGTTTCACCAAATGTAATCAAACGGAAATATCTCATCAAGCCGCAAAAAATGAAAGTTTGTAGGCCTACAATCTACATCAGTTGATGCTGGTAGTATTAATAGCATAGGAATAAGTATCATGTTCCTAGTTTCACCAAATGTAATCAAACGGAAATATCTCATCAAGCCGCAAAAAATGAAAGTTTGTAGTCCTACAATCTACATCAGTTGATGCTGGTAGTATTAATAGCATAGGAATAAGTATCATGTTCCTAGTTTCACCAAATGTAATCAAACGGAAATATCTCATCAAGCCGCAAAAAATGAAAGTTTGTAGGCCTACAATCTACATCAGTTGATGCTGGTAGTATTAATAGCATAGGAATAAGTATCATGTTCCTAGTTTCACCAAATGGAATCAAACGGAAATATCTCATCAAGCCGCAAAAAATGAAAGTTTGTAGGCCTACAATCTACATCAGTTGATGCTGGTAGTATTAATAGCATAGGAATAAGTATCATGTTCCTAGTTTCACCAAATGTAATCAAACGGAAATATCTCATCAAGCCGCAAAAAATGAAAGTTTGTAGGCCTACAATCTACATCAGTTGATGCTGGTAGTATTAATAGCATAGGAATAAGTATCATGTTCCTAGTTTCACTAAATGTAATCAAACGGAAATATCTCATCAAGCCGCAAAAAATGAAAGTTTGTAGGCCTACAATCTACATCAGTTGATGCTGGTAGTATTAATAGCATAGGAATAAGTATCATGTTCCTAGTTTCACCAAATGTAATCAAACGGAAATATCCCATCAAGCCGCAAAAAATGAAAGTTTGTAGGCCTACAATCTACATCAGTTGATGCTGGTAGTATTAATAGCATAGAAATAAGTATCATGTTCCTAGTTTCACCAAATGTAATCAAACGGAAATATCTCATCAAGCCGCAAAAAATGAAAGTTTGTAGGCCTACAATCTACATCAGTTGATGCTGGTAGTATTAATAGCATAGGAATAAGTATCATGTTCCTAGTTTCACCAAATGTAATCAAACGGAAATATCTCATCAAGCCGCAAAAAATGAAAGTTTGTAGTCCTACAATCTACATCAGTTGATGCTGGTAGTATTAATAGCATAGGAATAAGTATCATGTTCCTAGTTTCACCAAATGGAATCAAACGGAAATATCTCATCAAGCCGCAAAAAATGAAAGTTTGTAGGCCTACAATCTACATCAGTTGATGCTGGTAGTATTAATAGCATAGGAATAAGTATCATGTTCCTAGTTTCACCAAATGTAATCAAACGGAAATATCTCATCAAGCCGCAAAAAATGAAAGTTTGTAGGCCTACAATCTACATCAGTTGATGCTGGTAGTATTAATAGCATAGGAATAAGTATCATGTTCCTAGTTTCACTAAATGTAATCAAACGGAAATATCTCATCAAGCCGCAAAAAATGAAAGTTTGTAGGCCTACAATCTACATCAGTTGATGCTGGTAGTATTAATAGCATAGGAATAAGTATCATGTTCCTAGTTTCACCAAATGTAATCAAACGGAAATATCTCATCAAGCCGCAAAAAATGAAAGTTTGTAGGCCTACAATCTACATCAGTTGATGCTGGTAGTATTAATAGCATAGGAATAAGTATCATGTTCCTAGTTTCACTAAATGTAATCAAACGGAAATATCTCATCAAGCCGCAAAAAATGAAAGTTTGTAGGCCTACAATCTACATCAGTTGATGCTGGTAGTATTAATAGCATAGGAATAAGTATCATGTTCCTAGTTTCACCAAATGTAATCAAACGGAAATATCTCATCAAGCCGCAAAAAATGAAAGTGTGTAGGCCTACAATCTACATCAGTTGATGCTGGTAGTATTAATAGCATAGGAATAAGTATCATGTTCCTAGTTTCACCAAATGTAATCAAACGGAAATATCTCATCAAATCGCGAAAAAAGAAAGTTTGTAGGCCTACAATCTACATCAGTTGATGCTGGTAGTATTAATAGCATAGGAATAAATATCATGTTCCTAGTTTCACCAAATGTAATCAAACGGAAATATCTCATAAAGCCGCAAAAAATGAAAGTGTGTAGGCCTACAATCTACATCAGTTGATGCTGGTAGTATTAATAGCATAGGAATAAGTATCATGTTCCTAGTTTCACCAAATGTAATCAAACGGAAATATCTCATCAAGCCGCAAAAAATGAAAGTTTGTAGGCCTAAAATCTACATCAGTTGATGCTGGTAGTATTAATAGCATAGGAATAAGTATCATGTTCCTAGTTTCACCAAATGTAATCAAACGGAAATATCTCATCAAGCCGCAAAAAATGAAAGTTTGTAGGCCTACAATCTACATCAGTTGATGCTGGTAGTATTAATAGCATAGGAATAAGTATCATGTTCCTAGTTTCACCAAATGTAATCAAACGGAAATATCTCATCAAGCCGCAAAAAATGAAAGTTTGTAGGCCTACAATCTACATCAGTTGATGCTGGTAGTATTAATAGCATAGGAATAAGTATCATGTTCCTAGTTTCACTAAATGTAATCAAACGGAAATATCTCATCAAGCCGCAAAAAATGAAAGTTTGTAGGCCTACAATCTACATCAGTTGATGCTGGTAGTATTAATAGCATAGGAATAAGTATCATGTTCCTAGTTTCACCAAATGTAATCAAACGGAAATATCTCATCAAGCCGCAAAAAATGAAAGTTTGTAGGCCTACAATCTACATCAGTTGATGCTGGTAGTATTAATAGCATAGGAATAAGTATCATGTTCCTAGTTTCACCAAATGTAATCAAACGGAAATATCTCATCAAATCGCGAAAAAAGAAAGTTTGTAGGCCTACAATCTACATCAGTTGATGCTGGTAGTATTAATAGCATAGGAATAAATATCATGTTCCTAGTTTCACCAAATGTAATCAAACGGAAATATCTCATAAAGCCGCAAAAAATGAAAGTTTGTAGGCCTACAATCTACATCAGTTGATGCTGGTAGTATTAATAGCATAGGAATAAGTATCATGTTCCTAGTTTCACCAAATGTAATCAAACGGAAATATCTCATTAAGCCGCAAAAAATGAAAGTTTGTAGGCCTACAATCTACATCAGTTCCTAATGAATGCGTGTGAAAGGATAATTGTGAATTAATATTAAATTTATTAAATAATAATTCCTCCTAATGAATACTGTGGATATTGTCTGTAAACTCCCATTTATTCTGGATTTAGATCAAACCGTCCATTTTGCCACTGCTATCTGATTCCAAATCGCAAAACCCCGGAAAACGGTGGTAATGTTTCGATAAGTATGTTCTTTTTTTTTAAATCGTTATTGGGTCTTCTGACGGCCTATAAGAATGTGCGGTACCTCCGGTTGATTTCGAAGCCAGGGTAGGAAATAGTTATACCATAACTATATCCGTTATCATTTTATTCAAAACAACTGACAAGCAATATCATGGTCTTTGACATAAATTAAAATACTGTGATACTAGGCTAAACGCTTGGTTTTCCCGTAAACTGTCTAGACATATTATGGAAAATGACTGTTTTTTCGTCCGCCCTGTAGACGTCTTCATCAAAATGTAAGAAGCTTTTAATTGAAACCATTTTGTATTTATTTGTACAAAAAAATCTTACTTGGCCTGTTCTAATAATTTTTTCGATACACTTTGCGGGTGTGTGCGTATGTATGTATATTCAACTAGACCGTATAATACAGTGGTTAGAAAGTAAAATAGGTTAATCATTTGTGTTTTTGTTCTTATTACATCGTTAAACGTCTAAAAAATGTTGTGATGTGTTTTAATTAAATATTTTAATAGTTTTGAAAACTATGTTGTGGATTCAGCCAAAGCGAGATGTCACTCAAAACTTTCGTAGAAAATGAGCGTTAAATCTGTATATTGTAATTTAAAATAAGGGTCAGACTTTCAAATAGTCTTAACTTACTCTAGGTAGAAAATTGCTTTCCTAAGCTTACATGTTAATTAGACATGAAACCATGCAGTGTCTGACCCTGTGTACCTAAAGGCGTGTTTAAACAAGTTAGACATGTTTTCCAGTCGGTCTGACACATGCCCGGAAGCAGATTATATATATTTATTCTTAGAACTCGCTTAGAGGCGACAGAAGAAACTGCCAAAGGTGTTAAATATATAAAAAGATGCACCGTTTTAAATTAAACTGAAGTTGCAGGTGTAAAACTGGGGTTCACCTTTTTCCAGTGCATGGAATTCGTTACCTATTTTTGAGTGAAACAAAATTAGGTGTCAAGATTAGTTTGTACGATATTTCAGCTGTCGATATAGATTGAGTCATAGCCTGCAGGTTGAAAGGACAGAATGTTGGGATTTGAAGTGAGGAAAACTTGTTTTTTTTGTCGAGTTTAGAGCTTCAAGACAGCAATTATATTTGCCATTAAAATGTCTAGATATAACGTAATGCCCTGCTTAGATCGACGTTACTCAGTGGCGGACGTCCGTGCTGGTTTACACGTTAACGGTCTGCTAAGTGATGCGGGCTCACACTACAGACTTAAATCAGCCAACACCAGTCTTCATGCAGAAATCTGCTTGTGTGAGAGGGTCAAACAAACATGATGGGCATGTAACTGATACCTTCCCTGATACCGGGAGAAATACAGCTTGGTCCTATTCTCAACAAATTATCTGCTTATACTTTAAGCCCTAATGAGATTTTAATGCTTTACAAGGCATAGATCCAGGGCATACAGCCAAAATGGGAAGCTTAGAGCCGTCTTCATGAAATTAGAGGTATTATAAGGACCAACAGTTTGTATTTTAAAAGTCTTGGCATTATTATATTTAACATTTATATCTGATATTGTTTCCTATTTATTCAGGATCAGATTTAAGAATTGATAAAACCTTACATAAGTTTATTTCAGTGAGATCCGGGTGAATAAAATTTTAGAGAGGTACATTTAGAAACAATCATTAAAAAATTAATTTTAAATTGCTCTTTATTTCTCTCTATGAGAAATATTGTGTATACATAGAGGAATATTTGATAAGTACATATTTCAGCTTACTATCTACATTTGCTACTGTATAATAATTCCATTAATTTAGAAAAATCCTGGTTAACATTATTAGATACAAGTCGGTGAAAAAAGTGTAATTCTGATTTACTCAGTATTCAATTAACTTGTGAATATTATTTTTTTGAATAATTGATTTATAAATATAAATTTCCCATATAAATTTTCTTCATACCATTTCACCTTTTCAGATCATTACACTGCCCTTCACACTCGTAGTAATTCTTAAATATTCACTTTTACATATTTTATTTGTTCTATTTACTTCCTTTAATTTTAGCTCATACCAAATGGGATATACACATGCAAGTCCACTGACACAAATCTGTAGTCTGAACACTCTGTCAGCACCCTCTTTTAGTGACCACTGGCCAGGGTCTGCAAGCATATGTCTGTAGTGTGAACCAAGCTTAAGTGAATAGAATTAATCCCTGATATCTGCATATCAGTACGTCAACAGGAGCCGGTGGTTTCCTCACATAAGCATATCAGCGCAACGCGCTTCAAGTGAATAATGTGTGTTTTTTATACTGGTCTTATCAGAAAGAGCTTACCTGTGTCAGGAAAATTTTATTCACCAATCCGACCAGAAATATTGGACTTCCTGACACGGATCCAGGATTAAGGACTTTCTTTAACAATATACAACATATACAAAATAAAGAATCGAAGGAATGACGGTGCGTACATACACTCTTCTAAAACGGTTGCTTTGACCCAGCGCTTTGACTACATCATTCCTACTATATCCACAAGCTTTCTCACACGGGGTCGGCATTGTGAACATACACGGAGTGCACGGCGTCCACCTCGTGACTGCCTGGTAAGGTGTGATTGCAGACGCCACTGAAAAATACACTCAGTCCAGCGGGCGGTAACAGGTGGCGCTTGCTGTCTACCTGGCCTTCATTATATCAGTCGATAAATCTGGACGTTAGAGAACCAAGGATAAGTTATGTAACTGGTGGTGTAAAAACCCGCCTCAAGTGTTGCCAGAGTCAGAACAAGTCTAAATAACTTTACCATGTGTGCCAGGCAATGACGAGCTCTGTACTACTCGTGTGTTCCACATTACGTCATTTTGTGTGCATTGCTTGGATCACGTTGCCCTAAGTTTGTATTACGTCACAGCTTTCTTGATGATTATTGATGAACTCTATGTTCATTCTTTAAGTCACGCAAATTCACGTGTACCTTACGTCATACTAACCCTTTGTTCCTGGTTTGAGTCGGGTTCCTTTATACCGCTGTCCTCTTGTTTGAGTCGGGAAACTCATCACATATCTATGTCTAGTTTATGACAAGCAATGTCTTCTCTATCTGAGTCTCTAAATTGTGAACCTGTCATAGTTGTTTACTAATTGGCTCCGTCAGAAGGCTACGGCCTATGCGATCATCCTCGTTCGTGTGTTTATGTTTGTGATAGTTTATAATAACTCACGATATCATGAACGGAATTTCACGAAATTTTCAGGGCAATTTGGGGAACGATCCCTGAAGAAACTATTTGATTTGAGAGTAGATCCGGATCTAGGGATGTCAACAATGAATGTTCACAAATGTACAGTCACGTATGCACATATGAATATGGGAATATAGGTCGAATAAGTGAACGGAGAATGCCACATATTTCTAGTTAAAGCTGTGTCAAGGTACATTACTCTTCATGAATGAATGTTTGATTTAGGTATAACTTGTTCCATGTGCTCCTTGTTTCAGTCACACACCTTGTATGGCATTTTGTATCCTGGCATATTAACGACGGCCTCTAATCTAATTCTTTCTCGCTAGAGAAGGATTCTTTTCGCCATGGCTTGAGGACCGCATCCAATTTAAATGAAACGTGTTAATTATTTGAAAACGAACTTTGATGAAAAAAAAAGTTTTTTTTAAGATAATTAATGAAAGTGGCCTTCAATTACTTGAATGATATTATCCGATTTCACAAAGAAAGCTTTTGTGTGATGAGACCCGAGGGACCGTCGCCAAATTCGAGAAATTTGAAATATTATTAAATACGAGAAATTGCCGGAATCAACCAGCGGAAGAACCTTTCAGGAATTCTGAAACATCCGAATGAATTGTAAAAGAGAAGAAAGAACAGAAGGACGAAGAAGCCACTTGTATAAGGTTGTCTTGCGTTCTGCTTTAATCACCTTGGTACCAATCGATTTGTTTAAAAAAGAATTAGCAATGACAAGAACACTGTCTACGTGTTAAGGCCGCCTGGTAAAATAACTGCGAGGAAAGGTGAGCAAATGTTGTTACAGCAGGACTTTGGTAGCACTGATATGACTAATTCGGGGACGTCCTAAAACGAGAGGAGAGGTGTACGTGGCCACAAGGAATCAGTAGGGGGACCACATTATAAAAAGAAATTGAAAATATATAATCGTGGTCACTGAGAACACGAGGTTGTTGCAGGATTCGCTTTGACTTTGCCGAAGTGTACGAGTGAATTAGTGTGCATGTTTCCAATATCCTTCTCCACAAAGTAATATTTTCATAGTCTTGACATTCAGGCGGGGAAACGTATGAACCGATCAGGTTTAGAATGTTGAAACACGTGCATTAATTTCCCCTTTCCTATCTTTGCGAAATAATGAGTGCTAGCAGCTGGAGAAAGACCTCATGAATACCCGGATATGATGAGTTTGTGGAGCAGTACAGACGTACTTTACCAACGGTGGAGATACGAACCTTTTGTTCGAACTTTAACGTGGAGCCTTTGCTTGGTACAGGCACATGACCATAAATCACAACGTTCCATCAAACACTCTCCTATAAGGTTCAGTTGTCGGAAGTGTCGCACCGAAAAACATCGGAGAGTTTTCAACTGTTAACATTAATTTTAGTGCTGAGAAAATAAGTATGAGATCCCTGACTAAACAAAGTCCAGTGTTCACATCCTGAGAACTTGTGATGTCACATGACACGTGTAGGTGGCGCCGATTGTCCAAAATGTGAGCACCCACTGGTGTAAAATATTATTGGTAATTTAAAATTTAGGTCACAAACCGTCTTTACAGCTATCTTTTGTTTGCGATACAAATCTGCAATGATATGGTTCAGTGTTTCATTTAACAGATACTTTGAAGCAGATTGAAATTAAATATGCAAAACCGATCCCCGAAATTTATGTCCTGGTCTGGCTTATTATGTGCGTATGCGCCTGCTTGTTAATGTTTTTGACATATATCTCAAAGATTGGTTTCCGCTCTGAAGTTCAACTTCATGACAATCAAATGTGAACGACAGAAAATTGAAAATTAAAACCCAAATTTAATCTCGTCAGATATACCTGGTTTATCATATAGGTTTAACGTAATTTGAACTTTCAATAACGACTGTCAGATGTTATCTACGTTACAGTGAACAGGGCATTGTCCTGGGTTGTTATTACAATTTTGATTATGTTTTATTATACTCCCCCTACATATACGTGTTGGTATCGTTTAGTGTTCCCTATAACCCCAGGTTTTTGTTCAGTCCCGTGATAAAAATATTAACCAAATCTCAGATATCCTTGGGTTGTGTTTCATTCTGGGGATGGTATATGAAACGTTAGTTTTCAATATTTCTGAGTAACGTTTCAATTTGGTGATCATGTATTTACCTATGAAATAACGTATTCTGCTTATTTGCAGCTTGTCTCTGACGTAATAGAAGGCAAGAAGGCGTATCCAATCACACTTTTTCTTCATCTTAGATATATATTTAGCCTAGAGAACCAAACAAAATAGCATTACTTTTTACAGATCCACGCTTGTCTTGTTAGTTTGTCTTGGACTCAAAAGGGTTCATGAACACAATAGTGTTGTGAAATTATATGTATCCCAAATTTTGCTGTGTTTTTATTATATTTTTTTTGCAGAAAATGTAGATGTTCTCACAGGAAATGAAGCTTGGTATACTTTTCATGAGAGTCATGGAAACTGCTCAGCCATCGTACTTTTTGAGTTTTGTATGCGCCATGGCAGGCGTCTATATCCGCTCACCAATACCAGAATAAATAAAAGATATATTGCAGGTGATGTTATATAGGTTACCACTATAGGTTTCTAAAAAAATCATCCATTCATGAACGTGAAAGTGTGCTGTGGTGAGCGATAATCAAGGATGCATAAATTTGAACAATATTCTTAATACACCTAACAAATTAACTGTAAATCGAACGACCACGAAAAAACCACGTGTCGATACTCATTGGTTTTTTTCAGTATTTAGACTTGCCACCAAGGGCCCTGACGTCATTGGCAAAATGGCTTGGCAAGTGGTACTTCAGTAAAAATTCAAAATTATTCTCTGTGAACTTTCATTACTAATGAAGCTCTGTGAAAAATAATTTTAGGGGATGACAGAAACCTCTGATGAGTCCACATCCAGCGGGTGATTATTTAAATACTGATTGAATATGTTGTCATTTTGACACTAGTGTCACGACCCAGAACTAAGAGATTGTGTTCTTAAAACCGAACCAATGTGAATATCTGCTGTGGTGAGTGATAATCAGCTAAAGTGAAGAATGTGAGCTGGAAGTTAGCGTTAATCAGCTCATGAGAAGACGTGTGCTGGTAGTGAGCGATATTCAGCTCATGAGAAGAATGCGTGCTGGTAGTGAGCGAAATTCGGCTCATGTAAAGAACGTGTGCTGGAATTGAGCAATAATCAGCTCAGGTAAACAGCTTGTGTAAACTAGACAGCACTTATCCACTGGATCTCATCCAAGAATAAATCAAGCCTAAATGAAACACAAGAATGTTATCAACGTAGTAAAAGAGGTAATGAAAGTGCTGGGTACCAGTCAGATCATTCGAACTAAAATACTCTCCGAAAGGTCCGCTGTGTTTTTGTCCTTTTCTGTATGAAAACAATAGAAAGACGGGGTGCTATTCATTAAGCGCCCCATGTAGACGGTGTCAATTTTATCATCATACATCAAATATGGCACTTCTTTTTAATGCTTTCAATGGACAAATTACCAACAAATTAATTGAAGCAACATTTTATTGAGCATTCATGATGCAATGAAAGATAACATGACTACAAGGTTCCATCAGTCTGTGATGTTTAACTTTGGAATATCTGCCATCAACACGAATCTAACTGTCTCTTTGCTTAACTTAATATAATAAAGTGCTTCACAGTATTGGAAGACATAAGGAGAGAGGAACATGCTAGTCAGCAACAAACAGTTATATATTTTCTTCTAGAAAGACACTTATCGGCAATATTTCAGCAGTCCACTGACACACGTAAATTGTTTTGTTTCTACACGTAATCAAACTTACCACTACCCCTTCGCGACTCTTGCCAATATGACGTTTCACCGGAAGTTAGTGAATGTATTGTGTTTTCCAGGGCTACGGAAAAAATACATTCTTTTAAAAGAAAGTAAATTCTTCCATACCGGGTTACATATATGTTTAGGCAGTTGATCTTAGAGCCACGTACATATGAACCTAAAACATCGCCTGTGCGAGCATGACGGCAATGAAGGGAAACATTAAAAATATCAACTTTAAAACACTGCAGTTCTAGTGCATTAATTCAAAATTTCTTCCCAGGTAGTAATATCTGTTAAACAAATCATTATTTTCTATATACCGGATCCTTCCATTTTAATTATAACTCCTCCAATTTAAATGACAAATAGTGAACAGTAAAAAAATTAATAACATGCCTGACTTTACCAAATATCTTATTCAATCACTAGGGATCGTATTTATCTTTTTTTTTTATTGTCATTCGTGGGCTTATGAAAGCTAGGTGGGTTCACCTGCTTATATATATATATATATATATATATATATATATATATATATATATATATATATATATATATATATATATATATATATATATATATAGTTACAGGTGCTCTTTTTATTGTGTTGCACTCTATGTTTAATCCGTACTGGTTAAACTCCCGTTGTCATGCTAACTTGGGGTGTAGAGACACAGCGACGTTATCTGAGATGATTCCTGAACACGTGTTTACCGTGTATTGTGTTAGGTTCTTTGAATATGCGAGAAACAGAAGCTTCTCGGCTTGAGTTGAAAAGTTAATTAAGGGGGCTGTGTTTTAGAGCCGAGAGAGAGAGAGAGAGAGAGAGAGAGAGAGAGAGAGCAGAGAAGATTCCAGCGGACGCAGAAGCGTGTGTGTCAGTTTCTGGGACCTTATCCGATGAGTGCGGCAATTATAGATTTTCTTCAGACGTTTTCCTGGATTTTGTGACGAGTCTTGTTTGGATTTTTACAAGAGCCTTACACTGGACTGTCATTCTCCGGGAGTATACATTTAAAGAATTTATCGTTGTGACGGTGGTATCCAGGTACTGTGCACATTGTTTCTTTTACTGTGTGATTGTATTGATTTGTAGTTTTACCGCTGTTATACTGTTTAATTGTATTGATTTAGTGTATTGTAATGTTAGGGTTGTTTTAAGAATAAATTATGGTTATTTGTTAACAAAAAACCACTGACTTCTTTATTCATTCCCCCAACATTTCACGCTGCCTCGTGTTACAGAATCAGATTTTTAATCTCAATTACAAAATTTGTGTTCATCACGCATACGTGATCTGTTTATAAATATAAGGTTCAGTAACAATATATATATATATATATATATATATATATATATACATATATATATATATATAGAATCACTGGCACCTATAAAAGCTACATATATTGTGCATAGAACAAGAACATTGTTGTAAGTGTTAGCACGTCAAATGTTTATCATAATGACAAAAAAGTTTGTAAAAACAAAATAACAAGGTTTGATTCATTTATTAGATTTAAGCAATATACTTTATTTACAGTATTAAAAATATTCACAATCAGAACCTAAAAATAGAAAATCAAAAACAAATTCCTGATACTGTAATATTCAGAGGAAATAAAGATTGTCATCAAAATCAGTGATAAAGCTGAAAAAGCCGGCTTTGTTATAGGTATCCCGGACAATCAATGGTATGCCAAACATGGTTCAAAAGTCGCCTAACCTTATTGGAATACTTTACATCACAGAGATCAAGGAACTTGTTGTCAGTAACTGACCCGGCATGAGTTGGCTAAATTGACACAATCCATATGTTCGCATGCAAAATTGTGGTTTAAAATAAAAAAAAAACATATTCAACACGTATCGAAGAATGGAAATTATTAGAGCGCAAATATATTTGAAGACAACACATATAAGGCTTTTCAATTTGTCATAAAAATTGGGTCTATAAGAGCGCACGTTATCTCGGCAGGTGTCAATGAATAATAATTAAGAAAACTGTGATTAAAAAAAATGATAAATAAAAATTAAATGGAATTTTGCATCGTTCCCAAACATTTCAAAATATGACTAGGCTAAAATGCTCAATTAAAATTAATTAAAATAAAAAAGAATGGTACCTGACTGACTTCATTATGTTATAACCATGCCCAGACCCGGAAGAAGTGCTGAATTGCTGATTAGTAAACATCTCTTAGAACAAGAGCTTTTGACTCTTTGTACACTTTTCAAACAAATTTTCTCAACAAAAATTTTAAGTTTGTTGTTATTAGCCATTTTCACTGAGTACAAAACTGACCACAGTTCAGTTACCAACAACAAGTGACAAATGATGGATTAACCCTGGTCACCTCATAGCGCTGCAGTCCACAGTAAATCAGTAGAGGATGTAAGCAGATCAGTATAGTTATTAAAAACTCCTGGTACCCTGTGGCGTGTGTAGTTTATTCTTAGCAAAAGTAATGTAAATGGTTGAAACCTTATTCTTAGCAGATCAGTAATTTATTACTTACAACATACACAGCCTGAGTTTGCCATTAATATCTCTAAAGCTTCAGAACCATAATAAATTATAGGTTAAGCTGACTGTTTTGCAAAATAGAGCACATGGCATTGAGATTACGTTGTTGCACTATTTCCCAGAAACCTTCCAGACAAATTGTGTAATAATGATCGTCAAATTTCATTTATTACACGTAATGACATTTTAGTCATTTCATAAAATGCCTGAGTGAATCTATCATTTCGCGTAATGCCTTTAATTTTCAGTCATTCCACTAAATGCCTGATTACTCAGTTTGCCTGTAACACACACACACACATACACACACACACATATATATATTATATATGTATATATATATGTATTTATACTTGTATAAATATTATAACAAAATATTGTGAAAATTCTTTGAATATAAAATGATCATAGAATATTTTTGCCGGAAAGTATACTTTTATTATATTTATGTTTTAGTGTTAAAACTGACAACCTGCACACTTTATTACTGTGATAAGTCACACGCAGACACACGTTGCTCATGATGTATTTTACCAAATTGTATTAGGCAAAGTGTGTGCAGATGACTACTTGTTAATAACCCACCCACTGCTATGTATTTCCTTTTTCTGCATTTAGATGTTTATAAAGCCACTAATTTGATAAGCAGATGTTAAACCTATATTACTGTATACATCTTCCTCGAGTATTAACCTAGAATGTGCCAGTCGAGGGAAAGGTGCAAGTTTTTTTTTTCTAAAACACACCTGCCATGAGTTTTATTATCACCACAAATAAGAAGCTGCACGTTGTCCATGTTTGGTTCGCTAGTTTTGCTGATTGAATCGCCCGATCAAAGCCAAAAATGGCTTTGCGCACAGAAGGGCTGATACCTGTTTCAAAGCAAATGTAATTATCTTCAAGTCAGGCAGCGCCCTGGGAGTCTGAATTAGGGTTGGTCACGTGACGGATAATCGACATATCTAGATCATTAGATAAAAAATGAATTGATCATACAATTAGAGTGTTAGCATAGCTAAAGATTATCAATTGTCACGCGGCTTTAAGCCTTTGAGGTCTCATATACTAGTTATCATGTAACAAGACGGAGGTGAAAGGCATTATTATTATTTGTCGCTTCAGCGGCTTTCGGGAGAAATCCTGAGTTATGTTTCATTAAATAGATGTCGGCCAGTTTTACGTCCCTGATGAAAATTGAAAACGTTCTACGCGTTTTAGATACCTCTCCAGTCATCCTGACTGAAATAAACTTGCACAGTTTTATTTAAGCTTATTTTCATTCATATGCAGTACGCGACAAGGTATTTGTCCAGCCATCGTTCGTTAACATGGCATATACCGTAAACTAAAATAAAGTTAGGATCATTTATATTCTGTGCTAAATACATTCACAACACTTCGATAATTAGACCTTCAATCGGTTGTCACGGTTTTTTGCTATATTTTGAAATCAATCTTCATAAAATTGAAATAAGCTACCAATAAAAACATCACACCATCTAATCCTTCACAAATTTAACAAGAAAACCGCAAAGGGTTCATTATACGCCCATTGCATAATTTGTAACCTCTGACCTCATTAAATATGCATGAGGGGTGCTGGCTCAAAACAAGAGAAAAGTTCACTTATTTTAATCATTTGTTTTGGATTCATGGTACATTATCTTCATCTTATTAGTTGTTCTATATGACAATTTGAGAAAAAACGTCCCCGAAATAGATCTCTTCCAATAAATAATATTTATCGGCAGATGTAAGTGTTCCCTGTTCAATAAGTAAACATGACTGATTTATACATGTTTTCAAAAATTACTTTCATATGATAATATTCTTAGCTAATACTTAAGTGTCTTCAAAGTTTTCACTCAATATTACCTAATACCTACACGGTCAGATTGGTGGGTGACATGGCCCCCTGGTTCACCCCCAAATACACCCCTGTTAACAGCAAAACGAAATCATCCTTTCATGAAATATCCACCTGTATGAAAGCAGTCACGCCCTTATCACAGGATGCGACACTGCTTCCGTTTCAGACGCTGTAAAAAATAAACCAGGAGAGTGATTTAAAAAAAAAACACTCGAAGCCGAACCAGCCGTGCCACATTCTTGTTGGCTCCGAATTCTGTGACAACCAAATAAAAATGATGCTGTGCATATATTTGTAACAAATAAAAAAGCACACACCTGAATGACCTGCTAAAGTTTCAGAGCAACGGACTCGGCGAATGGAGGAATACAGTGTCATCACGCTCTTGACACATTACATAGACAGAGGTATGACTTCTTATTGGTGCAGTGTCAACGGCAATGGCAGAATATCTTTTTTTTTGTTAAAGGAATTGTGGGATCTGTGTTACCATAAAAGGATGGGAGAATAACCAAAACGAAATAAAAAAAAATGTTCATCCTGAGAGATTTATGCCAGCGACGTCACATGTATATTTAAAATTGGGCACAAATTTATGTTTCATTTGTAAAATAATGGAAAATTGTTCGCTTATTACTTGTCTCTTGTTCCCATGAAACAATCAAGAAAAGAATACTGACAACGCAGAAAGTAGAGACAAAAGAGTGGTTCACGTCTGATTCCCCCGGATAACCATGAAAATAATGCTGGACAGACAGGACAGTAATAAGTGATAGGGTTTAAATGAATCTGAAAAAAAAAAACTGCTGAACATTCGTTTCCATGTTTTATTGTCAGTCATGAAATTAAGTAAGAATCAAAAGTCTAAATCCAGTCAGAGTTGAAAAGTCCAATAGAGTCTCAAATCTGTCATTGCATTTCTTGATGAATCAGATGATGAATTCTTAATCAGGTATTATTAACAGGAATTCCATAAGAACAGAGGAATAAGCTAAACAACAAAAGGACTACTCATGCAACTCAACAACATGCAGCCTAGTTACACTTAAGGTAAGACATTCTGAGATCTGTCTTAACTAAACAACACAGTACATGTATTTTTTTTCTGAACTGGATGGTAATGTCGGTTTCCTTATTCCTATACAACGGATGATCCATGACTAGGTAACCTGTTCAACCTCAGTCATACTTTGTCATTTTATATATATTCATAAAGGATATAATAATATCAAGGTTACAAACGCTAGATACTACGACAATTTAATACATAAATTATAATTTTTCATAAAATAGTGATGGGAATTCAACAGAGAACATTCTCCTGACCAAAAAATCTGGACTTATGGGATTAATTCAATCGTAGTGTAATTAAACGGGACTGATTCCAATTGTAGTGTAATTACATAGGACAAATGCCAACTGAAGTGTAATTAATCAGGACTAATTCCAATTGAAGTGTAATTAAATGGAACTAATTCCTACTGTTGTGTAATTAAATAGGTAATATTCCAACTGTAGTGTAATTAAATTTGTCTAATTCAAAATGTAGTGTAATTAAAGAGGATGTTATCTTGATTTATTTGCTGATTTGACTTATTATGATTAAACATTTATTTAATGAGTTGTGTTTCAAGTAAATCATTGTTTCTCTTCAACTATAGGGATAAAGTATAAAGATGATATAGTTGAAATGGAGTATTTGTGAGTAAAAAGTGGTAAACGACATTCCTCCTTTTCAGCAAGTATAAATTCAAGTCATATGTTCTATACAATAGCTTTATTTCAAATTAGGCTGGGTAAATCTTTCCAACATCTGTGGTAATATTAACTTCAGTACGACACATTTCCGCGACAGGTTTGCCATAAACACGCGACGGTGACAAAATTAGTTATATCGAAAACTGCGTCGATATCCAGAATAAAGAAAAAATCTTCATTTTTGAAATACGACTGTTTTTCACTAGAACCATGTTACTGCTTAAATACTAGACTAATTTTAAAATATCTTTGTTTAATTTTCAATGACAAGGACTCCATCATAAACCCTCTCTCTGAATGTTTGTTGACTTTGCTGACAAGCATGTCCGCACCACGTCTAACATTCCTCACTCAGCGGTTACATACTGCAGTCCTTCAAGATCTCCTCCGTTTTAACCGCTACTTTGTAAAGCAAAGTTCTCCGGGTCTTGCAACTAGGGCAAATACAGGGCAGACCGGTGAGATCGTCGTTTCTTATTGTGCAAGTTTTAAATCCGCTTTACCCCGTTCTGGTTGGTACGATACTTGCCCCTTTACCAGCCTGGTATTGAGACCCGGATAAACTTGTTAAACCTTGAAGATACAATTCGATGAAGTTAGCAATTGGATAACGGATCGCGTCCGATATTGCTTGCGTTCTTGATAAGAAACCTTTCACCTTGGTGTAAGCGTTTGATACAGTTTCCGGTCCTCTGTGGCTCAGAGGTAGAGCGCAGGACTCAAAGCCGGGAGATCGTGGGTTCGAATCTCAGCCGAGGCGGTGAGGTTTTTCACGGTCGGCCCCCACCCAGGGTTAGCGCTCTGCAGGCTTAATTGGAAGGCTGTGCCCAACAGCCGTGTATCACCACATACGATGAGTGCGTCTTTGGGTGGTTCCTCGGTGTTATGACCTAGCAATGGGGATGAATACACACCCAGGACCCGCAGGTGCGATAGACACCGGGCCTGGGTGACACCAGGATACAAAATAAAAAAAATGATAGGAAGCGAGTGCTACCGCCCTGTCAAGTAGTCCAAAACCTAAACGGAAACTCTGCAGATGTACATACTTAGATTAAGAATTACATAAGTCAGCATTAAAAAATGGAGGCGGTTACCTCCACCTTTGGTATATAGGAAAACCTGTGGACAGCGTGTATATAAAGGTTTTGTACTCAATAAATAAAAATGATATTTTGAGCTCCCCTTTCTCTGAATAGCCATGGGTATTTAGCTATAAATGTTCTATTTCTTGTACAAATAAACTAGTCAGATGATAAAAGAATATATATCATGTTCAGTCCAATCCGCAATTAAACTATCGTGGTTCTTTGCATTGACACGCGAGCATAGCAGAATCAAGCCGGGATGCCATCGGTATTTTACATAACGTAGTCAAAAATACTAACATTATCCTACTTGGCTGTAAAGAGATTTGCTTGTGGAACTCATGAAAACAAAACACAAGCATAACGCTTGATGGCGGTGACCGCCTCAGGGGCGTCTTAAGAAGAGTGAAAGAAAGAGCGATGTAGGTATTACATCAAGAAATGATCACCAGAACATGAGGAGGAAATGAGATAATAAAGAAACCCAGGTCATCAAGTATAAATAAAGCACCAAGATCATATGACCGAGCCGGTTACAAGCGAATAATTGCGACGGTGCTGCAAAGCGCTTTGTAACGTTACATTCAAGGGTTTCGTGAATTCTTCAAGGCTTTGAGACACGCACATAAAACGATCCGAATATCTTTGACAAGGTTTTACACTGGGAATGGGGGAATGGATGTGTCTTAAACATCATCTCCAGGCAGGTAAAATAAGACTTTTAACTAACTAAGAGAGCCGTTAATTAACGATAGACCGAAGAAAGGATTAAGTCCCAGGGACTTTTAATTAGACCATCAGCGGCAATAATACCGCCACCGGGCAGTCTACAGTTTCAGCCAAGTCACGTGGGAGGGAAAGCCTGGAGTTCAAGGTCACAGGATGATATTTATAATTTCTTATATTGTTCAATAAGCCTTTATACATGTGGCTGGTTAGAAACATATACGGTTAGTAATAATTTAAATAACAACATAAAATAAAGCAGCCTTTGCACATGCCTAATAAATAATCTGACACAAAAACCGGCAGACCTCATTTACGGTGCCTTAGCTTTCTCTGTCTTCTTTTGTATGCTGCTATGGCCATGTCTAAAAAAATAAATTAGATTTATAGAAATCTGCTCTTAACAATTAGGGGATATGAGACTCAATAATATCTGATAAGACAAATACCTTAGATTGGTTATCACAATCGTCATACACACCTGATTAACGCTTAGCTCTTCCCTCTGACAGTGATCTTACCACAAATATTTGCTTATTCAATCGGCTTATGGCAGTTATTAGGTCAACATATACGGCTTCATTTTCACCTGAAGAAGGGGGCTGTACCCCTAAAAGCTTGTGTTAAGAGTCACAACACCAGCTAGTCTACATTAAGGTATCATATGTCTACTTCACTTACTCATATATACGGAAGTTAGCAAGTTAAAAAAGCAATGATCAGCAAGTCCAAATGATAATGACGTTTAAGTGAGTGAGCGTAAGCAGACTGGAGGGTTTGGACAGAAACCCGTAGTTAAGATGTGCATCAATGAGTCCAACGAGGGATAATTTCCACCATTGGAGCGTATAAGACGTCATCAACCGGCATCTGTTCCTGACTGGTGACTTTCTGCATTTCATCCTGCAGACGGACCAGACCCTCCACGCCGTCTCCAGTCGCCTGCAGAGCGCCAACAAGAACACGTGATGGCTGTCACAGGATCCGGTCACGCCTCGCTATGTCTATTTTCTACCGTAGCCATCTCTCCGGGGGCGCTATTTCAGGAAAGACAAGTGCAGGTTTGTCCATACCTGCTTCTGGATTCGCATGATTTCTGACGTCAATCCAATGCTAAAAAGATGACTCGGCCACGGTCCTTTTATTAGTTGAAAAAGAGAACTTTGAATCTTAGGCTACAACATTCTGGCAGCAATATATGTTTCACGGGAAAGTAGCATACGTGTAAAAAGTGCATGCCGTAACATATATACGTGATTACTATGTGGTTACGACTACATGATGAGTGGTTACGACTACATGATGAAGGGTTACTGACAAAGAAAACTGTAACAGGAAATCTGCATTCTAATGAATGCAGGCCTCCACCATTCAGTTATATAGTTCAATTTCCTGGATTCATACGTGCCCAAGTGAATGTAGATTTGTGACAATACCTTGATTGCGTTCCTGGACCTCGATCATGTTCCGGATCCACACCAAAACCTTATCGATTCTTTATTCTTTATTGGCTCATTCCCGAAATGCAATGAAAATTTCATTCAAGATTCCTTTCATGATTGTAAGAGTTTTCACATTTCTCTAAACAAATTACACAGTCAGGCCTTCATATTTGTTAACGTTAAATTGCCTAACATACCATTAAAGGTCATAAGCACATGCCAAGTTAAAATTTAAGACCGCGTTTTGTCCGATGGCATGCTATAATAACATCAGTTCTCCAGGTTTCATGTATTACTATCACTTCATCATCATCAATCAGCGGTCGTCACGAGATTGTTCAGTAATGTGATCAGTATCCTTGGCAACTAAATAGAACCAACAGACTGTTACCACGGGACAATGAATGAATTGTTGCAGGGTTTGTTTCAGTGAAACAATTTCAAGGGGCTTTTTGCAGTCTTTCAAATTAATTAGGCAATTGTCTCATTCTTAAAATGGCAAACATACAATCAGAATGCCAGGCAAGAGAAATTGTAATTGACGGGTAAAAGCAGAGAAATTTCTGCATCAAGTGCTTATAAATTTTAAGTCGTGAAATTGTATACTGTCAATGAGCATATTCATTTATTTTGTTAAGTACCTGTGGTTGCGCAGCACGCAGTTATTAAGAAATGTAAGGTTCAAAATACACATGATGTGATGTGATTGAATTAGCGTGTCTGGATTTCGCACTTTATAACATTTTTTTAGAATATTCGCACAAACTGGCTTATCAAAATGTACTATTCGTGAAATTACTGTAAAATAGAATTTTATCAAGCAACTTAACGGCTTCGTGACAATCAGTAATCTGAGCAAGCTATATCATGTGTATGCAGTGTACGTATTGTACACGGATGATAGCACATGACTGAACTTTGTGATTACTGTATTTATTAGCTGGGGCTCATCTTTTTTGGGTGATGAGAAACGGATAGCAACCAACCCTGAGTGTCTGCCTCGGGATATGACTGTTTGTGAGCTGTTCGGTCACGGCAAGAGGTGTTTGTGAGAAAAGATACGATATGTGCAAAAGTTCAGATGACAGTAAGCAGGGCACGAGGTGGCCTGATTGATTCACTTGTGATTTACAAAAAATGATTAAAATCAGCCGAACATCAGGCGATAAGTCATTCCCTATGATTCGACACGATCATTAATATGAAAACGTTCACATCTTGGTCGAAGAAGCAGCGGCAACGGACCAAAGGCGACCCACGTGACTACAAGTCAGACGCTGGTCGTGCTATATTCAGATAAAAACGCATCGACGAGCTGGCGGCACAGAAAACCACGACGCGGCGGCATGGAGAATAAAAAAATATGATAGCTGATATCAGACAATCAAAGTCAGCCATTGAGTGCTATCTTTTTTGTTACCAAACTTAAATGAAGACGATCTATATGGCATGTGATCATAGTTTTGATTTGCTATTTTCAATTTAACTTTTTACCGAGGATAAAATACTTAATTACATCAGCAAGCACCACTGACATGAATTTTCGCGGGTTCTGAATAAGGCTCTCGCTAAAAGCGAAAAAAAATTATAAATCATTGCTAAAACCCATTTCCACGGTTTATACTTCAGCAGATGCATGAGTCATTTAGATATTGTAATCTGCAGTCTACATGAATGAGCGAGAAGTGGACAAGTGGCTGTTGGGTGATAAAAAGTGCGATAAAAAGTGTCACCTTCATAGGATATATCTATATATACATTGTATTCCACTCGAATAGACAGCTAAAATATTACAGCAAGCTAGAGTTCAATAACCCCTGGAGAGGTGTCCTCTTCCGTGTGACAACAGTTCCCATACAAAAGATATATTGTTGTACTTTGATGACCTGCATACTCATGTCTCGTGGTGTTCATCAGACCGCCTGACAGCCCATTTCCTTCTAAACTGCCGTGTTCTAGTGATCCTAATCTGACATAGCACTTGCAGGGACTGGCGTGTCCTCCTATAGTAAAGTTAGACACTATATTTACTTATATTGCTTTTTAGCTTCCTGGACAGCCTGTTGCCACATGAGACTGGTCGGCCCAGCAATGAACACTCCACCTGGACTTAATACAATTTTCTGCGATAGTTCGCTTGTACAGTTTCTCCTCAATAGTTCGCTGACTCAGATATCAAGCCTGATTTGACTGAAAAGTGTTTTGACATTTTCCGGACAAGGACACACACTGTGACAGCATGGGCAAACAGGGCATTCTAACATTGAAACTGCAACATATTTAATATATTTCTAGTGTCAGACCGGAACGTCTAATGGCTTTGTAAATTAAAAAAAATTGATGTTAGAAACAATATCGATGGCGGTAAAATTAAAAGTATCTGGCTGTCAAAGAAGCGATCACTTACTCATATCACAATGTTCAACAAACCTCCTTTCTATATCCGGATATAAAATCTATAAAAAAAAACAGAATATGTTAGCTCTGGTGAAATATTTCAGTCCTCACTGATACTCTTTGCTTTCTTTTTTTTATTTTCTGAGCTTTATCTAAATTTGCGGTATCGTATTACGGTACCATGTATGAAGTATTGGGAATAACGTCCCAAGTCATGCCTTACTTTCAATAAAGCATAAAATCGTGATATCAGAGTGAATTTCATGATATATTCATGAACACCCACACCCTAACCTGGTCGTGACTTAAACATTTAGATTATTGACAGATACAGGTAAGGCATGAATCTGTGCTCTATTGTAATGCCTTCATAAAGTAATTCCAGCACACGATTTCCGCTCGTAATGAGACGGGTAATATATGAAGGTACATCAATTGGTTTTTAAAAGTTGTCTTGCATTGTCTACATGACAAACTAAAACAGACGAACTGATGTACAGTGTAATATTATGAACGAATACATATTTATGTATTATGGACCTTGTATGGTGAACAGGTTGTTAATTTTGTTTATTTCCATATGTTTATTACATGATTTATTACACGGATTCTGTGTCGAACGGACAGTAGTATGTTCACTAGAATATATTTTTGACAATGTTGCTAGTGTGAAATGGCCAGGGTGACACCTAAAAATCTCAATAATATTATCATCAATCTTGTGTTTTTATTGTCTCCCATACCCATGGCTTCTGTCAATTATCTCAGTTTCTCGTTATCGTAACTAGAATATGCCACAGTGTTAACGACAGGTCAGCCAGTCAATCAAACGCAGTGAATGATTAGAGGGGGGGGGGGGGGGGGGGGGGGGAGAAGGCCCGTGTTTTAGCCACGTTAACTGTCACCGCATGACGACGATATATCATTCTAACGACACACAACACAGCGTCGTCCAACTCATAGTCATTACAGGAACAAACGACATATCCCCTAATAAGCTTCATATGAATTCAAAACCCTTTCCATCGTTCATGGTTTTACAATTTAAAACCCTTTTCAACGTACATGGTTTTACCATTTAAAACCTTTCCACCGTAGATCATTTTACAATTAAAAACCCTTCCATCGTAGATGGTTTACATCTAAAAACTCTTTCCACCATACAAGTTTTTGCAATTTAATGGTTTTACAATTTAAATCCCTTTCCAACGTACATTGTTTTACCATTTAAAGCCTTTCCATCGTAGATATTTTTACAATAAACTAGATGTGTCGGAACGACACGAATGCCCCCGCCTGGGGCAAATAAGAAACATTTGTTAAATTTTGTAAATTTTTTTTAAAGTTAAGTAGGTGTCGTATGGTCAAAAGTAGTTCAACAAGGGCAAAATGCAAACTCGATCTGTAATGGGTCATTATCAAGCAACACACCAAAAATCAGGCCAGTATCTGCAGGCATTCTGAAAAAAGTCCATACATTTATCATAAAAAATTTCTGTCTTTCATGAAATTTTCTATGTTCAGGATCTGTCATATGGTCCAAAATAGGTCAACTGGGATGAAACGCAAACTCGATCTGTAAGTGGTCATTTTGCACCCACAGACCAAACATTAGGCCAGTATCTGTAAGCATTGCATTGCAAAACCAGAATTTTAGCAAAAGCTGATAATCAGTTATAAATTTAAATTGGAGAGGTATGTACCATGTTTCATTTCAATCAATTAAATGCTTCCTGAGAAATAAGCTCCTAAGTTTTTTCTATACTAAGCTCTGTGACCTTGAAAAGTAGTTCAAAATCACCCATCTTTGAACTTGACCAAGATTATGTAAATATCATGCAATAGCACTGAAGAAATTAAGTACCTGTGTTGAATACCTTTGGAGATATCCTGCACAAAAGGCCAAAATTATAAAATCCGATAAAAAATTCATTAAAAAATCAGAAATTGTAGGTGGTGTCACAAAAATTGTGACCATCATTCCAAATGATCATAGTAAGTTTTGTGAAAATCCACATAATGGTTCCTGAGATATAAGCTTCTGAGTGTTTTTGTATAATCAGCTCAGGAAAAATCTCCTTGGATACCAGAAATTAGGTCTCTGTTACCCATATCCTTCGAGCTATGGGGCCCCAAGTACCCCCCAGAATAGTAAAAAATTTCATTAAAAAACTTCAATATCTCATTAACTACTTGACTGATGGTCATGATTTTCGGCATACATATTGATCATGAGATGTCCCATCCATTTCTACAGACTGGGTGCGCCACCTCTATTTTTTTTCAAATTTTACGAATTTTTTTCTCTATTTTTGAGACCTTTAAAGATGTGGTTATCTGTCAACAGGGTACAAATCGTAATAACTTGACCTAGAATCTTCATTCTTGTCATGAAAGGAGGCCCATGAAAAGTGCCTGTGGAAACTTGAAATTAGGTCTCTGTTACCCATATCCTTCAAGCTATAGGGTTCCTAAATATCCCTCAGAATAATGGACAATTTGATACAAAAGCTGAAGTATCTGAACAACTAATGCAGAGATCATCATGATTCTTTGCATGGATATTGACCATTTATTGACCAAGTGATTTTATTAGTTTCTGAAGACTAGTTGAGCCTTCTGTATTTTTGTATTCGCCAAAACGAAGTTTTGCGGATACTATGTTTATGACTGGGTTCCGCCGCCGCGAGACTAATGGACCGATTTTTCCGAAACTTACACCAATTATCGGGTCACATGTGAAATGCTGCCTAGCCAATTTGCGTTGACCTCTGACCTTTCCTCTCTGCCCAGCGTGCATTTGTGCATCTGTTTCCACACACAAACCCTCATATCTCGGGAACTGTTTGACCGATCAGGAAATAAAACTTATACAAATGTGGCCCTTGGATAGCTTTATAACACACACAAAAAATGGTGGCGTTACCTGCAACCATGTTTGCACAGTGTCCATCTGTTCATCTGCCTTGGGTTAAAATCACTCATATCTCTGCAGTGAGTTGCCTAATTCACCTGAAATTCGGCATGCGTATACATCCTGGATAGCTTTCTTGATTTTATGACAGGTGGCGCCACATACATTCACGTTCACGCTGATGACATCCAAGCTTATATCTCGGGAATCGTTTGACCGATTGGACCAAAATTTTGCATGTGTATACATCTCACATAGGTCTTAATCATACAAAAACTGGAGGGGGCACCTGCAACCATTTTTGCACAGCGTCTGTCTGTTTGTCTGCCGTGGGCTAAAATCTCTCATTTCTTTGTAGCGGTTTGCCATAACTGCCTAAAATTTTGCAGGTTTATACATCTTGGAGAGCTTTCTTGATTTTATGACAGGTGGCGCCACCTACATTCTAGTTAACGCTGCAGACATCAGAGCTCATATCTGAGGAACCATTTGACCGATTGGGCCAAAATTGTGCATATGTTTAGATCTCACATAGGTCTTTATCATACACAAAACTGGAGGGGCCACCTATAACCATTTTTGCACAGCGTCTGTCTGTTTGTCTGCCGTGGGCTAAAATCACTCATATACATGTAGTGGTTTGACTTTTCTGCCTAAAATTTCGCATATGTATACAAATTGGACAGCTTTCTGGATTTGTGGTAGATGGCACAACCTACATACACATTTAGGCTGCAGACATCCATGCTAATATGCAACATAGCTCACTCTATTTCCCCTTGCCACTCAATCCATGCCTCACTTCACCCGTTCCACTCTGTTTAGGCGCATACACGTAGTCGCTTGTCGGCTTCCCGTATTCTAGTTTTTAAAGTTTACACATTTTATCTCTATTTTTGAGATATATAAATACAGACACAATCTTGGCCTGTTGGTTAAGATGTTTGATGCTTCAGTTGAATGGGTATATACTACCATTCTGATGATACAATTTCCTTTTGCGAATCTCTTCCCAGTCAGCTGAGCGTCATGACCCATGGGTCACTTGTTGCAATTACCATGGCAGAAAACACTGTTTCCATTGAACGTTTGAGTATCATGACAAGGCTAGAGTAATAAAAAATCCTTTTTTATTTAAAGTTAACCTGCGAAATATCAGAATTGATTATCACAATGGCAGTAAAGCTGGCTGAGAAACGTTAGGCCATATATGTTTAGAAGGAAGCAAGAAACTGGCTGTTGGCCTTATTAAAGTGAGGCTTCAATGCTCATCATCTTAATGTCACCCGCCGATCACCAGATCCACAAAAATACACCATCTTAACCGGCAGGGTCGTCAAATATGTAAAACACATTATTGAATGACGTCAATAGGGGTCATATGATTTTTTTTCAGTTTGTTCAAATATATATCAGGTATATTTCGTTTGCTAGAATTACACTTTAATACCACTTGGGGTATTCTGCACTGTGTAAAGTAATCCCTAATGACGTTTATATAGTTATTTATTCGTTGTGGCATAAACAAAGAATACCTAATTCTTATCAAGCGGAAATGTGATAAACCGTTGGGACATTTTGCGACATTTATCTGAGGAAACAGGCCAGAGATCACGGGCTCGGGAAGTATTTTTTTCTGGCTGCACTTGGCATTATCTGTACACGAGTTTTATGAGATGACTGAATGAAAACTCATGATGGCTTTAAGAAGCGTACACGCTATTTCCTGCTATATATATATACTTTTCAACAGTGGCAAAATTAAGGTGTCTTCCAAATGACAAAAAGCTCATTTTTTTCACAGCAAAGCCTCAAGTTCTAGCAAGATTTATACCACTATACTTATCCTTTTAGCTGGAGAATAATTGTGAACTCCGTGTGTTTTTCAATTCAAGGAGAGTCAATTTCACTTAACAACATTACATTTCATAGCAGTCATTGAAACTAATTCAGTGATACAAAGCTTGTAAACAAGGCGGCCACTATTCCAAGGATTAGTATACATTGTCAAACCGGAACCTCAAGACCTACATACCACCCAATCACGTGTAAAACGGTCCCGGCTACTCAGTCAGACCAACATACCACCCAATCACGTGTAAAACGGTCCCGGCTACTCAGTCAGACCTACATACCATCCAATCACGTGTAAAACGGTCCCGGCTACTCAGTCAGATCCACATAACACTCCCATCACGTGTAAAACGGTCCCGGCTACTCAGTCAGACCCACATACCACTCCCATCACGTGTAAAACTGTCCCGGCTACTCAGTCAGACCTACATACCACTCCCATCACGTGTAAACGGTCCCGGCTACTCAGTCAGACCTACATACCACTCCCATCACGTGTAAACGGTCCCGGCTACTCAGTCAGACCTACATACCACACCAATTACGTGTCAAACGGTCCTGTCACACAGTCAGACCCACATACGACTCCCATCACGTGTAAACGGTCCCGGCTACTCAGTCAGACCCACATACCACTCCCATCACGTGTAAAACTGTCCCGGCTACTCAGTCAGACCTACATACCATTACCATCACGTGTAAACGGTCCCGGCTACTCAGTCAGACCTACATACCACTCCCATCACGTGTAAACGGTCCCGGCTACTCAGTCAGACCTACATACCACACCAATTACGTGTCAAACGGTCCTGCCTACACAGTCAGACCCACATACGACTCCCATCACGTGTAAACGGTCCCGGCTACTCAGTCAGACCCACATACCACTCCCATCACGTGTAAACGGTCCCGGCTACTCAGTCAGACCTACATACCACATCAATTACGTGTCAAACGGTCCTGCCTACACAGTCAGACCCACATATCACTCCCATCACGTGTGATACGGTCCCGGCTACTCAGTCAGACCCACATATCACTTCCATTACGTGTATAACGGCCCCAGCTACACAGTCAGACCCAACATACCACTCCAATTACGTGTAAAACGGTCTCGCCTACACAGTCAGACTAACATACCACTCCCATCACGTGTAAAACGGTCTCGCCTACACAGTCAGACCCACATACCCCTCCCATCACGTGTAAAACGGTCCCGGCTACACAGTCAGACCCACATACCCCTCCCATCACGTGTAAAACGGTCCCGGCTACACAGTCAGCCCTACACACCACTCTCATCAGGTGTAAAATGGTCCCGGCTACTCAGTCAGATCCACATACGACTCCCATCACGTGTAAAACTTTCCCGGCTACTCAGTCAGACCCACATACCACTCCCATCACGTGTAAAACGGTCCCGGCTACTAAGTCAGACCCACATACAACTCCGATCACGTGTAAAACGGTCTCGCCTACACAGTCAGCCCCACATACCACTCCCATCACGTGTAAAACTGTCCCGGCTACTCAGTCAGCCCAACATACCACTCCCATCACGTGTAAAGCTGTCCCGGCTACTCAGTCAGACCCATAAATCACTCCCATCACGTGTAAAACGGTCCCGGCTACTCAGTCAGCCTCACATACCACTCTCATCACGTGTAAAACAGTCCCGGCTACTCAGTCAGACCCACATACCACTCCCATCACGTGTTAAACGGTCCCGGCTACTAAGTCAGACCCAAATACCACTCCCATCACGTTTAAAACGGTCTCGCCTACACAGTCAGCCCCACATACCACTCCCATCACGTGTAAAACTGTCCCGGCTACTCAGTCAGCCCCACCTACCACTCCCATCACGAATAAAACTGTCCCAGCTACTCAGTCAGACCCACATACCACTCCCATCACGTGTAAAACGGTCTCGCCTACACAGTCAGCCCCACATACCACTCCCATCACGTGTAAAACTATCCCGCCACACAGTCAGACCCACATACCACTCCCATCACGTGTGAAAAGGTCCCGGCTACTCAGTCAGCCCAACATACCACTCCCATCACGTGTAAAACGGTCTCGCCTACACAGTCAGACCCCCCCCCCCCCAACACCCACATTACGTGTAAAATGGTCCCGGCTACTCAGTCAGCCCCACATTCCACTCTCATCACGTGTACAATGGTCCCGGCTACTCAGTCAGACCCAAATATCACTCCCATCATGTGTAAAACGGTCTCGCCTACACAGTCAGACCCACATACCCCTCCCATCACGTGTAAAACGGTCCCGGCTACTCAGTCAGACCCACATACCACTCCCACCACGTGTAAAACTGTCCCGGCTACTCAGTCAGCCCCACATACAACCCTCATCACGTGTAAAACGGTTTGCCTACACAGTCAGCCCCACATACTACTCCCATCACGTGTAAAACGGTCCCGGCTTCTCAGTCAACCCCACATTCTACTCTCATCACGTGTAAAACTGTCCCAGCTACTCAGACCCATATACCACTCCAAACACGTGTTAAACGGTTTGCTAACACATTCAGCTCCACATACCAGTCCCATCACGTGTAAAACGGTCCCGGCTTCTCAGTTAGCCCTACATACCACTCTCATCACGTGTAAAATGGTCCCAGCTACTCAGACCCAAATACCACTCCAATCACGTGTAAAACGGTTTGCCTACACATTCAGCCCCACATACCTCTCCCATCACGTGTAAAACTATCCCGGCTACTCAGTCAGACCCACATACCACTCCCATCACGTGTAAAACGGTCACGCCTACACAGTCAGTCCACATATCACTCCCATCACGTGTAAAACTGTCCCGGCTACTCAGTCAGACCCATATATCACTCCCATCACGTATAAAACGGTCCCGGCTACTTAGTTTAGACCAACATACCACTCCCATCACGTGTAAAACGGACTCGCCTACACAGTCAGACCCACATATCACTCCCATCACGTGTAAAACGGTCCCGGCTACTCAGTCAGACCCACATACCACTCTCATGACGTGTAAAACGGTCCCGGCTACTCAGTCAGCCAACAAACCACTCTCATCACGTGTAAAATGGTCCCGGCTACTCAGTCAGACCCACATACCACTCCCATCTCGTGTAAAACTGTCCCGGCTACTCAGTCAGCCCCACATACAACCCTCATCACGTGTAAAACGGTTTGCCTACACAGTCAGCCCCACATACTACTCCCATCACGTGTAAAACGGTCCCGGCTACTCAGTCAACCCCACATTCTACTCTCATCACGTGTAAAACTGTCCCAGCTACTCAGACCCATATACCTCTCCAAACACGTGTTAAACGGTTTGCTAACACATTCAGCTCCACATACCAGTCCCATCACGTGGAAAACGGTCCCGGCTTCTCAGTTAGCCCTACATACCACTCTCATCACGTGTAAAATGGTCCCAGCTACTCAGACCCAAATACCACTCCAATCACGTGTAAAACGGTTTGCCTACACATTCAGCCCCACATACCTCTCCCATCACGTGTAAAACTATCCCGGCTACTCAGTCAGCCCCACCTAATACTCCCATCACGTGTAAAACTGTCCCAGTTACTCAGTCAGACCCACATACCACTCCCATCACGTGTAAAACGGTCTCGCCTACACAGTCAGCCCCACATACCACTCCCATCACGTGTAAAACTATCCCGCCACACAGTCAGACCCACATACCACTCCCATCACGTGTGAAAAGGTCCCGGCTACTCAGTCAGCCCAACATACCACTCCCATCACGTGTAAAACGGTCTCGCCTACACAGTCAGACCCCCCCCCCCCAACACCCACATTACGTGTAAAATGGTCCCGGCTACTCAGTCAGCCCCACAGTCCACTCTCATCACGTGTACAATGGTCCCGGCTACTCAGTCAAACCCACATATCACTCCCATCATGTGTAAAACGGTCTCGCCTACACAGTCAGACCCACATACCCCTCCCATCACGTGTAAAACGGTTCCGGCTACTCAGTCAGACCCACATACCACTCCCACCACGTGTAAAACTGTCCCGGCTACTCAGTCAGCCCCACATACAACCCTCATCACGTGTAAAACGGTTTGCCTACACAGTCAGCCCCACATACTACTCCCATCACGTGTAAAACGGTCCCGGCTACTCAGTCAACCCCACATTCTACTCTCATCACGTGTAAAACTGTCCCAGCTACTCAGACCCATATACCACTCCAAACACGTGTTAAACGGTTTGCTAACACATTCAGCTCCACATACCAGTCCCATCACGTGTAAAACGGTCCCGGCTTCTCAGTTAGCCCTACATACAACTCTCATCACGTGTAAAATGGTCCCAGCTACTCAGACCCAAATACCACTCCAATCACGTGTAAAACGGTTTGCCTACACATTCAGCCCCACATACCTCTCCCATCACGTGTAAAACTATCCCGGCTACTCAGTCAGACCCACATACCACTCCCATCACGTGTAAAACGGTCACGCCTACACAGTCAGTCCACATATCACTCCCATCACGTGTAAAACTGTCCCGGCTACTCAGTCAGACCCATATATCACTCCCATCACGTATAAAACGGTCCCGGCTACTTAGTTTAGACCAACATACCACTCCCATCACGTGTAAAACGGACTCGCCTACACAGTCAGACCCACATATCACTCCCATCACGTGTAAAACGGTCCCGGCTACTCAGTCAGACCCACATACCACTCTCATGACGTGTCAAACGGTCCCGGCTACTCAGTCAGCCCACAAACCACTCTCATGACGTGTTAAATGGTCCCGGCTACTCAGTCAGACCCACATACCACTCCCATCTCGTGTAAAACTGTCCCGGCTACTCAGTCAGCCCCACATACCACTCTCATCACGTGTAAAACGGTCCCGGCTACTCAGTCAGACCCACATACTACTCCCATCACGTGTAAAACTGTTCCGGCTACTCAGTCAGACCCACATACCACTCCCATCACGTGTAAAACTGTCCCGGCTACTCAGTCAGACCCATATACCACTCCCATCACGTGTAAAACGGTTTGCCTACACAGTCAGCCCCACATACCACTCCCATCACGTGTAAAACTATCCCGCCACACAGTCAGACCCACATACCACTCCCATCACGTGTGAAAAGGTCCCGGCTACTCAGTCAGCCCAACATACCACTCCCATCACGTGTAAAACGGTCTCGCCTACACAGTCAGACCCCCCCCCCCCCAACACCCACATTACGTGTAAAATGGTCCCGGCTACTCAGTCAGCCCCACATTCCACTCTCATCACGTGTACAATGGTCCCGGCTACTCAGTCAGACCCACATATCACTCCCATCATGTGTAAAACGGTCTCGCCTACACAGTCAGACCCACATACCCCTCCCATCACGTGTAAAACGGTCCCGGCTACTCAGTCAGACCCACATACCACTCCCACCACGTGTAAAACTGTCCCGGCTACTCAGTCAGCCCCACATACAACCCTCATCACGTGTAAAACGGTTTGCCTACACAGTCAGCCCCACATACTACTCCCATCACGTGTAAAACGGTCCCGGCTACTCAGTCAACCCCACATTCTACTCTCATCACGTGTAAAACTGTCCCAGCTACTCAGACCCATATACCACTCCAAACACGTGTTAAACGGTTTGCTAACACATTCAGCTCCACATACCAGTCCCATCACGTGTAAAACGGTCCCGGCTTCTCAGTTAGCCCTACATACCACTCTCATCACGTGTAAAATGGTCCCAGCTACTCAGACCCAAATACCACTCCAATCACGTGTAAAACGGTTTGCCTACACATTCAGCCCCACATACCTCTCCCATCACGTGTAAAACTATCCCGGCTACTCAGTCAGACCCACATACCACTCCCATCACGTGTAAAACTGTCCCGGCTACTCAGTCAGCCCCACCTACCACTCCCATCACGTGTAAAACTGTCCCAGCTACTCAGTCAGACCCACATACCACTCCCATCACGTGTAAAACGGTCTCGCCTACACAGTCAGCCCCACATACCACTCCCATCACGTGTAAAACTATCCCGCCACACAGTCAGACCCACATACCACTCCCATCACGTGTGAAAAGGTCCCGGCTACTCAGTCAGCCCCAACATACCACTCCCATCACGTGTAAAACGGTCTCGCCTACACAGTCAGACCCCCCCCCCCCCCAACACCCACATTACGTGTAAAATGGTCCCGGCTACTCAGTCAGCCCCACATTCCACTCTCATCACGTGTACAATGGTCCCGGCTACTCAGTCAGACCCACATATCACTCCCATCATGTGTAAAACGGTCTCGCCTACACAGTCAGACCCACATACCCCTCCCATCACGTGTAAAACGGTCCCGGCTACTCAGTCAGACCCACATACCACTCCCACCACGTGTAAAACTGTCCCGGCTACTCAGTCAGCCCCACATACAACCCTCATCACGTGTAAAACGGTTTGCCTACACAGTCAGCCCCACATACTACTCCCATCACGTGTAAAACGGTCCCGGCTACTCAGTCAACCCCACATTCTACTCTCATCACGTGTAAAACTGTCCCAGCTACTCAGACCCAAATACCACTCCAAACACGTGTTAAACGGTTTGCTAACACATTCAGCTCCACATACCAGTCCCATCACGTGTAAAACGGTCCCGGCTTCTCAGTTAGCCCTACATACCACTCTCATCACGTGTAAAATGGTCCCAGCTACTCAGACCCAAATACCACTCCAATCACGTGTAAAACGGTTTGCCTACACATTCAGCCCCACATACCTCTCCCATCACGTGTAAAACTATCCCGGCTACTCAGTAAGACCCACATACCACTCCCATCACGTGTAAAACGGTCACGCCTACACAGTCAGTCCACATATCACTCCCATCACGTGTAAAACTGTCCCGGCTACTCAGTCAGACCCATATATCACTCCCATCACGTGTAAAACGGTCCCGGCTACTTAGTTTAGACCAACATACCACTCCCATTACGTGTAAAACGGACTCGCCTACACAGTCAGACCCACATATCACTCCCATCACGTGTAAAACGGTCCCGGCTACTCAGTCAGACCCACATACCACTCTCATGACGTGTAAAACGGTCCCGGCTACTGAGTCAATCCACAAACCACTCTCATCACGTGTAAAATGGTCCCGGCTACTCAGTCAGACCCACATACCACTCCCATCTCGTGTAAAACTGTCCCGGCTACTCAGTCAGCCCCACATACCACTCTCATCACGTGTAAAACGGTCCCGGCTACTCAGTCAGACCCACATACTACTCCCATCACGTGTAAAACTGTTCCGGCTACTCAGTCAGACCCACATACCACTCCCATCACGTGTAAAACTGTCCCGGCTACTCAGTCAGACCCATATACCACTCCCATCACGTGTAAAACGGTCTCGCCTACACAGTCAGCCCCACATACCACTCCCATCACGTGTAAAACTATCCCGCCACACAGTCAGACCCACATACCACTCCCATCACGTGTGAAAAGGTCCCGGCTACTCAGTCAGCCCAACATACCACTCCCATCACGTGTAAAACGGTCTCGCCTACACAGTCAGACCCCCCCCCCCCAACACCCACATTACGTGTAAAATGGTCCCGGCTACTCAGTCAGCCCCACATTCCACTCTCATCACGTGTACAATGGTCCCGGCTACTCAGTCAGACCCACATATCACTCCCATCATGTGTAAAACGGTCTCGCCTACACAGTCAGACCCACATACCCCTCCCATCACGTGTAAAACGGTCCCGGCTACTCAGTCAGACCCACATACCACTCCCACCACGTGTAAAACTGTCCCGGCTACGCAGTCAGCCCCACATACAACCCTCATCACGTGTAAAACGGTTTGCCTACACAGTCAGCCCCACATACTTCTCCCATCACGTGTAAAACGGTCCCGGCTACTCAGACAACCCCACATTCTACTCTCATCACGTGTAAAACTGTCCCAGCTACTCAGACCCATATACCACTCCAAACACGTGTTAAACGGTTTGCTAACACATTCAGCTCCACATACCAGTCCCATCACGTGTAAAACGGTCCCGGCTTCTCAGTTAGCCCTACATACCACTCTCATCACGTGTAAAATGGTCCCAGCTACTCAGACCCAAATACCACTCCAATCACGTGTAAAACGGTTTGCCTACACATTCAGCCCCACATACCTCTCCCATCACGTGTAAAACTATCCCGGCTACTCAGTAAGACCCACATACCACTCCCATCACGTGTAAAACGGTCACGCCTACACAGTCAGTCCACATATCACTCCCATCACGTGTAAAACTGTCCCGGCTACTCAGTCAGACCCATATGTCACTCCCATCACGTATAAAACGGTCCCGGCTACTTAGTTTAGACCAACATACCACTCCCATTACGTGTAAAACGGACTCGCCTACACAGTCAGACCCACATATCACTCCCATCACGTGTAAAACGGTCCCGGCTACTCAGTCAGACCCACATACCACTCTCATGACGTGTAAAACGGTCCCGGCTACTCAGTCAGCCCACAAACCACTCTCATCACGTGTAAAATGGTCCCGGCTACTCAGTCAGACCCACATACCACTCCCATCTCGTGTAAAACTGTCCCGGCTACTCAGTCAGCCCCACATACCACTCTCATCACGTGTAAAACGGTCCAGGCTACTCAGTCAGACCCACATACTACTCCCATCACGTGTAAAACTGTTCCGGCTACTCAGTCAGACCCACATACCACTCCCATCACGTGTAAAACTGTCCCGGCTACTCAGTCAGACCCATATACCACTCCCATCACGTGTAAAACGGTTTGCCTACACAGTCAGCCCCACATACCACTCCCATCACGTGTAAAACGGCCCCGGCTACTCAGTCAGCCCCACATACTACACTCATCACGTGTAAAATGGTCCCGGCTACTCAGTCAGACCCATATACCATTCCCATCACGTGTAAAACGGTCTCGCCTACACAGTCAGCCCCACATACCACTCCCATCACGTGTAAAACGGTCTCGCCTACACAGTCAGCCCCACATACCACTCCGATCACGTGTAAAACTGTCCCGGCTATTCAGTCAGAACCACATACCACTCTCATCACATGTACAAAGTCCCGGCTAATTGGCAAGAGCTCTCAGCGTCGGTCCGTTCCATCAGGCAGGCTATCAGATTTCCTATGTAAAGTAATATATCATACCAGACAGGTGAAGTACTTTCATTTTTTTTCTCCGACATTTATTGTGAGTTTTTGGTCAGGACGGTGTGGCCGGGAAGGTTAACGCTTCATTAATCATATTAGATTCCAGCTTGTATCATCATCGATGGCTTCGTTGAACACAAACATCTTTGCCTTCTCAATCCTATAGCGGCACACAGGAGTGATTTTTTTCCCAGGATCTGCTTGATTTACGGGGAAATGGGCGGATCCAGGATTTTTGAGAACTTGGAGGGGGGGGGGGGGGGGGGGTTCTAATGAAAGACTAGTGAGAAAATGTTTAAAATGTCCTCAGGTCTTATATCCAGGCCGCAAAATTTAAATTGAAACCCATCGAAAATTTGACCCCCTCCCCAAGATCCGATACTGCATGAGAACCTATCGTCCGTAACTTTCGTAATTTGGTATTACATTCCTTATCTCTTAATGTCGGGAAGAAATACAAACAGGGGACCAGGAACACAACTGATATTGCGACCATATCAGCAATGGTAGCTTCTAGGTCACAGACTAATCAGTAAAGTTTAAACCCTACACAGAGTTTTGGTACTCTACTCATCTGGAACTTAACTCCTCATACATCTCTTTAACTCTTTCAACATGTTATAAAACACAACTGTTCTTCTCTTTTTCTCAGGTGACCTGCTTACCGGTAAAAGATGCAAGTGTAGGAACGACTGCTATCATCTTCGCCAATTTCCGCTTTCAAAACCGTATATCAGTCGTTCAGTTCCGTTACTCCCTAGACATCAGTACTTACAAATTACACTAACAGGACATGACGGTTTTTGGAAAAACTGTTCATGCAGTGGTACTTACCCTCCCATTCAGCGTTTCTGCATCTCTATGATAGCAGGGAGCTATATAACATGACTTTTACCGCTGTTGTAGTAAATCGGAAGAAATAATAACCCTAAACTAGAAATAGCGTGTGGCTGGTTTAGCAGAATTGTCATATAATTTGTCAAAGCGACATATATTCCGGGTTCGTTCATTCTTTTTCATGTGAAATAAAAGTCCAAGGGAAACCTAGTAATGTGCACCCTTCATCTAATGCCCGACTTGTCTGCTACTCCGCACACCATCGAATCAACAAGATCGGCTAAGCGAAGTTCAATTTATAATTCAACCTCGATGCTATTGGGGAATAAAAAGCACGCCCTGTCCACTCAGACAACGCTCTGAACACAGCGCATGACCTCCCGGCCCGGTGACCTTCCACTCACACGCTGTATGAAATAGCAGGATTTTTCAGGTTTGGCAACACCCGGTCATTTTTGCACTGGATAAAGTAAAATCTGATTGGCTCTGCGTTTAAACAAATCTGCAGGACTGGTAGAAGAAATCTGGTTGGCTTAGCGTGTAAACAACATAGCTATGCCCGTGGCAAGCTCATGTTGCAAGGCAATACAGAAAATATGCAGACTGTGGGGATAACTTACCTCAGGCAAGTCGGTATAGAGACTGTGTTGAAAGTTGACGATTGCATCGCGTGTAATCCAATTGGGGTGGAAAAAGTCTGTGCTACCAAGCGCTTTCCACAGCAGTGAAAAGTGACCGGTACCTCGAAGAATATCAGATTGTGCATGGTGATACCTGCAATGTATTTGGTTAAATATTACGCAGGGGAAATTTCATAGAGACAGCACCGCCTGGTGGCCCAACCTGACCGCTCCCGCGGTTTAATGCAGCGGGTAGTGTAGCGAATAGTTGAGCATAGCGTTACCGCTGCTTATGGAGCGTACACTCAGACAAACATACTTTGACTCTGCTCAACTAACACTGGCCTACCGTGACACAGATTCAGGTAATTACTCATCACTTTCAGTCATTTGAATATAAAACCAGAACGTAATTAGATCATTCCACGACCCTTAATATTCTAAGGTTACCTGGACAATCTTTCTCAACTCGTGTCTCAATGTAAACAATTTTCTGACATCCGAAGCAGACTCATAACACAAATAACATTCTCTGAAGCGATATTTTCAACAAACGTAAAATCTTATAGCTTTATCGTCGAATAAAGCTATCTTATCCGTGTAATCAATCGTACCATTCACATGAACAACATTTATATTTAGTTTAATCAATGCATTTAAGCCAAAACAATTAAGTCCCCCCCCCCCCCCCCGACAGTTTCACTAAAGTGTGCGTAAAAATCTACTAACATATCCTAAACTATTACATTTGTGTTAACATTTTAGGGTGGATTTAATTCTTTCTTTCCTTTTTAAACTTTATTTTTCTCCAGCGCACTTCGGGTATGACGTCACTACAGTCCCTAAACCCGAAGCCTCTGTAATGCAGCAAGGACATAGGGGCATCGTAACATGGATCATGGTCCGCTCTAAAAGCCAAAGGAATAAAATAACAGTTGACATTTACAGTATCTTGGGCTGAACGATGGAATAATTTTATAGAAGTCAATTTACATGGGTCCAGGAGTAACTGTGGATCATCAGGACCACTTGCTGATACGAACCTAACTATTTTCCTGGCTTTACAGTAACAAGAAACAGAATGGGTAGAAGCGAATGGTCCACCAATGTTAAATATAGCAACGGAACGGGTGGTCCCTGTCCCGCACTGAGAACATCTAAAGGCCAAGAAAACCAATACCATCCACTCTTGAAAATGGAAGTTTCCACGAAGCCCTGATTGTTGTTAAAATGCGTAAATCCAGGAGCAGCTACACATACTTCTGTCCGGGACGTGAAAGGTAGGTTAAGGGTAAACGTTCTCCGTTATTATATATAACACAAAAACTCGGCTGGCGTTCTAGTTGACCTGATTTTGATCTATGGGTTACTGACTAGTTTATAATGATTTTACTCTAATAAGAAAGACATCTATAAATATTTTAATCGGCCTGGTAAACAGTCACTTTAAGCAAAACCATACAAAGGTAATGTCGGAACTTAGGACGATCAGAGTACTCCAGTGAAACAATAGTTGGAGACGTCACGTTTAGAGCGTGGTGTCGTAATAGATTGGGCGCTAGGCTATTAATCGCAGTTTTGTGGATTATGTTCAAATAAATATAAATATAACTATTATATCATATATAATATATGACCACTGATCACTTCAAACATTTCAGCAAATGGGAGATCTTAAGCTATTATTCTTAGCAGTGGTGTCAATTAATCTTCCATGGTGTTTGGGGGGGGGGGGGGTGACTCCCACACGCACACACGTACTCAGATATATATATATATATATATATATATATATATATATATATATATATATCTATATATATATTATATATACATAAACATATATATTTATATTATATATACATATATGTAAAAATGTATTTATATATATTAGTGGTAGGAATAAATCGACCGATGATCGATAATTTATCGATTATTTCATTTATTTTCTTAAAACCTTGAAATCTACTATATACTAGAATCTAAAATATTTACCCAAGTTAAAAGACATGTACATTGGTTATCAAAATGAAACCATCAATCCACCTGCATCCATGGGCGACTTGTACAATTAGCATTAATACAGGACAAATGATTCTCTTCCATGGCTGACAAAAGTGTGGCAGTCAGCAATCGGCTGATCCCGTAGTAATGAAATAAAAGAAAAAGGATGATGAAAGGAATGGATAATTATTTCTGCTTCACGTCTGCTGGAGTCAAAAGAATCAAAAGATTTGACATGTTCTCTGAGGGTTAGCGTTGGCATCTGTAACATTCTCCAATAGAATACAAAATTTGTGACAGTCTGTAATGAATTTGTGTGTCTAGACAGAGCCTTAGTTCTGTTTCGTTATAGACGAAGACACATGTCAGCGCCTCGGTCCCGCTGTGTTTTTTATCTGAGCTATAAGTGACTCTCCGTGTCCCCGTCGTCCTTGTATATACAAACCAAAGGATCAAAGGCCAAAACCGAACCCGAAATAGTGCTGAAGGAATTCAGTGTTTGGTGGTCCTTGAAATCTATATTGAGATCCATACCTTCCCGGAGCAGCTGAAACGTGTGGCTGTATGATAGCATCAGGCACCCTCACAGGGATTACAGGTAGACTAGCAAATGTAATAACAGCCCAAAGAAATAGATTATAAAGCAAACGACCTTGTTTGAGCGCAAAGGACACCGTGCACTGAAAAAATGGACCCTGAAGTTGCGGGATCTACCTGATGATGCAGAACGTTAATAATAGAACTCGTTTATAAGGCAATATTTATGCCATTGATGTATAGCGCACAATCAATATATATGTGTCCTGCAGTTCGAATAATCCTGTACTTGGTCGATAAACCGTCATAATACCAGCAAGATGAATTTTCTAGCAATCTTCTGTCCTTGGCCGAGTCTTTGTTTAAGGATTCTTTTAATCTCCTAGGCTTCCTTAATCTCGTCTGTTGTGCATTACATCCTTTCTGTCTACCACGAAAGTTTCATAGTTTTACATTTATTCCTTATGTTAACATTTTGAAGTGGCAAGCTTTTCTTTTTTGCAAAGAAGAATTTCTTTCAGGCATTTTACTCGTTATGTCCGCCACGTAAAGAAATAGACAGATAATTATTCACTCAAATTAAGAATACCATTCGCGTTTGATTGCGTTTTTCTTTAGTTTTGTTAATCCCTAGCAGAAAACCGATGAAAAACATATGGCATCACATTTAAACTTAGGATGAACTGCGTTGCCCACAGAACTATCCACGTGTACTCCTTTTGTTTATATGTGGCCAATCTGTTTCATGAATGATCTTAATAATCTAAAAGTTACGTAATATATTTAAGGAGATATATTCAAAAGAGATGAAACATGAAGACGTCTATTTATTATTCATATCTTTAATTAATTACGCCCCAATGCACTTTTGCAAACGCGGGTAGATCCATAATTTCAAGGACCTCGACTGTTCCGACAAATAAATCATGGAACGTGCTTTAATTAACGACAACAAGTATACCTGGATTATGAATAACTGGTAAAACGTATTTTAATTACAGTAACAGCTGAAACGTTTACGCAGAGCCGGCTTTTTCAGCTCACAATGAAGATTATTAAGAAGACGCCATAATTAAGTTCCAGACCGAAGTTTGTAACATTAATAATCCATTACTACAGGAAAAATTGGGTTTTGATGTTTCTTTAATGAACCCCCATGGTTCCAAACAGAACCGGCCTCTGTGGCTCAGGAGTAGAGCACAGGACTGAAAGCCGGGGGAGGATCGTGATTTCAAATCTCAGCCCGGGCGGCGAGTTATTTCACGGTCGGCCCCCACCCAGGATAAGTGCTTCTCAGGCTTTAAGTGAAGGTCGTGCCCAACGGCCGTGCTTAACTCACAGACGAGTGCGCGTTTCGTGGTTCCTCGATGGTATGACCCAGCAATGGGGCCGATTACACCCCAGGACCCGCAGGTGCAGAAGTCACCGGGCCTGGATAACACCAAAATTTAAAATGAGAGGAAGCATGTGAAACTGCCCTGTCACGTAGTCCGAAACCTGAATGGAATTCAGCAGTTGTACATATACTTAGTTAAGTTAGCATCAGAAAAATGGAGACGATTATCTATACCAAAATATTATAAAAAAAGAACCATTTCGATTTCCAATCCGATCAAATATGACAGATAATCGTTTGAAGAACTATTGAAAAACATGCAACGGGGACATATTTAAGAAAATAATTTATCACGGTTTATCCGGAAATTAATGTGTAACAAGCAAATTCGTGTCTTTCATGCTTGATAAGCAACCAAAATTATGACATTTGGAGAAAATCTTGAGGGCACATGAAAACTTAAAATAGATCCATTATTACATGTGGAGACATCTGTAGGCGAAAATAAAAACAAAAACAAATCGAGAAATTGACCAAAATTGGATAAAATTGTTATTGAGCTGGAGAGAATTATTTTTCAGATAGACACTCCAAAACCAATCGCAACCAAGGTATGCATGACAGCAATCACATACACAAATTTAAATGAAATCGGATAAAATTTTGGAAAGTTATCGCACCGAAACGAAACTAGTGGCCCAGGGGCCATGACGCTCAGCTGAATTCAATGAGCAAAATGACTGCCAGAGTGCTAAAAAATCATGAATTTTGTGAAGAGTCCTTAGAAATGTCTGGTTAATGAGAAAACTCTCCAAGACAGATTGACATGCCATATTTCAGACCAATATCTTGAACTACTCCTAAGATATGAGGATTTTTCACCCAATGCACATGTAGGTATTGACGCCACAGAAATGTTGCAGATGGTGCCACCAGTCTCGAGTAAAAGATGGAGGAGTCCAAGATCTATGGATATGCACAAATTCAGTCCAATAAGGCAAATCACTCCTGTGAAAAGGGCATTTATTTATTCTACAAAACCGGGAAGGTATATGGCGCCACCTGTCTGGTTTACGAGAAAACTTTTTAAGATGGATGGACATGCCAAATTTCAAACCAATATCTGGAACCATTTCTGAGATATGAGCAATTTTAACCAAAAAGCAAATATATCGATGGACGCCACGCAAAAAACGACTGCAGACGGCGCCATCCGTCTAGTTTACGAGAGGTAGGTGTTGACGATCTATGAACATGCACAATTTCAACCCAATACATTGAAGAACCACTAAGACGAACAGATGGCAAATGCACAGATGGTCACTACGCAAAAAGTATTGTCGGTGGCGCCACCATCCCAATTATGAGATGGAGAGATCCAAGATCTATAGACATGCAAACTTTCAGCACAATACATTGAGCAACTTTTGTGATATGGGCTGTTATCTAAAATACACCCAGATTCGTACTACACAGAAAGGATTGCTGGTGGTGCCGCCTTTGTTAGGCACAACAACATAGGTGAAGGAACAACTATGCTGGGTTTCGGAAAGATTGGTCTAAGGGCTTCAGAGGAGTTTTCTGGAAACAGACGAAGAGTTTTTGTATCACATTTTAAATTATTGTGGGGCGTACTTACGAGCCCGATAGCTCGGAGGATAAAGGTAACAGAAACCATATATTCAGATTCTATAGAGACTTTTCATTGACCTCCTTTGATGTCTTGTTCGAAGATTCAAGGTCCAGCGGTTACGATTTGTGCCCTGTTAACAGACGACAGCTTCTCTGAAGGTATCAAAAATAGAGAAAAAATTCATAAAAATGAGAAAAATAAAGGTCGCGCCACTAGTTTGCAGAAACTGAATTAACACGTCATGATCAAGATTCATGCAAAGAATCATGGTGATCAAGGCAGTAATTATTAAGATACTGAAGCTTTTGTATCAATTTTTTTTTATTATTCTGGGGGTACTTTCAAGACCCACAGCTCATAAAAAATGGGTAACAGAGACCTTATTTCATGTTTCCCCAGAGACTTTTCATGGACCTCCCTTGATGTCAAGTAAGAAGATTCTAGGTCTAGCGTTAACGATTTGACAGCTTTTCGAAAGTATTAAAAATAGAGAAACATTCGTAAAAATTAGAAACAGTATAGGTGGCGCCACCAGTTTGCAGAAATTAATAAAACACTCTGTGATGAATATCCATGCAAAAAATCATGGTGATCAATGCATTATTTGTCCAGATAGTGCAGCTTTTGTATCAAATTTTTAATTATTCTGAAGGTTATTTACGAGCCCAATAACTCGAAGGATATGGATAACAGAGACCTAATTTCAGCTTTCCACAGAGATTTTTCATGGACCTCCCTGGATGTCAAGTAAGAAGATTCCAGGTCAAGCGGTTACGATTTGTGCACTGTTGACAGTTGACAGCTTCTTTTAAAGTATCAAAAATACAGAAAAAATTAATAAAAATTAGAAAAAGTATAGGTGGTGACACAACTTTGCAGGAACTGATGGAACACTCCATGATCAATATTCATGCAAAAAATATTGGTGATCAATGCAGCAGTTATTCAGATACTTGAGCTTTTGTATCAAACCTGTGATCAAATTTCACTGTGCATCAGATTTATAATTATTCTGGAGGGTAGTTACGAACTCCATAGCCCGGAGAATATGGGTAACAGATAGCTTATTTCAGGTTTCCAAGGAGATTTTTTATGGACCTCTCTGGATGTCAAGTTTGAAGATTCCAGGTCCAGTCGTTACGATTTGTGCCCTGTTAACGGACCGCCGGACAACCGGACAGACGACAGACAAAGGGTGATGGCTATAGCTCAGATGACTTTCAGTCAGCTGAGCTAAAAACCTGTCGGACGGACGGACAGAGAGACAGACAGACAGACAAATCCAAATCAATCCACATCCGCGGAGCGGGGAACAATTAGTGTATATTTGTGAACCCTTATAATTTATGCTTCTTACGAATTTTCTTCACTGTTTTACGTTGTAGGAGAACAGCTGCCTGTCCTGCTAGTGGCTCGTATCTCGTTCCTGTAGTTAAAATGTGCATTACATCGTGGCGCTGAGGAGTGGGTCGTACCCGTCAGTCGTTTGATGTCATATGAGTGACGCCAAGTGCCCTGTTAATAATCCCGTTACCGCAGTGTACTAGTCGCAATGTTGTTCAAGGTCATGTAGTTACACCAAATAGGTTTGTATTGATCCGCGCCGTGTAAATAACTACACTGTTTTCGTTTGGTCTAAGTGTCAAAAATAGAAACAAGTGACCCGTGAGTCATGTCGATCAGCCGACTGACATATTGATAATATGTCCTTGCACAGATAACCAATTATGATAGGTGGCATCATTGTTTATGCAAATTAGCATAAGTTCATCAAGACCCATAAGCACAACAAATCTGATGACAATCCAACCAGCCTTTCTTGAGGAATCTGACAATTTGTGTGTATTTCGCATTATTTCTGGGGTGCTCAAACATATCCCAAAGCTCTGAGAATATTGGTCATTATGACCCATATTACAGGTTTCTGGGGGAATTTTTTGAGAAACTCTCAGCATGTCTAGTTAGAAGATTCTGGGGTCCATGGTTATGATTTGTGCCCTACTTTTGTATCAATTTTTCAATTATTCTGGGGGGTACTTCTGAGCCTCATAGCTCGGACAATATGGGTGACAGAGACCTAATTTCAGGTTTCCAAGGAGACTTTTCATGGGCCTCCCAGCATGTCAAGAAAAAAGATTTTAGGTCTAGTCATAACGATTTGTGCCCTTTTATCATATGACGGCATCTTTTAAGGTCTCAAAAATAGAGAAAAAAAAATCGTTAAATAATAAAATAAAAAAATACAGGTGGCGCCACCAGTCGGCAAAAACTGATGTAACACCCCATGATCAATATCCATGCAAATAATCATGGTGATCAATGCATTAGTTGTTCAGATACTTGAGCTTTTGTATCAAAGTTTTCATTATTCTGGGGGGTACTTCGGAGCCCCATAGCACGAAGGATAAGGGTAACAGAGACCTAATACCAGGTTTTCAAGGAGACTTTTCATAGACCTATCCCGATGTCAAGTTAGAAGACTCGAGGTCCAGCGGTTATGCTTTGTGCCCTGTTAACAGATGACGGCATCTTTTTAGGTCTCAAAATATAGAAAACAAAATGTTAAAAAATTGAAAAAATACAGGTGGCGCCACCAGTCTGCAGAAACTGATGAAACACTTCATGATAAATATCCATGCAAAGAATCATGGTGATCAATGCTTTAGTTCTTCAGATACTTGAGCTTTTGTATCAAATTTTTCTTTATTCCGGGGGGTACTTTGGAGCCCCATAACTGGAAGAATATGGGTGACGGAGACCTAATTCCATGTTTCCAAGAAGACTTTTCATGGACGTATCTGGATGTAAAGTGAAAGATTCCAAGTCCAGCGGTTACGATTTGTGCCCTGTAAACAGATGACGGCATCTTTTGAGGTCTCAAAAATAGAGAAATAAAATCGTAAAAAATCGAAAAAAATACAGGTGGCGCCACCAGTCTGCAGAAACTGATGGAACACTCCATGATCAATTACCATGCAAAGAATCATGGTGATCAATGCATTAGTTGTTCAGAATTTGGAGCTTTTATATCAAATTTTCAATATTCTGGGGGGTACTTCGGAGTCCCATACCCTGAAGGATATGAGTAACAGAGACCTAATTCTAGGTTTTCAAGGAGACATTTCATGGACCTCTCTGGATGTAAAGTAAGAAGATTCCAGGTCTAGTGGTTACTATTTGTGCCCTGTTAACAGATGACGGCATCTTTTGAAGACTCAAAAATAGAGAGAAAAATCGTAAAAAAATCGAAAACATACAGTAGGTGCCACCAGTCTGCAGAAACTGATGAAACACTCCATGGATAGAATCATGGTGATCAATGCATTAGTTGTTTAGATATCTGAGCTTATGTATCAATTTTTTAATTATTCTTGGGGGTACCTCAGAGCCAGATAGCTTGAAAAATATGGGTAACAGAGACCTAATTCAAGGTTTCCAAGGAGATTTTTCATGGACCTCTCTGGATGTAAAGTTAGAAGATTCCAGGTCCAGTGGTTACGATTTGTGCCTTGTTAACTGACAGACGGCCGGACGGCCGGATGGCCGGATGACCGGACGACCGGACGGACGAAGGAGAAAGAGTGATCGCTATAGCTCAGATGACTAACAGTCAGCTGGGCTAAAATTTTGTGAACTACAGTGTACCCTTGACCTCGGATAACATAAGGTAGACTTAGCAACGATAACTCAGATTGTTAAGGGAATTAATGTTGTTTTGAATTAATGTTAACTATTGTTACCATTCGAAGCATTTTTATTCCCTCTCTTCCAACACGACCACCTGCGGGATGTGGTCATATAAGAGGTTACTATGACGACTTACATCCGTCATGGACCAAAAGAGGTGGTCTGAGATAAAATGACGGGTTACACTTTCACTGCTTTGCACTTATTGCAGAAACTCTTGTCCGCAATGTGTCTTATTCTGGTCAACAGCGGGATGCTAGGACCAATTGTCCATGATGCGTCTTGATCCTCAGCAGCACAGATGATACAGTTTTGATACATTTAATGACCATTTTGAAGACATACTTTTATAACACTCCAAAATTATAGTTTAAAAAGAATTATTTAAACTCATTCCGATTATTGCTCGTGGGAGGAAGTTCGAACTAGAGTTTTCAGTTGTTCATTAGAACCTTACAAAGGTTGAGAAGTGGCATGAGTGCCCTTGAAATTGACGTTGTTACGACCCATAATGTAATAACCGGCCCATATTGGAATAACGGCCCATAATGTAATAAAAACGACCCATAATGTAATAATGGCCCATAATGTAATAAAAACGGCCCATATTGTAATAACCATACCCTGCCCATATTGTAATAAAATCGCAAGTGGGTAAAACGGCCCATATTGTAATAAAATCGCAGGTGGGTAAAACGGCCAATAATTTTATAATTCAAATATCATGCAAATTAACTTAGACAATTCAAATATCGACTTATCGTGACACGAATGTGTAAGTGAACATACAAGTAGGAAAAACCACTGGATAATATAATGACTATCTGTTTAAAACGGTGACCAAGCTAATATGAGCGAGATATGGCCATGGTTCATGTTAATCCTTTATTTCAGTGTTCAAATAGGATGATAAAGTATTTAAACAAGAATATATATATATATATATATATATATATATATATATATATATAAATATATATATATATATATATATATGTATGTATTAGCTTTAATGGACCCAGCGCTTAAATAAGTCCTAGAAATATATATATATATAAAATATATATAAAATATTAACAGATAAAATATACAAAACTCTCATTACATTTTAATATATTGAAACTTTAAATTTCAGTGCGTTTTGCTCAATGTATCATATATTATGAATATATTATATGATCTCTCAAAACCTCCCGAGATTTAGAAATTACAAATATAGGTACTGCTGCAATTTTTTAGTGCCCATATAAGCATTGGTTAAGATGTCTTAGATCAATATGTATAACACGTCGCATAGATTAAGAGCTTTCAACACACATATTTGATGTTAAAACCTGGATGCGTCATTCGTGCGATTCAAGAGTGACTATTATACAATTTAATTTTTCAAAAATAACATTACGCCCAAACAACAAAACAACAATTTGAAAATGCCGGTTTCTGTGTTCTAGAGGGAGAGCATAGGCCTCAGAGCTGGGAGATTCAGGGGCGTAGCCAGGATTGAGGGAGGGGAGGGGGCAGTATGATTAGTGGCAGATCGAGAAATTCGAAAGGGTGGGGGGGGGGGGGGGGGGGCGCGCGCTAATATTCATATATGGGTACTATGAAAACTTTTATGTATACATGGATATATATATATATATATATATATTATATATATATATATATTTTATTATCATTATTATTATACGTTATATTTTAGTGTATAAAAATATGACTTTTTTATTCAATTATGAACCATGCTTTCATATAGGTTAGTAACAGGTTCATGGGGAGGGTTCATATTTAGACATTTTTTAATATGCAATGTACAGAGGACATTGGAGGCAATTTTCACAAAAAAAATGAAAATTTCCTGTTCTGAAAAAAAACTTTTCTTATGTCTTTGCGTTATGAATTAAAACTGCAGAGAGGATAAATATTTAATATTTATTTTTCTTCAAAACAGAATATAAAATTTCAATCGTTTCCAACATGTTAAGGTAAAGGCGCATATACGAATTTACGTAAATAACTTGCAAAATATTACCTTGGTAAACTTTGTATTTTACCGGGGTCAATGGGCTCGACAGGACACATGACCCCTTAGTGCACATATCGCGGGTTCGAGTACCGGTTTCACCAGAGGAGCCGTGAGAGTGTTATCCTTGTCCCCCAACTAATGAATTTGTAAGTAATAAACTGCAGTTAAAAATTAAAATCTAATTGCTAATTAATAAAAAAAAATATGAAAAATGAAAATCAATCACGAAAATTGGGAAATTACACACACACACAAATATATATATATATAAACTTGGTATTAGATTAAGTGAAATTCCGAAGGGACGGCGAGTACTGGATGCGACCGGGGCCATGCCGAGGAGCGATGAGATTTTTCATGGTAGGTCCCCATCCAGGGTGATCGCTCTGCATAATGGGAAGGCTGTGCCCAACAGCCGTGTATCACATTTATATCACAAACGAATGCAAAATTTGGCGAGATCCTCCATGTTATGACTCAGTAATGGGGATGATTACACACCCCGGACCTGCAGGTGAGGTAGTTACCTGACACCAGGATATTATATAAATGACACTAAGCGTGTGCCTTGTCACGTATTCCAAACCGAGATAGATTTATACAGATGTACAAACAGGTTAAGATTAGTTAAAAAAGCGATTAATTCTACAAACATATATATATATACTTTATTCCTTCAAACTTTGAACCATCCTACAGGGAAAGTTTCACTCAGTAGTATAAAAAAACAACATTTTTTAATGGAACAGGGTGACAGTATTTTGTCTACCTAAAGGATCGACGAACAACTATGAAGACCTATAAAGACTACCGAACGCCACCATCTGAGCCATGGGGAGTGCCTCCCAGTAATTATTACAACTGTTTGTACAATCCATGAAAAACCAGATGTTTGCAATCGCCCAGCGATCGCAAGGGAAGTCTCCTTCAGCCTTCTGCACCCTACCAAACATACTAGCCCCACCCCCACCCCCACCCCTAACGGTCTATATATACATATATTTATATATTGCCGTTTTTACAATAATTGACAGTTAATAGATTATGGGTCGTTATTACGACTCATATTGTTATAACGTCCTATATTGTAACAATGGTCAATATTGCAGAAGAAATTGCCTATTTTGTTGTAAAAACGGCCAATATTATAATAATTGCCAATACCGTAATAATAAATGAGTAACATAGTAATAACTTATCCTCACCTTTACTGTAAGGAGCATGGTCGGGGCTTAAATGGGCAAAAAGGCCAATATTGTGAAAAAAAATGCAGTTTAGAAGATAATGATTAAATTCATGTCAAATTTACGTAGACAGCACAAATGTTAACTGTTTCACTGGATTTCAATTATGACTGCATCTCTTATACAAAATGAGGAACTAAAATGGCTGTAATTTTAGAAGGTGTTCTCAAACGACATATCGCCTGTTAGATTTCGGATTCATTCTTGAGTTTAAACATATGTTATTACAATATGGGCCGTTTTTCCCACTTCCCGTTTTATTACAATATGGGCAGGGTATCATTATTACAATATAGGTTGTTTTTATTACAATATTGGCCGTTATTACAATAAGGGCCGTTTTTATTACATTATGGGCCGTTATTACAGTATGGGCCAGTTTTATTACAATATTGGCAGTGTATGATTATTACATTATGGGTCGTTTTTATTACAATATGGGCCGTTATTACATTATGGGCCGGTTATTACATTATTGGTTGTAACAGACGTCTTGCTTTTGTGATATCCCCACATAACACGTGACTGTACCACGAGGTCTCTCGTCTGTTTTATTTCCTCTTTATTTTTTTTTTTTGCTACGAGAATTTTTATTGGTTACATTTCAAGGGAAAAAAGATAATGCAGGGTAGAAGTTCCTGATTTTCAACAAGGTAAATAAACACCTACGTTACCCCTTATTGAAGAGGCAGAATTATTGAAAAAGCATGACAAATCACTCTACGTTTGACAACATTTCAGCCAAACCTATGGCGGTCAAGGTCATTGGTCACATGCAAGCACAGGCTCATTAGACAGTTGTTATTGGATGTGACGTTGAATCCGACTTGTTGCATTGTAATAGAGAGCAGCCCCCCCCCCTCCCCGTACGATAATATCGAGGAAAAAACACACCAGAAAACTGTAATGTACATTAATTATGTTCACAAATGGTTTAAGGATATTTATTACAACAGTTTAAGACAAAAAATGCTGTTAACTGAATTTTTTCTGAAAGCACTGTATGACTCGTCTATTTATTGACTGACGGCTATCAACCATCGTGCAGCATTCTAACCATGCATGCATCTGATCAAGCGGTACGCCCTTTTCACACTAGGCGGCGTGACCATAGACCGACAGCCTTAAAGTACGTATTTATCTTTATTCCTCTTCAATCAAAGTTTTCATTTAACTGACTGGTGGGCTGTAACAAACATTTATCAGTAAGAACGCTTTATTCACGTTTTATGGCAATGATCTGACCTTTGTTTATCACCTGGTAAACTACTGTTTGTCGTAAACACATGAGTTTGTTGTAATCATATCCATTCATATGAGGCAGCTTGGTGTGAGCCACCGCCCAATATAGTACGGCGGCTAATGGAAAAATTGTTCAAATTGTAATAAAAGTACCAAATTTGGTACAGATGTAGTATTGTACACTGGCTTTCATTTAAGAAATACTTCCACAAAATATTCATGGTATTTCAGGGGTGGATCCTGAAATTACTTTGGAGGTACCGATGAAGAAATTAAATAATTGATAAATAATGTCTAATCTAAAAGTGTTCGATTGAGGCCTTTATTTTGCAGCACATGGAACACAGAAGTCTGCTGATGCTCAAACTTTACTTTCCAGTGAAGTTAATTCAGTTTAACAATAGTTATAATTGAGCAGGATATATTTATTTATCAAGTATTGTGCAGAACTAACGCGATTTAGCATGTCTTTTTAATTTTGTTAACATGTGTATATTACAAACATGTGACATGTAAATTTTAACAAACGTAGGCTTACCATTAATTGAATAATTAACTTAATAAAGGGTATTGTGGCAGCATGAATTATTACATGGATATAATTATAACTATTTATGTTTGTCAATCAGCCTACTAAAGAGCAAGTTAATTATTCAGTAAAAATGTTTCGGAACTCTGCCTGTCTACTTTTCCTGTTCATATGAGGGCTCTAGACCTATTGAATTTCAGACCTGTCAGAATTCCAATATGGCCACCACAGCCCAATCGCTGATTTTCTTACGCACGTGATAACTCAACAACAACAACATACTTCAGCTTTCCCAAATTCACAGGGATGATTGGTACACACGAGGGCGTCAGACCTATTGAATTACAGACTTGTCGGAATTCCAATATGGCTACCAGATCGTAATTGGTGATTTTCTTTCGCACCGGATATCTCAACAAGAACAGGCTTGATCTTTATAATTTTCTCAGGGATCATTGGTGCCTATGCGGACTCAATCCCTTTCCAATAACAGACCTGTCAGAATTCCAATATGGCTCCCAGAGCACAATGGGGTATATTCTTTTAAGCGCGATATCTCAACAAGAACAAGCTTGTTCTATGTCATTTACACAGAGATGATTTGTATAAGGGCTCCATCTCTATCGAATTGCAGACCTGTCGGAATTCCAATATGGCCACCAGAGCACTACCGTTGGTTTTCTTTCGCAACAATATGCTTGATCAAATTCACAGGGATCATTAGTGCCTATGAGGGATTCTGACCTATTGAAATACAGATTTGCTCAAAATCAAATATGGCCAACAGACTACAGTCCTTGATTTTTTATTGCACACATTACTTCAAACATATTATCCTTTAATATTATTTGAACCAGTAGGATTTTTTCCCTCATACATATTGTTAAAAATCTGTCTCTGTTTGTCATATTTTTCAACTTTAACTTAATTTTTCACGCATATGTAAACTAGTCCAGAACTAGCAGAAATGCCAATACAGAAATAGCAACATGGAATGCACATGGACATAAGAACAAAATTAAATCAGAAGAAGTTAAAGAATTGATAAATAGTCACAGTATTGTATGTATCACTGAGACTTGGGCAACCACGGATGATAAATTTTCTGATGCATTCCACGGGTACTATGGTTAGGGAATAGTCAGGATAGGGAGTACAGGGAGAGGAGGGGTCTAAGTTTAAGGGCAACAGAAATTAGAGGGTATGATGGTACCTTAATGAATGAAGATAAAGATTTGGCCATAGTTTGCTGCTATATCGCACCGGCAGGTTCATCATTCTATGTTGATGAAGACTAAATAAATGGTATCAACAGGCTGGAAAATTTATTGGTAGATACTTTAGCAGAATTTGGTAAATTTAATATAATTCTCCTTGGTGATTTTAATGCTAGAACTGTAAATATAACAGATATAGCAGATATGCCAGGAGACTACATTATGTGTTTAACTCCTTTTGGTAGCAGTGCAGTTGATTATATAATTGTCAGTAGTTGTCTACTTCATTAGGTAGATGGATCCTGTGTATTTTCAGATGATCCGTCCGATCACTTTCCTTTAAGCTGTTCACTTAATATTATCAGACCAAGGAAAGAGCCTTCGAATGAACACATATGCGAACTGACAAAATGGGTAAAATTTTATCAGACTGATGAAGATAAAACAAATATTTCAAATACATTAGAACAAATAGAATGTGCGTTACTTTTCAACACATTTAATGAAACCTTAGAAACATATCCGGACAAAGCAAGTGAGGTATTGGTTAGTATTGATCAAAATATATCCTACAGAAGTAAACAAAACATCCGAGACAACATCAAGCTAAAGCAACCAAAATGGTGGGACAAAGAATGTGAATTTTGAAAAAATGAAAAATATATAGCTTTGAATAACTATAGATGTACAATATCGGATGGCGACTTACTTAATTATTAATAAACAAAACAGAGGTTTAAAAATTATGTGAAGAAAAGAAGGCAATCATCCAAGCCTCAGAGGTGCAAAAGGTGATAGGTGCAAAAGACACTGATTCCATGTGAAAAAACATGAGATTTTTAAATAAAAAGAAAATTGTTACAACTGTAGAACCGGTACGTTGGTACAAACATTTTAGGGAACTTTTGAATTCATCAACACATGAAATTAATCAAGAGTTTTAGAATCATACTCTAGAATATTTAAAAAATGTATAAGAAATTGATGAGCTTGATGGACTCATAACACCATGTGAAGTACCGAAAGCCATAAATGAAATGAAAAGAGGCTCCAGGGCCTGACGGGATAACGGTAGATATATTGAATATAATCACATATCGTCTCATATATTACAATTATTTAATAGTGTATTAGGAAATGGATTTTTCCCAGCCTCTTGGAGCAAAGCCTTTATTGTACCAATTCACAAAAAGGCATCCACCATAGATCCTAAAAAAATAACAGGGGTATTTCATCACTTAATACCGTGGGTAAACTATTTAAACACAATATTGGCAAGCAGAATTCAAAATTATGTTGATCAAGCTGGATAATTATGTGAAGCACAAGCTGGGTATAGGAAAGGTAATTCGACAGTACATTTGTCTTTAATGGGGTGCGTGCAGAAATATTTAACAAAATATAAAAGAAGGTTTTATTACACTTTTATTGATTTTTCAACTGCTTTTGATAGTGTAAAACGTGATTTATTGTGGTATGTTTCAGCTCAATCTGGGATAAAAGGGAAACTCTTACAGACACTTCAGTCAATATATAATCAAATGAGATCATGTCTTCTTACAGAGGAAGAATTAACAGATTATTTTGAATGTACTAACGGAACTCGACCAGGGTGCATGGTGAGTCCTTTTCTGTTTCCTTTATTCATAGATGAATTTTATGAACAAATTAATGAAACAGATTGTCATGGTATAAATATTGATTAATATTTGCCAAACTTAATGACATTAATGTACGCTGCTGATTTAGTATGCTTCAGCGATACAATAGGACTTCTCCAAGAACAATTCAACCAGTTGAAAGTTTTTTCTGTCAATTATGGCTTAAAAGTTAATTTAGGAAAGACAAAAATTATGGTTTTTAGACACGGGGTTCATTAAAAAGAATAGAGAAATGGCACTTTCAAAAATACTCAAATTGAAAAGGTAAATGACTATTAGTTTAGAGGTAATATTTACAAGTACATTGTCACGGTTTAAAACAAAGAAAGCGCAGGCAATGCAGGTTGAAAGAGCAGTGACTCTCATAAAAACTTTTATAGGAAATATAGTTATTTATTAGTGAGCCAGCTATTTTATCTAATTGATTGTATGGATACACCGGTATTATTATATGGTTTAGAACAGTAGGGCAATGAAAGATGTGAAATAATTGAAAAGGTGCAATATAAATTTAGCAAGTACATTCTAAAAATTAGCTCTTCAGCTCCGAACGCAGCATCACTGGGAGAGTTTGGAAGGCAACTAATGTATGTCGGTCAGTTATTAAGATGTGTAAAAATACTGGACAAAACTAGTACATTATGGTAATAATAGATATCCAAAGCGTATATATAACATGCTGTTTAATTTAGATACGAATGGAAAAAAACATGGGTTACTCATATAAGAAACAAAATATGCAGCGCAGGTTTTGGGTATGTGTGGATAAATCAAGAAGTAGGAGACATTAGAATATTTTTGGCTAAAATGAAGGAAAGAATTATTGATATGGCAGAACAAAACTGGTCTTGTGATGTAGAAGTAAATACTAAATTAAATTTATATGGTACTTTTAATTCCATTCTCTCAATTAATGGAGAAATATTTTCTGTGTGTGACAAATACCAAGCATAAACAAGCTCTAGCCAGATTGAGATGTTCATGTCATGATTTGATGATTGAAAAGGGAAGGTATACGCAAATGGATAGAGTTTGTTGGTTTTCAAGATTTGTTTGTAGAAATAAAACTTTAAAACGCTGTTTAGTTGTACATTTACGATAACATTTTAAAAGAATGTACCCTGATAATTTAATATGATCCGCCCCTGGAAATTCATTGGGTTTATTTCAGTGCTCATATGGAAATGTCCATAAGCTCATTAATACAAACAACAGATATTTTGCACTAAGAACAATAAAACTGTACATGATTTTTAAGCACGAAGCAACTGACACATTGTATGATGAAATATGTTATATTGTTTATACAGTGAACCCATACTACGTAAGTAGTACCCCCCCCCCCCCTCCTTTCATTGCCCTCCCAACCTTCTCCTAAATTCATCAAAGGAGACATCGACGAGATGTGAATTGAGAATAGTGATTATACTTTACTTTAACACAGAAGATTTATGTCATATTTAACAATAAATTAACCTCAGTTAACTACATGTCGTTGAATGGCAATTGATCATCTTTTAATTACAAATGTTTACATTAATGAGATCACAAAGGTAATTTTACATTTCTCATGATGATATTAATTAAACAGAACCAAATATTCCAAAATTTTACCCTATCCATAAGGAATGTATAAGGTGTAATATAACTATGTTGACCTTCCGTGTATTATTCATATAAATTTGAGTACCCCAAATTTAACATAGGATCCGCCCCCGTTACCCTGAGAAGATTTGGTGGAACTAATAAAAAAATGAAAATGTATTATCCAAACTTCATCTCCACCAAATTTGGTACTTTTATCACAATCTGAACAATTCTTCTGTATTTTGCCGTTAACCGCTGCACTAATAGGAAAACGGCTTGGCGAAAGAATGAGGAGCAGGATTGGAATCCGAGTAGCTCATTCTGGATTATAAATAGTTACAGGCTTATAAAGCAAACAATTCTTATTTGTTCTTGTTAACGTTACAGACCCTGATGTGGAGAGTTTCCTCCAAAAGCATGGTCCGATCTGACAAAAGTGAGTCAGACCACGATATTGGGTGTTCAGCGTGAGGACATGCAACAAGCGCTACGTATTACGCACAAAACAGTTGTATTGACTCCGTTAGGACATAAATTGTAACTAAATGTTTAGTTTGTATAATATTGTAAAATATTGGAATTTATTTTCAAGTAAACCAGATAATTGTTACCTCCATTGGGTCTTGTTTACAGTCTGGCAAGGCATACTGGGAAGGCTTAGGAGGGTCTATTCTTTGGTGATGTCATTGGGATTTATGATGGAACCACCATCTATCGGGTGTTTTAAGTAATTTGCATAGATCCCCATTTTAATATGCATAAAAATTCCATTTTTTTGGGTTAGTGTCGAATCAAAGGGAAAACTCTTCTCCACAGGTGTTCAGATTCCATTTCTGAACGGAGGCTGAATGTTCGGGCTAGGTTGTAAAATAAGACCGTAAAGTTTCAGATATTGTGACAAGTATCATTTTCTGTCCCCAAAATTGTAAGGTTATAAAAAATCAGGAGCCTGTACTGGTGTAGGACTGTCAGTGTACGATGTATGTTGTTACATAGATAACCAAACTCATGAAAACTGACCACGTATTCAAATTTTGTTACTGCACTTTTGTATGAAGATTTTTCATATTTATTTAACAATTCCCAAAAGTAAAATATCTGACACTGAAAGTCCGAAGAAGGAAACAAGTTTGGTCAACTTGATGGTAGCTCCAACTTAAACCAATAGAGGTCGCCACCTGACAGGTTTGTACAAAGCCGTCTGCATGGTAAATCATTTTGTTCTATTTATTGTAAATATTATTTACTAACCATAAACAAGTCAATGCTCCAGATTCTTCAGACACCTTGCTATGGTGATTGGCGCATGCACGCTCTACCGTTTCAGAATTTTGTTCCATTAATGTTGTTACTCGCTTGTTTGTTTTATCGAAATAATACAAAATCTAGTTATTTAATAAATGTTCACGTTAACCTCAAAACAAGCACACCATAAAAAATATATACTTCAATTTCAAAATGAAGAAATATTAAAAAGGACTATTTTTCTTGTTGGTATGTCGTAGATCTCGGAACTCCGTACGGAGGCGACCTCTGGTGTGCACAAAACGTATTGACGTCAATGGATTATTTTTTTGTGCATCACTGAATGTGGGACACAACAACCATCACCAAACTATATGACCTATATTCAGGCATATATTAGGGTAATATCACCTGTAATTAAGTGCTTATGATTTTTTGATAACCTAACGACAATATATCGACCGTATGGTAATAATTCTGACTTAAAACAGTGATTTTCTTGTTCGACAAATTTGTATAGCCACTAGACATACAGAATCTATTTGATGATTAAAGTTTTATGCACAAAATATCATTTTTGTTTCGAACTCGGACGTTTTGTATATCCTGCATTATTTACACAATCTAAATTGAAAAAAAACATCGACATGTGGTGGCGTGACTTGTGCCTTTAACTGTCACTTGCTCTACAGAATAATTCACAAATGTTGACCAAGTCAATTAAGTCTGACTTGTATATCACACGGACCAAGTCAATTAAGTTTGACTTGGATATCACACGGACCAAGTCAATTAAGTTTGACTTGGATATCACACGGAAAGGTCAACGACTTGACACTTCGCTGCACAAGGTTCGGTGTTAATTGAGTTCGCTACACGTATACCCCTGACCGGAATAGATCATTTGTGTCATATCGTTTGTGTACGATTATACAAAACTGCAACCATTTTAATCGATTTTGAAGAAAACAATTAATTTGCCCACCAATAATATATATAAATGTATATATATGTATTTATATATATACATATATGTATGTGTATGTGTGTGTGTGTGTATATATATATATATATATATATATATATATATATATATATACCTGCTGTGTCGTGAATCGCGGATCGTTTAGCAACAGATCATTACTAGTTTGATATTTCCCCATCTTCCCAGGATTATAATACCATTAGATTAACGAACACATTACATACCTAGAGTCTTGAAATGGAACCCAGAACCACTCAGACAAACAAGGAGTGTTTTGAGCATGCCGCTGCTGGCAAGTCAGATTCAGTATTGCACTATATGAGTGTCTCGCATCCTAAGTCTTCTAAACATAACGTTAGAAGGCAAAACAGGAGAGTGAGGTTATTACCATGTGCCGTATATACGCCCTCTCCCGGCAAATCTAACGCGCATATTGGGAGAACAAATTAGTTGATAATGTAATCCCATCCATTATACATAAATTATTATACATATTGAAGTAGCTTATATGGAACAACATTAAACACACAATATTCAGAATAATTTACAAGTCCACATTAATTTGCAGATGTACATACATACGCACACATACAAACATTCCAATATGAATGTAAATTAAATCAGTTTAAATTTAAAATGATCAGCCTTAATTCCTTGCGTTATATCCTTGATTATTCCCAGTCTGGCAAATTTATAAGACTTTGGTAAGGATAATTAGAACGATAATGTTGATGTATACATCTAAGATACACATTTGAAGATATTTCCCTGGCACATAAGTATGAATATCAAGGCTGGATAAAGCCAGTGAAACAATTATCTTTAAACCCGATGTGGGCTTATCTTCCTGTCTGAATGTGAGCAGATACCAAATAACAACACCACCATGTGTTCACCGAAGGTACTGTCCATGACGGTCTTTTTTTTGGCTCTTTCTACGATATCATTACAGATGCACTTTAATTCACTTAAAAAAACCATATCAGAATGAGGATAAGATTACCCACGGTGAAACTCACCTTAATCAACACACAGTTCCTTTAATCGCTGGTAATGTATAAAATCTATTTAAAATGTCAGACAGGTAGCCGGGGTATCACGCCAGGAGTCGTGAAGACCAATTACTCCGGGTGGTTTTGAGGGGAGGCGCTACTTGACATGGTTAGTGTGACACTCTCCGCGATTACGGTCAATGCTGATACCGCTCTACCTATTGGATCCTGTTATTGATTGAGTGAGCGTGGCACCTGCAGCTGCCGTGATATGTCACGGTGTTTTCACCAGCTCGGATGGACCGTATGCTAAATGTCGCAAAACCCCAAGCCAACTGACGGCACGTAAAAAGTTTTGATGGAAAAGCAGAATGCCAGACCCGAAAGATTCTCAAGCGCACGAGAACGTCTACAAAAACCGAGGAAATGTTTCCTTTAAATAACCGAAAACATAGCATATGTAGTCAAGGTACAAGTAGTTTGGACCCGGTAGAGTTGGGGACAAAAGCTTATCTCAGCAGCCGAGCACAAAAGTTTTGATATAATAAAACATTTTCTTCACTCTTTACATTAGCCTTGACGTTTTTGCGACATCAGCGTTCCCTTTTTTTACCTGTGTTTGCTCCATATGGGACTATTTTCCTGATTTAGATGCGCGGTGCAAGTGGACAGAATGATGGTATCGCAGTCGGAGGTCAAGACATGGCTAGATTGGCTCGGTTCTTTCGAAAACCTAAGCTGGTTACGGCTAAATCGAAGCCCTAGGTTTGGATCTGTACCTTACTTAAGATGTCGAGCGTTTGCATTCAATAACTGAGTGCATGTAGCTTGTGCATTCTATCCTTCATGGTGACCTTTCACCGGCATTGGACAGTTACAGCCGTCTCCCCACAGCGACTGAACGCTGTTAAAGGATAAAATGTGCCCTGTCCTCACCACTGGAAGGAAACTTTATTTACAGTTACAAATATCTTCTTTACCAAGGAAATATGTAAAACACATAGCAGAGTAAAAATAAACTATTACTTCTTCCTCCTACAAAGTCACTACTTTATCTTCTCATAAACGTGATGCATGACGTTTGCCATGTTTTATCCTGGGACGACCCCTGAATTTTAAAAGTAACTTCAAGAAGATAGATAAGATATAACGAGCATTAGTTGGGGTCAAGCATGAGATTAGCATGAATAAAATACGGGTTCAAATTTTTGGTAACCTGCATTTATTAATGCCGTTTTTGTATCACCTTTCCTGCATGTGGATGATACATTCCACAAAATTTTTGGTAAAATCCAAAAATGTGAAGAAATCAATAATTTAGTGAAATAATTAGGGTGAATATACAATTGCAATACCTGCTTTCGTGCTGTTCCTTCAGCAGTGCTCAAACGCTTATTCAGCCAAGAGCCTGTTTGTAACGTCAAGAGTTGAGCTCGATGTGTATCCAAATGATTATATGAGGGAAAGATATACATGCAGGATGTGAACACCTACAGGTACGTCAAGGGGCCTGGCTAATCACGACAAACCTCACACCTGGAGAAACTGATCAACTTGCATGTTACGGCGGCTACATGATAAAGGAAATTACCAACCGCCGGTCGCCTCTCCAAAAAGAAACAAACAGGCGACAGGAGATTTTTTTTACCTATCCGTGTTTTAGGTTGTTTGACGGCACAATCAGTCATGGCGGCCAGGGTCGGATAGGAATCCCGCCATTACCGCGCCCATTATCTTTATGTCAAACCTGGCATTCTCCACAAGCTTGCCATTTGGCTTTAGAAGGTTTTTTTACGCTCAAGCCGCGACGCCTGAGTCTGAGGCGAGGTGTAGAAGATTAAATTATACACTTGGATGTCTCAAGAACTGAAAAGTTCTTGTCTCATGTGAACCTTAGTAAAAATTGAAAAGTTTCAGATGACACTCAATGTGTACGCTTTAATGAAATTCATATGATTACAGATTATTTCTGTTTCAGAATAATTTACATATTTCTCTTGATTGGAAAAATGTATGACATGTTGGCTCAGCCGCAGGTTTTGCTTCTGTAATTTATATTACCGACATTAAAGGATAAACCATAGTAATATTACTAACGTGAAGGATAAAACCATAGAAAACGTGATTTTTATAATTTTTCTTTTACTTTAGAGTGATCTTTACCTGTTACCAGGAATCCCAGCTCTTTTTTCACGTAAAGAATAACAGAGGTTCAAGCACAATATAATCAAGTGAATGCATAAATCTTGTAGAAGAAATATTCTGGTTGGAACTTCATTTTGGAACCTTAACTTCTGTTTTTAGACTTATATTATTTTCTTGAGGGCTGTGACGTAAGCATTGAGGCACTTCTGGTTAGTACCGGAGACACCGACCGTGATCTGTCATGTCTAGTGCTAAGTGACGTAACATCCTGCGTCATCGGCTTTAAACAATTAGCCTAATACAATAAGCAAGCAGTGCCTCGCCAAGAAAGCTCTATGTGTTTTCCGTGGGCGAAAGTCTGACATGCATGGCATAAGAACTGCCATACACGGTTAGATACGAAGCCTAAATTCAATTTTCACTGTCAAGTTTGAAATCTTCATACCTCATTGTTCGCTACAAGTAAACATAGTAAATTTTAACAACTGGCTGTTAATCATGCAAGACAAAACCTTACAATGGCTTTTTGTAATGAATCTTTTCTTTGAGGTTCCTAAAAGAATATTAAATGCTAATATTGCCGCATGAAAAACAACAGTTACCCTGTACCTGTTTAATGATTTGCTTTACCTATTATGTGATAATAATAAGATTTTAACGACAACTTGTGTGTCTCCCATTTAAAGACATCGTTGGACAAAATGAGGTTAAAAAAATCAGCATGACATGTTGAGCGTATGGTTGGGTTATTTATAATCCTGGTCAGGTAAATGGTCACAATCCCGTCTGCGGCACAGCGTGGTTCATTAGCCTGATATAAGATGCTGTTTTTCCCTCCATGGTCCGTTGTAAGCAGTTCAACAGATCGTTAGACCCTGGGAGATGCTGTCGAAAGTATCATACTCTGCCAACACAGTTTTAAAAGTAGGTTCAACACTCCTTCCGCTTTACAGCAGGTGCTGGAGGATAATTGGACGGGATCTTTCTGTAGAGCCCTCTCCACTAAGTCATCGTTATGTTCGTCTGTTAAGTACTTTGTTTGCTGTCAGCTAATTTAGCATCTAGTTCGGTCAGTCACTGAAACACGAACTTTCATGAACATAGGCGCATTGTTTCTTGCTAATATCAGTTAAGTCAGACAACAGAAGAATACAACGTTGAAAGCTTGCCTCACAAAGCTCAGATCAATAGCTTGTCCGCATGATCTCTAGCTGAATTTATTCTAAACACCTTGTATTATTTTTTTTTGTTTTTGACTCTTGTAAAATACTTCTTCATTTAGCAGTAAATCTAAATTTAATGTTGGTATAGATTCGTTATTGAATGATCATATCAGTATCAATTGTCAACTCGATCGATGACAGACCTTTTTGATAATGTTATACATTAAGCAAATGAGAACATGCCTAGGTGACCTAGCCATAGACTCCCGGCAGAGGAAACCCAACCGAAATAAAGCCAGTAGTAATTTACTTCCAATTAACAGGACATGTATTCCCCTTAATAAATCGCTGTTTCTGGTAACTGAAAGTGTGAAGAATACTCCGATTAAATATAAGGTCCTCCATGTGAAAACATTAGTTACTTTGCTCTACATCAATGCATTCTTGCTGAAATAGTCTTCTGTTATGTCTTGATATCACGAAAGCCTTTAATCATCATGTATTTGGCCCAGTGACTGTTGGGTGTACTGCATAAAATGAGAGCTATTTTTGTTACATAATGACGATTATTTACACGGGAAAAATAAAACGCCTCCCAACAGATTAATTTTCAGGGCCGCACGGGCCGGGGGATTATCAGACAGACAGTGTACTGAGGAAAAATGCTTGTTCCCAAGTTAATTGTAAAAGAATGTGAACAAACTTGTTTTCATAGTTACATGCTCAATGAGAAAAAAACTTGATTTAAAGTGTAATTTTGTTTTGCTCTTCGCACATTTACTTTCACGACAAGACATTAATTTTTCTGTACATCATAAAGATATATATATATATATATATATATATATATATATATATATATATATTTATATTATCTGTGATCTTGGGGGTTAAAACGTCTGTGCTGCTTTGGCTTAGATTGCCTGTTTCCCTTTGCATAATTCATTATGACACGGAATGAATCGAGTGCATGAAGGTACCATTTAATAATACTATACAGATAAACAAAGATATATGGTATCTGCGGGCAAATTATTTATCTCTCGCTTTTGTCTCAGGACAGCATTCAGCCAGGACCCGTGTGTAAGTGCCAATAAACAGTACTTACAGCAGGGGACAGATGTTTCTCGGGATGATTCCTCTGGCCCCGTCATCTCCCGGCCACGGTATACTCAGCAATCAAAAGTATCCAATCTGAAAAACCACAATCTTCATGTAGCACTTGTGTTTACTGGAAATATATGAAGACAGCCTGTTGTTCTTAACTGCTATTAGGTATACCTTGTGTGCATTATACAGATGAAGACAGCTGGTGTCACCTGATTATACAGTGTCATCGTTATTCCTTTAAGTACCAAACTGTTTTCGCTAAGATACAATTTGTGATACAGAATATGTGTGGTGACCACATTCACCTGATGATCGGGTCGCATCCCGTGAAACAGACTGTTGTGAATTAACAGTGTTGTTTTTCTTCAGAGTTATATATATATATATATATATATATATATATATATATATATAAATATATATATATATATATATATATATATATATATATATATATATATATAAACTTATATATATATTGTGACGCGCAGAAACTTTTTTCTACTTGTGGACAGGAACCATGGTCTAATGTGGGTAGAGAGAATGTTAAATACTCATCATCTTTAAGCCTACTGTGAATTTCTAATACACCAGCAGATGTCGCTAGCGAAATCATAGATCGCATTCGTGGTTATTCAGGTACACGTTCCCAGTTTTCACGGTCCTGTATCGGGTTGCTGCCCTCACGGCTTGTTTTTATTTGTCATGCAAACCCGCTTTATACGTAATAGCCTGGTAAGCCTGGTAAGCCTATTTCGCTCTTAAATGTCAGAGGGTCAACGCTATAATCAGCAAGGCTGTGGTAACTGTTAATTTGTCGTCTGTAGCATACACCAACTAATATGCTGCATCAAGACGTCCCATAGCTCTCTATATAACTACTAACCCCGCAAAAGATGAAGTCAATGTCGCATATTAATTGACATGATAACGTCCACACTTCACCATTTGTTCCCCTAATCGTGCCCAGCCCAATACAAATCGTAAAAAAAATTAATTGGTTTTACTGATTATTTCTTGATTATATTTATACCATGCACAATGTTCTTTGTCGATATGAAGGAGGGCTTAATCGGCTACGGGTTGTTAGTCCAGATGCACATAGCTTATTAAATATATCATTTGTATAAAAGAACACGAGGGTTTGAAGCCCTCATTATAAAAAGTAATCATTACCGAGTTCAATCACAGTTCAGAGAAACCGGCTGAGTACATACGAAGCTGGGAGACACCCCTGGATAAGAGACACAGAAACGCTGCCAGCTGAGACCGCTTTTACAGGTGGGTGAGACTGCGTTTACCGGTGGGTGAGACTGCGTTAACAGGAGGGTGAGACCGTGTTTACAGGTGGGTGAGACAGCATTAACAGGTGGGTGAGACCGTGTTAACAGGTGGGTGAGACCGAATTTACAGGTGGGTGAGACCGTGTTTATAGGTGGGTGAGACCGTGTTCACAGGTGGGGGGGGGGGGCGTGTTTACAGGTGGGTAAGACCGTGTTTACAGGTGGTCAGACTGCGTTAACAAGTTGGTGAAACCGCATTTAAAGGCGGTTGAGACCACGTTTACAGGTGGATGAGATCGTGTTTACCGGTGGATGAGACCGCGTTTACAGCTTCTAATGGGCGATAGAAAAGATTTAATCAAGTAATATCATAATTAAGGGTACACCCCTCACACAGCGGTTTTACACTGCCCTAGGTCTAAAGCTCCTGCTATGTATAGCAAAATTTTCCAGGTTTCACCACCAGGGATGGCACATTGCAAAGAATTGTAATCAGACCAACACGGTCCTTGTCAACGCATTGAGCAACAGACTCCCTAGTGTCAAACCGGCGACACCCTGCGACCATTGGTTTGATACACGATGCGATACCACGCACTCATCGGTCTGATTACAATGCTTGGCCCTTTGCCAGCCCTGGTGTAGAAAGCATGAAAAAAGTTATCAAAGTGAAGGGATCTCGAACGACTGCAGTGTATAAACGCTGAACAAGGAGTGTAGGTTAACGGCAACCGAAACAAGTTCAAGATATCCACTGTTTGACTGAATTAGTCCCAAAAACAGCACGGCAAACGCCTGACACCACAAGATCGAAACATTAAGGTCAAGGGGTCGCGCGCTTTAGATGCTGCAGTGTGTTGCTGGCACTCAGATTAAAGACGCCGACGAAACTGGGCCTCACTGGAAATCCCTCTCACACAAGACATTAGCGGATGACATGTATAGAAAAGAGCGGAAAGGGCACAAAGTTTGTAAAGAGCACACCACAGGTACGCCCTGTACTAATCGCAATTCTGGTGCACTGCACCGTTTCAAACGGGTGAACATGTCAAACCTGCAAGCTGCAGACGAAGTTTACAAAAAATACCAACTACATTTATTTTGTGTTAGTCCAATCAGCCTGTCCTGCTCAGTTTCTGTGGACTTGTATATGTTTGTTCGTACTGTCCAACTTTCCGAATTCCCATTTGTTGTTTATTCATAAACTAAACATCACTGCAAACATATAGAAAGATACAACCTGACGACGCGGGTTTTACAAAACTGTATATAAAAAAGGCGAACGCCTTCTGGTAAAGCTGTGCAATTACTGCACGAACTCAGATCAATCAGTACTTGACAGAGTACTTGGCATCAACCTGTGGACAGAGTATTTGGCATTAATCTTTGGATTGAGTACTTGACATCAACCTTTGGACAGAGTACGTGTACTTGGCATTAACCTATGGACGGACTACTTGGCATTAGCCCACGGACAGAGTACTTGGCATTAACCTATGGATTGAGTCCTTGGCATCAACCTGTGGACAGAGTACTTGACATTAACCTATGGACAGAGTACTTGGCATAAACCTGTGGATTTAATATTTGGCATCAATCTGTAGACCGAGTGCTTGGCATTAACCTAAGGACTGAGTACATGGCATCAACTATTTACACAGCGCTTTACCTATAGGCCTACTACCTATATCGTAAGCGCTGTTTGTTATGACCTCGTATCCTGAATTGCTTCACCAGAGGGGAGCACTGTATTTTTGTCCAATCAGATGAGACCTTGTGCTGGAAGACACAGCCAGCGAGGTGTGCACGCAGCCAATGTTGTTCATTTCGTTTTGAGTGACAGCTCATCGCCTCGGTAACCGTCTGAACAGGCCACAGGCTCAGAGACAATGGCCCCAGACGTGGTTCGCGTAGGATGCCCGGCCGGTGAGTTGTAATTCAAACGAAACGTAACAACAATGGCTGCGTGCACACCTCGCTTGCTGGTTTCAGTTCAGACAACAGATACATGGCTACGCTAACACAGTCATAATGTCATAATCGAATCGGTCGATGATGCGAGAATGCAGAGGGAGCAATTGAAATTCGACCATTAACTGTCATCAAGCGGCGCTTGAAGCGCAGCTATGGGCGGAGCCAGGATGCCTGTCGAGTGTTTGTTTATTGGCGTCTTGTTGGCTGCTTGTCACATCATACGCACGTTTTTTTTTGGCGGGCAACGAACCGCCATCTGGTGTCTAAATGTATCATAAACGGTCAAAGCAGGCAGTGTGAAAATCCGTTGCTTCTTTAGAAGCGCAAGATTTCCGCTGCCTCGGGAGCGCAGGCATCAACCTGTGTACTTGGCGTTAACCTATACACAGAGTACTTGGCATTAACCTGTGATTGAGTACTTGGCATTTATCTATGGACAGAATACTTGGCATTAATTTATTGACAGAATTCTTAGCATTAACCTATGGACAGAGTACTTTGCATTAACCTGTGGACAGAATACTTCGCATTATTCTCTGGACAGAGTAGTTGGTCGTAACATGTGGACAGAGTACTTGGTATTAACTTGTGGACAGAGTCCAAATGTCAGTTTCATGCATGGAATGAAGTAAAGCCGTAAACCAAAGTCAAAAGCAGGAAGAAAACGATCTTCCAGGCAATGAATTTAATGCCGTACTTGTAGAGGTGACTAGTTCGGCGCGATGGAGAAATGATTGTGTCAAAGTCACAGTAGACCAAGGCCAGAGTAGATCGAGGTTAAGTAAACTGAAGCTAGAATATATCGAGACCACCGTACACCGAGGCCAGAGTAGAACGAGGTCAAAGTGGACTGAGGCCAGAATAGATCGAGACCACAGCACAGAGGCTAGAGTAGATCGAGGACATTGTAGACTGAGGCCAGAATATATCGAGCCCACTGTACACCGAGGCAGGAGTAGATCGAGGTCATAGTAGACAGAGACCAGAACAGTTCTAGACCACAGTACACCGAGGCAAAAAGTAGATCGCGGTCATTGTATACTGAGGCCAGAATAGATCGAGACCACAATACACCGAGGCAAGAGTAGATCGAGGTCATAGTAGACTGAGGCCGGAATAGATTGAGACTACAATACACTGAGGCAAGAGTAGATCGAGGTCATAGTAGACTGAGACCAGAATAGATCGATACCACAATACACCGAGGCAGGAGTAGATCGAGGTCATAGTAGACTGAGGCCGGAATAGATTGAGACTACAATACACTGAGGCAAGAGTAGATCGAGGTCATAGTACACTGAGACCAGAATAGATCGAGACCACAATACACCGAGGCCAGAGTAGATCGAGGTCATAATAGAGCGAGGCCAGTATAGATCGAGACCACAATACACCGAGGCAGGAGTAGATCGCAGTCATAGTAGACTGAGGCCAGAATAGATCGAGACCCTAGTACACCAAGGCAAGAGTATATTGAGGTCATAGAAGACTTAGGCCAGAATAGATCGAGACCACAATACACCGAGGCAAGAGTAGATCGAAGTCATAGTAGACTGAGGCCAGAATAGATCGAGACCACAATACACCGAGGCAATAGTAGATCGAGGTCATAGTAGACTGAGACCAGAATAGATCGAGACCCTAGTACACCAAGGCCAGAGTAGATCGAGGTCATAGTTGTCGAGGCCAGAATAGATCGAGACCACAATACACCGAGGCAAGAGTAGATCGAAGTCATAGTAGACTGAGGCCAGAATAGATCGAGACCACAATACACCGAGGCAATAGTAGATCGAGGTCATAGTAGACTGAGACCAGAATAAATCGAGACCACAATACACCGAGGCCATAGTCGATCGAGGTCACAGTAGACCAAGGCCAGAGTAGATCGAGGTTAAAGTAGACTGAGGCTAGAATAGATCGAGACCACCATACACCGAGGCCAGAGTAGAACGAGGTCGAAGTGGACAGAGGCCAGAATAGATCGAGACCACAGCACAGAGGCTAGAGTAGATGAGGCCAAAATAGATCGAGACAACAGTACACCGAGGCAGGAGTAGATCGAGGTCATATTAGACAGAGACCAGAATAGATCGAGACCACAGTACACCGAGGCAAACGTAGATCGAGGTCATGGTATACTGAGGCCAGAATACACCGAGGCCAGAGTAGATCGAGGTCATAGTAGACTGAGACCAAAATAGATCAAGACCGCAATTCACTGCGGCCAGATTAGATCGAGGTCATAGAAGACTGAGCTTAGAATAGATCGAGACCACAGTACACCAAGGCCAAAGTAGATCGAGGTAATAGTAGACTGAGCCCAGAAAAAGTTCGAGACAGCAGTACATTGAGGCCAGAGTGGATAGAGGTCATAGTAGACTGAGGCCAGAATAGATCGATGTCATAGTAGACTGAGGCCAGAATAGATCGAGACCACAGTACACCGAGGCCAGAGTTGATCGATGACAAAACAGACCGAGCCAGTGTATCATGAGGCCAGGGTAGATCGAGACCAGTGTACTGAGGCTAGGGTAGACCGAGGCCACAGAAGACCGAGGCGAGAACAGACCGAGCGAGCCGAAAGTAGATCGAGGCCAGAGTAGACCGTGGCCAGAGAAGGTCATGGTCAGGGGGAGATCATGGCCAGAATACATCGAGGCCATAGTAGACCATGGCCAAAGTAGATCATGGCTATAGTCAATCGAGGCCTAAGTAGATCGTGGCCAGAATACATCGAGGCCATAGTAGACCATGGCCAAAGTAGATCATGGCTATAGTCAATCGAGGCCTAAGTAGATCGTGGCCAGAGTAGATCATTGCCAGAATAGATCGAGGCCTGAGTAGACCGTGGCTAGAGTAGATCATGGCTAGAGTGGATTGAGGCCAGAGTTGACCGAGACCAGACTACCGATAGAGGCGACTTGTTCAGCTCATTCTTCTCAGAGTCGCCCGAGGCCAGAGAAGCCCAAAGTAGACCGAGGCCAGAGTAACCCAAATCAACTTCGGTGTGATGCCAAGTAACTGGATACATTGTGACAAAGACGTAATTTCAGATGAAGAAGCCGCAAAGTCGATATTGACAACTGAAAGTGAAACAAAACACCACACAAATAATGGCACTAGGGAAGGGTTCCTGGAAATACCCACCAAATCGTACCACATACTTAATTAGTTTAAATACTATTTCTTTGCGAAATAGCTCAATTTCAGCATGAAACTGCGCTGAGCGTGTCTGCAGGAGATTTATCCTTGATATTCATTAATCTTCTGTGTGGAGAATGGTAATAAATGCTTGCGCTGGCGCCACCTGTATTTTCAAAATAAATTCACTGGTTCTGACTCAAAGACCACATTCTGTTGCATGTTGAATTTATGAAAAGGAGGGAACGCACGCTTCGAATCTGGAAGCAAATCAAGGATTTTTATCAATATAAACTAATGATAATTTTTGTTCTATCATAAGTCCTGCTTGTTTACTTTGTACATGACATAAGAAAAAAGTGTGCTCCCTTGGCACCGTCAGTTCTCTTACTAACTCGCAGCAAGGCACCTAAACAATTTATCCGTGAGATCATATGTCCAAGCATAAATATATATATTGAGGAAAACGATGTTCTGTCGAACGTGTACGGGTGAATTATTAAACATAATGGCATTGTGAAGCTTATCCTCGTCGTCGCATTGACAGCATTTTCACTTTCCCGGTCGCAGGGGTAGAGGGAACTATATGAATTTTACGATTTGGCATTTATTCGCTTGTGTTAGGATTACATAACAACAAAATTGCACAAATAAACTCCGTTAAGTGATTCTCGATTAGAAGCTGACTGACTCTTTAGTATTTTTTATAACTAAGGGACGTCATATACGACAAATTTAACATTTACTTGAAAATGGGGACCCTTTGGGTTCCGTTGCAGAGGAAGGTTGTGTCCCTAACCCCTAAGGTAGTGACGTCTGGTGGTCTATACGTAACCAATTAGTTGTCTTTGTGGTAATGGGCCAAGGTAAAGGTCAGCGATGGCGAGGCGGAGAGCGGTGTGATGATGAGCGACAGACCTGTGATGTGATGCTCCCTTGAATTCAACTGTGTGCGACTGGAAGGGCCTTATTGGTGACATAATCTTAGTTAAAGCATCTGACCGACGCTGATAGCAAAACTGACCAACTGTCATGGCCCGTTTCTGCGGGTTTTCTGGGACAAACAGACAGCACAATTTTAGTTGTATATAGATAGATAGATGGAGAAATAGATATCTTTTGGGTTACAAGGTACGATCAGGGTTTTTTTTCTGCAGCGCTTTTTTGGCAGTGTTTTTCAACTAAACGGAAATGAGGCAATAAATGATATATGTCATACAAAAAAAGCACGGCCGAATTTTGCGTCTCGCACCGTTTCTTTCTCCGCACTCTTGCAAGTGAGAGTCATGAATAAGGTCTACTAGCACTTCCGGCATATTGGTATACCTGTTTCAGGGTGTTAAACCCCCCCCCCCCCCCCCCCTTAGATCCTGTATACGCGCCTGGTTATGATCGATTGTGACACTAATCATGCAGGTTTAAAACCGTATAGCACACCCATTCCATCCCCTCCGGCCGATGTGAGAAACGTTTTCTTTGTGTAAGTAACTCAAATAAATATGGAAACAGATTCGAGCAAAAGAAGGGCTTGAGGGAATGCACAAAATTATTTTACATGACTCCCTCCAAATATTTATATACATGTTTTACATGGATAAACATGTGATCTAAAACATGTATATACATACCGACTTGTGTCTTTAAAATGGGTGATACCGGATTTGCATAAAAGACCAATAACCTGCCGCCAGCAGATGATTTATTACAATTAGCAGATCGGGCAGCGAGAGGGCTTCCGAAATGCGTTTCATTTAACAACTACTTTTATATTGCATCTTTCTTGACAGACAAAAAAAAACATTTCTCCTGCCATCACCCTTTGTTTTATTATTTGCAGACATCGTAAAAGGAAAATCTGTTCGTCAAACAAAATACTCCTGGGAGAGAAATATTGGCTGTCAAAAATCTACATCGGTTGGTATTGTAATTAGAAAACCCGATGACGCAGAGACACCCGTTAAGCTTACGCTCCCATGTGAACATATATTTGTTTTTATTAAGAAATTAAAAAGTTGAAACTGTGATACCTAAAAGGGAGATATGTCTTATCGACGTATAAGCAAAGAAAGTTTTCGTAACTTGTTTTGTCATTCTCTTTTATGTCGAAGTTTTCTTTGTCGACGGCCATATTAATATAGAATTGTTATCAACAGTTAACCGATGTACGCACCAGAACTGCGACATTTGTGGAGTTTCAACATATAAATTAAATATGTATTTATTCACACATGCTTCGTGCTGTTGCAATCAGCTATTGAGTTAATTCCGTATGATACTTTGAATGAGATCGAAATGTACTTGGTTTGAATGCACAAATTTCATTTATATTTATATTTATATAAACCTCACGCATGTCGTTTTGTATTGTGTTATATAATTGTAATAAGATAAAAAACATATACATGTAATAAAACTATATCATATACCTTTGTAGCAGATTATTTTATATTCAACTCTGCATTTATATCATAGCAAGATAATTTTTACTCACGTCGTCCCAACGGAAACTAGTCGCAACTTTAAACGTTCAAAGAGATCTAATTACTGACTTGGCGGAATGGAACCCAAGCCCTAGTGTCACGTGTGGTTGCCAGTACTGTTGCCGTGTCCAGCACTGGTAATGAACTGTTGCTTGCTTGACATGATTTGACTTGACAAGTTTTGCTCTCTACGCGATCAAAGTATGGAATTAACAGTCAATACAAAAAAATTCTTTGCGAAATTGTCACTAAATGACAACATTCCTATGCCGATTAAAGTTATCGGGCAAGAATAACAATAAGAAAAAAAAAAACAGTCGAGTCATCGGCCCTTGCATAATGTGATTTCAACGATACACGCGCAGTGTTTCAAATCTAAAAGCAAAGCCGCAGTCGCTTTTTTTACCTGTTTGCTGATTGAATACTGTGTTCTAGAGCATAAAAAAATCAGAATGTGTGTGCTGACTGTAAACTGTATTCTAAGGTATAAACGATTAGAACATGTGTGCTGATTTACACTGTGTTCTCAAGTATAAATTATCAGAACACATGTGCTGACTGTTCACTGTATTCTAAGGTATAAACTATCAGAACACGTGTGCTGACTGTACACTGTATTCTAAGGTATAAGCTATCAGAACACGTGTGCTGACTGTAAACTGTATTCTAGGGTATTAACTATCAGAACACGTGTGCTGACTGTACAATGTATTCTAAGGTATAAACTATCAGAACACGTGTGTTGTCCGGTTGGCGACATGACGGAGTTACACTGATCTCCGCCTGGGCTAAATGATTTAAAGAAATATATTACTAAGCAGGGTTCAAATTAAACCAAAATGCCACCAAAGACTGTTGAGAAGTCAAAGCGTCGTCCTAGGTCTAAGGATAATTCTATAAAGAAATATACACAGAGGATGGATACGGATAATGAGGTATCTGACTCAGAGGTTGAAGGAGACATAGGCGTGCAGTCACTACGTGATATGGAGGAGCGCCTGTCCACGCTCATTGTCAAAACAAGTGAGGAAACGTTAAACTCATGCAGAAAGATGAATGATGAACTGAGGAAAGACTTAGAAAAAATAATAGACACGAAACTAAACAGTATGCAAACAATTTTGGAAAATACACAGCCGGAGGTGGAGGAACTGAGAAGAGAGAACGAACAACTGAAGCAGCAGGTACGTGCAGTTTATACTGCTATGGATAGTAACAAAGCTGAACATATTGCTTTTAAAGATAAAATTACAAGAGAACTTAACAAGTCACAAAGATATACTAGAGAGAGGAATGTGAGGTTGGTGGGTGTAGAAGAAACTGAGAGAGAGAATTGTAAAGAGAAAGCTGTGAGCATGCTTGCCAAAAACGGAGTGGGTAGACCACAGGATATTGTGAAGCAGATAGACGTGGCACACCGAGTCGTTATGAAGAGAGAGGGTAAACAGAGACACATTCTGGTGAAATTCTACAGTAAAGAGTATAGAAATGAAACCATAAAGAAAGCTCAAGGCAGAGGACCCTCGGGCTCGAATATTGTGCTGGAGGACTTAACACCGACCGACCTGGCCCTAAAGAAAAGGGCAAAACCGCAAATGACTCAAGCGCATCGAGACCACTTGCTGGTGAGGTTCTATAGAGGAAAACTCATAATAGGTGGAAAGGTGACTGAAATCAATGAATAAAGAAACCCCCTATGTGTGAACGGACCTAGTGATTTTACTTGTTTGTCCAAGATAATTTTAATATACCAATAATTTAGTTACGAGAAGTTTAATATATATTTTAAAGTTAATACTTGGCAAGAATTTAAGATCAGCCCTGGATTATACGATGTGGTATTATTTGAAAGAATTCAATTATGCTTAGTCATAATATTTTGGTTCAAAACGTATACCGTTAGAATGTTGTGTTGTAATGGGCCTTGCTGAGAAAAGACGTATATTATATTTAAATATCACATTGAGTTCTTTGGTGACCATGCTTTGTCATATACGGTATGGAAGATCACGGGTTTAGTATGGTCAACTGCTGTAATCGCCTGTATTTATGTTATTGTATGTCCTTATATAGTATCAGAAGAACAGCACAGTATTTAGTTGAACATTTTCTGTATGCCCTGGCAAGTAAAATGAGACTTCTAGATTTACATTACATTAATAACAAATAAATTCTCGTTAAATATAACATTCCTCAGTTTAAATGTGAAAGGGCTTCGGGAGTACAAAAAAAGAAGAAAACTTTTCAATTGGTATTTTAAAAAGGGAGGAAATACATCCATAAATTTTATCCAAGAAAGCCACAGTACCCCTAATATTGAACATTTTTGGTCGCAACAATGGAGAGGAAAATCTTATTTTTCTCATTGAACCTCTCGCAGTTGTGGGGTGATGACACTGATTGGTAAAGCTGTAGAATTTGAGCTGAAAGAAAAAATATTAGATGACAGTGGTAGATTTGTAATTTATATGGAATATTGCAAGGCATAAATTGTGTAATAAATTCGTACGCACCAAACATACAGACAGAACAAATTCGTTTTCTGCACCAGATAATAGAAAAAAATTCGCTCTCTTGATACAGACGAGTCCACTACTTTGATATGGGGAGAGGACTTCAACTTTATTATGGATTCTATAGATAATGAAGGAGGCAGGGAAGTTTTAAAAGTTAGATCTATACAAACTATAAAGCGAGCAATGCTTGAATTTAATTTGTGTGATATTTGGAGATTAAGGCATCCAAGCAAAAAAGAGTTTACCTGGCGTAGTCTTAATCCAATGATCCAACGTAGACTAGATTACTTTTTAATATCAGAGACGCTTCAATCAACGGTTTCTGAGTCTGAGATATTGCCATCAGTAGGAACGGATCATTCTGGCATTAAATTAAAATTTATTTCTGGTGAAGTTAGAGAACATGACCCGGCCTTTTGGAGGTTTAATAATTCTCTTTTGGATGATGCAGATTATGTTAAATCGTTGAGCGAAATGATATCTAGATGGAGAACTGAATACTTTAGAACTATAAAGGATGATATATTTCTATGGGAGATATTAAAATATAATATTAGGAAATTTGAAAGAAGAGTTAGAGGAATGTTACAACAAAATTACTAAAGGGATAATCATACGTTCCAGAGTACAATGGTACGAGCAAGGTGAAAAGAGTAACAAATACTTTTTGGGGTTAGAAAAATATCGAAAATGCAAAACTAGTGTCAGAAATATAATCATGGATGGTGTCGAAATACGAGACAAGAACACATTCTGAATATTATTAAACAATTCTTTAAGGACAAATATAGACGTAGTAGTAATATTACTGCTGAGGAGTGTAAAGGCTTTTTAAATAAGACAGAAATACCAAATCTTACAGGTCTAAATATATCTGGAATAGGAGAACAAATACGCAAAAGTATGGGAAATGATAAAACACCTGGTTCTGATGGCCTGTCGAAGGAATTTTAAGGAATTGACAAATTGTCTTAATGAGAATTTTGAAGTAGGTGAATTGACATCAATACAAAACATTAATACAAAAACCGGAGAAAGACTGTCGTTTTCTTAAATCATGGCGGCCTATTAGTCTGATTAACGTTGATATTAAAATCTTGAGCAAAATACTTGTCGCAAGATTAAAGCCATACTTAAACGTTATAATATCAGAAGATCAATATGCTTTTGTGGAAGGAAAATACATAGGGAAACCAGTACGTTTAATAGATGACATTTTAGAAATAACCAAGCAGTTAAATATTCCTGGTATAATTTGTTGTGCGAATTTTGAGACCGCCTTTGATTCAATAGATCATACTTTTATATTCACTTGTTTGGAACACTAAGGCTTTCCAGATCGCTTTGTTAAATGGGTGAAATTATTACATACTAATGTAGAAAGCTGTGTCCTGAATAACGGATATTCAACTGGGTTATTTAAAATCGATCGAGGTACACGGCAGGGTGATCCATTGGCACCTTATATTTTCATTATTGTAATTGAAATATTAGCTTGTATGATAAGGCAGAATAAAAATATAAGAGGCATTAAAATTGACGGGACCGAAATGATATTAGCATTTTTTGCTGATGACGCAACGTTTTTCTTACGAGATATGGACTCATTAAATAATTTAACAAAAACATTAGGTGTATATTCCAAATACACATCATTGAAAGTAAATTTTGATAAAACTGAAACAGCATGGATCGGAAGCTTACGTAATGAACAATTAACCTGTGTGAAATTTAAATGGGTAAATTTGACAGAGAGTTACTTTAAAATCTTAGGCATTTACTTCTCTTATAATTCACAGGTAAAGGAGAAATTTAACTTTAAAAACAAGATTCAGGAATTCGAGAGTATTTTAAATAAGTGGAAAAGCAGAAATCTGACCTTATATGGAAAAATTATGGTCGTGAACAGCCTTGCTATGTCCAAAATATTGTATGTGACAAATTTGCAAACTTTTCCAAAGTGGTTGGCAAAAGATGTTAAATTTCTAATTAATAAGTTTATATGGTCAGGGCGTAAACCGAAAATTAAATATCGTAGTTTAATAGGTGATTTCAACAAAGGAGGGCTCAAACTGTCCGACATTGAATGTAAAATTATATCTCAAAGAGTTATGTGGTTCAAAAACCTTATGAATCGAAAAGATAAAAAATGGAAAGTCGTACCACAATATTATAAATCAAATAGGAGGATTGCAAACGATAAGTAATAATTTTGATATCTGCCGCATACCAAATAACATCCTTCCATTTTATAGAGAATGTTTAACATATTGGGCCGAATGTTTTCAGAAAATTCCTGATACCACTGAATATATATTACTGCAACCGTTGTGGAACAACAAATACATTAAAGTGGCTAGAAAATTAATATTGTATAGAGGTATATCAGAACGAGGCATTAATACTGTTTTAGATATTATTGATGATAAAGGAAAGGTAATTTGCTATTTAGATAAAGTTCCAAAAGAGAGTTTCCTCAGTTGGTGGTCTTTACTCTCTGCAATACCTCAGAGATGGTTTATAATAATAAAGGAATCATATTGTCTGAAAGACAATGAACTAACGCCGGGACATATGACACTGATGGATGGTAAAACAGTGAATATTAGTAAGATAAATACTAAACTTATATATGTTTTATATAGGGATTCACTATTTACGATTCCCACTGCTCAAGATTATTTTCAGAGAAATCAGATTGAAATAGCTTGGGATGAAGCTTATAATGCAATTTATAAAAGTTCTATTAGTGCTAATAAGCGTATGCTTCAGTACAAGATCTTGAATAATATTCTTGGGGTTAATTATAAATTGTATCAGTGGAAAATTAAAGACAATAATATGTGTTCATTATGCTCTGGGTATCCAGAATCCATCCAACATTTATTCGTTGAATGTGATAAGTCTTGCAAGCTTTATTATGATGTCATGTGTTGGCTAAAAACAAAAGATATATACCTACCTGATACAGAAAACATGAAAATTATTGGAGAGGTAGAGCCATCATCACAAGGATCAAATCTAGTTAATCTCATGTTGTTATTGTATAAAGAACTAGTATTTAAAGCTCGAGACAACCTGTCAATGTTAAACTTATATGAATATAAAATAGTTCTACAACAAACGAGGGATATAGAATACCAAATAGCAAAAAACAAAGGTAAAATAGCTAAACATAATTTAAAATGGTCGAAACTTGCACAAATTTGAAAATATCTGATGATATATGTCTATGCATAGGTAAATATATGCATGTGAACGTAAATATGTATACAAATGGGTGAATATAATAAGTACATAAACCTGTACATATGTGTAGATATGCATATAAATGTATATGCGCATGTATTTATGCGGATATATTTAAAAATTATACTATAACATGCCAAGACATACATTATATATAGATAACTTCGATACACAAAAATGTGCTGAATGTGAATTGTGCATTATGGTACTGTTTTTGTATTGTATTTGTAGTAATAAAAAAAAAAAAAAACCACGTGTGCTGACTGTACACTGTATTCTAAGGTATAAACTATCAGAACATGTGTGCTGACTGTACACTGTATTCTAAGGTATAAACTATCAGAACAATAGTGCTGACTGTACACTGTATTCTAAGGTATAAACTATCAGAACACGTGTGCTGACTGTACACTGTATTCTAAGGTATAAACTATCAGAACACGTGTGCTGACTGTACACTGTATTCTAAGGTATAAACTATCAGAACACGTGTGCTGACTGTACACTGTATTCTAAGGTATAAACTATCAGAACACGTGTGCTGACTGTACACTGTATTCTAAGGTATAAACTATCAGAACACGTGTGCTGACTGTACACTGTATTCTAAGGTATAAACTATCAGAACATGTGTGCTGACTGTACACTGTATTCTAAGGTTTAAACCATTAGAACATGTGTGCTGACTGTAAATATATTTTAAGTATAAAATGTGTTCACATTTAAGAACACGCCACGGTTCTCCATATTTAATATAATTGTAAAAGGAGAAAGTTTGCATATTTCAAGGTTAAGGTAAGCGACCAAGTTCTCGATGAAACAGCCAGACCGATTCTGTAAAACCGATAATTCAAAATAGATGCCCTGCACATATACAAGAGAAGTCCATTAAATTTGAATAAACCTCGAGCAGGAATGACATACCGTTCTTTAATTTATTTATATTATTTTCGGACCGGTTATTTTGATAACGAATTAAGGCCCGTGGCATCAATTTCTGATTACAACAAGAAAACAATTCACACAAATATTAAACAATACTGAGCAAATTATTTTCATTTAAATACACCAAAATGGTAAAAGAAGATACCTGCTATCATTGAGCGATCACAAGGGAATTAAGGAAATAGGATCATTTTTAATTTAAATAAATATCAGTTGCATGTCTGTCATCTATGACTAATATTATGCGAAAATGTCAGTTTTTGAAATAGGCTCAATTTGAGATCGAACGGAGACAGGGAAAGAAGTTTGCGTAGGGAGAGAAGCTTAACTATAGGATGTGGACACCTGCTGGCGTGCTTCAACTAAGCGTTGCTCCCGTCAGCAGCTCCTGACAAAAGCTTTGTCTCCGCTTGAACCTTATTCCGAGTCGAGTCACTTTCCCTTTAGTTCTGGATGGCCTTCTATATTAGGCAAAGAATAATTAATTGATCATGGTGACACATTCCTCAGAGCACAATGCTGGGGGTCATTATCTCGCGGAACCAAGCAAGACACAAGTATTGACTCTAAACTGGAAAAGCAAACAATGTCGTCAGGGCGGATGTGGGGCGCGCAGACTAGGTCCATAACAAGAGGCCCAGGACAGTGAGTCTTAATAGAAACCGATATCTGCTCCTCCTTATTATTCCGTTTTGTGCGAATACACATTTTAAATTGATGAAAACATTGACTATACATATTATGCTTTTGTGTATACTATGAAGACATGCAGGATAATTCCCCAATCAGGAATTCTTTAAAATTCACATAATATATTTATTTGTTAATACCGGCCAGAAAAGTCTGGTATACCGTCTGGTCTAACCTTAAGGTGTTTATTTTACAAATATACTGAATTTGTGAAGTACCAAACTGATTTAAAGCAAGTTGTGACTTGTTATTTAATTAGTTTGCATAACCTGTGACTAATCACATGTTGCGACCGAGACGTTTTAGCTGTCACGTAGATAGTAGGCTAAGGAAAAACGTGACTAAATCCAAATCTTTTATGACAGTGTGTAAAATTTTATAGACTTTGTGCATGTTATTTTTGTATATATCTTTTGAACAGTTTGCCACTGGTGACGTAAAACGAAGATCATCAATCAAAATGTACAATTGGACTGCTTGAGGTGGCTTGTGTTCACGGAGGTGGACAAAGCGTTAATAATGTACACGGTAATGCAATATGTATATGTATTGGAGTAATCTGCATTTTTAGTTTTAGAAAAACCAAGCAAGAAAAAATTAAGACTTTAAAATCTTAAATTTATTCTTATATTCTTTAAACTTTCTGGATAATTCATAAATATAAATACACCAAAGAAACTTCAAGGATTTTTTTAAAATAATGAAGCAATTATCCGGCTTATAGTGGTCAGTCACACGAACTAATTCTTCAATATGAAGAATTAATTCATTCAACTTCCTGAAATCTCTATGGGTAGTCTTTGATCGTCACACGTTTTGCCATTATGCAATAGTTTGTTAAATCTCAGTTTCCAAAGCGAAGCATCTATTCAGTATGATGATAAATAATGCATGTATCGCCGTTTTATGAAGCAGATTACGTTACCACAAAATGCGCTTTTAATATTGTAAGGACTCATCGTAATTCAAGATTTGAATATTTAGAATATAAGAATATTAGGAGAGGTCCTTTCCCCTAATATATATATACATATATATGTGTATGTGTGTGTTTATATCAAAATGGAGTTCATTACACACGCATTGTCTCAGAAGCTGCAAAATTTTGAGCACATTAGGAAGAAGTTTTCTCGAACATGCTTGGATATTACAGATGCAGGAAAATGATCCATCAACCAAATGTGCGATGGTTTTAACAGGGACACTCCATCTTAAAATGTAACTAGATGTGGCCGGGCAAGGGTCCTCAGAGGGCCCCGCATTTCTTGTAGTGCTGGACTAGTTTTCATATGGGTAAAAAGTTAAGTTTATAGTTTAAAAATATAACAAACAGAAACAGGTTTTATCAATATGCATGAGGGAACAAAAATCCTACTGGTTCAAATCATATTAAAGAGGAGATGTCTGAAATAATGTGCAATACACAATCACTGAATGAACTCTGGCAGCCATATTTTCAATCGGGGCCCTCAATGAGCAATCACAGATATCATTTATCACAAGCTGATATACAATCGCGTGACTTCAAATGGTTTAATGTTACTTAACTGATGTGCCACATGCTTTCAGACTTCAAATTAAAAAAAAAGTGTTTGTCTATATTTGACCGACTTTCTGGAACTAGTAATTAATAATCGTACTCCGAGATTCGGCAGTTAAACATGCGGAAAAGGAAAAACTTATACATCAAAAGAATAAAGAACACAGACAGGAAACAGATCTGTGCTTATATTTAAACCTAAGCGGAGGCGTTGGCCATCTGGTCCTGTTTAATCGGACTTATATTAAATTAGCTTCAATAATGTATTCAAATTCGATCTTAAAGACATTTCTCAGGTCTGGTTGAGCCTGGACAAAGGAACTTATCCAAGTCAAGGGAGAATATCCTCTCAACGGGAATAAAATCAGTGTGTGTATCCATAGCAGATTAAGTTAAGACGTTTAAACTATGCTTATGGTGTGCCATTACGTTCCTGTGAACAGTATATTTAGAGCAGATTACAAACTGATAATCAATAGTATCCATGTATGTTTTTCAGTCCTCACTTATATATTTACATTTTGAATGCCCTTATATGTGGGTTGTGTCATGTATAAAACCCCTGGATTGAATTTCATTGGTTACAAAGAAAAAAAAATAACATTATTATGCTGCAGGAAACTCACAGTCTACCTGAGGACTTTAATCGATGGATAGCTGAGTGGGGTCATAGTTTATTTATAAATAGTTGAAGCAATAATTCGAGAGGTGTGGCTATATAAATAAAAAATTATTTATTGTATGATTTACACAATGTAATCAGTGATGATAATGGAAGGTGTATTATTTTAGATATTACTCTAAATGATAAAAGATTAACACTATGTAATTTATATGCACCTAATAATTTAGAGGAGATCTTCTTCGATAATTTATTCCACAGAATTGAAAATATTGGCAATGAAAGTATTATAGTGGGAGGAGATTGGAACGTTGTTTTAAATCCATCCATAGACAGAAGTGGCAGTGATCATTGCCCTTATAACCAAACTCGTAAACAAATAAATGAATGGATGAAAGAATTAGATATAATTGACATTTGGAGACAATGTAACCAATATGCTCAGAAATATACATGGTCACGTACCAACCCAACCTAGACAGCAAGTAGATTAGATTATTTTTTTTTTAATATCATTAGGACTAATAGGTTTTATAGAGTCAACAAATATTGTGCCAGGATATAGAACTGATCATAATGGTATTACCTTATGTTTAAAAGATCACCAACAAGTTAGAGGTCCAGGTTTTTGGAAATTCAATAGTTCATTATTACAAGATAAAAATTACATAGAAATGATTAAACAAACTATAAAAACACAGTATCAGATAATAAGGGCACAAACCCAAGTTTTCTCTGGGATACAATTAAAATTGTCATAAAGGGCTCAACTATTAGTTATTGCACTTAAAAAGAAAACTAAATATAAAGTAGCTGAACTGGAACAAGAAATAAGTAGCCTGCAAAATCTAGACTTTTCAAATCAAAATAAACTAGACTCTGTCAAATGTGAACTAGAAAAACTAATGGAAGAAAAAACACAGGGAGCAATATTAAGAAGTAAAATTAGATGGTAAGAAGAAGGAGAAAAGCAAACTAATTATTTTCTCAATTTAGAGAAACGTTATTATAATAGAATATTGTTAGCTATGGAAAATTTCTACAAGCAGCTCTATACTTCAACAAATATTAGAAATATAAATTTCAATTCCTTTGTTGTAAAATTTATTGATAAAATACCAAAGATCAATAAAGATTGGGCAGATGAATTAGGATAGGAAGAATTATTAAACAGCTTAAAAGATATGAAAGACAACAAATCTCAAGGTAGTGATGGTCTCACTGCAGAATTTTACAAATTCTTCTGGAATGATATTAAATATTATTTTTTAAAAGCGATTAAGTATTCTTTCGAAGTAGGTCAATTTTCTCTGACACAGAGACAAGGGATCATTAGTTTGTTGCCAGAAAAAGGAAACAACTTGTTATATGTTAAAAATTGGAGCCATTAACACTTCTAAATACAGATTATAAAATTATTACTAAAACTATAGCTAACATAATCAAAAGCGTTTTATGAAGATCAGACTGGTTTTATGAAAAATAGATACATAGGGGAAAATATTAGTAAAATTACAAGTTTCATAAGATATGCAGTTCATAATGAATTAGACTCAATGTTAATGGCAATAGACTTTGAAAAAGCTTTTGATTTTTTAGAATGGGATTACTTATATAATTTTTTTAATTTAATGAATTTCAATGCTAACTTTATACCCATGATAAAACTGTAAAAAAAATATCTCAAGTTGTGTGATAAATAATGGATACAGTTCACCTTTTTTCTCGGTTACAAGAGGGGTAATACAAGGGTGCCCATTATCACCTTACTTGTTTATACTTAGTATAGAATTATTCGCAACTGAAATAAGATCAGAAGAAAGCATAAATGGTATAACTGTTGATAATAAAGAAAGTAAAATAATACAATATGCAGACGATACAACAGTTTTTGTAAATGATTATCAAAAAATAAAAGACACATTACAGTTTTTCGAAAATTTCAAACAAATTTCTGGCCTTAAGATTAATAAAGATAAAACAGTTTTAATGCCGTTGAGAAAGGGTAATCATTTGAACCAAAATTTTATAAAAAAAATTAGGTGTGACATACTCTGAGGTCGGTGTGACGTTGTTGGGAGTGAATGTATCTCCTTCTTTGGAAAATGTATAACATGCAAATTTCAAACCTGTTAATGAAAAAATAAACAACATTTTATCAATTTGGAAAGGTAGAAAACTCACACCACTTGGAAAAATTAATTTACTTAAAACCTGTGTACTTTCTAAAATTAATATATCATTTAACGGTGTTACCTACCCCTTTAAGAGCTTTTATGAAACAAATAGAAACTCGTCTCTATAAATTTATATGGGGAAAACGAGCAGATTTTATAAAAAGACAAACATTAATTGCAACTGTGGAAAAGGGGGTTTAAATATGTTTCATGTTTCCTCAAAAAACGTAGCACTAAAATTAACTTGGATTAAAAGATTGCTAAATAAAAACCCACATAATTCTTGGAGAAAAATAGTCTGGGGATTTTTTAAACTTAGAGAGGCATCATTCAGCTGTAACCTAGCACGTGAAGATGTGAAAGACATAATGACTTGTAACGCTCCCTTCTGGGAGGAAATTATGATTTATTGGTGTGACTACAATTATTATATTCCAGATTCATATGAAGATATCTTGTCGCAATGTATCTGGTTTAATTCCAATATAAAAGTACAAAACAAAATGTTACTATTTAAAAATCTGTATAATAGGGGAATTGTATACATTAAAGATCTGTTAAATCAAACAAAAATACAGTTCATGAGCTGTAAAGAAATATGTAATAAATACAGATGTAAAATTGATTTTCTTATTTATGCTAGTTTACTAAAAGCAATACCAAACAAGTGGAGACTAATTATCACATAGATAATAGAAGAATGATAGCAATCAAAAGAGGTAAACTCCACCAACATAATAATAAATGGTCCAATCTAGTTTGCATATTAGAAAAATAGCAGTATTTTTTTCATGTATATATCCCTTTTTATTTACAAATATGGACAAAAAAAGTAAACTGCAACCTGGCAGATGTAAAACTTTTAAGATAATAATATTTTACTCTATTATTGTTATTGTTATCGTTAACCATAAATCTGAAAACAAAATCTACCACATCAGGAACAACGTTTAAACCGGATACTTCCTTTTTCTCCTTTTTCTGCAGCTGTCAGAGTTTGCGCACCGGGATTCTAGATCCAACGGTTACGATTTGTGCTCTATTAACAGACGGACGTGAGACAACGAGTAATCTCATATGAAATGCCGTAAAGCATTAACATTTGCTGCGTGGGCATGTCATTTGAAATTACGTACAATAGCAGATGATCAAAACCAATAAGTTGTTTTCGGTAGTAGCAGGGCAGGGGCATACACACAAGAACTTTTGAAAGCGAGACGAAAATAATACTGTATCCTCTCTATTTGAATATACTTTGGGAGTACTCCAGTCAACGTAGCAAACCTCACAGTGAGGCTTACAAGTGCTGAGTATAAAATATTGGTGTGCTACCGAGGGCACAGATTTTTATATATATTATTAACATTAGCTCAAAATAAACAAACACTTCTAATAAGTTAAAACATGAAATATACAGGTAGCTACAAGCTGGGAGCCATTATTTTGCCTGAACTTTCTGTTTTAGTTACTAGACGGCACTATTCTAGGGACCAGGCAGTAAATCGTATGCTTGGATTTCCTCGATGCATGAATGAGCTTGTAACCTAACAGCTAATCAGAAGGACTTTAAAAACTGGATGCTCCTTGTGGCCTTGACCTTAAGAAAATATGTTATTTTTGGTTAGAAACTTGCTATCATCGCTTCCCAAATTTGCACCAGGATAATATGTTTCATTTTCTTATTTGAGCAAGAAAAGGACTCCATATATAAAGCTTTGATAGCTAGATTATAATGGGTTATGTGGCCATAGGAGGGACATTTAGTAATATCAGGCAGCATGCGGTGCTCTCCGTCTCTGTATAGAGTCGGATACTGCGTCTAAGAGTACTCCGGATGATCACTTTGAAAGGCAAACAGACAAGCAATTACGTTAAGCCTCTAAAGGGCTGCTAAATGCAAGAAGTGGTCCAATTCACTGTACTTAAAAAATGCAGTGTCTGTGCCATACAACATCTTTAGATCCTACAACTTAACAAAGCCCATCTCGCGAAAACCCAGAGGAGACAAACATTGGTAGTAGGAGGCCAAATGTTTATAATGGTTATATCTAAGGCGTTGTAATAGAATAAAGTCATATTTATATTTTATATTAACTGAAACTAAAGAAAACCAGTTTAGTAGTAATAGGACATACAAAAACTTTGGTCAGAGGAGGGGTCCGTATAGGTGACAGTTATAGCGCCCACATTGTTAATACATTGTAACAACTACTTGTGTCCGAGAGGGATGCTTTAGCCACTATGCTACGTCATAATGATACCAAATATGACCAAGGACTTGCACCTAAAAATTTGAAACTGCAACAGATCAGATGTTTTAAGGACGTCATTCTTTGGTCCCACTACCCGGGTTACGTTTTGCAAGAAATCTGAATCAAATTCAAGGTATTCTAATGTGCTAGGATACCGTCCATAAAAGATAAAAAGTCTCATTGTTGAAGTTGCACTAAAGCAAAGGATTAGAACCATGTTCGCACACTCCGTGCGTCATGTCAGTGCTCATTCCGAGTAAATATTCGCTTTTGGTCATGCAGTTTGTTAGAACTCGCTTGAGCCAGGCCGGATATAGAACAATCAACATCCCCTCTTAGTAAAAACAAGGACTGAAGTAAGTTCACCTGCTATTGGTTCGGAAACCAATCTTCTCACCCAGTGAGCTTGTCATAAAATCAATTCAGCACCAGATTATGCGGACATATATCAGGCACTAGGAGAGCTTCGCGTTCTTTTGCTGTCACCTTCTGGTGATCCATTTAAAGCTGTACAGTGTAAAACGACAATTAAAAAGAAGGCGAGTCCTTAATGTCCGACAGGGCTAGCTATACAGGTTAATGTGCATTAGATTGTCTAATTTAAAACTCATATTTCTGTCACACAAGAGATCTTGAATTAACAGTGAGCAGTAATTGTCATTTTGTATATGGACAGTTGAGCAAAAACGCCGTTGCTCAATGTAAAACATTTGGCTCGTGAAAATGTCATCTGCTAAACAACATCCATATATATGAAGTATAAGCTTTTCGCTTTGACAAAAGAGGATGAAGATTGTGAGAGATTTTGAACCACGGCTCTATCGCAGATTTATCATTTTATCCTGGTCATCCTTCTAAGTAATCCCTGAACATGGAGCCCTAATTGGAGAAAATATTTGATATGGGTTTTCTGTTTAAACTACCCATCGATTTGAAAATGGTTTCTGTAAATCATAGATTATGGTTGTTTAGCAAACAAAACATTGTTAAACAAATGTATGAACAGTTAGAGAGAAATGCCTCTTTATTACAAGCGCTTTTGTCCTTTTGCCTAGGAAGAAATGCGAGCTCTCATTAGATGTTAGCTCCTTGTATTTTCCTTCCGAAAAGGCTGACAACTTTATAGAGATTTTTAATCCTTTCGTAGACCATCTAATGATCGATCATCTCTTAAAGATCCAGCACATTAGAACCTGAGGAAAATACGTAAATATAAATTCCCTCCCTATGCCTGTAATCTGAATAGTCTATAGCTGTTTCGATGAATTTCGAGGGGAAGAAATCACGAATTTTAATAAAATGGTGGATACGGATGAGGTTACATTCCCTACACCTAGGTGCGAAAAACGGACCATCGTCCTGGCCACCCGTAGGAAATTACTTTGATACGTCAAGCTTTTGTTTCCAAAACCAGTGTGTGAGCAGTGACGGCAGAGTGGGTGTATTGTGTAAGAATATAAATCACTAACAAAGCGAGAGTTTCATGAAAAAGATATAGTTGTGGAAATATTTCAGCGGATCTCGTCTATCCGAAATTGTGTCCCTTTGTATTATTCTATGCAATCCTCCTTTCTGACAGCTTGAAAAAAGGTCATGCTTTAATTTGTTAAATAAAATTAGTTTAATATTTTGTGTGTAAATAAGGGAAAAAACGGACCTCACAGACTTTGACATCTGTGTGCCACTTCTAATATTTATAGTTCATTACCATTACCAAGATACAAGCCAATCTTGTTGTCTACACCTGGTGGTAATGGCAAGGGTGCTTCTCGAAACAAAAGCTGGTTTAATATCTTGTAAAAAGCCTTATATGCTCCTTTGTTGTTTAAAAATAATTTATCATAATAACAATTTATTACTGTGTGGTAAAAAACTTTATAGCTAGATTTATCTCCTCTGGTCTTCAATTCCATTTCCCTTCATCTGCGTGATTTTATTTCAGACGTAAGATTGTCTGTCATCCATGGAGAAACCACACTCACTGACTGAAGTTTTTACTAGAGCACATTTGTTAGCCAATACATCTAGGTATGATGTAAGTAGATACCATTTAGTTAATATTTTAATTTATTAATTTGCCAGTTCACACGTTCGTAAGACATGAATTAAGACACGGTACCCTTTAGTATAATTGCAAATCGTACCGATAAAGATCCAAATTGTGATTTGTACTGGCACGATTGACGATTGTGGTAAGTACTAGTACAAAACAAGATTGCAGTCTATACTTGTACATACAATTGCCAATCGTACTAGACATATGTACTTCTACACACACACACACACACACACATACACACACACACACACACATATATATGGTATCTTGCCGACTTATCTCTACAACCTAGTTGCCGCACATACCACGTCATGGGCGTATGGGGACTTCTTGCTATAACGAGTGGCTGGATTTTGATATATGTTTTCTATAGATGAAATCTGAAATGGACCTTTTCCGATATCTGATGTCTATTAACTAAAGATAAGCCCTTAAACCTTTAATAACATAGGCCAGAAAACGCCGACCGCACCGCAAACAGGGTGTTCATTTTGATTATACCCACGTGTATATACATGTGGGGTACCCGCCAATATAATCCAAACATACTGACTATGGCCGCAAGCCAGAGGGCGCTTAGCAACCAGTGACCTTTAAACTTCCTCAAATATTCAGCCAACCAGTACAGAAATAAACAGATATCAGAACTCTTCAACTAATTCTGAAGAGGATTTATTTAGTGTCCATTAATAGACACGAAGAGGAAACACATTATCTCATAAAGGTGTGAATGAATAACTGGCTTTAATAATACCCATCATGTGGAGATATATAGTATTCAGTCACGTCGTCTGTCTCCGTCTGCAGAATTTCTTGTAAACGTCATCACTTTTAAATCGCTGCATGATATCTTGATCTTCAAGGTCAAATCAGCCGAAATTAAAAATTTGTGATACCCATAACAGTGATGTATTGAGTCCAGACAAGGGTCCAGCTTGTTAGAGACTCGGACTTGGAGTAAAGGGTTCTGGACTCGGACCTTTACATAGACTCAAGTCAAGTAAAAAAAAAAAAGCTCTTTAAAATACTGTATATATATATATATATATATATATATATATATATATATATAAATGTGCAAAACATTCATAATATATTACCACAATGCTATATTACCAAATAGCTCTTCATCGGGAGATGCATGTAATTACACATTCAAGTAAAAGGCATGTATATAAATTAACATAAAAACACCTAATAATTGTTACGGAACCTAATAACAACAGATCACGTAGTCATGGCGAGCATAAATTTTATTACGGAGATAAATAAATATCAGATTCTGTAACAATAGACAGCGTGAAATGTCTAGGGGAATGAATAAAGAAGTCAGTAGTTTTTAAACAAATAATTCTAATTTATTCTTTAAACAGTCCTAACATTACAATACACCAAATCAATACAATTACACAGTTAAACACTTAAAAGTGTACAATACCAGGGTGTTCGGATCCTAGGCTTTACTGGATACAACTACTGTCACAGCTCAACAAGTCCTTTAACATAAATATTCTAGATGCACGATTCATTCAGATTTTCTCAGAAAATAGTCCAATTCAGTCCCGAAATCAATCTGTTGCTATCCAAAAGTTAAGTTCTGGTAATAATCCCAAAGGCAAAGGGGAGACTGTATAAAATATGTTACAAATTTCAAAGAATATTTATAAGTTTCCTCTATTTTTTGAGACCTTAAAAGATGTGGTCATCTGTTATCAGGCACAAATCGTACCTACTGGACCTAGAATTTTGTATCTTAACAAGCAGGGAGGCCAATGAAAAGTCTCCTCGGAAACCTAAAATTAGGTCTCTGTTAACCAAAACCTCTGAGGTATGAAGCTTATAAACAACTCCCAGAATAATTGGAAAAATTGATACCAAAGCAAATCATAACTATTGGACCTAGAATTTTCCTTCAAAGTTCTCCTCATAAATCTGAGATTAGGTCACTGAGACCTATATAATCTGATTTACAAGCAAATGTATGAGCATCCCAGAAATAATGCAAAATAAAATTTGCTAGGTTCCTTAGGAACCGATGGATGGATTGTCATCATATTTGGGGTGCTTATCGGTCTTGATGAACTTCAGCTGATATGCATGAACTATGGTGCCACCTACATTATCTTAATAAGTTGCCTGTGCAAGGATATGTTGCCAACGTGCCAGTTGGCTGAGCGTCATGACACATGGGTCATTTGTTTATAATAAGGAGAATTGTATTGGACTCGGGTTCCAATTAATCGGACTCGAACAGGCTTGAGTGGCCTGGACTCGGACTTGAACAGGCTTGAGTGGCCTGGACTCGGCCTTGAACAGGCTTGAGTGGCCTGGACTCGGACTTGAACAGGCTTGAGTGGCCTGGACTCGGACTTGAACAGGCTTGAGTGGCCTGGACTCGGACTTGAACAGGCTTGAGTGGCCTGGACTCGGAATTGAACAGGCGTGAGTGGCATGGACTCGGACTTGAACAGGCTTGAGTGGCCTGGACTCGGCCTTGAACAGGCTTGAGTGGCCTGGACTCGGACTTGAACAGGCTTGAGTGGCCTGGACTCGGACTTGAACAGGCTTGAGTGGCCTTGACTCGGACTTGAACAGCCCTTGAATGGCCTGGACTCGGACTTGAACAGGCTTGAGTGGCCTGGACTCGGACTTGAACAGGCTTGAGTGGCCTGGACTCGGACTTGAACAGGCTTGAGTGGCCTGGACTCGGACTTGAACAGGCTTGAGTGGCCTGGACTCGGACTTGAACAGGCGTGAGTGGCATGACTCGGACTTGAACAGACTTGAGTGGCCTGGACTCGGACTTGAACAGGCGTGAGTGGCATGGACTCGGACTTGAACAGGCTTGAGTGGCCTGGACTCGGACTTGAACAGGCTTGAGTGGCCTTGACTCGGACTTGAACAGGCTTGAGTGGCCTTGACTCGGACTTGAACAGGCTTGAGTGGCCTTGACTCGGACTTGAACAGCCCTTGAGTGGCCTGGACTCGGACTTGAACAGGCTTGAGTGGCCTGGACTCGGACTTGAACAGGCTTGAGTGGCCTGGACTCGGACTTGAACAGGCTTGAGTGGCCTGGACTCGGACTTGAACAGGCTTGAGTGGCCTGGACTCGGACTTGAACAGGCTTGAGTGGCCTGGACTCGGACTTGAACAGGCGTGAGTGGCATGGACTCGGACTTGAACAGGCTTGAGTGGCCTGGACTCGGACTTGAACAGGCGTGAGTGGCCTGGACTCGGCCTTGCAGTAGGATTCCGATGACTCGACTACATCAATGCCCTTAGGTTTTGAAGTTGTGCATATTTTGTCGTTACATTTAAGACACAAGTTGTTTAAACCAAGTTCCCGGAGCGGTTTGAAACCTTGCTAAGGATGTTCATTGTCAAAAGAGACGAATGATGGCTCATCGTCTTCAGAATATTTGTGAACATGGTAACATTTGATGTGTTGCATATATTTACTCCAATGTGACATAAACGTTGTTTCCACCATGTTCATGGAAGAGTTTGAGTACTAGTGACCTAGACCTTGATCTTTAAGGTCAAATCCACAGAAACCTAGAATTAATGTGACCCCATATCTTTTGAAATACTGAAGATTTCCCCTCCAATTCGGGGTTGGGGGCCATGTGGAGGTGGATATATATATATATATATATATATATATATATATATATATATATATATATATATATATGTGTGTATATGTATATATATATATTGTTAAGAAACCTAATATAAACAGATCACGTATGCGTGATGAACACAAATATTGTAATGTAGATAAAAAAAATCAGATTCTGTAATGAATAAAGAAGTCAGTGGTTTTTTTGTTAACAAATAACTATAATTTATTCTTAAAACAACCCTGACATTACAATACACTTTATCAATACAATTATACAGTAACACAGCGATATAGCAACAAGTCAATACAATCACAGCGAAAATAATGTATGTGCACAGTACCTGGATACCAACACCATCACAACGATAAGTCCTTTAAATGTAAACTCTCGGAGGATGACAGTTCAGTTGAAAGTTCTTGCAACAACCCAGAAAATAAACTGAAGTCCAAATGCATAAAATCCAGGAGAAAGTCTTTGAAAATCTATAGTTGCCGCATTCGTCGGATAAGGTCCTGAAACACGCTTCTGCGTCCGCTGGAATCTGCTCTGCTGTTCTCTCTCTGTCCTCCCGTTCTAAAACACAGTCCCTTTATATACCTTCACACCCCAAGCCGAGAATTTCCACTTCTAGAACAGTCTATAAGATCTTGCGCAATCACAGTTAACACGCGTTTCAGAAATTCTCTAGAAAGACATCGCCGTGCCTCTACAGACCATAGTGTAGACGTGATCTCGCCCCAAGCCAGCATAACAACAAGAGTTCAACCAGTACGGATTAAACACAGAATGTAATACGCGGCCAGACACGAGCGCCGCAACAGGAGTCACGCCCCTGTCACACAATAAAAGAGCACCTGTAACACTCCCCCTTCTGTAAGAAAAAAGAAAGTTTTCACGGAAAACTTTCTTTTTGCGATCACAATCACTAAATCCTTACAAAATCTCAAAAATCATCTTATTTACAACATTGCATAAACATCCAGTTTACAATATTCCATAAACATCTCAAAAAGCGATCAGCAAGTACATTGTCTTTCCTTTTAATGTGTATGATATCAAGATTGTAATACTGTAAGAACAAACTCCATCTCAACAATCTTTGATTTGTACACTTCAACTTGTTCATGAACGTGAGGGGATTGTGATCACTGAAGACAATGATAGGCCTGACTGATGAAGTAACATAAACTTCAAAATGTTGCAACGCCAAAATCAAAGCCAAACATTCTTTTTCGATAGTGGAGTAGTTTTTCTGGTTTGCATTAAACTTTCTTGAGAAATATAAAATTGGATGATATATTTCATCATTGCCTTCTTGTAATAACACAGCACCACCAGCAGTATCACTAGCATCTACAGCTAATTTAAAAGGTACAGACAAGTCCGGAGCTGCTAAAACTGGTGAACTTTGCAGAATTGCTTTCAAATTCTGAAATACACTTACACACTGAACACTCCATACAAACTTTTGTTTCATCTTTAACATATTAGTCAAAGGTTCAGCCACAGCAGCAAAATTTGGACAAAACTTCCTGTAGTAGCCAACCATACCAAGAAAACGCATTATTTGCTTTTTTATTTCTGGTCTAGGAAATGCAGAAATAGCACTTATCTTAGAATCAACAGGTTTTACCTGACCCTGCCCTACAATATGACCCAAAAATGTTACTTGTGCATGACAAAACTCAGATTTGACAAAACTCAGATTTTACTAAGTTGACGGTCAGGCGTGCTTCACTGAGTCTTTCGAAGAGGTCGCGAAGAATTTGCAGATGTTTCTCCCAGGTGACGCTGTTCACGATGAAGTCATCAATATATACGTCGCAGCCCTGAATGTCCTTGACAACCATATAGATGAGGCGCTGGAACGTGGCTGGCGAGTTCTTCATGCCAATCGGCATAACTTTATACTGGTATAGTCCTTGCGACGTCACAAATGCGGACACTTCTTTTGCTCGATCTGTCAGCGGAACTTGCCAGAATCCTTTTAGCAAGTCAAACTTGGAAACATACGTGGAGCTGCCGACTCTATCAATACAATCATCGATCCTGCGAATCGGGAAAGTGTCAGTCGTGGTGACAGTGTTCAGTTTTCGATAATCTGTGCATATACGGTAACTCCATCAGGTTTTGGCACAAGAATACATGGTGAGCTCCAGTTACTGTTACTAGGTTCAATAAAATCATTAGCCAGCAAATATTGAATCTCATCCTGTAGATACTGTTGCTTTTCTGGATTCAGTCTATAAGGATGTTGCTTGACTGCGCTTGCCTCGCCAACATCGACGTCATGGCACATCATGTTAGTTCGCGTTGGAATGTCACTAAACAAATGTTCATAATTCCGCAGCAGGTTCTTGAGGTGTTGTTGTTGGTGTGCGGCAAGGTGTGACAGTTTGGCATCCAGGTTTTTAAGCACGTCTGAGTTTTTTTAATGCTACTGTACCACACTGAATGTCTACATCACACTTACAATAAGTATCTACTTTAACTGGGTCAGGGTCAGTTTTTACACAATTAACAGCATTAACATTTAGTACAACATCTGATGTGCTATTTCTGTCATAATATGGTTTCAACATATTAACATGGAACAGTTGTTTCTTCTAACGTCTATCTGGTGTCAACAGATAATATCTGACTTATCCGATTAGTGTCCTGATCAAGTGACGGCTTTCCTGTCACTATTGGTACATGCTGTACTTTGTCACCTGCAACATCATTGCCTAGTAGCAACTGAATTACCTTAAAGGGTAAAGAAGTTCTTTAACCCACAGTAATATTCCCAGAAATCAAATCTGACTTTAAATGGATACTGTGAAGCGGAACTGAAGTGTGCCTGTCTGAAAACACACCATTAACAAGTGCATGTGCACCAGTAAAGGACCTATTAGAAAATGGCAAAGTGTTTGCTAACATGAGAGTCTGGCCTGAACCAGTGTCCCTCAAAATTCTAATAGGGGAAGAATCTGAAAAATCATTTGAAAGTGATAGAAAACAATCGTGTATGATTGGCTCAAATAACTCCATTTCAGAGTCAAGAGAGGAATCTACTAACTCAACCTCATCAAACAAAGAACTGACATTGACAGTGTCAGTCATAAACTCTGTTCCAGAGTCATCTCAGGAATCTACATCCGTTTTATCATCAAACTCATCATGGGAGTCAACAGAGGAATTAGCCTCAGCAGAAACTAACTTCTGTTTGTCATAAGAGGAACTGGCCTCATTTGAAATACTCTCGCAAGAGTCATAAAAGGACTTAGCCTCATTTAGAGAACACTCCTCGCAGGAGTCTTGAAAGGACCAAGCCTTATTTAATTCCTCGCAAGAATCAACTGAGGTTTTTACCCCACAAGCTACGGATTCTTCTTTGGATTCAGAAGGCACTTGGGCTTCCGTATCATCAAACTCTTTACTAGAGTCAATAAAGCAGTTGTACCCCTTATTTACATGAAAAGAGCCTGCCTCTTGTACTATGCTATGCATAGATTTTGAAAACAAAACTAGAAGGTTTGCTATTTGGTCTATTCGCAAGTTTCCAGCAGTCAGATATTAGATGACCTTCCTTTTTGCAGGAAGTACAGATTTCCATGAAAATGACTGGTCTTTGTTGGACTTAGACACAGTGGACGTGGACTGAGATGTAGCTATGGACTTTGCTGAACTATCATGACTGCTAGTACTGGGAGACTGCGCTGTAAACTTCTTTTGACCGTACTGTTTTACATTCTTATTTGTGAATGACTGGTCTTTGTTGGATTCAGACACAGTTGACGTGGACTGAGATGTTGCTGTAGACTTTGCTGAACTATCATGACTACTAGTACTGGGAGACTGCGCTGTAAACTTCTTTTGACCGTACTGTTTTACATTGTTATTTGTGAATGACTGGTCTTTGTTGGATTCAGACAGAGTGGACATGGACTGAGATGTAGCTATGGACTTTGCTGAACTATCATGACTACTAGTACTGGGAGACTGCGCTGTAAACTTCTTTTGACCGTACTGTTTCACATTCTTATTGGTGAATGACTGGTCTTTGTTGGATTCAGACAGAGTGGACGTGGACTGAGATGTTGCTGTGGACTTTGCTAAACTCTCATGACTACTAGTACTGGGAGACTGCGCTGTTAACTTCTTTTGACCGTACTGTTTTACATTCTTATTTGTGAATGTCTGGTCTTTGTTGGATTCAGACACAGTGGACGTGGACTGAGATGTAGCTGTGGACTTTGCTGAACTATCATGACTACTAGTACTGGGAGACTGCGCTGTAAACTTCTTTTGACCGTACTGTTTTACATTCTTATTTGTGAATGACTGGTCTTTGTTGGATTCAGCCACAGTGGACGTGGACTGAGATGTAGCTGAGGACTTTGCTGAACTATCATGACTACTAGTACTGGGAGACTGCGCTGTAAACTTCTTTTGACCGTACTGTTTTACATTGTTATTTGTGAATGACTGGTCTTTGTTGGATTCAGACACAGTGGACGTGGACTGAGATGTAGCTATGGACTTTGCTGAACTATCATGACTACTATTACTGGGAGACTGCGCTGTAAACTTCTTTTGACCGTACTGTTTTACATTCTTATTTGTGAATGACTGGTCTTTGTTGGATTCAGACACAGTTGACGTGGACTGAGATGTTGCTGTGGACTTTGCTGAACTATCATGACTACTAGTACTGGGAGACTGCGCTGTAAACTTCTTTTGACCGTACTGTTTTACATTCTTATATGTGAAAGACTGGTCTTTGTTGGATTTAGACAGAGTGGACATGGACTGAGATGTTGCTATGGACTTTGCTGAACTATCATGACTACTAGTACTGGGAGACTGCGCTGTAAACTTCTTTTGACCGTACTGTTTTACATTCTTATTTATGAATGACTGGTCTTTGTTGGATTCAGACAGAGTGGACGTGGACTGAGATGTTGCTGTGGACTTTGCTGAACTATCATGACTGCTAGTACTGGGAGACTGCGCTGTAAACTTCTTTTGGCCGTACTGTTTTACATTCTTATTTGTGAATGTCTGGTCTTTGTTGGATTCAGACACAGTGGACGTGGACTGAGATGTAGCTGTGGACTTTGCTGAACTATCATGACTACTAGTACTGGGAGACTGCGCTGTAAACTTCTTTTGACCGTACTGTTTTACATTCTTATTTGTGAATGACTGGTCTTTGTTGGATTCAGCCACAGTGGACGTGGACTGAGATGTAGCTGAGGACTTTGCTGAACTATCATGACTACTAGTACTGGGAGACTGCGCTGTAAACTTCTTTTGACCGTACTGTTTTACATTGTTATTTGTGAATGACTGGTCTTTGTTGGATTCAGACACAGTGGACGTGGACTGAGATGTAGCTATGGACTTTGCTGAACTATCATGACTACTATTACTGGGAGACTGCGCTGTAAACTTCTTTTGACCGTACTGTTTTACATTCTTATTTGTGAATGACTGGTCTTTGTTGGATTCAGACACAGTTGACGTGGACTGAGATGTTGCTGTGGACTTTGCTGAACTATCATGACTACTAGTACTGGGAGACTGCGCTGTAAACTTCTTTTGACCGTACTGTTTTACATTCTTATATGTGAAAGACTGGTCTTTGTTGGATTTAGACAGAGTGGACATGGACTGAGATGTTGCTATGGACTTTGCTGAACTATCATGACTACTAGTACTGGGAGACTGCGCTGTAAACTTCTTTTGACCGTACTGTTTTACATTCTTATTTATGAATGACTGGTCTTTGTTGGATTCAGACAGAGTGGACGTGGACTGAGATGTTGCTGTGGACTTTGCTGAACTATCATGACTGCTAGTACTGGGAGACTGCGCTGTAAACTTCTTTTGGCCGTACTGTTTTACATTCTTATTTGTGAATGTCTGGTCTTTGTTGGATTCAGACACAGTGGACGTGGACTGAGATGTAGCTGTGGACTTTGCTGAACTATCATGACTACTAGTACTGGGAGACTGCGCTGTAAACTTCTTTTGACCGTACTGTTTTACATTCTTATTTGTGAATGGCTGGTCTTTGTTGGATTCAGACACAGTGGACGTGGACTGAGATGTAGCTATGGACTTTGCTGAACTATCATGACTTCTAGTACTGGGAGACTGCGCTGTAAACTTCTTTCAACCGTACTTTTATACATTCTTATGTGTGAATGACTGGTCTTTGTTGGATTCAGCCACAGTGGACGTGGACTGAGATGTAGCTGTGGACTTTGCTGAACCATAATTACTACTAGTACTGGGAGGCTGCGCTGTAAACTTCTTTTGACCGTACTGTTTTACATTCTTTTTTGTGAATGACTGGTCTTTGTTGGATTCAGACACAGTGGACGTGGACTTAGATGTTGCTATGGACTTTGCTGAACTATCATGACTACTAGTACTGTGAGACTGCGCTGTAAACTTCTTTTGACCGTACTGTTTTACATTGTTATTTGTGAATGACTGGTCTTTGTTGGATTCAGACACAGTGGACGTGGACTGAGATGTAGCTATGGACTTTGCTGAACTATCATGACTACTAGTACTAGGAGACTGCGCTGTAAACTTCTTTTGACCGTACTGTTTTACATTCTTATTTGTGAATGCCTGGTCTTTGTTGGATTCAGACACAGTGGACGTGGACTGAGATGTTGCTATGGACTTTGCTGAACTATCATGACTACTAGTACTGGGAGACTGCGCTGTAAATTTCTTTTGACCGTACTGTTTTACATTGTTATTTGTGAATGACTGGTCTTTGTTGGATTCAGACACAGTGGACGTGGACTGAGATGTTGCTGTCGACTTTGCTGCACTATCATGACTACTAGTACTGGGAGACTGCGCTGTAAACTTCTTTTGACCGTACTGTTTTCCATTCTTATTTGTGAATGACTGGTCTTTGTTGGATTCAGACACAGTGGACGTGGACTGAGATGTTGCTATGGACTTTGCTGAACTATCATGACAACTAGTACTGGGTGACTGCGCTGTAAGCTTCTTTTGACCGTACTGTTTTACATTCTTATTTGTGAATGGCTGGTCTTTGTTGGATTCAGACACAGTGGACGTGGACTGAGATGTAGCTATGGACTTTGCTGAACTATCATGACTACTAGTACTGGGAGACTGCGCTGTAAACTTCTTTTGACCGTACTGTTTTACATTGTTATTTGTGAATGACTGGTCTTTGTTGGATTCAGACACAGTGGACGTGGACTGAGATGTAGCTATGGACTTTGCTGAACCATAATTACTACTAGTACTGGGAGGCTGCGCTGTAAACTTCTTTTGACCGTACTGTTTTACATTCTTTTTTGTGAATGACTGGTCTTTGTTGGATTCAGACACAGTGGACGTGGACTGAGATGTTGCTATGGACTTTGCTGAACTATCATGACTACTAGTACTGTGAGACTGCGCTGTAAACTTCTTTTGACCGTACTGTTTTACATTGTTATTTGTGAATGACTGGTCTTTGTTGGATTCAGACACAGTGGACGTGGACTGAGATGTAGCTATGGGCTTTGCTGAACTATCATGACTACTAGTACTAGGAGACTGCGCTGTAAACTTCTTTTGACCGTACTGTTTTACATTCTTATTTGTGAATGCCTGGTCTTTGTTGGATTCAGACACAGTGGACGTGGACTGAGATGTTGCTATGGACTTTGCTGAACTATCATGACTACTAGTACTGGGAGACTGCGCTGTAAATTTCTTTTGACCGTACTGTTTTACATTCTTATTTGTGAATGACTGGTCTTTGTTGGATTCAGACACAGTGGACGTGGACTGAGATGTTGCTGTCGACTTTGCTGAACTATCATGACTACTAGTACTGGGAGACTGCGCTGTAAACTTCTTTTGACCGTACTGTTTTATATTCTTATTTGTGAATGACTGGTCTTTGTTGGATTCAGACACAGTGGACGTGGACTGAGATGTTGCTATGGACTTTGCTGAACTATCATGACAACTAGTTCTGGGTGACTGCGCTGTAAACTTCTTTTGACCGTAATGTTTTACATTCTTATTTGTGAATGGCTGGTCTTTGTTGGATTCAGACACAGTGGACGTGGACTGAGATGTAGCTATGGACTTTGCTGAACTATCATGACTACTAGTACTGGGAGACTGCGCTGTAAACTTCTTTTGACCGTACTGTTTTACATTGTTATTTGTGAATGACTGGTCTTTGTTGGATTCAGACACAGTGGACGTGGACTGAGATGTAGCTATGGACTTTGCTGAACCATAATTACTACTAGTACTGGGAGGCTGCGCTGTAAACTTCTTTTGACCGTACTGTTTTACATTCTTATTTGTGAATGGCTGGTCTTTGTTGGATTCAGACACAGTGGGCGTGGACTGAGATGTAGCTATGGACTTTGCTGAACTATCATGACTTCTAGTACTGGGAGACTGCGCTGTAAACTTCTTTCAACCGTACTTTTATACATTCTTATGTGTGAATGACTGGTCTTTGTTGGATTCAGCCACAGTGGACGTGGACTGAGATGTAGCTGTGGACTTTGCTGAACTATGATGACTACTAGTACTGGGAGACTGCGCTGTAAACTTCTTTTGACCGTACTGTTTTACATTTGTTATTTGTGAATGACTGGTCTTTGTTGGATTCAGACACAGTGGACGTGGACTGAGATGTAGCTATGGACTTTGCTGAACCATAATTACTACTAGTACTGGGAGGCTGCGCTGTAAACTTCTTTTGACCGTACTGTTTTACATTCTTTTTTTGTGAATGACTGGTCTTTGTTGGATTCAGACACAGTGGACGTGGACTGAGATGTTGCTATGGACTTTGCTGAACTATCATGACTACTAGTACTGTGAGACTGCGCTGTAAACTTCTTTTGACCGTACTGTTTTACATTGTTATTTGTGAATGACTGGTCTTTGTTGGATTCAGACACAGTGGACGTGGACTGAGATGTAGCTATGGACTTTGCTGAACTATCATGACTACTAGTACTAGGAGACTGCGCTGTAAACTTCTTTTGACCGTACTGTTTTACATTCTTATTTGTGAATGCCTGGTCTTTGTTGGATTCAGACACAGTGGACGTGGACTGAGATGTTGCTATGGACTTTGCTGAACTATCATGACTACTAGTACTGGGAGACTGCGCTGTAAACTTCTTTTGACCGTACTGTTTTACATTCTTATTTGTGAATGACTGGTCTTTGTTGGATTCAGACACAGTGGACGTGGACTGAGATGTTGCTGTCGACTTTGCTGCACTATCATGACTACTAGTACTGGGAGACTGCGCTGTAAACTTCTTTTGACCGTACTGTTTTCCATTCTTATTTGTGAATGACTGGTCTTTGTTGGATTCAGACACAGTGGACGTGGACTGAGATGTTGCTATGGACTTTGCTGAACTATCATGACAACTAGTACTGGGTGACTGCGCTGTAAACTTCTTTTGACCGTACTGTTTTACATTCTTATTTGTGAATGGCTGGTCTTTGTTGGATTCAGACACAGTGGACGTGGACTGAGATGTAGCTATGGACTTTGCTGAACTATCATGACTACTAGTACTGGGAGACTGCGCTGTAAACTTCTTTTGACCGTACTGTTTTACATTGTTATTTGTGAATGACTGGTCTTTGTTGGATTCAGACACAGTGGACGTGGACTGAGATGTAGCTATGGACTTTGCTGAACCATAATTACTACTAGTACTGGGAGGCTGCGCTGTAAACTTCTTTTGACCGTACTGTTTTACATTCTTTTTTGTGAATGACTGGTCTTTGTTGGATTCAGACACAGTGGACGTGGACTGAGATGTTGCTATGGACTTTGCTGAACTATCATGACTACTAGTACTGTGAGACTGCGCTGTAAACTTCTTTTGACCGTACTGTTTTACATTGTTATTTGTGAATGACTGGTCTTTGTTGGATTCAGACACAGTGGACGTGGACTGAGATGTAGCTATGGGCTTTGCTGAACTATCATGACTACTAGTACTAGGAGACTGCGCTGTAAACTTCTTTTGACCGTACTGTTTTACATTCTTATTTGTGAATGCCTGGTCTTTGTTGGATTCAGACACAGTGGACGTGGACTGAGATGTTGCTATGGACTTTGCTGAACTATCATGACTACTAGTACTGGGAGACTGCGCTGTAAATTTCTTTTGACCGTACTGTTTTACATTCTTATTTGTGAATGACTGGTCTTTGTTGGATTCAGACACAGTGGACGTGGACTGAGATGTTGCTGTCGACTTTGCTGAACTATCATGACTACAAGTACTGGGAGACTGCGCTGTAAACTTCTTTTGACCGTACTGTTTTTAATTCTTATTTGTGAATGACTGGTCTTTGTTGGATTCAGACACAGTGGACGTGGACTGAGATGTTGCTATGGACTTTGCTGAACTATCATGACAACTAGTACTGGGTGACTGCGCTGTAAACTTCTTTTGACCGTACTGTTTTACATTCTTATTTGTGAATGTCTGGTCTTTGTTGGATTCAGACACAGTGGACGTGGACTGAGATGTAGCTATGGACTTTGCTGAACTATCATGACTACTAGTACTGGGAGACTGCGCTGTAAACTTCTTTTGACCGTACTGTTTTACATTGTTATTTGTGAATGACTGGTCTTTGTTGGATTCAGACACAGTGGACGTGGACTGAGATGTAGCTATGGACTTTGCTGAACCATAATTACTACTAGTACTGGGAGGCTGCGCTGTAAACTTCTTTTGACCGTACTGTTTTACATTCTTTTTTGTGAATGACTGGTCTTTGTTGGATTCAGACACAGTGGACGTAGACTGAGATGTTGCTATGGACTTTGCTGAACTATCATGACTACTAGTACTGGGAGACTGCGCTGTAAACTTCTTTTGACCGTACTGTTTTACATTGTTATTTGTGAATGACTGGTCTTTGTTGGATTCAGACACAGTGGACGTGGACTGAGATGTAGCTATGGACTTTGCTGAACTATCATGACTTCTAGTACTGGGAGACTGCGCTGTAAACTTCTTTTGACCGTACTGTTTTACATTCTTATTTGTGAATGGCTGGTCTTTGTTGGATTCAGACACAGTGGACGTGGACTGAGATGTTGCTATGGACTTTGCTGAACTATCATGACTACTAGTAGTGGGTGACTGCGCTGTAAACTTCTTTTGACCGTACTGTTTTACATTCTTATTTGTGAATGGCTGGTCTTTGTTGGATTCAGACACAGTGGACGTGGGCTGAGATGTAGCTATAGACTTTGCTGAACTATCATGACTACTAGTACTGGGTGACTGCGCTGTAAACTTCTTTTGACCGTACGGTTTTACATTCTTATTTGTGAATGGCTGGTTTGATTTGCTAGTAAAGGACATTTTGTGTGTCAAGGAATAATCATCAGCTAATTGAGCAGCAATGTTAAGTGTTTCAGGAGTTTTGTCATCGAGAAAAGTTTTAACATCTGTGTTAATGCAGCGCTTAAATACTTCAAGCAAAATCAACTGGCGCTAATTTTCATAATCTTTCATTACATTTTTAGAACTACACCAGCAATCAAACAACTGCTCTTTTGTCCTAGCAAATTCGACGTGGGTCTGTTCTTTGCGCTTTTCCCAATTTCTGAATTTCTGGCGGTAAGCCTCTAGAACTAACTCATAACCATTTAGGATTAACAGTTTTACCAGGTCATAGTCAACAGCAGCTTCTACTGAAAGCTCAGTGTAAATTTCTCTTGCCTTGCTAGTCAATACACTTTGTAACAGCAGAGTCCAATTTTCCTCAGGCTATTTAAAATTTTCAGCTACCTTCTCAAGGTGTAAGAAATGTTTATCAACCTCTTTTTCTTGAAAAGGTGGGACAAGTCTAATGTGTTTAGTAAAATCAAAACTGTGAGTTGGGGCAACACTTAGACTACGTTCTACTTTAAGTCTTTCTAACTCCAGTCGTTTAACTCAATTTCTTTTTCTTTTTCTCATTCTAACTGTTTTAATGCTAGCTCATGTTGCATTTCTAACTTCTTTAAATCCAATTGCACAGCAAGGCTATCATTTTTTGATATTTCAACTTCAGTCTCTTCAATTAAACCTTTGCTAACTAGATCTTGCATGATTTTAGCAATGATATCAGGCTTTCTCAAAGCTTTTTTTTCACACTCAGCCCTAAGTGTTGTCCCAAACGCAACAACTGTTCTTTTGACACCTGTTTAAGTTGATCAGGGTCGGGATCGTCAACAAATGTCTCAGGTTTTAAATCTGCCATGTTAAGATGTCAAAACAATAACAAAAAAACACTGAGATAAATATTGTAAACATTGTACTGTAAACAATATGTAACCTTGTAAACAATGTATGATAAAACAATATGTCCAGGGTAAGGCCTTATAAATTTGAAAACTATTAAGCATCCCGACGAGAGCCCCCAATTTTATGTTACGGAACTTAATATAAACAGATCACGTATGCGTGATGAACACAAATATTGTAATGGAGATAAAAACAAATCAGATTCTGTAATACTAGGCAGCGTGAAATGTCTAGGGGAATGAATAAAGAAGTCAGTGTTTTTTTGTTAACAAATACCAATAATTTATTCTTAAAACAACCCTAACATTACAATACACTAAATCAATACAATTATACAGTAAAACAGCGGTAAAGCAACAAGTCAATACAATCTATCAATACAATCTGGGACTTTCCCCCAGCCCTACCCCACCCCGCCCCTCCTCTGTTGTTGTGCAATAGTTACAAGCTGAGACTGAAGTATCTGAAAAAAAGTCCTGACCGTCGACTGGCATATTGGTACGCAGACCACGTATTGGAGATGATTGAGTCGACGACACGTGCCCCGTTTAGCGGTGGCCAGTATTCTGTGTAAACAGGTGGCTCTCCGTGACCGTTGATTAAGTTACCTACTGGCACATTCCCTTCAGATATATGACTAGGTTCTCCGCTTCCATGTGATCAAGATTTCCTCTTGCTATCATTAAATTGCTCTGCTGAAAGGAAGGGGAAACCGCATGGGCTTGTTTTGACCTGTCACTGCTACTCTGTAAATGCTGACAGTAATTATTAATGGATCCCAATCACCTATATGTCCTTTATAAACTAAAGGTAATCGCTTGGAGCTTTAATAAATATAGGATATAAATATTGTTTTGTTTATATCAACGTATTTATAATATATGGGGGCCCGCCAAAATATTCAAACCAATTCAACAAGGGCATCTGGCAGATAGCCCGATAAGCCAGAGCTTTGCAAATGGCGTTTTGCAACAAGTGACCTTTCTACCGCCGCATATGCAACCTACCACCTTAGCTAGGTTACATGATTTTCCCGTTTGTCAGCATTGTTATATACACCGGGGTAGACAGAAATCACAAACATTCTTTTTCAAAAGGTACCTTAAAACAAATACATAAGCCTCAGTTAGCATGAATACGGTTTCTTCTTTCACCATATAAATTGGTTATTATGTGTAATGTCGTTAGTGATGCTATATATACATTTAATCTGTTATCATCATACATACATGTATGGTTATATGGACAAAAAAACTCCCATTTTATTGCCATATATAGGGAAAAACAGATCAAGCTTTCACCTTTCCAACGCTATTCACCATTAGACATTTAATCTGTGATTTTTTTTAAACAGAGAGGCTTTCAAAATAAAATAAAAATAAAGTGCAATATCTTCGTTTATGCTTAATATACTTTCTTGAAATACAATTGACATCACATTCGGTTCCGTTTCTTAGCAATGATGGTGGAAATAAAAAATTCAAACAATCATTGTTTTTGGGCTCCTTGAGCTAACTACAAGAAGTAATAAATTTTGCACAGCCCCATGAAAAGCAATGTAACGTGGGATGAGATTGATATTGTCTGTGACAACAGATTAAAACCTAAAGCGACGTCCTGTCGTCCGTGACCAAGAAAAATTCATGCCACACCTCTCCAACAAAAGAACCAGCAACTAGCCGACGGCACATGACATCACGGTGTACATCTTAACACTGGGGCTATCAATCCTCGTTACCATCGTTACAGGAATCACCAGGACGACAGTATCTGCTGCCATCATAAGGCATTTGTGTACTGACTTCCTTTTGCAAAGAGCTCTTCATTTCCGCGCTATTTCAATGACCAGTATCAAGAGCAGATATTTGATGGAATTATCTCCTGAAAATGACAGTCTGGCAACGAGACCTTATTTAGAAATGGCCCCAAACTCCTTCTTTTTTGGAGCATTATAGTAATATGAAAATAATATATGTACATAAAGTAAGTTCTGTAATAAACATATATAACAAGATATATATATATATATATATATATATATATATATATATATGTGTGTGAGAGAGAGAGAGAGAGAGAGAGAGAGAGAGAGAGAGAAACTGCCTCGGGGAGATAATCATTATAAACAGTAGTCCGATTAAAGTAGTGATAGTCTCAACAAATTATCAAGCCAGGATTAACAAAAGCCAACGGATTTGTGAGTGCTCGCATCCTAAGCTAGAAGTCTTTAAAACCATCAAATCGAACCCTTCTAATGGAAAGATCAAGACAATACTCTCCGCTACAGGCGGTGTCTGAGTTCCTTCATCGACCTAGGGGAGGCTGATACAGTCAGGAATAAACCATGTCGGAAGGATTCGCAGAAAATCAGGAATCCCAGGAGTCTCAGTGTGATGGAACTCCACTTATCAATTATATGTGGTCTACAAAACGTTATACAGACACCAGGGGTAAGCCCACTGTCATACCGACTGTTTCTGATCCAGAGAATTTCCCACAAATTACTTAAGACACTCTCTCTTAACGTTTAATACTTTCCACAGTCCGCAAAATGACGCGCAACATAAATCTGGATGCCCATACCTGTGTGTAACCAAATGTACATGTGAACCGTTGGTTTCACCATTTGATTTTAGTGCAAGCACATGATTGGTTTCACCTCTTCGTTTTGTTTTATTATCTTGAATTGAGTGACCATATTATGCTGGTAGCTAGGCCGCTATGGCCTCATTTTTCTGCTATGTCACATTAACGTGACGAATAAAGTAATGGTACATTATGATTTGGTACACTGTGAAACACTGTTTGTCAAAACTGTAATCAGATTCACTGGCCGTTCAATGTCGGGACAGAAGAAGTCTGATTGAGCCCTATAAGTGATAATATGCCTAATCACATTCTCAGCGAAAACAGATGTTTGTCAGCGCAAACAAATGTTATTGTAATATTAAAGTGTGGTTTCAGATGGGAGAGAAATATCGCTGTCTGATGAAGACTTAAGTTTGACGGTAATGACTATAGAAGGCAATTTGCACATGTAAATAACTTGTGATGCAACTACATTAACTGCTTAGTTACAGGCATAAGGTTGAGTATAATATGGCACGTTGGAATAGCTTGCATAAAGCCTCAATCATACCCAGGGGAACATAAAGCCTCAATCATACCCAGGGGAACATAAAGCCTCAATCATACCTAGGGCAACAAGCCAGTTAAACTATTACCCCACGAGTGACCTTTACATGCACTGTCATGTGCGGAGCGGGCTGTGACATAAACACTTGACCTTTTCTGTATTCTCATACCTATGGAAAGAAAAGAATAATCTATATGTTGACGGTTTTCTCCATGTTGTTCCCCCGAGAGACAGGAGAGAAAATTGGATTTAACCAAGTTGCTTCGGGAGAGAATCGTACTTCCTGGTGTCCAGGCGTGGCCTTTGGAAATGGTCGTTGCTGTTTAATTAAGGCATTATCTCATGTAATAGATGTGGCTTTAAATAACCTAACCTGAAACTTAAATGTCATAAGTCAGCACCCTCGGAACGGACTCATTATGGATCATGTATTTTTCCGAATACTTAAAGCCTAAAGTACATAAAGGCTAAATAAAGTCATCCATCGACACTTCGGGTAAAATCCATCACATCTATTTCTCTGTTGGGGGTGATAAAGGTCAAGGCCTCAGGTGAAAAAAAAAAAAAGAAATCCCTTGGGTTAAGGGCTTTGAAAGCCGGTGATAGATATGAAGTACTCAGGAGAAACAAGAAAAAAAAATATATACCTAAAAAAAAATAGGTGATCCAGGACTCAAGTCCAGATTCGGGTCTACTTTTTTTTAGAGATTCGGACTCGAAATTTCTAGACTCGGTCTTGTTCTCGGCCTCGAAGTTAAAACTCGAGAAATCAGGCCGCGTCAACCTCGAGTCCTACACTCATACATGTGTGTATTACTAACAGAATAATCCCAAAATAAGACATACAAAGTCATATTACTAAAATAAGCCGTTTAGCTCTGCATCGGGGGTTAAAATAATTAAACATTAAAGTAAAAATCACTTGTAAACTCACATAAAATATACTTGATTATCTCATTATTCCATTTTGAATTTCTTTAAATAAGAAGGTATCCGTTGAATCCAGACTCGGACTTGGAGACGGGTTCCAAATGACTATGACTTGAAGAAGGAGGACTTGGACTCGAACAAACATCAAGGACTCGGACTCGAGTGCAATACACTCATACTTGCAGTTAAACTTGGATTGTGTGGACTTGACTACATCAGTGTGTGAAACTTTATAAATATCGGTGACAAATGATATGGACTCGGAGGTAACAGAATATAAATATATGTGGTCAAAGCCTTGTCGTTAAGGTTAGGAAATTGGAATACAAAGGTGAGATACCGTAGCTAGGTGAAGGACATAAAGATGATCTAAATTTTCATAGAGACACATTTATGTTAACATCCATTCTCATAATAAAACAGGAGAAAACTATCAAATGTCTGGTGGCTTTGTGAAAGTGAGACTTACGTGGACCGTAAAATGTGATTATCACGACGGACAATTCTGTAGATAATGAAGCAATGCTCCCTCCTCTCTTCTGAATTCTACCAGTTGTTTTGAGTCCATATCACCTTTACAGCCTCATCTATTGAACCGTCACGTGCGAGACGGGTCCGCTTAATTGTCACGACTCGTGGAAGAAAAAGATCCTAATGTCGTACTTCTAATGTTCAAAACACTTCAGGGACACGCGAGCGTTATTCTTTGTCACATATATCCTAAGTTCAAGGAGATCCTTAACAACCATAACATTTTAGACACATCAGGCTGGAGTGCATAGCACGTAAAGTACGTGCGAACAGGTTGCTAAGATATCTGTTAACAGGAGCCGCAGGTGATGATATATTATATATTACGAAATGTAACAACATACGTATATAAACAGTGTGTTAAATGTGTATTGCTGTGCATGCAATTCTCGATTTTAATTGATTATCTGGGTTAAAAAAAAGGGAACGGTGTTCCATAGTTATTATGAACCGTGGACAAATATTGAGAAAAATTTAAGCAAAAACAAAACAATACTAAACTATACAAGATCAGCATATAATATTTTATTTCAGAAACCTTTATTCTCTCTCTGGCTTTTATAATCCACTAATTTGTTTTAAATAATAATGTTGCTAATTAAGCTTTTTGAAGGTAACGGTATTTATTTTGACATAGTTTACGTCGAAAACGCGCGTCAATTTGGCTTTGTTTGAAAATATTCTCAATTTCTGCATTATGACCACTATTAATTATATGTTTAATACTTTTAACTCTTTGTAATTTCTATAATAAAGACGGAAATAGCGGCGGTGAAGAAAACGTAATATGCTGTGACTACTTTCGATCATCAACACGATTTGATATTCAAAAACTAAGACCGATGGATATTTTTTATCTAAAATTCAGGTAAAACGGATATAGATAATTATTCCTGAATACACTGCTATCATATAATCATATTGTAAACTTGTTATAATTCTTTCATAATTGTTCACAAGATTAGGACAACTTAGGTAGCCTACGGGGAAAATAAATGAAAATAACTGAAAGTAGGGTATTTATGGGTTATTTTTTATTTTATTAGCATGTATCAATATTTAATATGCTAAACCCGCTCTCTGATAGTTCATCTTTTGCACAATGAACAAAACACTGCACTCTCAATATTTGATGTATTTTGGTATGGCTGTTGATAATATGACTTTTGATATGACGATTCACTGCCGCAGAGAGCTTGGTAATGGTATTATTTGAAAAAATCTGTGTGGTATTGAGGCTTTTTCAAGAACCACGGCGGGCATTGTCATTATTGCCGGCATCAGAAAGGCTGTGCACGTACGGGCCTCAAGTAGTCATGGTCTCTTATTTCTTATCTTCTTTTTCGTATATATGTTTTCACATTACTTTACTCAGATCACACAATGCGATCCTGTATACATTTTGTGTATATGGGTATAAACCATTTCTCTTTTTTTGTAGATCGACAACACAATGCTTTCTCCGTAAGCCTTTGGTAGAAACAGTAAATATATTTATTAAAAACGTTACATTTTCGGGTTAGTTTCACAGTAGTTATGTGGTAACGTAAGTACTCAGAACCTAGCAACATTATATTTATTGGAGACCGGTACATGTCAGAATTTACATTTGCGTAATGTCCTCACGAATCCTGATAATATCAGATTCGTTTTGATTGGTATTAACGGCACGTAACACACTGACAGAAACCTCCTCTGTACTCATGATACATACATAAGGTACGTCATGTCTGAATCTGTTTTTGTCTGAGTTTGTAGAGGCACACATCAGGTAATATTCTATTAATAGCGAGAGCAGACCCATCATAAAACAGGCGCTAAAATGTTAATGAAAGAGGTTTGAACAGGGATGGAAACAATGCTTTTGCCGATGCATGGATGGGCAAGGAACAGATATCTGAAACAACTTTTGATATGAAACTTCCTTATTGTAGTTCAGAAGGCAATAAATAAAGTCTGTATCAAAAGGGCAAATATAACGTGTGTAAAATCACTATGGTGATAGCAAAGACGAAAACACTAGGCTAGCAGTGCAATGTTGGGTTCCGGAACCATGTCTGAGACGACCACTAGTGCTAGTATAGGGCTTAGATACTGATATTCAAACTGGACACATATTTTAAAGCTTTACCTATTGGAAACCTGGTTTTGTGCCTGTATATTCCTAGATTTACGAAACTGGACAACATTTTTCATGAAACAAGATAACATATCATTCCAGGCAGTGTTAACATTGTTCTCAGATAGTTGAGTGTGATTTAGTGATTTTTATTTTATTTATAGCGTAAAATCCACAGAGTGCTCTAAAATGCTGTACAAATGTTATGAATAAACATTATGAAAATATGCGAGTCTAATAATCAAGAGACTGACAACTCATTATTCCTCTGGATGTAAGAAAAAGATCAAACAATCAATTTTTGGCCTGATATGGGTGAATATCACACACACAAAAAGTTTGGACACATATATTTAAGGCTTAATAAAGAGTAAAAGCACCTGAACAAACGACATTGATGCAAGATATTAAGAATGTTGTGAGGGAAAGGTATATTGAAATGACCATAACTTCTTTAACGTTTTACTTAGAACAATCAAATACCCATCACATTGTTGCTTTGGCCATGCTGATTGAAATGGTATCTAAAATACGCAAACAAGATCGGTATAGAGGTCAGCAGGGGTCAAAAGGTCTTGAAATTTTAGCCTCGATCAAATGTAGAATCTAGCGACTCGTACTGTATGGTAGAAAAAGATCAGATGATCAAATTATAGCCTGGAATAGGTTTTAAACATACATTAAGACAATTCTGGTTCACATTTGATTAAGGATAACTCAAAATAAAAGCACCAGAACAAATGGCGTTGGTGCAAAATTAAAAATTATGCATAGCATTTGACCTTGAACAATATTTATCGATTAGACTGTTGCTTGGCATGTATATTAATATAATATATAAAATATGCAAATATTATAGGTCAGTATTTGGGTCAGCAAGGGTGTAGAGTGCACGAGATTTTCGTCTCAGCCAGAATCTAGAAACTGGTGACTACAGATTGCTCTCTTTGGTATGAAGATAGATAAAAAGCTCAAATTATGGCCCGAGATCGGGTTTGAACATACATTCAGACAGTTCTGAATCTTATAGTTAACCTGTTCTAATGATATGCAAGTTAAGAATGTAATTGGGTCAGCATTGGTCAAAAGGTCACGAAAAATTCACCTGGAGCAAAATCTAGGAATTTGTGGTTCATCATAACTTGGTATGCTTGTATTAGGTTAATGGGTCATATATAACAGGTACCTGCTTATAAAAACGTTGTTTAGCATTCAGGAGGCCTCTGACTGATGTTTAACAGATCTTGTTAAAAAGCTTACTTAAACAAATTTGGCTTTCATAATGGCCGCCTAATGGTATCATATGATACGCTCAAGTGTATCATACACCACGTGCTTTAGATGTTATACGTGAGTTCTACTGGTTATTTGTGTTGACCATATTAACAGCCGTTATGGACTCTTAATTATGTCCATTGTCTTGTAATGTAAAACATCAGTCAAAAGTCTGTTGGTGCCCAAATCTGGCTTCTAAAACAATGTTTTATGAGCAACAACTTGGTATCCAGGGCACTTTAAAAGAGATGATACTTCTTTGCCGCCACATAAGCTACCATTTTGGATATTACCTAATGCGGCTACATTGTTATTCTGTTAAAATCCAAAATATGTTAAAAGGCACTGTGGGAATAAAAACAGCTTTGTTTAATTTAGCCATGTTTCAGGGCCTAACACACCTATTAGATCTCCATCATAATAAAAAAAAACCCTTCGGTGATACATGGATAGCAGTTTATCCATGAATCAGCTACAAGGCTAATTCCGGCACCTGAACAGCAATAGTTTTACGGTAACTGATCCGGAGTTACCTTATTCACACTGAAACAAACAATGGTCCAGTACAGCAGCATATATATCAATAGACGACAAAAATATAATGAAAGGACGTTCCTTCACACTGAAACAAACACTGGTCCAGTACAGCAGCATATATATCAATAGACGACAAAAATATAATGAAAGGCCGTTCCCCCACACTGAAACTAACACTGGTCCAGTACAGCAGCAAATATATCAATAGACGACAAAAATGTAATGAAAAGCCGTTCCCCCCCCCCCCCCACTGAACCAAACACTGGTCCAGTACAGCAGCATATATATCAATAGACGACAAAAATATAATGAAAGGCCGTTCCCCCACACTGAAACTAACACTGGTCCAGTACAGCAGCAAATATATCAATAGACGACAAAAATATAATGAAAGGCCGTTCCCCCACACTGAAACTAACAATGGTCCCGTACAGCAGCATATATATCAATAGACGACAAAAATGTAGTGAAAGTCCGTTCCCCCTTACTGAAACTAACACTGGTCCCGTACAGCAGCATATATATCAATAGACGACAAAAATGTAGTGAAAGTCCGTTCCCCCACACTGAAACTAACACTGGTCCCGTACAGCAGCATATATATCAATAGACGACAAAAATGTTTTGAAAGGCCGTTCCCCCCCACTGAAACAAACACTGGTCCCGTACAGCAGCATATATATCAATAGACGACAAAAATGTTTTGAAAGGCCGTTCCCCCCACTGAAACAAACACTGGTCCCGTACAGCAGCATATATATCAATAGACGACGAACATTTTTTGAAAGGCCGTTCCCCCCCACTGAAACAAACACTGGTCCCGTACAGCAGCATATATATCAATAGACGACGAAAATGTAATGAAAGGCCGTTCCCCCACACTGAAACAAACACTGGTCCCGTACAGCAGCATATGTATCAATAGACGACGAAAATGTAATGAAAGGCCGTTCCCCCACACTGAAACAAACACTGGTCCCGTACAGCAGCATATATATCAATAGACGACATAAATGTAGTGAAAGTCCGTTCCCCCACACTGAAACTAACACTGGTCCCGTACAGCAGCATATATATCAATAGACGACAAAAATGTAATGAAAAGCCGTTCCCCCACACTGAAACTAACACTGGTCCCGTACAGCAGCATATATATCAATAGACGACAAAAATGTAATGAAAGGCCGTTCCCCTACACTGAAACAAACACTGGTCCCGTACAGCAGCATATATATCAATAGACGACGAAAATGTTTTGAAAGGCCGTTCCCCCACACTGAAACAAACACTGGTCCAGTACAGCAGCATATATATCAATAGACGACGAACATTTTTTGAAAGGCCGTTCCCCCCACACTGAAACAAACACTGGTCCCGTACAGCAGCATATATATCAATAGACGACGAAAATGTAATGAAAGGCCGTTCCCCCACACTGAAACAAACACTGGTCCCGTACAGCAGCATATATATCAATAGACGACGAAAATGTAATGAAAGGCCGTTCCCCCACACTGAAACAAACACTGGTCCCGTACAGCAGCATATATATCAATAGACGACGAAAATGTAATGAAAAGCCGTTCCCCCACACTGAAACAAACACTGGTCCCGTACAGCAGCATATATATCAATAGACGACAAAAATGTAATGAAAGGCCGTTCCCCCACACTGAAACAAACACTGGTCCCGTACAGCAGCATATATATCAATAGACGACAAAAATGTAATGAAAGGCCGTTCCCCCACACTGAAACAAACACTGGTCCAGTACAGCAGCATATATATCAATAGACGACAAAAATATAGTGAAAGTCCGTTCCCCCACACTGAAACTAACACTGGTCCAGTACAGCAGCATATATATCAATAGACGACAAAAATGTAATGAAAGTCCGTTCCCCCACACTGAAACAAACACTGGTCCAGTACAGCAGCATATATATCAATAGACGAGAAAAATGTAGTGAAAGGCCGTTCCCCCCCCCCCCCCCCCCCCCCACTGAAACAAACACTGGTCCCGTACAGCAGCATATATATCAATAGACGACAAAAATGTAATGAAAGGCCGTTCCCCCCACTGAAACAAACACTGGTCCCGTACAGCAGCATATATATCAATAGACGACAAAAATGTAATGAAAGGCCGTCCCCCCCCCCCCCACTGAAACAAACACTGGTCCCGTACAGCAGCATATATATCAATAGACGACAAAAATGTTTTGAAAGGCCGTTCCCCCCCACTGAAACAAACACTGGTCCCGTACAGCAGCATATATTTCAATAGACGACGAAAATGTAATGAAAGGCCGTTGCCCCACACTGAAACAAACACTGGTCCCGTACAGCAGCATATATATCAATAGACGACAAAAATATAATGAAAGGCCGTTGCCCCACACTGAAACAAACACTGGTCCCGTACAGCAGCATATATATCAATAGACGACAAAAATGTAACGAAAAGCCGTTGCCCCACACTGAAACAAACACTGGTCCAGTACAGCAGCATATATATCAACAGACGACAAAAATGTAACGAAAGGCCGTTGCCCCACACTGAAACTAACACTGGTCCAGTACAGATGCATATATATCAACAGACGACAAAAATGTAGTGAAAGGCCGTTGCCCCACACTGAAACTAACACTGGTCCAGTACAGCAGCATATATATCAATAGACGACAAAATTATAGTGAAAGGCCGTTGCCCCACACTGAAACTAACACTGGTCCAGTACAGCAGCATATATATCAATAGACGACAAAAATATAGTGAAAGGCCGTTGCCCCACACTGAAACTAACACTGGTCCAGTACAGCAGCATATATATCAATAGACGACAAAAATGTAATGAAAGGCCGTTGCCCCACACTGAAACAAACACTGGTCCAGTACAGCAGGATATATATCAATAGACGACAAAAATATAGTGAAAGGCCGTTGCCCCACACTGAAACTAACACTGGTCCAGTACAGCAGCATATATATGAATAGACGACAAAAATATAATGAAAGGCCATTCCCCCACACTGAAACTAACACTGGTCCAGTACAGCAGCATATATATCAATAGACGACAAAAATATAATGAAAGGCCGTTCCCCCACACTGAAACTAACACTGGTCCAGTACAGCAGCATATATATCAATAGACGACAAAAATGTAGTGAAAGGCCGTTCCCCCACACTGAAACAAACAATGGTCCAGTACAGCAGCATATGTATCAATAGACGACAAAAATATAATGAAAGGCCGTTCCCCCACACTGAAACAAACAATGGTCCAGTACAGCAGCATATATATCAATAGACGACAAAAATGTAGTGAAAGGCCGTTCCCCCACACTGAAACTAACACTGGTCCAGTACAGCAGCATATATATCAATAGACGACAAAAATATAGTGAAAGGCCGTTCCCCCACACTGAAACTAACACTGGTCCAGTACAGCAGCATATATATCAATAGACGACAAAAATATAGTGAAAGGCCGTTCCCCCACACTGAAACTAACACTGGTCCAGTACAGCAGCATATATATCAATAGACGACAAAAATATAGTGAAAGGCCGTTCCCCCACACTGAAACTAACACTGGTCCAGTACAGCAGCATATATATCAATAGACGACAAAAATGTAATGAAAGGCCGTTCCCCCACACTGAAACAAACAATGGTCCAGTACAGCAGCATATATATCAATAGACGACAAAAATATAATGAAAGGCCGTTCCCCCACACTGAAACTAACACTGGTCCAGTACAGCAGCATATATATCTAAAAACGACAAAAATATAGTGAAAGGCCGTTCCCCCACACTGAAACTTACACTGGTCCCGTACAGCAGCATATATATCAATAGACGACAAAAATGTAGTGACATGCCGTTCCCCCACACTGAAACAAACAATGGTCCCGTACAGCAGCATATATATCAATAGACGACAAAAATGTAGTGAAAGGCCGTTCCCCCACATTGAAACAAACAATGGTCCCGTACAGCAGCATATATATCAATAGACGACAAAAATGTAGTGTAAGGCCGTTCCCCCACACTGAAACAAACAATGGTTCCGTACAGCAGTATTATATCAATAGACGACAAAAATGTAGTGAAAGGCCGTTCCCCCACACTGAAACTAACACTGGTCCAGTACAGCAGCATATATATCAATAGACGACAAAAATGTAGTGAAAGGCCGTTCCCCCACACTGAAACTAACACTGGTCACGTACAGCAGCATATATATCAATAGACGACAAAAATGTAATGAAAGGCCGTTCCCCCACACTGAAACAAACACTGGTCCCGGACAGCAGCATATATATCAATAGACGACAAAAATGTAATGAAAGGACGTTCCCCCCCACTGAAACAAACAATGGTCCCGTACAGCAGCATATATATCAATAGACGACAAAAATATAATGAAAGGCCGTTCCCCAACACTGAAACAAACACTGGTCCAGTACAGCAGCATATATATCAATAGACGACAAAAATATAATGAAAGTCCGTTCCCACACACTGAAACAAACACTGGTCCCGTACAGCAGCATATATATCAATAGACGACAAAAATGTTTTGAAAGGACGTTCCCCCCCACTGAAACAAACACTGGTCCCGTACAGCAGCATATATATCAATAGACGGCAAAAATGTAATGAAAGGACGTTCCCCCACACTGAAACAAACAATGGTCCAGTACAGCAGCATATATATCAATAGACGACAAAAATGTAATGAAAGGACGTTCCCCCACACTGAAACAAACAATGGTCCAGTACAGCAGCATATATATCAATAGACGACAAAAATATAATGAAAGGACGTTCCTTCACACTGAAACAAACTATGGTCCAGTACAGCAGCATATATATCGATAGACGACAAAAATATAATGAAAGGACGTTCCTTCGCCGCCAGGGCTTCCATAAAGCCCTCATGATTTTTCGACATTATTGCTAAAACAACTTTATTATAAGCAATTACCTGTTAGATATGGACCTTAATGTGAAGATATCTTGTCTATTTTGGATTTTATATCTTATGTTCCCTATTTTTGTCTTAACATTTGAAATATCTGAACGGACACTTTCGGCTGCCGTAAAACATAGTTTTATTTAGTCCAGGTGGGCTAAACATTCTTAACAATCTTAACATTGCACCACACAAATGTCGGTTGATTGCGTTTTTTAACTTTGAGTAATCCTTAGGCATATGTGAACCTTGTCTCTTCCCGAGACGTTTTATTATGATTCGCTCTGCTCCTCTCTATTAACGTCTTGAGTTCGGCTCTACAGATTAAACCGTGTATGGTTCCAAATAGGGGGACCTTTTGGAATCGTATAAGTGACCTTTTATATCCGGTGTGAAAATAAAATAATTCCCTGTTCGTTGCCTTTCTTCTGAAAGATTGTAGCACCAATGTAATCCTCATTTGCCTTACCCATCCATAATTTTACAATAGACCTTATGTTAAGATAGATAAGAAGTCATGATTGTATGAAATATCCCACAGCCCTTTGCGACGGGATTTAAACTGGGACTCCGCTCCGATATTATCGCTGTTGGAATCAGAAAAAGTGGGCGTTAATAGGGGACTGTGCAGGGTACGTGTCCATCGACGTCCACTCGGAACATGTTTCTAAAGATGGGTATGTTAAAATCACGGCGGGATTACAAGGATCTTAGGGGATAATGTTTCATTCAAATATTAAGGTAAGAATGTGGCAATGTTGCCGGAAAGACTCACTGACCTTATTTGCATATCGTGTATATAATCTGAACGGTTTTTGTATAGGCAATACTTAGATTAGTACTTTTTCAATTCTAGGTAAAAAGATAAAGAGTTATGGCAATTTTTTTTTCCTCTTAAGTGGGTGACGAAATTTGTCATGATGCAAAAAACAGCCTTGGACCACCACTGCGTCCCAGTTCATTCAATGTTAACATCCTTAAAATCAAACTGTTAGCATATAGCCTTAAGGAAACAGATTTGGCTTATTCGGAGGGGGGGGGGAGTGGGGGGGGAGTAAGGTTGGTCCCTCCAGCCCACAGACTCCACACGGAGCTACAATCTTGACTGATACATAGAGCTTCTGCAGCCGTGACGGAAGCAATGCCTGTTCATATATGGACCGTCACGTGAATTAATCATGTGGCTTATTGCAAGATACCATAAAACCATCAAATACCAGTGTCTAGATTATGTTGTTTTGATTCTGTTTTTCTGTCCAGGCACATGCTCCCGGGCGTTATTTTTGTATTACATTGATAGACATAGATTTCACCTCAGCCAAAAAAAAAGTGCCCGCCAGACAAGTCTTCTGTTACACTCTGTTCTTGTGACAGACCACCTTACACTCTAAACAAACCAACACCCGGCGTGTGCGTCTCAAGGTCAACCATGCCGTGCCGATTCCTGCACATATTGTGAGTACCCTAAGGATTCATGTTTTGGTTTTCTTGCGACTTGTATGTCGACTAATGTAAACACGTTTTTGGGTAATTATCATTTTACACAATAACAAAAATCGCCAAAGGCAACTTGTCTTTGTTATCTAATCAGTCTCCAGGACATCGCCACACAGGAGATACATCTTTACACGCTGGTAAACAGCAATGTAGACAGGTGTTATAAAATGCGCAGACGACTTAATGAATATTAGTATATTCCACATAATAATAAATTAATAAGACAAAGTAAAAGTTATACTTATACCAATTTCCAAACTTTGTTTATTAAACTATTTATTATGAAACATGTAACATTCGAATAGATTTGAAAACTATGTATTAAAGTGAATATGTAACGAGTATACCCGTCCACTATAGATGACATTCTTCCTTTTATAAATATAATATAAATATAATTATTTCCAATCACATTTTCATTCACTAAGTTTATCCATTTGAAAATAAAAATTCTGATTTTTTAAGTTATGTACAATAATATTAACATTTATAGAAGAAACAAGTAACACGCATGTCTATATATGAAATATCGCTTGCCTTTAATTCTATTGTGGTATGCATGTTCCTGCGACAAGTAAGACAGGATACATTAATAAATCATATTGCATATGGCGAATTTTATTTCCCCATGGTTTAATAAATTATTCCTGATTAGTAATTTTTACTGATGCAGGGAACAGATCTTACCTTAGCTAGACTACCTGGCTTTCATATGAAGATATGATAATGCTTTACACGGATCAATCAGAGAGACTGAAGAAGGCCGCCGGGGAGAGCATGTCACGACATCGTCTGCCGTATCCAACTGACATCTCAGGCGCGGTATACATTCGGGTCTGTTACTTTAAATGTAATAGGTCTGAATTACAGCCAATCACTGGGCGCTTCTTCTGCGTCTGCAGTGTAAGAATAGACTTATTCGCTCAATGACGGTGCAACCATTCCAAGCTTCACAAAGTCCTTGCAACCCCATTAAAACAGGTATCCGGCCCAGAAGGCCGTCTGCTTTTGAGAGTGCTTTGATTTCATAGAGACAATTATATAACGCAAAGCTTGGAACGGCACGTACCTAATAGACAGGAAGGCTCGTTCAAATTGCTTCATAGAGTTTAAATGCACGAATATCAGAACAGTTACAGGAGCTTTTGTAAGACTTTGGCCACTTTGAAAAGACAAAGTCCAATCCAGCTCGAGGCGGACCGTGTAACATTGATCTGTCAGTTAGCGAACGATATATATATATATATATATATATATATATATATATATATATATATAGTGCAGACCTGACGCCGCGTTTCAATTTCGGCTGAAGAAATGGAATGCGAAAACTGCTTAAAAATTTATATCTAAATCGGGATATTTTCAAGGAAAAGCACACATCATTTGCAGCTTCACATTAACTTTATTTTGTCCAATTAATGGTAATTAGATTTAAATGTATAATATCTGGGTATTTGAAAAAAAAAGCCCTTACTTCTATGAAATAAGAAAACAATGTGATGGACATTATAAGGGGATTGATCAAGAAAATAAATGTCCTCTTACCTGAACAATAATCATGGTCCCTAATTAAAACTTGTGTTGTCATGCCCGTCACATGTACAAACAAATGTATATTCATGTATGTTGTATTAGTACTAATATCTCTAAGATATTAACTGTTTATTCACTATTTCACGCTAATGTATAACTGCAGTCACTTGAGGAAATGTGGTTTACTGGATATCTACAATGTTTATTATCTTTACATAACTGATAACAGTCAGAATCTTGAAAGCTTCACGACACGCCTTGCTCAAGCCCGAGACGGATAAAGACTGAATACTATAATGCCACTGTAACTTTACATCAAAGAAAGACTTCCTTACTAAGCAACTGACATACTTTTACATTTGGCTATTTTTTTTTAAACAAGTTATCAAGAAAACTGAGGGATCTTTAGTTCTAGGTCACTTGGTCAGCACGATAGTACTGTAATATAACATACTTCTAGGAATTCATGACCTATTGTGGAAAACTTCGGTTCGCCTGGTGTGCCCTGTCTTGATAGGAAACTTTCGTATTCAGCCAAAATGATTTAATGGCGTGAGATAATGCACATATAATTGCAAATGCTTATGTATTTTTAAGGGATTCCCCTTCCCCTTGAGTACTTTCTATGTACCAGGAGTCACCCAGTTCTTCGCTTTACAATGTAATCTCTAAAAAGAAAACAGTAGCTGGATTGGAACTTACATCTGTTTTCGTATACTTTCCACATACCAAAAGAACCTCCACCGAAATACGCCAATGACGTAAACAGTTATTTTACATACATACAATATAAGGTGATTGTACCCAGGGCCTGGAGAATACAAGGAAAATGCAGTAAAAGACGAAATGCTCTATATCATAGGATCATTTGTTGAAGTCCTCATCTGGTAGTGAGAACAGGATGGTGACACTAGACCTGGCGTGGATGGAAGGTCCATTATAGTCTCATGTGTCCACAGTACAGGTTAAATCAACAACACCGGGACACTGATCCTGAGGGGACTCGGAAATATCACTCACACGTCCTGTACATGTAGGACAGCTTGTTACCATATGAATAAAAACCTAGGTAGGTACACGCCCTGTACATATAGGACAGCTAGTTACCATATGAATAAAAACCTAGGTAGGTAAACGCCCTGTACATATAGGACCGCTAGTTACCATATGAATAAAAACCTGGGTAGGTACACGTCCTGTACATATAGGACAGCTAGTTACCATATGAATAAAAACCTAGGTAGGTACACGCCCTGTACATATAGGACAGCTAGTTACCATATGAATAAAAACCTAGGTAGGTACCCGCCCTGTACATATAGGACCGCTAGTTACCATATGAATAAAAACCTGGGTAGGTACACGCCCTGTACATATAGGACAGCTACTTACAAATAAAAATAAAAACCTAGGTAGGTACCCGCCCTGTACATATAGGACAGCTAGTTACCGTATAAATAAACACCTGGGTAGGTACACGCCCTGTACATATAGGACAGCTAGTTACCATATAAATAAAAACCTGGGTAGGTACACGCCCGGTACATATAGGACATCTAGTTACCGTATAAATAAACACCTGGGTAGGTACACGCCCTGTACATATAGGACAGCTACTTACAAATAAAAATAAAAACCTGGGTAGGTACACGCCCTGTACATATAGGACAGCTAGTTACCATATAAATAAAAACCTGGGTAGGTACACGCCCGGTACATATAGGACATCTAGTTACCGTATAAATAAACACCTGGGTAGGTACACGCCGGGTACATATAGGACAGCTAGTTACCATATAAATAAGCACCTGGGTAGGTAATGGCCGGGTACATATAGGACAGCTCGTTACCATATAAATAAAAACCTGGGTAGGTACACGCCCTGTACATATAGGACAGCTAGTTACCATATAAATAAAAACCTGGGTAGGTACACGCCCTGTACATATAGGACAGCTCGTTACCATATAAATAAACACCTGGGTAGACACACGCCCTGTACATATAGGACAGCTCGTTACCATATAAATAAACACCTGGGTAGGTACACGCCCTGTACATATAGGACAGCTAGTTACCATATAAATAAAAACCTGGGTAGGTACACGCCCTGTACGTATAGGACAGCTAGTTACCATATAAATAAACACCTAGGTAGGTACAAGCCCTGTACATATAGGACAGCTAGTTACCATATAAATAAACACCTGGGTAGGTAGGGATCTTATTTCATCAGCCGTCACCTCGTTCGGTTTTATCGTTGTACGATGTAAGTTTTGTATTGATTTTGTACCAGGTATAAAGACAGGAAAAGGACATGCGAATAGTGGCTCAGAGGTACGCTCTTTACACAGCGCTTTACCTATAGGCCTACTACCTATATCGTTAGCGCTGTTTGTTATGACCTCGTATCCTGAATTGCTACACCAGAGGGGAGCACTGTATTTTTGTCCAATCAGATGAGACCTTGTGCTGGAAGACACGGACAAGCGAGGAATACACGAAGCCAATCATGTTCATTTCGTTTTGAGTGACAGCTCATCGCCCCGGTAACCGTTTGAACAGGCCACGACTAAAAGAGAATTGCCCCAGATATGGTTTGCTTAGGGCTTTGGGCACATAGGATGCCCGGCCGGTTAGTTGTAATCAAACGAAACGTAACAACAAAGGCTGCGTGCACACCTCGCCGGCTGGTTTCAGTTCTGTAGACAACAGATACATGGCTACGCTAACACAGTCATAATGTCATAATCGAATCGGTCGATGATGCGAGAATACGGTGGGGGCAATTAAAATTCGACCGTTAACTCTCATCAAGTGGCCCTTGAAGCGCAGCTATGGGCGGAGCCAGGATGCCAGTCACTTCTTAACGGGACCTTATTATTTTGCATTTCAATCGCGTCGTAACGGTATCGTTTTATTTTACATTTTATTCACTTCTTAACGGGACCTTATTATTTTGCATTTCAATCGCGTCGTAACGGTATCGTATTATTTTGCATTTTATTCACGTCGTAACGGTACCGTATTATTTTACATTTTATTCACTTCTTAACGGTACCTTATTATTTTGCATTTCAATCGCGTCGTAACGGTATCGTATTATTTTTCATTTTATTCACTTCTTAACAGTACCTTATTATTTTGCATTTCAATCGCGTCGTAACGGTATCGTATTATTTTGCATTTTATTCACGTCGTAACGGTACCGTATTATTTTTCATTTTATTCACTTCTTAACAGTACCTTATTATTTTGCATTTTAATCGCGTCGTAACGGTATCATTTTTTTTTTCATTTTATTCACTTCTTAACGGGACTTTATTATTTTGCATTTCAATCGCGTCGTAACGGTATCGTATTATTTTGCATTTTATTCATGTCGTAACGGTACCGTATTATTTTTCATTTTATTCACTTCTTAACGGTACCTTATTATTTTGCATTTTAATCGCGTCGTAACGGTATCATTTTATTTTACATTTTATTCACGTCGTAACGGTACCGTATTATTTTACATTTTATTCACTTCTTAACGGTACCTTATTATTTTGCCTTTCAATCGCGTCGTAACGGTATCGTATTATTTTTCATTTTATTCACTTCTTAACGGTACCTTATTATTTTGCCTTTCAATCGCGTCGTAACGGTATCGTATTATTTTTCATTTTATTCACTTCTTAACGGTACCTTATTATTTTGCCTTTCAATCGCGTCGTAACGGTATCGTATTATTTTTCATTTTATTCACTTCTTAACGGTACCTTATTATTTTGCCTTTCAATCGCGTCGTAACGGTATCGTATTATTTTTCATTTTATCCACTTCTTAACGGTACCGTATTATTTTTCATTTTATTCACTTCTTAACGGTACCTTATTATTTGCATTTCAATCGCGTCGTAACGGTATCGTATTATTTATCATTTTATTCACTTCTTAACAGTACCTTATTATTTTGACTTTCAATCGCGTCGTAACGGTATCGTATTATTTTTCATTTTATTCACGTCGTAACGGTATCGTATTATTTTTCATTTTATTCACGTCGTAACGGTATCGTATTATTTTTCATTTTATTCACTTCTTAACGGTGCCTTATTATTTTGCATTTCAATCGCGTCGTAACGGTATCGTATTATTTTTCATTTTATTCACGTCGTAACGGTATCGTATTATTTTTCATTTTATTCACGTCGTAACGGTATCGTATTATTTTTCATTTTATTCACTTCTTAACGGTACCTTATTATTTTGCATTTCAATCGCGTCGTAACGGTATCGTATTATTTTTCATTTTATTCACTTCTTAACAGTACCTTATTATTTAGCCTTTCAATCGCGTCGTAACGGTATCGTATTATTTTTCATTTTATTCACTTCTTAACAGTACCTTATTATTTTGCCTTTCAATCGCGTCGTAACGGTATCGTATTATTTTTCATTTTATTCACTTCTTAACGGTACCTTATTATTTTGCATTTCAATCGCGTCGTAATGGTATCGTATTATTTTTATTTCATTCACTTCTTAACGGTACCTTATTATTTTGCCTTTCAATCGCGTCGTAACGGTATCGTATTATTTTTCATTTTATTCACTTCTTAACGGTACCTTACTATTTTGCATTTCAATCGCGTCGTAACGGTATCGTATTATTTTTCATTTTATTCACTTCTTAAAGGTACCTTATTATTTTGCCTTTCAATCGCGTCGTAACGGTATCGTATTATTTTTCATTTTATTCACTTCTTAACGGTACCTTATTATTTTGCATTTCAATCGAGTCGTAACGGTATCGTATTATTTTTCATTTTATTCACGTCGTAACGGTACCGTATTATTTTTCATTTTATTCACGTCGTAACGGTATCGTATTATTTTTCATTTTATTCACTTCTTAACGGTACCTTATTATTTGCATTTCAATCGCGTCGTAACGGTATCGTATTATTTTTCATTTTATTCACTTCTTTACAGTACCTTATTATTTTGACTTTCAATCGCGTCGTAACGGTATCATATTATTTTTTATTTTATTCACGTCGTAACGGTATCGTATTATTTTTCATTTTATTCACGTCGTAACGGTATCGTATTATTTTTCATTTTATTCACTTCTTAACGGTGCCTTATTATTTTGCATTTCAATCGCGTCGTAACGGTATCGTATTATTTTGCATTTTATTCACGTCGTAACGGTATCGTATTATTTTTCATTTTATTCACATCGTAACGGTATCGTTTTATTTTTCATTTTATTCACTTCTTAACGGTACCTTATTATTTTGCCTTTCAATCGCGTCGTAACGGTATCGTATTATTTTTCCTTTTATTCACTTCTTAACAGTACCTTATTATTTTGCCTTTCAATCGCGTCGTAACGGTATCGTATTATTTTTCATTTTATTCACTTCTTAACGGTACCTTATTATTTTGCATTTCAATCGCGTCGTAACGGTATCGTATTATTTTTATTTTATTCACTTCTTAACGGTACCTTATTATTTTGCCTTTCAATCGCGTCGTAACGGTATCGTATTATTTTTCATTTTATTCACTTCTTAACGGTACATTATTATTTTGCATTTCAATCCCGTCGTAACGGTATCGTATTATTTTTCATTTTATTCACGTCGTAACGGTACCGTATTATTTTGCATTTTATTCACGTCGTAACGGTATCGTATTATTTTTCATTTTATTCACGTCGTAACGGTATCGTATTATTTTTCATTTTATTCTCTTCTTAACAGTACCTTATTATTTTGCCTTTCAATCGCGTCGTAACGGTATCGTATTATTTTTCATTTTATTCACTTCTTAAAGGTACCTTATTATTTTGCATTTCAATCGCGTCGTAACGGTATCGTATTATTTTTCATTTTATTCACTTCTTAACGGTACCTTATTATTTTGCCTTTCAATCGCGTCGTAACGGTACCGTATTATTTTACATTTTATTCACTTCTTAACGGTACCTTATTATTTTGCCTTTCAATCGCGTCGTAACGGTATCGTATTATTTTTCATTTTATTCACTTCTTAACGGTACCTTATTATTTTGCCTTTCAATCGCGTCGTAACGGTATCGTATTATTTTTCATTTTATTCACGTCGTAACGGTACCGTATTATTTTTCATTTTATTCACTTCTTAACGGTACCTTATTATTTTGCCTTTCAATCGCGTCGTAACGGTATCGTATTATTTTTCATTTTATTCACGTCTTAACGGTACCGTATTATTTTACATTTTATTCACTTCTTAACGGTACCTTATTATTTTGCATTTCAATCGCGTCGTAACGGTATCGTATTATTTTTCATTTTATTCACTTCTTAACAGTACCTTATTATTTTGCATTTCAATCGCGTCGTAACGGAATCGTATTATTTTGCATTTTATTCACGTCGTAACGGTACCGTATTATTTTACATTTTATTCACTTCTTAAAGGTACCTTATTATTTCGCATTTCAATCGCGTCGTAACGGTATCGTATTATTTTTCATTTTATTCACGTCGTAACGGTACCGTATTATTTTACATTTTATTCACTTCTTAACGGTACCTTATTATTTTGCATTTCAATCGCGTCGTAACGGAATCGTATTATTTTGCATTTTATTCACGTCGTAACGGTACCGTATTATTTTACATTTTATTCACTTCTTAACGGTACCTTATTATTTTGCCTTTCAATCGCGTCGTAACGGTATCGTATTATTTTGCATTTTATTCACGTCGTAACGGTACCGTATTATTTTACATTTTATTCACTTCTTAACGGTACCTTATTATTTTGCATTTCAATCGCGTCGTAACGGTATCGTATTATTTTTCATTTTATTCACTTCTTAACAGTATCTTATTATTTTGCATTTCAATCGCGTCGTAACGGAATCGTATTATTTTGCATTTTATTCACTTCTTAACGGTACCTTATTATTTTGCATTTTAATCGCGTCGTAACGGTATCATTTTATTTTACATTTTATTCACTTCTTAACGGGACCTTATTATTTTGCATTTCAATCGCGTCGTAACGGTATCGTATTATTTTGCATTTTATTCATGTCGTAACGGTATCGTATTATTTTTCATTTTATTCACTTCTTAACGGTACCTTATTATTTTGCATTTTAATCGCGTCGTAACGGTATCATTTTATTTTACATTTTATTAACTTCTTAACGGGACCTTATTATTTTGCATTTCAATCGCGTCGTAACGGTATCTTATTATTTGCATTTTATTCATGTCGTAACGGTATCGTATTATTTTTCATTTTATTCACTTCTTAACAGTACCTTATTATTTTGCCTTTCAATCGCGTCGTAACGGTATCGTATTATTTTGCATTTTATTCACGTCGTAACGGTACCGAATTATTTTTCATTTTATTCACTTCTTAACAGTACCTTATTATTTTGCCTTTCAATCGCGTCGTAACGGTATCGTATTATTTTGCATTTTATTCACGTCGTAACGGTACCGTATTATTTTACATTTTATTCATTTCTCAACGGTACCTTATAATTTTGCATTTCAATCGCGTCGTAACGGTATCGGATTATTTTGCATTTTATTCACGTCGTAACGGTACCGTATTATTGTACATTTTATTCACTTCTTAACAGTACCTTATTATTTTGCATTTCAATCGCGTCGTAACGGTATCGTATTATTTTGCATTTTAATCGCGTCGTTACGGTATCATTTTATTTTACATTTTATTCACTTCTTAACGGGACCTTATTATTTTGCATTTCAATCGCGTTGTAACGGTATCGTATTATTTTGCATTTTATTCATGTCGTAACGGTATCGTATTATTTTTCATTTTATTCACTTCTTAACGGTACCTTATTATTTTGCATTTTAAACGCGTCGTAACGGTATCATTTTACTTTACATTTTATTCACTTCTTAACGGGACCTTATTATTTTGCATTTCAATCGCGTCGTAACGGTATCGTATTATTTTTTATTTTATTCACTTCTTAACAGTACCTTATTATTTTGCCTTTCAATCGCGTCGTAACGGTATCGTATTATTTTGCATTTTATTCACGTCGTAACGGTACCGAATTATTTTTCATTTTATTCACTTCTTAACAGTACCTTATTATTTTGCCTTTCAATCGCGTCGTAACGGTATCGTATTATTTTGCATTTTATTCACGTCGTAACGGTACCGTATTATTTTACATTTTATTCATTTCTCAACGGTACCTTATAATTTTGCATTTCAATCGCGTCGTAACGGTATCGTATTATTTTGCATTTTATTCACGTCGTTACTGTACCGTATTATTTTACATTTTATTCACTTCTTAACAGTACCTTATTATTTTGCATTTTAATCGTGTCGTAACGGTATCGTATTATTTTGCATTTTATTCACGTCGTAACGGTATCGTATTATTTTATCATCTATTCACTTCGTACCGGTACCTTGTTATTTTCCATTTAATTACTTCGTAACTTTAACATATAATGCTAAATTTTATTTGAGTCGCGGGTAACTTAACACTACATTTTAATTATCACATGGAATTCTAATGGCCGACAGACAGGGACCCGAATAAAATCGATTGTGCTGAATTAACAACACTTGTTCCAATGAATGGTTTCGTGTGCTCTGTGCACTTGTAATTTACCAAAAGTGGAAACTTTATCGCGGCGGAGTCCTTTGACATAAGCAACACACCTGTTTTAAGCCTCGTAGCCTCATACATTAAAACAACATGTCTTACAGTATAAATCTATGCGACTACGAGGCTTTTAAATAAGTGTGATTGATGACTTGTGTAGTCTGTGAGGAGGGGGCCGCCAGCGCATGCTGTTCCCACTGCGTTTCCCGTTTGAGGCCAGAGGATACAGATTAATACTGAAAATAGAGCGTAGTTACCATGTATAAGGGGTCATTGCATAATAATTATGGTATACAAAAAATACATTTCCTGTATCTTATAAAACTCCTTTTATTCATTGGAGTGAATTACAGTAGGCGATTCCATAGAAAGGGAACAAAATACGTGAAGGGACCAAATCACTTAAAACATTGAAACATTGTCTGAAAATATATTCATTGTTGATTTAATTTTTAAGCAGGTATACTTACGAGTAATTCAGAAACAAAGTTGAAGAGCCAATGAATAAAACACATTTGCAGGGGAATATGAACCATAAACTTTGTAGGTTATAAGGCTGTAAAAATAAATATAAGACAACTTGTTTTTGTACTTATATACTAATTAAGCGAGTTCCAGTGCCCATTACTACACAATATACTGACTGTCAATAATAAGCTATATACATAGGGAATGATACTATTTTAATTGATAAAGAACCAGTTGTTCATTTATGCTGTGAATGTTTTTGGTTAAATCTCTTAACTTCTATCTATTTTATAATTGACATTGGTGGCACTGGAACACTTCTGTGGCCACGCTTCGGATATTATGCACGTTCTTGGTCTGAACTGTCAAGAATGATATATAAAATGTGTCCTGGGGGGGGGGGGGGGGGGTAGTGGTGGAGGTTAATTTTCCTTATTTTACCTTAAAACCAGATATATTTCGAATTATCATACAAATAAATTTTGTGTAAATTATGAAAGAAAAATTAAAATGCATACGCTGCTGTCTTTAAATACATTCAACAGAGTGCTTTCAAACCCATTAAAAGTTAAAATATAATTTGTTTGATACTTTGGCCTTTTCCATGCCACTTAACTTATTGCTGAAACATTCAAGTCCGTATTTTATGAATTTGTCATGTGTCCTTGACGTGTTTATTAACGTTAATTAATACGGGATATCGCTTACAACCGATACTCTCGTATGTGGAGGCAGTCAATGAATGCTTGCCTGAAAACTGCAGGCAAACATCTAATGCCCCCTATAGGGTCTAGTCTTACCAGCCAATTCATTCAACATAGTAGTGTGGGCCCTTGACAATTGTTTTTCATTGCCGATCATCCTGATTCTTATAATTTATCATATTTATATTGCTGTATTAAAACATATTACATATTAAAACGTCTAGTTTTGCAAACTTGTTTCCTTGAATTTGCCGTACATTCTGGTACGAAACAATTGTAACCTCGTATTTATTCGATAACCATATTAATTGAGGGTATATGTTTTAACAAAGTGGGGATTGTCAATTTTGTCCGTGCTAATGAGTGTCCGACTGAATCACGCTTGCTTGCACAAACGGGCTTCTTGGTGAACCTGCAGGTCGTTTTTCTCCCCCGTCTACACGAGAGGCGGCATTAGCGTTATCCCGTATAGACTGGTACCCGGCCTTATAGTGGCCCTCAGCCACTCATAGAGACGGGCGCACAACGCCATATTCACATTCGGAACTCCTTGGCCGAATCCGTCGGCGTCTAGCCTCGGATGTATGTAAGGACCATTAATACTACTCCAATTCTGGAGAAGTTCGCCGAAATCCAGCGGGTTGCCATTTCTACTGACTCATTTAACAAAAGATCAAAGTTTCCACGAAAAGAGATTGATTTGCCATAATAATATGTATTATATGGGCTTGATATGTTGCTAAACATAACTATTACCAAATTCCGACAGTAATTTAATTAGAAAATTAAGTTTATAACAAATCCCTCATACATCGCCCGTTCGGGGTTGACTTCCCAGCGTGAACTGTATCTTTGAGCGATGTACATGGGAAATTTCCCTCTGTATCTTTGATCAGTAATGTCATATCTAAAGATAGGATATGCGAGGACTGGGAGTATCTGTACACAAAATACATAGTTTTGCTCTTGGTTTCAACTCCAATATATATATATGTGAGAGAAAAATAAGCATTTTGTTTGCTCGGGGAAGTTGCCAAAAGTTGGCTGTACATTTCATGTGACTTTAACGATTAGATAAATATATATATTAATGAGAAATCAATGCCACTTACAGTGGAATATCAAACATATTCAGTATATCGTATGATATATAGATCCATCATTCATTTTTCTTTTTGTGCAACAACTGCCTCTTAAATATTTTCAACTAGAATTGACATGCAAAAATAAAATTATTTTACAAGAACTCTTCACGTGTCATTCAGGACCGCGTGAGCGTTCATGACATCCGGCATAAGTCAGGAGTTGCAACTGAGAGTACTGAATATGGCGTTGTGCGCCCGTCTCTATGATTAGCTGAGGGCAATAATAGAGCGGCGGTCCCGGAACATCATTTGGAAAGTTTATAATGGGGCAAGGATAGAGGTCTTTTTACCATGCATGGTGTCGCATAATTAAGGACCTGTCTGACGTTCAGCGTATTTATCACAAATGTCACGAAAAAGTCGACCAGTTTCATCAAACAGGGTGTCCTGAATATTGTTTTTTGTCCGTTTCTAGGAATACCTAGACTAAAGGTTTAATCATATTCCGCGAGTTTAGTTAATATACTGGTTATGAAACCATCCACAGACCTCTACGTTCATCGTTTTAAATAATTAAAAGATTATCGCTATAAGTACCGTGGGGAATCCGGAGTGTGGGCTCTACATATGATTAAACATAAACACCTTTAAACAGCTGTTCTCTGTCTGTATGCGGGATGGCACCGATAAAGGGTTCAGCCTTATATGTATTCATGTGTCCTACGCGCAGCGAAATAAAATACCATGGTAACGTCTCCCCAGGGAAATGAGGGATAAATCCGAAGAATGGATTGTTCGTATATAACCGACTGCCGGTATTGTTTTTCTGCGTGGCTACCCTTGTTGGTAATGTCAGATAAGATCAGACAGATTTCGTAAAATGTAGAGTTCAGGGTGAACTGGATCAGGGTTACAGCTGTATTCACCGAAGACGCCTCAGAGGCTGATTCCGCTGAACTGTGAACAGAGTTGTCTGGTAACTGAGTTATATCAGGGACACGTATTTATAAATAATGATGTAATCAAATGTAAGGGACACGAGGGCGCGGCGTGGGGCAAGGAAACGTGAATATTGGTGGTACATATAACCTTAAATATGACTGATTTATCCTCTGTAGGGCTGTTGATGACGTAATAAGGTTTTGACATTGTTAATTCAGCAAGGGTCAGGTCTTCGAGAGAAGCTCGGGCGACTGTAATATAGTTTTATGACATTTAAAGCGGGAACTGGTTATCAGCAGACGAGTAATTGACAGGTTTCGGGTATCGCTATTTTCTTAGCCAGGTCTCTCTCCTCATTTGAGTGAAGGAGACCGTTAGACATGAGCCACCACTTTGTATATTCTCAAGTTGTCAGTTTTTCTAAATTTGGACGAGATTTTAGAACATCCTGTTTCAAGTGGTTAACATATAACCATATAATTTGAAAACGTGGTGCTCAGGTATCGGTGAGGAAATCAGGGCTCACAGAATCAGATATCGGAAACTATTTTGTTAAGAATAAAAGGGCAAAAAACAGCTCAAGGTAATCATATGTCAAGTCTGTCCGATAGGGGCCGCTTACATCTGTCGAAACAAAACGGAGTACCGGAGACACATGGTAATATTTTCAATAAAGGTGAAGTGGGCGGGATGTTAAAACTCTAATTGACATTCCACGTAGAGGGTAACTTTAAACAATTACGCTCAGCAGACTATGGGCTAACCTTGAAAATAGGAATTCTATCATCTGAAAAAGTTAAACAAATTGAGATTTACTATGATATCGACCTTTGACCCTCTGACATAAAGGCCGACATGGTTCTACCTTACCTGATAAGTCTAACATATGTGAAGACTGATTCCAATCATAACGGATTTTAGCAAATTGCACATGAGAAGAAAACGATTTTTGAAGAACTGGACCTGTTAACACCAAAGCTTATAGGGTCCCTCCTTAAGTGATGGGTTACACCAGAAAACTGAATCCAGTTATGACTGGTCTATACAGGTTATATAAGTGTTTCTTTTATTGTGTACAGCAGTCTTACATGTGTATGTGCAGCGTTAGCATTGTCCGATGCCATGGGAGACACGAGCTGGCCCGGCCCACGCGTGGGGTCTGACGTGTAATCACAGCGGTCATGCTTATCTGGAACTTTCTCGGCTGGTCCGGCTCTATGAGCATAAACAGGGGGCTGTGTTTTACAGCCGGTAGAGAAGAGAGAAATATTCCAGTGGACGCAGAAGAGTGTGTGTCAGTTTGTGAACCTTTTCCGATAATTGCGGCAGTTATAGATCTTCTTCGAAATTTGTGACGGATTTTATATAGTCTTCAGTTTGCTTTTGGGATCACTACCCGAACTTCACTTTTGGATTACAAATTAATTTTAGGATTGAACTGGACTGTTATTCTCTGAGAATATTTATGTGAACTGTTCAAAGGACTTGTTGTCTCCGTGACAGTGGTGGTATCCTGGTACTTTACACTTTATTTCTATACTTGTATTGATTTACTGTTGTACTGTTGTTATACTGTGTAATTGTATTGATTTAGTGTATTGTAATGTTAGGATTGTTTTAAGAATAAATTATAATTATTTGTTAACAAAATACCATTGACTTCTTTATTCAGTCCCCTAGACATTTCACGCTGACTAGTGTTACAGAATCTGACATTTTTTTTAATCTCCATTACAAAATTTATGTTCGTCACGAGTACGTGATCTGTTGATAATAGGTTCCGTAACATAAGTGAAGAATATGGGTCACACATACGTTAAAACTGAATCCGATTATGACCGGTCTATAAAGTGTGTACCATAGAAGAATATGATCAGGTTTTCAAACTCCTCCAAGAAACTGATGGAAACAACTTTTGCGTCAAATTTGATGGACACATACGCAATACTTCAAAATCTATTGCATCACGAAAATAGTAAAGACGAAATATAATTAGACTGATTTGACCATCACGAAAATACTAAAGACGAAATATAATTAGATTGATTTGACCATCACGAAAATACTAAAGACGAAATATAATTAGACTGATTTGACCATCACGAAAATACTAAAGACGAAATATAATTAGACTGATTTGACCATCACGAAAATACTAAAGACGAAATATAATAAGACTGATTTGACCTTAAAGACATAGATCAAGGTAGCAGGTTTCAGAACAATTTTCTATCCAATTCAAGGACAAAACATGCAATACTTTATGTGCTATTGCATCACGAATAGGCTAAAGACGAAATATAATTCGTCTGATTTGACCTCCAAGACATAAATCAACGTATCAGGTTTTCAGAACAATTTGTCTATCAAATTTGAGGACAAAACATGCAATACTTTAAAAGCTATTGCATCACAAAAATGCTCAAGACGAAGTTAAATTCGGCTGATTTGACCTTCAAGACATAGGTCAAGGTATAAGGTTTTCAGAACATTTTGTCTATCAAATTGGCGGACAAAATCTTCAGTACTCCATTACAGTCCTAGAATTCAGCAGATTTGACCGATCATACTAAAAAGATGATAATAGTCATAATATTCCTAGAATTCTGCATAGTTCACCTTGACAATCATGGTGAACAGTTTTTTTACTCATTCGAGAACACGGCGGAAGCAACTAATGTGGAGACAATAAACACATCAGGTTTCAGGACACTAAAAGGAGCCATTGTTAACAATTTACAAAATAAGCTGAGCTAAAAAATACCGGAATTTAGAAAGAAGCTTACTTCGAACATTCTGGATAGGTGTAAATATAATGTAGATGCAAGAGAGACAATCCTCTCATGGTTTGGTATAAAAAAACACCCGCCAGTCATTTTTTTTGGTGACCGTATAGTTGACTATTTCACTTAGATCATGACTCCCGAGCCCCAAGCAGGGGATTTATTTCTTGTTACATATTTCAATTAAGAAAGATACAGACAAAATATTAGTATAGGAGAGACGCGTTACTCATTAAAATGCAGTCTATAAATCTCGTGTTTTCTTCGTCTGGCTCACCTTCTCTGTCTGTCACATGAATGTCATTTAATTTCCCCGGGCGGGACTCTTAACAAATGTAGGACAGTCATCAGCTGCGTCCATGCGCCATGAGGCATGTTTTTCATTCTTTGCTAAGTCTGACAGTTTTTGTTCAGTCGGGCATTGGTAGATCTGTTTTGCCCAGTAAAGCGTTTTATTTCTGTCGACTGTTTTATTCACGGGCTGCCCCATACCTAATTACAAACCATTAATTGATGAATCATTTACACACATCAAATGGGGCTACGTGATCAGCGGCCGTCAATACCGGCATATACACTGAATGAAATCCTCAATTATATTTGTAACTGTGTCTGGACATATCTCATGGTTCCCGCCAGCCTCATGGGAATGCTCGAAATAAGGTTATCAGCTCTAAGTATGAGTTTCTCAGGCATTTCCTTTGAGACAGATCTTTGGATAAATATGAAAATGCTCTGCTCTCTTTTCCTTGAGACAGTTTTTTATTAGACTCCAAGACAATGTCTCTTTTGGTCAAGCCTCAGTAAGCATATTTATGCTGCTGGGTTGATGAATTTCAGAAAATATGTCCTATTCATATGACTTCTTGTAAATGGCTTGTCTGTCAGAATTCCTGATTATATGAATATAAAGCATGATTTCTTGATGGATTTCATAATGATGGGCTTTTCGTTTCAGCTAACTGACGCATTTATCAAAGTAACAAATTGGGCATAAATTATTGAATAACATATCGACTAACAGGCGCCATATCAGCTTTACTATTAACCGGGTAATGTCATTCAAATCTATTCAAGATTCTCTAAAATGACCCGGTTTCTGTTTTATTAACAGTGCTTGAGTACAAGCAACACTTCCTCAGCCTCTGGGAATTAGGACCCTCCAAATTCCCTCCCTTGGTATGACGTTAATGTTGACAAATCTGTACGTCTCCCTTCCAGGAATTCATCAAGCGTAAAACCGTCCTCCTATTGGCCCGTATTCCCGCCGCGCGATCACGCTGGAGGTTGTTAAGGGATATGATGGTCATTTTTCATTTTTATATGTCTAAGCCATTCTAATGTGAGGAGCTTCGTCTGTCAAGATTAGACTAAAAACGTTTCTTGCGGGAATCCTCTTGCCCCTCGCCTTTCAAACTGGACCAAAGATCGGTTTAGGCATGTCTGTCCTTTATATTATGGATATACCCAGGATGTATCCCCTTGAAATATACGCTATATATATATATAAATGTGATTCATAAATGGAATCAAAATTGACATAAATTCTAATTAATGGGCACCTCATTTAGCGAGAGGGGAAAACACTCCGAATGGCAGGTTTTGAAGAAAGGGGCACGGACGAAACATCGAGGGAAAAACGCTCGGCTCCCTCCGCTGCCGCTTTCGATCCCCAGCGGGGCTTTGAGAATGGGTTGTAGTTGCCCCTCAAAGGCGGGTTTCTCCTGGTTATCCAGATTTCTCCACCTCTAGACACTACCGAACGCCATGGAGAGTGCCGCGATTAATTTTAACAATTATTTGTACAATCCATTAAAAAATATATTCTTAGCAGTTTATAATCTATGATTTTTTTTAAATGCTTCACACATTAAGATCGAGTATGATCATCACGTTCTGATCCCTCCAAAACATACCATGTTCAAGAAAAAACTTTCCCGACGCAAAAAAAAATATAATTATATTATTTATTCCCTGAACACTGCCAAAAAATCAGGAACAAATGGGGACTATAATTAAATATCTTCATCATAGCTCAAGCGGCATGTTTACCTAAAAGCTAAATACTGGAGAAACTGCGGTACTTGTCTTGGTTTGGAATCTTGCAATATTTAAGATCTAAATCTATGACCAGTAGTAGGAATGATTTAGAGATTTAGTGAAGCTACCTGACAGATATACGTTAAAGTATATCCTCGAAGTGTATCATAAAACATATTTACCAGATTACCATTTTTGAGGAAATGATCTAGCCTATGAAAAATAATACAATAGCAACATATTTTGATGGGCTGTTCGATGGTGAAACAACTTTGCAATCTGCCACGTACATAATTAGGTCTCGATAACACTTTAAAAACACCTACGGTTTTTATGCACCCAGGACCTCATTGATAATGTAAAATAACCGACCGTCTTAATTGGAAAATTATTATAAACTCGTATTTTCTACTGTCGTTGCAAATAGACAAGTCTAAAGTGGAATAACACATGCAAATAGGCAGAAGCGGATCCAGGGGGTCCGGACCCCCCCCTTTTTTTACTGGCCTCGGGTCCTTTTCTAGGGTTTTCATTAGTCCTCCTAGGATGGACCCCCCCCCCCCCTTTCCTAAATCCGTGAGGATCCGTCCCGGAAAGGCTGCATCGAGAGTAATTTTGCGTTCATCGATTTTCTGAAGTGCTGGAATAACTTGGAATATAACATTAAGACTTTATAATGAAACGAGGCCGTATATTGATCGTTCAGTTTATAAAAACCAAAATGATTCTCATTATTAGACACAATATCCAAAACTAGTTTTATTATTGGCTTTCCGAAGAAACTGTTTAAAGAAATTGATCAGCTGATTGACAAAGTACTTGTTAAAGCAAGATCTGAAGTTAAAATCAAGACTGGTTCTGTATGATCATCCAAAGGCGAAACCTTGACACCCCCCCCCCCCTGCAGCGGATCTGCAAGCGGACCGATAAGTGAAATGGATCTGTTCAAAGGAATTTCCTCCCATCGCATAAAATGGTGGACCTTAAATAATTTGCCTCTGTGTAAAATTCTGCTGATTACATCAAACTTAGGAAACATCAGATTTCTCCTATCATGGTTTGTTTTGCATTGTGAGCACTTCCATGTCAGCACTGAGGTAGTGGATGAAATGAGACCTGATTCTTTAAAACTGAAATACAGCTAAACATGTATAGTAACGCCCGATTAATATTCAATGTATTCAGTTGGTGCTACACAGGTACAATACACGCCTGCTTATAAAGGACATTTTAAGCTGTCACCCATGAGAAAACGGCTGGTTTTCCAATATATAAAAGTATATAATTATATAATTATATCATATGATTGAAGTATATTTGCTATAAAAATATTATTTACATATAAATACTGAAATTTTTACAATATTTGTTATTTGGACCTTGAAAAATGACATCGAAGGTCACAATATCTTTTACATTCCCCGTTATCTTTGTTGTACCTCGATAATACTCATTTATTAGGGTAAAAAAATGTAAACAGTTTTTGTAAGATCTCCTGCTTTTCGTTTGTTCGTTTGGCAATGAAACAAGAATCATGGGTGGATAAATGTATTGGGGGAGATAATGTTTTTATGGACCTTAAACCTTGACCTTATGACCTTGCATTGTTGTATAAAACGTTATAAAACAATCAAACTATAACACAAAATGTAGTGACATAACCAGAGACTGTAACCCAAAACTAACTGAAAGATGAAAGGCGACTAAGTGCTTAACGGTAGACCCAATATATAATGGGCTGTTGTTTTTACAAAATTCTTCATATTTATCATTTATTCCATGAATAAAAATCACTGTTTTTTTAGTGATTTGATGAAAGTTTCTGCTCACAATATGAATATATATTGACCTTTTGACCTGAAATTCAAATGCCGTTTTGGAATCCGGTGGTTTCTGAAACCTTAGACCAAGGTGATCCTTTCTAGCATGGTTGCCAGCCTTGACCAAAAAATGCCATCAAAAGTGTTTTCTAAGCACATTTTAGGAGGTTGGCCGGTCGACTATTTAGATCGTGCACTGGAATCCTTGTTAAATCTTAATACATGATCGATACATGGTGCGACTCCCGTGGGCTTCGTCCCGTTCAGCTCCTAGAAACTCCAAAGACCACGCAGTCTAATTGAAACCTCTGCCCTCGAGGTTATCAGACTGTCAGAAATACCAGACCACGAGGCCGTGAAGGGCGGTGACACAGAAGATAACAGACTGAGCTGGTGTTTCTTTTTATGCACTCTCTGTTCCGTAAACATACATTATGTTTCTGTTTTAAAACAGAAGTGTACAAAACACCAGGAGTTAACCTAGACCAAAACTCAGACAATAAACACATACAGAAAACACGAGGCTGGGCCAAGAGTACAATATTCTACAATAGTTTTAGTGTGAGACTAATTGTGGAGGTCAATGGCACTGGATGCATCTGGTCTTCATGTAAGATGTGGGGGCATTATTGATCCCGTACCGTCATTTTGCGAAACCGACCAGCCAAAATGTAACAAAAGCTAAACCTTCTTCCAGAGACGACAATGGCAATTGTCCCCTCCATTTCTTTGGTCACGTCAGCAGGTGATGTAGGACTCGAGTCCTCAAGTCGGACTTATACTCACACTCGGAGTTTCGCACTCGAGAAATCAGACCGAGTCCAGAAGAAAGAAAATTCTGTCGCATATAAAAATAATGGACGTGGGTGAACTACTGGTAGAATATTAAAAAAAATTATAAGACTTGACTAGCCAAGTTTTAGCGATGTATCAGGAGCTAAGCGTAATTAAACATTCAAGTAAAGGGCACGAAAGGGCACTTTTAACTAACCTAAATTTGCATGACCATCTCAAATATCCTTTTAAAATTTCTTCTAATAAGACGATTTGTATCGGACTCTGACTCTGACTAGAGTTTCAAATGACTCGGATACGAAGGAGGGGGACTTGGACACGAACCTAAAAAAAAAACTCGCACTTGGTTCAGGAATCGAGTGGCCTGAACTAGGACTTCCACTCGGGCTCGGATGGTGTGGACCCGATTACATCACTGACGTCAGCACATACGGCTTAAGTTAGAACTGATTGACCGATGGACTCCGTGGTAAGCAACCATGATTCTACCTTTTATATTACAGTTCATGCGGCATTTAAAAATATTTCACAGCAGGATGGGCCTTCAAAATGTTAAAGATGTTAAGCACTAGACTAGACGAGTTCCTGAAGTGTAGGAGTATTAATTTGTGTCCTTTTACCATTACACTTCTCATATGTATCACATGACCATGTGAATTTCTCTAATCAACACATTTTTCAAGGGTCCAAGTGGAGAAAATGACAGAATGTGTCTAATAGTTAACATATATAAAATAAACTTAAGTATTCGAACAGCAGGTTCAATTATATTTCACGGGTAACCATAGAAAGCACGTTTGCTTAAGGGGCCTATGTGATAACTGACCTTTATTAACTAAATTTAATCCCTTGAACCTTATCTAACAAAAGGCCAAAAACGCTTATCCCACCGCATACAGGTTGTTCCTTTTGTTAATATCCACGTGAAATGTAATATGTTGGGGCCCTCTATAACAAAAATAAACACATTCAACAACGACATCTGGTGGCAAGTCAGATGAACCAGAGTTTTGCAAAGGGCGTTTTGGAACCAGTGGCCTTTCAGCTGCCACACCACCTTAGATTACATGGTTTTCCATTTGTCAAAATTCTCTATTTTGCAAACAGTTTCAAGATAATCAAGCTCATGCATCGGTCACAGAGGCGTTATGAGAATTTTGCTTTACTGCTATTGCCTATAGTTCGATTATAAATACGCAGATTAAACCAAAAAGCTTCCGACTTTTCCTATCAATACTGTCTGTGATATAAAAAAACAGGTTAAGGATCATTTATTAAGTCGCATAAATTTCCAAGAATGTGATTATATACTGATACTGACAATGTATGCCACAGGACAAATAGGATCCATCCAGTTGACCGAATATCGTCTTCAATATGTCATGTTCATCCCGGAAGGAAACGTGAGCTAACATCCCGGGGCATAGTCTCCATTAGGAAGCCCCCAGCCAGCCGTTGCAAGCCATAACTGTTGCGTCATCTGCTCGGGATAAAACCTCTCTTGGACTGCTGTCAATCTTTTTATGTCAAAAGAATATGATTCCTCCTCTCTCGGCAATATCCATGATTTCTTTGAATGTGTTCATGGAATTTACGCCATTGTCCATGACAACTGCTGTGACATTTCTATTAATACTTCCACTGTATTTTCGCCGCAATCAGTATGATTGTTCGTCTCTGTGTGCATGGTATAATAACTGATGGATGAAATCAGTAATGGACGAAACCTGTTGCTGAAAGTTACGAGCTGAATTGGATCAAGATGTGGACCCATGCTAACATTCATATAAAGATGTTGTGGGGAATAGAAAAATTAGCACCTAAAGCAGACCCAGATTTTGCATCATGTTGCAATAAAAACTACCAAGGTTCCGCCAGTACAGCTTAAATGTTGAAAATGATTCTAAACTTTGGGAGGGGGTTGCCCTCTCCAATACCCTCCCCTTCTGCGCCCGAATTCCCCCTTCCCAATGTATTATCCTGTATCCGCCCCTGTACTGTGCAGGATTGAGAGTTCATTGCATCTGGAAGAATCCAGTAGTTTTCAAATATGTTTATAGTTTATGAATCCATGTTGACGGCGAATTGGTTGGCACAGGTCGCCCTAATTCTAATCACATGCGTTTCGGGACAAGACTTGCTGGACCAACTAACTTTTATGACATAATACATTTTTTTCAACCCTCACTATCGGTCCAATGGGCATGTGTAAAAAGAAATTTTTAATTGGAACTTAGTCATTATAAATGTCATCAAGCAATAATATAATCCGAAATTTTATATATATATTTATATATATATATATATATATATATATATATATATATATATATATTTATATATATATATATATACTGTAGCAAAGATTTCAAATTATTCCTAATTGTGACTTAGGTTAGTAAAGTTGACTAAATACAGAATAAGCTGCGACTCCTTCAGTGTCTTTGGCACTACGCAACGAGGCTATCGACTGGACCAGCAAAGCACTGGAAGACCCGGTCGTTTCATAAGTAGTTAATCTCCCCTCAGGCTTCCGCCAGCGGTCCTTTCTGATCAAAACGAACCTATTTTATGAGGGATTTGTGGGGTTGGCCGGAACTACTTATATCAACCGTCATGTTTTTATTTTTACAATTTAAGGAAGCATGTTCTATTAACATTTCCAATGCGCATGCTCACAAAATATTACTTATTAATTGATGTCCTTACCACAAAAACGGCCATATTTATGTAATATGCCTTGAAACAATTCTTATCCATCGTATTTGAACAGACTACATTACCCTCTTCAATACATTTAAATTCAAAACTTATGAATATGCATGAGGAATTTTCCATTTCAAAAATGAAACGTGAATGTAATAGAACGTTCTTTTTAATCGTTTACACGTCCTCAACAATGTGAGCATGTCCACATTGTTCCAACGCTGGGAATAACATTAAATGTTATTTTTACGCAAATGGATGGTCTTGTATCCGGTATCGGTTCTTTAAAATATAAGAAGCTTTTATAGAATTATGCTTTGTACTACCTGCTTGTAACAATTCACTTTATCGTTACATGAGAAGCAAGGACAGGGTAAAATAAAACAATTTCTTCAATTTAGGTTCAGGTTACGCATCAGTCGGATCAAAACCTCGTGTGACTTCTAAAGACCACTGTGACACTGATTATTGGTAAAAATAATCTCGCATATATACATGTTTCTCCGGATGTTTGCATCCATGATTTCACCTTCTATTGATTGAATTAAACGGCCTGCAGTGTCCCAGGCCAGTTGTGTATTTTCAAGGGCACAATAAACACAGCATGAAAAATGTTTTTAATCAAGATCATTGCTACATGGACTGAATTATTTCACCATCAAGTCGTTTTGAAAATGGTCAAAAAGATTGATCTAGGTCGTGAACTACGCCAGATATGATAAAATGTATATGGAACCCGACCTGAAACCCACCTGGCTGCAGCCCTTAAAATCTAACGGCTTGTATTATATTTATAGCAACTTGGCTGAGGAAATATTAAGCTCTTCTCTCAGATACTGACTCGGCCGGCTATCGCTGGCTGCATCTTACTGCATCCAGCAAAGTCTATGGTAAAGTCAACATTGTGGCGGTCACCAGCTGAGTGGAAATCTCGCTTTATTCATTTAAGACGGATGATCTTCAAATGACATAGTAATAAGTCTAATCCTTCATGTACAACCTTGGGAATGAGATGAAGAATATTATTCAAACTCTACCATACATGAAGGGATATGTACTTACACACTATCTGCCCGAGTCTTTAAAACCTCACCATCATGTGCCCCTATTCCTGTAAATATAAATAAAAATGAGGATAAATACAAATGTGGAAAGGATGCAGTTACAACACCTGATAATTTTCCAGTGATAAAATTTATATAAGATAAAGGGCCTCCAGTTCCACCACCTAAAGTACCCTTAATATTGAGGCGCCCGCTGGGGGACGTGTTCCTGTATATATGTATTATTCAGACAGATCAGATTACTGAGATATATTCAGTTATATAAATATGCAGAAGCCCTGTCCGGCACACAACATTTTTATTGGAAAAAGATGAGCGAAATGCCAAACTCATCTTACTCAATAACTTACCATTCATTCCCAGACGTCCGGACGGCCAGACAACCCATTCACAAAACCAAGTTTATACAATATGATAATGGTTTCTACGGCTGAAATTTTGGTTCCAGCTAATGAGACATTCAATCAAAGACATAATATGCAATTTATTTTAAAATGGACTACGAATTTAAGGTAGGTGCCAGTCCGATCGCGTGATTACTATGTAATTACGTGGCATATTCGAACACTTAAGTACCTGGAGTTTGTTATTACCATTGGGAATAGTAGAATAAGTGGCTGATAACGATATAAGTGCATATCCATTGCAGGCCGGTATTGAATAGGACCATTCTTTGCTTAATTTTACAAAGTCTATACTAATCTTAAACAAAGTGCTTACGTGCTCATGGCGTTAGGAGCTGAATTAGTTTCCAAGAATTAAGGTTTTTTTACTCCATGTGACCAATGAACGAAACCTTAATTCATCTTTTATGAATAAATAATTATCAATAATCATCCGAAGCGCAATCATCAAATACATAATAAAATATGATATTACATGTATATGCGTCATACTTTTTATTTCGAAAATCTCTTCTCTCTCTTTCACTCTCAGTGACACACACATGCTTCTATATATCTATACTGATGCGGTAGTGGTGCTCAGTTGAAAAAAGTTCTTTTCATTGTTTTCTCTGTTTCAAAGTAGTGCCACTTCGGGCCTCTTTTAAATCAATAATCGAATGTATTTTTTCGAGTAATGATTACACAAGAATAATAAGTTAACATCATCAACCCTAAAAATAAAGAAAATACATGTATATTTATAATTCTTTAAGTCCAATTTGAAATGTTACTATTTATACCTCTCTTAATTGAATTTAGTCTAGTCAATGAACGATTCTTATCAATGCAGGTTGGACAAAAATATTATTAAAGGTTTCTCGCCTGAGACGGATTGATTTATGGGGTCTTTGTGCACAAATAAAACCCCAGCCGATTCCACCCATCGCAAAGTGACATTTTCACCTAAAATCAAAGATGACCGCCATTATAAGTGGTGAAATATTTAAATGGCCATAATTCCATAACTAACTGTAATAGATACACAATTTAAGGTATCATTTCCACTTCATATTAGTATATACTTTCATTTGATTACACTTCCGAGGTCATAAAAGGTATATACCATGCATAAAGGCCAAGGTCAAGATTAAATTTAGTAGAAAAAGTCAAAATCGCCATGATATAGCATTTTTTTCTAACCAATTGTTATAAAAACATGTCTCACGTATTATTTTTCATTCAAATAAGGCTGTCCGTTCATTCGGTGATACATCTAACGGCCAAAATGAAATAATGCTGCAAGGCCATGGTCATACTTGGACGAGAAAAAGCAACAATCGCCATGAGACTGCATTTTTTTGCAAGAAAATGACATAGAAATGCATTTTAAGTCATCATTTCTAACGAACTGTGGAATGCTCATTCATTTGGTGGTACGGTACTTCTAAGGTCAGGAAAGGCACATACCATGCATGAAGGTCAAGATCAAAGTCAAACTTGGCACAAAAAAAGTAATATTCGTCATGATATAGCACGTGTTTTGCAAGAACGTCACACAGAAGCTCATTCAAAGGGTCATTTCCATCTAAATTTAGATTGCTTATTCTTTTGTTGATAATTTTAAGGCCAGGAAAGTTTCATATCGCGTATCAAGGTCAAGGTCAGATTTGACTGAAAACACCAGTACTGTCCGTAATATGGTATGTTTTTGCAACAAAGTGACATTTAAGGCGTTACATCTAGCTAACATGATTGGGTGGTTCTCCTGAGGTCAGGATAGGTGCATACCATGTATCAAGGTCAAGGCAAGTGTCAAACATGATAGGAAAATGCCCATTCCCATGATTTGGTTAACATGGCACCTATCATTAAAAACAAACGTAATATGTACTTGCCATAATGTGATTAATAATTTGACAGAATGAATCATCTCATATCATCCATGTATATCTACAACCCATGAAGATGTGAATCAACTCATCATTTAGAATATCAAGATAATCTTCTTCATCATCATGATCACAATCATAATCATCATAATCCGTAACTCTGCTCTTAGTGTGTGTTCATTTCATGGAACAATTTCTGTGCATTGGTAACATACTGGTGAAGTATATTCAGCTCCTCCTTACGATAGGTGCATGTTTATTTTATCACGTTACCCCTTAATAATTGCACTTAATTATTTGGAAATATTCAGGTGCTGCTTGTTGTGTAACCCAGTTAGACGAAGGACAAAGTGAAGATGGAAACCGCTCCCCCGAAGCATACATGTAAAGGTAAACCCTAGCGTCAATATCTGCGGCTGATTCTGACAGGTTGAGTGAGATCCTTTGCAGGAGAGATGTTCACAGCAAATATCTCTGTTGAAACTGGAGATGCCGACAGCTAAATCTGCAGGACGGCGTATTTCTCAGCTAAAGTTCCTTAAAGTTCTTTAGATTGTTCTGATGTACTTAAGTTACACACACCAAGCTGGCATCACAGGTAGTAGTTTTAACCTATTCACGGTAACAGCAAAACAGTCAGTTTATATAACTACACTGAAGAAGCCTTCACAAAATATCTAATTTATGTGCCTGTAAGTGGGTGTGATACCCCCTCAAGGACACACAGTGTGCAAAACACACAAAAAAGCCAGCTGCTTACTTTGTGTCTCTAAATTGCCAAATATATTAGAATGGCAAGCATGTGGATCAAGGAAACTCTACTTATGATGTAGGGAATGCACCCCCCCCCCCCCCCCCACCACCAAATCTGCCGCATCAACTCGCCTCAAGAAGCCACCTACTAGAGCCCTGCGCGGGCCGGAATTTAGAGCCCGCACCCGCCCCGCAAAATACACCTCGGGCCCGAAACCTCATCGCTTCGCAGATGTGAAAACGCGCCCCGCATCGCCCCGCACTTATAAAAATAAATCGACCCGCACCAAGCTCTCCATCCATATGTTTGATGGAAATGACACTTTTCACACATGTTTTCCGGCTCACTTTCTTGCAAAAACATGCAATATCATGTACAGTTTGCAGTTTTCCAGAAAAATTGACCTTGACCCTAATGCATGATATGAAACTTTCCTGGCCTCAAAACTATATATAAATATGTGCATTTTAAATTTAGATGAAAATAGCCCTTTATATGTGTTTCTATATGACTTTCCTGCAGAAACATGTTATATTGTGGCGATTGCTACTATACCTCATCCAAGTTTGGCTTTTACCTTGACCTTATTGCTCGATAGGTACCTTTTATGACGTTATTGTGTCAACAAATGAATAGGAATCCTAAAGTCAAGTGGAAATGTTTCTATAACATGTTGGAAAAAGTACCATACCATTACGTCTGTTCTTTTTAATCTTTCGAATTTGACTTTGTTCATAAGCTTGATGCATGATGTATGCATTTCAGACCTGAGTATTACCGCCAACTGCATGTCCATTCTTGAGTAAGTTAAAAATGACATTTTAAATGCATTTCAATGCCTCTTCCTGCAAAAACGTGTTATATCATGCGATTGTTGCTTTTATTTTTTCTCTTGGAAGTAAGACGTTGACTTTGACCTTAATGTATGAAATGAACCTTTTAAAAACTCAGAGATGTCGCCAAATGAATGAGCTGTCTAATGTCAAAGGAAAAATACAACTTGAAATATGTTTTTATAACATCTGGTTGAAAATAATGCAATATGTGTACCATTTAGGACCTCAGAGGTGTCACCAAATGAACGGGCATCCTAATGTTAGCTCGAAATGACACCTTAAATTGTGTTTCTATTTAAATAAATTATGGAATTATGGCCATTTAAATATTCCATCCCTTAAAATTGCGGCCATCTTGGATTTGGGGCGAAAATAACACTTTGCCAAGGGTAGAATTGGGTGGGGCTCTATTTGTGCACTGAGACACCATAAATAAATCCTTTTCAGGTAAGAAAACTATGATAATATTTTTGTCCAACCCAAGTCATTCGTTGGCTGGACTAAATCGCCAACATTAGCATTAAAGAAGCGCTAATTGTTTACAGTACATAAAAGCTAAATCGTGTCAGCTTTGCCACACAGCAGGCGTGTCACTTTTTAACACAGCAAATATCATGATACAAAAAAATGACACATCTCACTTCATGTCCACATTCCTTACACTATAACAAATATGAAAAGAACGAATAAAAATAGAGCTGTCACGTGAAATCAGCATCAGTACTGGTGTAGATATCATGTCAGTGTAAGGATGGTATATTTCGGGTTATAACCACAAACGAAACCCCGAAAACGAACCCTATACATTGTTAGTGTCAGAGATTCAGAATGCGGAAAAAAGTTTAAGACTCGGTCAAAAACTGTATTGATCGGAAATTAGGATTTGTTGCTAATGCCGTGTGTTCTTCATTTATCGCGTAAGGAAATGATATCACAAAATAAACACACAAACAAAAACTGCAGGCTGTCTTGGCAGAGATTGTTAATTCAAGTCAGAATATATGTTTACGGGGGCGTGGAGAAAGTGTGGTAATAGTAAAAATAAACGGAAGCGTATGAAATAGATTTGCACAGATCACTAATGAGTTTACAATAAAAATGATTTCCAGGGACTTTCTTTAGTTACTGAAAAAGAATTATTGCCCTTATCCGCACCTACGTACACTTTTTAAGGATACGATCTAATATTACAAATAACATTTTATAATAATGTTTTCGTAATTTTTCATTTGTTTCTATAATTACATCAAAATCCAATTATACATAATGAAAACTGATAAAACATTATATAAGTGAAGATAATACCTCAGCTGACTTGATAGGAGGTAACAATTATTAGGGAACCCCCAATGAAGAGAATAAAACATGTTCTTCCACTTCGATTCCAGCCAATTCCTACTTCATTTGGATTTCTATTAAGTGCTATTAATGTTGATTGTAAAATCTTCCATGTCAAAAATAGGGCTACATAATGTTAACCTAATAACGATATTATAAACTACACGACTTGAGGCTGAGCGCTTGCCGGAAATGACGTAGAAATAGCAGATAAATGAGCAAGGAAGATGGGGAAGAAAATGAACCATTGCTTGCGAAGATAGAACCAATGTTGTCAAAGATCTTGACGTGTTTTGATGACCTTGATCTTTGACCTATTTAGACAATACACATGTGTAAGTTACAAAGCGAATCCAGCAAAATACAGGACTGAAGAATGTTATATATGTAAGACGCATGAACCAGCAAGCAGGAGAAATTGAGATGTCGGGGATGTTCTAGTGTAGCGCCCCGAGCGCCCATGTCCGAAAAATGAAAAAGCAGTTTCGTGATATTAGTGTAAAACACAAGATGTGCAAGTCTTAAGGATTCCTTCAAAACTGTGGCCTGTAGAATGCTATATGGGAGACGCAAGAACGCAAAGAAGGCGAATTAGAGGACAGCTGACAAACAGAGAGACATCCTGACAAAGTGACACAAGATTGAGACCAGATGACTTCACCAGTTTATAGAGAAGACACGGAAAATAAGCTATAGTTTATGTAATTGAAGTTTTTGGATATTTGGCAAAAAAAAGATATCTTGGGAGATTCGAGTGCAGCGCCCCCTAGCGGCTATATCCCGAAAATAAAAAATCCGATTCGAAATATAAGTGCAAGACATAAGATGCACCAGTTTTAAAAGGATTCCTGCAAAACTGTGGCCTGTAGATTGCTACATAAAATATGCAAGAACCAGCAAACATGCGAAATTGGGGGCAACTGACAAACAGACAGACATACTGACAAAGCGACACAAGGTTGAGACCAATCGACTTAACCAGTTAACATGCAGAGGAGAATGAAAGGAGAAAGAAATTGAGACTGAGTTTGTGAAAATAGGTCTAATATCGACGAAGTAATGACAAAAAAATACTTTCGACGTTTTTAAATGACCTTGACCTTTGACAGATAATCACCAAAAAAATCAATGGGGTTCGGAGCATTTTGGTTTTATATCAACTATGTAAGTTCAAAAGCCACCGCTGCAAAACTGTGCAGTTTAGGATGAAGAAAGTCAGACAGACAAACAAACAGAAATACGCAACTAACCAACATGCTTGCCGAAATCGAAGATTCCGGCAAGCAAATATAATGGAGTCACAACTTTGGAATATATTGTAGTAATAAAATAAATTAACTACCTTTAGGGAGTAGTTCTTGTTTCAAGGTTTAGGAATATTTTCAAATTGCACATGTCAATCCCTCTGGTCTAATGAACGGGAAATTCGGACCGCATAGAGGTAACTTTGATTTTCAAAGTACAACGATAGTTATATGCAGTAAACGCATTAGGCTCTGAACACACAGCGCGTGATCTCCCGGTGAACTTAAACTAACACGCTGTGAGAAAAAGAATGGTTCCTCAGATTTGGCAAGATGTCAAGCGCGTCAACAAAGATGCAAAAATGTTAAAAATAATCTGATTGGCTCAGTGTGTGAACTTACATGACTGCATCCATGCCAAACTAGTTCGGCACTGCAAGAGAAGAAATATGCAAACAGTGGGGGATAACTGACGTCAGGTCAAACAAGCAAGTAAGTATAGTCTGTCTTGAAAGATGATGAATGCATCATGTGTATTCCAACGGGCGTTTGAAAAATCGACAGGCACTTCGAACAGCATCCGATTGTGCTGGTCATGCCAGCAGTGTGATTGGTAAAATATTACACAGGGTTAATTCCACACAGACAGCAGCGCCTGGTGGCCAAATGTGAATGGCAACCGCGTTTTTTTTTTTTGGCAGCGGTTAGTGCAGCGAATAGTTTATCAACGTGTAACCGTGCCTTATAAATATTTGTTATGATTATAAGAAATGAAATACTAGGTTTGTACAGCATTTCCCGTGACACCGAGGCACCGGTTATTTCGAAATAAGAAATATTAAAGTAAATTTAAAGGTGCCATTCAGGTTTCGTTCCCATGGAAACCTATGACGACCTTGGATACAATTTGAGCGTGAACCTTAACGTGCGTGATCGGTAGGACCGCACTCGGGCGCATCCATTTCTCACCTGCGGTAACCAGGTAACACGGCTGCCGTAATCTATCATGATCGCCCTTGTGTGGTCACAAATCACCGATGGTGGCCTTGACATTCCTAAGATGGACTAGCCGGGTGATTTAGGAGAGCACGCTGGGTTTATCTCCAGCCTGAGGGTCAAGTAACATCGCAAGTTATCAACTGATGTTTACAAAGCTTTAAGCTGAGGCTTTCTCTGTGTCAATTGTTTCGGTATCATTCACCAAATACTACCACAATAACCTTGGTTTCCATCAATCAATTTTGATGAAACGCGATCTTTAAAATCTGCATTGATTTAAACTTGACACTTGAACTTGTGTGGAAACAGATCTGAACCCGTTAGACAAATTATCCCTAATAGGTAGTAGCGGGTTACAAAACGATACACGCAGCCATGCCAGCAGTAAGGGTTTACAACAGTACCAACAGTCCCGTGACGTCTTGTGATATTTATGATGTAATAATTCTCCCAAACTTATTCGGAAAATGGATTTATATGCGAAATCAAGTTTGCTGATAAGTCTACCAGCTGATTTCTTCACCGTCTTTCTGAGCATCTTGAGATATTGTATAATACAGACAGCCCTATACATGCATATACAGAATCAGGCAATCCCACTAATAGTCTACAAAAGACAGTCATAATAAAATAAACATTCTGCATGACATTTATCATTTATATCAAATTAAATGATCTATTGTGGTTCACTGCTGAATCTTTATTCTGGGTAAATTTGCATTTACAAGTTATTTTTTAAACATATTGATAAGAATAGTATCCTGACGGAATGACTAAAAATTTGGATAAAAATTATGTTTAACACCTCTGTCATAGATTGTCAAAGCATTGACGGATTATTTATTTAAACACAAAACAGTTCATTAAACAGATATTATAAACTGGGATTGAGACTAGGGCAGTTTATTCTTTACTGTGAGGCTGAGTCGAATTTTGCGAGTCTTTTTTTTTAAATAGCAGCTCGACAAACCTTAAACTTTACTGTATATCTGATATGGCATTCTTATCGATCACTCTATGATATATATATATACTTTTTCTCTTTACGTGGACCAGTAAAGTAGCTTTCGCATGCTGTGCCATGAAAATATCGATACACTTTATATATCAAAAAGCTGCACCATTTACCTCGACAAGGTCACCGTATGCCATTAATAGCGTTTACAAAGAGGTTTTCTGGGCACTATCTTGACCTTTTTTTTATTCATATTGGGAAAATGTTCTCAATGTTTTTAGCTGACTGATTTCTTTGGCAACCGATGTTACCACTGTTTAAATTTTATAAAAAAAACTCAATGTCTCACTTAACATGAATCAGCCGTAAAGATGACCAGTGACAGCTGTGAGTGACGGCGGCCCCTATCTTTATCTCTCCATTAAATTCAAATGGCACGGAGAACGTAACAATAATGTATTTCATCAGTTGATATAAAAGTAGTCCATGTCGCGGGCATAATTTCTGCTATTTTCCTATGTTGGATGCATGACCCTTATTAATGAAATCAAACAGCTGTTTCAGACAAGATATTAAAGTGAAAGAGCATAAAGCAAAATTCATTCACACATTCACTTATCAACGAATAACCGAAGAACGCAGTGCACGTGACCGTAAATTAATTAAACATGTAATATTTAACCCATGTTCAGCCAATCATAGCTTACATTCCTGTCGAACCATTTATTTTTTCGATATCATCAGGCCTATAACCCATGTTCAGCCAATCATAGCTTACATTCCTGTCGAACTTCAAGTGCCTTTCATATAATGAATAACATGTATAATCTTGCAGCTGAAGACAATATATATCAATATTTATGGCACTAAATACAATTTCACGACCGTATTTCCTAATTAGACTAGATATTCAATAAACACAATAAATAAATAGAACTAGACAAGACATTTTCCATAACAATTGGTATTTTCACGGAAGACCACTCTCGAGGCCTGGATATAAGTACATGCTGCTGGGAATGTTTTGAAATGTAATTACCTCTCTCTACCACTGCTCAAGACATCAGCGTATTGTATCGATTAAAATACTATTTATGTCTCATAAATTTCCAACACGACTGGACAAGAGCCAAGTCTATCAGAAAGAAGGCCCTTGACTTCGAAAACAAGTGCTGGGTTTAATTGCTATGATAAAACAGGCAAGTGATACAACATAATTTAGCTATTTGGAAAAAAGAAATAGCTTATGTTTTTCCTCATCAAATTCCAGTGCAACTGATGGGTATAGAGCGGTGGTTAAACATAGGACTAGGTACTTAATATCCTCATGCTTCCCCCGAAAGGTTGTCATGTTTTCACTAGCGGTTGATTGCTTCGTTATTGTGGCTATGTTTTTTTTTTCTTACAGCAACAGCACCAACAAATGATCACCATTGTTGATGTTATGAATGGTTCTAGTACGAAAATTACATATAAATTCCATATTTATTGGGGGGTTAGTATTAAAGTGCATAATTTGGATGATTTCTCGACAAGGGATTATAAAGCCACATTTGAAATATCCGGCACTTTTATTTCTTCATTAACCAAGACGTTTCTTCAGGACATCATTGGTTTTGTGGCAGCTTGTATCCGTGTGTACCCTATATATGATCCAATGACAAGTGGTGTCCATGAAGATATCCTGTCCATACGGGCCTGGATGTCCAGCCTTGACGCAGGTATCATATATATCCTCTAATGAGGCTTTCCATAAAAACCAAATGGTTAATCTTAGAATTTGTATATTTCCTATGTTAGATTTGTATATATTACTCATAAAATCTACTGTACAAAGGCTAAATATTACGCTGAACATTCATAATTGTCTCCGCCAGGGAGGTATATGCGTCCATCCCCGTTGTGTGTGTGTGTGTTTGTTCAAAAAAAAAAACTCAGGCAATCATGAACGGATTCTCATACATGTGTGAGCCAATTCGGGAATGCCGGAACGAAGAACCGATTAGATTTTGGTCTCGTTCCGGCACATAGACCGGATTCAGGAGCGTCATAAGGAATATTCACAACGTACAGTCACTTATGCACGAATGAACCTAAGAAAATGGGCCGAATAAGTGAATGCAAACACAGTTTTAGGAGCATGGGGAATAGGAATCCCCCGCATGGGCATTTCTCAGACTGCAGATTTCTAGTTAAATCTGATTTGCTCTTTTAAAAGTTGTGAAAAACGGTACTATAGCTGCACAGTGCATGTCTGTTATATATTAAGCCATTTAGCGCGAGGTAACACCTGTTCAATAAAAGATACGAACTGTCAATTAATACTGGATGTTGGAAGCTGATTTTTCACTCTAAGTAGAAAGCAAGACGACAGCTGCAGCCAATAAAACGCCAAATATCCACGTCTGTAAACGTAATGTGATTGTTACATTACTATACAAGTTGCCTCTCAGGTATTACTCCATATGTGTCCTGCTTTGGAGATATGCAACAAGTCAGCCTGTCATACTGCCCGGTACAATAAGGCTTCTTAAAATTATTTCTACGTACTTTTGGACATTAAATATGGATTGTTAATGTTTGCCAGTTGTGCCAACTTGTATGAAAGATTTCACAGTATTATTGAATCGTATATAAAAACAACACAAATTTTAGTCCATTTCCACTTATATCGTTATAAATTAAGAATTAGCAAATTAAAATTGCTCAAGATTTCTTTGAAGGGATCAAGGCAAGAGCAGTAATCCGCAACATTAATTAACATAATTAACACGAATTATTCATCACCACCCCTAAAATAAAAAAAATGATCTGAGATTATATCATTTTGTGTACCCAAATTGAACTTAAATGAATATGACTATAAATAGTTTTCGGATGCCTTATTCTCACCCTGCTTTTTCCAAACCAAATCACAAACATTGCAATTTGTATATTAATAAGTAACTTCTCAACTTTGTAAGGTCATTTTGTGGTGGATTTATAAGTATCCGCGTCTTATTTTCGCATGCAGGATGTTTCACATAATGGTGGTTCTCACAAAATTTTATTAAACATCTGGTGCAAATTTTGTTGAATAATTACAATTCTTTATATTTGTTACGCTCTGTCTTCAAATACTTTCAGACAATTAAGTCTATAGTCCTTAACACTCAGCCTAGGTCAGGAATGTGGATGTAAAGTGAATGATTAAAAGACCATATACTATAAAAGTTTAGCTCCCGGCTATAGTCTTAGGCTGAACCATCGATTGGTTGCGTTCAAAGATTTCTTTTGTGAAGACCTGCATTATTGTATTCATAATACGCTAGATGTTCCTGAGTGCATCACAACACGGTACATACTGCGTTACATAGTCTTTTTGTTTCGAGCATGGAGCATGGTGTTTGTAAATCAAATCTCTGCTTAGAGCCGTCAGTTTTTCAGCTCTGAATAGGTCACAAACCACATGCGTGATCTATCCCAAGTATGAACATGACACGCACTCCTCATCGTGGAGTTTTTCATTGCACAAGAAAGATTTTTTAAAAAGTAAATTAATACACATTAATCGGCGACTCCTCATGTCGGTCCAAGGTAACATCTTGTCAAGAAAACCTTTAATCTTAGTTGAAAAACGATAAAGAAATATAGGAACTTAGTGACATTGACGATATAAGAGTACATTACATCATATAGTTCCCTCTACCCACAATGAATTTCAAATTAAACAGAGGACTTTTTACTTACACTGTTAACTTGTTTTCTTTTTTAAAATAAAATAAGGGCCCTTTAATAAGTCCATACTGATTTGTTGTGTACATGTACAAGCGACCCCCCCCCCCTTGCGGCGTCATTCACGATGTATTTATGAGATACCGTCATATTTACGCATATAGGACCTTCCATAAAGTGGTGATTCTCACGAAATTATTTAATGCTCTTGACGTAATTTTGTTGAGTAATTATACTTCCTTATAGTATCTACTATTTTGCTACAAATAACATCGATTTATTTTTGTTACGGTTTAATGATTACTTTATGATTATAAGGGTATATCTAGTGAGGGATATGGATATATATATATATATATATATATATATATATATATATATATATATATATATATATATATATAATATGTGAACATGTAGATGACAGTATCCACTCACTGAAGGACAAAAGAACAGAATTACAGTAGACAGCCTGTAAGAAAGATAATCACTGGATGATAAAATATCTCGGGTAGGTTTTCATATACCACATAAAACGGTCCACATCGAATACTAGTCAACAATATTACGGTTCCATTTCATCTATACCATGAACGATGCAGTAGTTATTACTGATGTTTTGATCTAGCTTTACCGTTTTACTACTTTTTCCTACTTCACAATCTGCAAACCTTATTCTAATGTGCCGCTGATTGTTCTTTTTATTTGAACGTTTCAATTACAAATCAAAATGAGCAAGTATGCACTTCTACAGATAACAACAGCAACAGCAACAGTGAATTAATGTCAGTAAATAAATAAGAATGCTTGAATTTGGCTTTACTTTTTATATTATACTTGTGTTGTGTGGATGGCTTTGTTTCGTTATGGTGTAAATCAGGGTATCAATGCAGAACGCCACAGGAAAGTATGACACCTCATTAAATTCACTCGTCAGCAGACATTCCGCTTGTTCGAGCACACGTATAGAAATTCTCAGTGCGAGAGACGATTCTCACGGTCAATGTCAAATGTATAAAAAACGTCTGACGTCCTGTTGCCAAACCATCACGTTAGACCAACCCAGACAGTGACGTACATCCCTGAGGTGACAGACCCATTCACCCTGTCTAGGACCACAAAATACTGTTCTTCAGGTAAACTGGCTTTATATACCTAAATCATATTAAAGCAAGTCACCCGCTACGTCATAAAATGTGCCAAAGGAACACAACTTCGAGGTGACCGCATACAGGCGTACCACACAGGGGCGTTATGGACCTCGAGTGGGTACATATTATTTCTGCTTTCATATTTAAGACTCCCCGCCATCCATCACTAGGGTCTACAGCCTTTTAACAAACCTGGGACTGTGTGTTAAATGGGCGATTAAAATTGTCATTCCCAAGAGTTAGTTTTCCATCTGCAGTCCCCAGTTGAATTATCGAATGTATTGATTCAGTTGGCTATTTCCGCGATAAAGAACTGCATTATTGTATCTATATAAAGATTGGTGTCCCTGAGTGCATTACTGTGTTGTACATATTACGTTACATATTAATTTTTTTAATGTACATTGTGTCTGTACATGACTGCTTGGTATCGTCAGTTTTTTTCAGCTCTGAAAAGGTCACTGAATACAGAATCGGCCCCAAGTAAGAATATAAATAGTTGGAAACATGAAACGCACTACACAACCCTGTTTTCCTGTTTTTCTTAATGCATCAGCAAGATTGCTTTTCCTGCAAGTAAGTAAATGCTTATTGATCGAATGTGGAACTAGTGACACCAGCATCTCGGTTCAGCCAAGCTAGCAACTTGTCAAGAGAGCCTTTAATCTCAGCTAATGAATTATATCTCATATACATAAAAACTACAGATATTTAAAGAATGAGGCTTCAAAGGTTGGTCCACGACATTTTTGAAGAAAAAAATGTAGCTATATTACATACATGTCATATAATCTGGCTAAAAAGGGTGCCACATAGTGCAGTCTTACACCATACTACACCAGGGACGAGGCTTTACTTGACTGGATGTAGCTTGGACATCCATATTTACCGATACTCCGGTCCCAGGGACGAGGCTATAATTTAATTGATGTAGCTGAGAGTGAGACATCCGTGTTACACCATACTCCGATCCCAGGGACGAGGCTATACTTAAATTGATGTAGCTGAGAGTTAGACATCCGTGTTACACCATACTCCGGTCCCAGGGACGAGGCTATACTTAAATTGATGTAGCTGAGAGTGAGACATCCGTGTTACACCATACTCCGATCCCAGGGACGAGGCTATACTTAAATTGATGTAGTTGAGAGTAAGACATCCGTGCTACACCATACTCCGGTCCCAGGGACGAGGCTATACTTAAATTGATGTAGCTGAGAGTAAGACATCCGTGTTACACCATACTCCGGTCCCAGGGATGAGGCTATAATTGAATCGATGTATCATCACGCTAAGACACTTCGAGCACTTCCTTCGGGGACAAAAATGTTTAATACGGACGTACATTTCAGAAGTGATTAGATTTCGACTAAGATCGTGTATCGTGACAATGTGTGCAATTTTTAGTTAGTTTAGGAACACCCTGTTTGACATAGTACAGTCAAATTGTGAAAATACAATACAAGAATGATAATTTAATATCCTGTTGTTGCCAGTGTATTTATGCTTGTCGTGATCGTTGCAATAAAAACTTGATCGATGAAGGTTAGACATCGTAGGGCAGTCGAAGCTACCGCTCAATGATTCATGGGAAATCAGTAAATCACCATATAAAGACGGCGTTAATAAAATCATTAAATTACCAAATAAAGACGGTGTTACGTCCGAATAATGAAATGTGGATAACCCCATCCGTAAAAGTACCTTATCTATGAAGACTTTTTGTCGTACATGTTATATATGATTACATCAAACAACTATGTATAATATCCTTTATCGGGATGCATCGCCAGTCCCCCTGCTCTTGAAAATGACATCCACTTTTGTTGTTAATACCAATGGTCATGTTTAAATAGTAAGGAATATGCCACCAGCGTCGAAGCTAGGGAGCTTAGCGCATCAATATTGACCACAGCTATAGCAGCTTGTGGTATTTATTTACTATGCGTCTTACTATATCTCAGATCTGCCACCTCGTTCTGCAGGTAATTTAAGTAAATGCAAGCAGTGAAAATCTCAACTTAGATCTGTGATAGTCTAATTTCTAGTATGTTACGACTATTTTACTCATAATGACATGATGCGTTTTAAAATATGGCAATTTTATTTTTAAAATGCTTAAAGATACAAAACGGTATAAGTTTCCTTTAAATTGTCACAGAAATTTTGGGGGGTTTAATTGTCAAGGATACAATACAAATTGCTGCTTAAACTAATATATAAATTCCTCAAATAACATCATACAATATAACATGCTTCATAACAGGTAAACAGTCTTACCTTTAACTACAGTCAATCCATCAATCGTCCCGGTACCTCTGCCTAAGTTCTGGATGGATCTGTACTTTAAACCACCGTGAGTGACGTCATGCATTTGACAACAACGTCATAACAAGTCTGACCTTCTCGTAGCTGTTGTCTCTGTCACAGTGCTCTAGTCTTCATGGAAAACAGCTGGAAACCACAGCTAGAGAAACTTGGTAAGAATCCTGCACAGTTACACTTTTATGAAATCAGTAAGCACGCACATGATTTTTCCCAACCAAGCTAAGAGACTCGTGACTAAAGGACCTAGAGCAATGAGCTCAATCAGTCTGTGAGAAAGTTGTCTTTTACAACGTGACTGTAGCAGATACGGCCGCGGTGCTGACGCCGTCCGCGTTATTGGCTTGTTATCAAGCATCCGCGGTCAAAACAATCTTGCAGACTCCGTCTGTGCTGACACACTGGTCAATGCAGCGCACTACAGGGCGGAACCGCCGCCTCGCGGGGAGGACAATATATCAAATAGGTCCAGCTCGGCTGCTGCACAGTAGCTGTTCAGCGACTGCAGTGGCTGGCAGCAGGGGCAATGCATTGTTTGGAGGGGATGTTAACCGGACGGGCCGCATTGCTGTCGGCTTCAACCGGCACGCGGATAACTCAATGTCTCGCGGATCTGGTCCAGTCTGTACTGTGGTTAAAGGTAAACCCCCTAAACTGTTGTCGATGCCACTTAACCGCATAACTTACAAATTAATCCTTCTCACCTGCCCGACAGTTTGCTCGTTAAGTCTGAACTAGATGGACTCGTGGGAGAATAAGTATCATTTACAAAATTTATTTTAGAAATTGAAACAATGTGTAAAGATGGGACAACTTGAGTGACATGATTTAGTTTGATTGTTGTCTGTGTCAGGAAGACGTTCTTTGCATAGTTTTTTTAATTAAAAAAATATATTTAACAGATTTTTTTTATATGACACAATGCAAGGACATAAACAGCAAGTTTGATTTGAAAAAAAAATCATATCTAAGTATAGCCATCTTTGTCTCAGGCCGAATACATTTCAAAAGTGTAAAATTGAATACTGTACAAAATCATTGTTGCTTTCCCTGACAAATTTTCTCGATGTTAAAGATTTGTTATATTTGATTAAGTATAGTGTTTATATAATTTCCCATCAAAAACAAGAAAAAAAACAATGTTAAGTGAACATAGAAGATTTATATGACAATACCATGAAGCATTAAATGTCATGTGGCATGGTCCAGTGTCACCCCGGTGAAACCCACAGAGAAAAGTATAAGACAGGGGCGATTTCAGTTATTCATCTCACAATGGCAAGTATATTTCATAAATATTAATGTAATCCACTGCAATCACTTTTAAATGTGATCTTAGGTAAGTTATTGTGATCCTGGTAGAGTTAATGGTTTAATTGTTGTTTGTTTTGTTGAAGCTTAAGGACCCCGTTGTTTAGCTGTGACAATTTTGCAAATGACAAAACTGAAAAAAAAACTATGACAATGATATATTTCACACAGGAACTCCTTGAAACATAAACATTAAGTAAGAATCTCAAATCCTGCCGAAAAATTTGATAAAGAAATAGAAACTTAAGCCTTTTCTGAGAGGTTTGCTGAGATTTCATTCAGGGTTCAAAACAGTTCTTACTTCTGTTGATAAGCTGCTTTCCCATAAACCCCAACGCGAGAGTGATCACGATAAGTCTTATCAGTGATGATATTACTAGAGTTTTTCTACATGTGCGTACAGGAGCGCAAAAGTAGCGGCTCGCCATGCGGCATCCACCATTGGATTAAAAAAAAGGTAGGGCATAGCTGTGTTTACGGTAGGTATCGAAAGCTAATGTTGTATAACCTAATAACAACAGATCACGTTGTCGCTACGAGCATAAATTTTGTTAGGGAGATTAAAAGATCAGATTCCGCAACACTAGGCAACGTGAAAATTAATGTCTAGGTGAACGAATAACGAAGTCAGTGTTTTATTGTTAACATATAATTATAATTTATTCTTAGAACAATCCTAACATTACAATACACTAAATCAATACAATTACACCGTATGACAATAAAAAATGTACAGTACCAGAGTGTCTGGATTATAGGCTTTGATTTCTGGATACCACCACTGTCACAGCTCAACAAGAGTTCTTTAACATCAATAATCCACGTAAATAGTAATAATCCAAAGGCAAACTGTAGACAGTCCGTATTAAATCTGTATAAAATCCGTTAACACCACTGCAATTATCGGAAATGGTCCCAAAACTGACGAGAAATTAACACTCTTAGTGCTCGCTGGTATTTTCCTTTCTGCCGGCTCTAAACACAGCCCCTTATTCATAGCCTCTCATCCGAAAATTCTAGAAACGGAAAATTCTAAAGAACAACACACACGAACACGAACAGACCCGAAACATCTAGAATAAAAGAACGCTGTGTCTCTACGCTTCAGAGAGCACACGCGAGTCAGCGCCCAACAAGCGAGGTTCCCATAGCAACGAACTATGCCTGCGCTACACGAATCAGAATGTCAACAGACACAAAACACTCCTTCGCGCAACAAAACAGACACCTGTAACACTATTTTTTCCCCATAAACGCTTAAGAGAACACGAAAACGATGATGAACGTAAGTATGATTCGCGAACCGTCTTTTTCTGCATATTTACATTAATTAGATATTTTTTTATTAGTTAGTATTCTAGAATCATATTCAAGTCGGTAAAATCTGAAATAAATTATGTGTCGCTCGACGTATTTAATGTTACTCTCTCTTCAAGTCCCGCATTGTCACACTTTGCCAATCATTCAAAAGTTTTTGCGTTAGAGGTGGCATCGTATGGACAGTGCCTTTCATTCATAAATTCTACCAATCTCTCCATCATCAGTGATCATCATCTGTGGTTTCAGCTTAATCTTGATCTGTTTATCAGAATAGGCACAAGTTTATGACATTTATTTTACAGTTGTTGAAAACGGCAAAAAAACTCCAAAATGGAAATGTAGAAATTACTTCCCTCCGATAGACATCAATACATATATGCAAAATCTACAATATAAAAAAATACATGTTCAGTTTAACATTTATGGAGCTAACAATAGCAGTATACTGTATATTACATTTATATCCCTTTGAAACAAGGTTGAGGATTTCATTGATTACCTCGGGGGAAGTTTGATCAAGCGGGCAGCTAGCTTTTGTGTTGATTTTCAAAGTCACGCTAACAAGCCATTCCCTGGTACGGGTAAAGCCTCGTGTTAACAGTCTTTTACAATACCGCTGGGGTTTTTTATTATCGATGGTTTCACGGCAAGAACCTGCGGTTGTCATACATGCAACAACACCCCTGCTGACAGCCGCGCACTGCATCATGGTTTTTGTTCGACCGGGTAAGGCAGGGCTCAAGAGGCCTGACAGATGAGACGCATTCCTATTCAGACAAAAGAACCTCATATATTTCCCCTGATATTTTTTTTGTCTCACGTAACTTTTGCCTGTATCGCTAGATTTGATATTTACCAGTTTCCTTTCAGAATTTACAGTGCACCAGTACATCCATTGTAATGTAATGCTGTGTGGGTTTATATTGGGTATGAAAGACGAGCCCTCCTAGTGTAACGAATTTCGTTTCCTCCCACATTTTCCCTCCGGATAAATTGATGTTGCATCCAAACATTGCGTGACATTTGATATTTCATGAATATCATTCAAACTATATAATTCATAGAGACCTAATTTTACATCACATGTCTCTGACGCGTAAGACAAACATCTCTGAGCGTGGTAGCGTGCTTTCTTCATTCATAGCATCATCGCCATGCTATATTTGATCTTATTCTTAAGATTTGATATTCCATTTGATATTTCAACTATGTTCGAATCGAAAACTACAATTTTAATTTCGGCTTCAGGTCCCCTAATTGAATTTTCTTTAACACGCAAATCCTCACCCAGTATATGAACGCCTTTATTCATTATGACGTCATTGCTGTTGATATGTGGACCCCTACACGTTTACTTTTACCTGTCACTTGATTCAGAGCTTTGAACAACCTAGCGACTAAATAAATCTTATTTTTTTCGAAAAAATATTATTTTAACTGTTGTAAGCTAAAAAGTTAAAGCATAAACCTCATATATTAGCTTCATCATTATAAAAAAACACAAGCCTTATATTGTAGCTTTATCAAGATAAAACTTGTGAAAGTGGCAAAGTGAAAACGAGACCAATTCAGATAAACTTCACGGCAGTATGGTGCTTTAAAATCTAAAAACACATGTTTATTACTTCTACATATAAGAAGAAAAACTGTACCTCAGCAAGGAAACAGTATAGCGGTTTTACATTTTATATATTTATTACAATATAATTCAACAGAATTCCTCATTCAGCAAGCGCTGATTTCCAATGAGGTCCTGTTATAATTTATAACGTGATACAATCGGCATAAAGACATTTGTTCAATACAGAAGTAGATAACACGCCTGACACTTAGTACGTTAATGATCGAACAGTCACACATATCTGAAGACTATATGGACTAACGGAAAAATATAAAGTTATATCATGGAAATAGTATAGTAGGTATTTTATATATATAAGACAGGAAGAACCTAATTATAGTTCCCAGCACAATCTTAGTAGTATGACATCAATTTACAAATTATATAGTGAGGCATTTTTTAACTATGGCGTGTGCAAATAATCAATTTTCACTAGTGCGTTATTCTGTTATCTGTTTATAATAAAATAATTTAGTCAGTCGTCATTATTATTCAGGAACCATATGCCGTATTTAAGATGAAACTAAACTGGTCATGGAGCGCAAAATAATGAACGGGTAGGATAAGCCAGTATAAAGACAATGCTCCAAGTTTCCGTGCAAACTTACCTTTCCTTTAACAAGGCGTTGAAAGAGTTTAACTTTAGAATGGGTCAGCATCGTGCGTTTCCATTAATTGATATTTTATACAGGTATTCAATTATATTGAGAATATATTTATAAATGCTCTGGGAATCATATTATATTTCTTAATAGGGTTTGAGCGGTACATGAGCATGCCGTGGTTTAAAGCTGGTGAAGATGTCTTTAGAAAAGTCTTGATGTGTGATGGGCAGACGTGTAAAGAAAACCTCGTTAATGGCATCTTTGAATTTGTACAATCAGGTCTAAAAAATCAATGATTACTTTGCCTGTAAAACCCCTCAGGACGTTGAACCGGTGACTGAACGAACCAGCAGGGTGTTCTTCATTAAAAAAGGAAAAGTAAATGAAAGAGATTTCTTATTATTAAATAAATCAGATAAAACAGGGCACCCCGTGACCCTGATGAACCTTTATCTCAAAGTCATCCTCATCCTCTGACGTAATCGGAGATTGAATGTGAGAGAATTATTGTTTTCTTTGATAAACTTGATATTATTATCGCGGGCTCGCTTGTAAAGCATTAATTAAACTGATTAACCAGATACAGTTCATCAAAGTTTCCTGTGATCTTCTCTCATAATAATCAAATAGAAGGAAGTTCTGGAATTAACATTTAGGATGTTGATGGTGGTTACTGTCACGGGTCAGGAGCATCCTATTTCGAGGCATCTTTCTCTATGATTACCTGTTAAACGTCTTTATACTGTAAGCTGCTCGGAGCTTTCATCTTGTACCTTATTACATTTATACATGTTTATGTGTAATTTTAATCTTTTTTCTAAAAATTAAATTTAGAGAATGTTTGTTATTTGCATACGTTAGAATAATATTCATTGCCCTATACCTGTTCTGACCTTGAACGTTAGACTTAATGTCTGATCGTATATATATATATATATATATATATATATATATATATATATATATATATGTCTACTTGATGAAGATTAACTGATATCCAGGAGCGAATGTGCTGCGCCTTTTACATTCAGATCTACTTTGTTATGAATAGAGTACAGAAATTCAGGATTACTTTGGGATATTGCAGTAAAACTGCTGTCATGCTGTCTTCTCCGTCAAACCGTATCCCCATGAATGACTATAATAAAACACCACCGTCCCGAGACAGCAGGATTCTTGTGATAAACGTAGTATAATATTACCTTATAAATGCACAGTTAAAGTTATAATTATGAAGGTTCCCAGGGCTATGCAACATGCTCCCGAGAAACAAAGTTAGGACCAGTGTACCAATTGTTGCAGACTGTTAAGGATTTAACAGACATTCAAATATCATTACAATCTTCACTAGATGACCTTCTGCGCATCAGTGTGTTAGATGTGGTCCTTGGGTTTTTCTTATACCATGATCATAAAAACCGATGATGTTAGTGAGTTCTTTTATATAGTAATACCATGGTTTATAAACGACCCGCCAAAGGCCACGATGACAAATTACTTGGATTCATGAATATCAATAACATTCCATACATATAAACTACCATATACCTGCAGCAGTTGAACACATATTGTGATGTGCTATTTGCAACAAAATATACAACTGAATTCGCCACACGTTTAGCTCTGTTGTTACGGAACTTTATTACAACAGATAACTTAATCATGACGAGCATAAATTTTGTTACGGAGATAAAAATATCATATTCTGTAACACTAGGCAGCGTGAAATGTCTAGGGGAATGAATAAAAAAGTCAGTGTTTTTTTGTTAACAAATAATTATATTTTATTCTTAGAACAGTCCTAACATTACAATACACTAATTCCATACAATTACACAGTATAACAATAAAAATGTACAGTACCAGAGTGTCCGGATCCTAGGCTTAGATTTCTTGATACCACCACAGTCACAGCTCAACAAGAGTCCTTTAACATAAATAATCCACGTAAAAAGTAATAATCCAAAGGCAAACTGGAGGCATAAACAGATCACTTATGCGTGATGAACATAAATTTTTAAATGTAGATAAAAAATCAGATTCTGTAACACTAGGCAGCGTGAAATGTCTAGGGGAATGAATAAAGAAGTCAGTTTTTTTTTGTAAACAAATAACTATAATTTATTCTTAAAACAACCCTAACATTACAGTACACTAAATCAATACAATTACACAGTACAATAACAGTATAACATCAAATCAATACAATCACACAGACTAATAAACAAAGTGCACAGTACCTGGATACCATCACCGCCACAGTGACAAGTTCTTTTAATGTATACCCTCGGAGAATAACAGTCCAATGTAAAGCTCTTGTAACAATCCAGAAAGTAAACTTGAGGCAGGCAGCATTAAATTGTAAAGAGTCAGTAATAGCAGAATCCCTGAAATTACTGGATAATCGGACAGGTCCCACAAACTGACATACACACGTCTGTGTCGGCTGGAATTTTCTCTCCTCTCTCTCGCTTTAAAACACAGCCCCCTATCTATAACTTCTCACCTCCAGCCGAGAAGCTTCTATTTCTCGGACAGTCTAAAGGATCTAACATAATACACAGTAAACACACGTTATAGGAATCATTTAGAAGAACATCGCTGTGTCGCTACATACCAGGGTCCACATGTGACTTATGACCCGGCTCGGTCAGGCGAGAAAGCCCAAGCTAGCATGACAACGAGATTCAACCAGTACGGATTAAACTGAGAATGTAACAAACGGCCGGCGAGGGCGCTACAACACGAGTTACGCCCGTGTCACACAATAAAAAGACCACCTGTTATACAGTCCGTACTAAATCTGTATAAAATCCGTTGAATATCTGACAACACTGCAATTATCGTAAATGGTCCCAAACTGACGAGAAAGTAACATTCTAAGTGCTCGCTGGTATTTCCCTTGCTGACGGCTTTAAACACAGCCCCTAATTTATAGCTTCCCACACGACAATTCTAGAAATAGAAAGGAACAATACACACACAAATGAACAGACCCGAAAGATCTAGGTAAAAAAAGGACGCTGTGTCTCTACGCTTCAGGCCCAAACGCGAGCCAGCGCCAAACAAGCGAGGTTCCCATAGCAACGAACTATGCCTGCGCTAAACGAATCAGAATGTCAACAGACACATGTAACACTCCTGCGCACAACAAAACGGACACCTGTAACACTGTATAATCTAGAACTTAGCTTCAGATAAAAATTGAGTTAAATATGACAATATCATAATGATAAAAAATCCTTTAAGAAGCATGTCTTTCGTTATGATATAAACATATATATGTATCGAATTAATGAAATGCTTCAGATCTAATCTCATTTTGAACCGATCAGGGATTTTTAACTGTACAGATATATTAATCAGGTGCACTTTATATATATATATATATATATATATATATATATATATATATATAAACTATATATATATATATATATATATATATACATACATATATATATATATATATATACTTCAGGGACAACACAATTAATCAAAACATTAGCCGCGGGTAGTATGCACGCGTGTTGAATTATTTAAGTATAATAATGTATAATTAAATAATATCCATTAGATAATTGTGCATGTTATTTTCAGTATTGGAGAGTACCTAATGAATTGTAAATGGGAATTCTTCCCTTGTTGAAAAAAAAACGAGGGTTGTTCTTTAAAAATTATGTTAAAGACATCAAAGGTCTGTTTGTTTGTATTTCTGGTACATTTCTGATAAAAGTCACTTCATAGTGCAGTTGACTCAGAACTACCTCTGTCTGAAGAATCATTGTCTCCTGCTGATTCGTTCTCATTTAGTTGTCAGATAAACACGTAGTTACTCGACAAAGGAGTCAGAAATATCAAGTGGTTTATATGACGTGTATGAGCTCTCAATTTAGGTCAGAGTCCAACGAATATTGACTTGTACCTGCATAGTGAAGAGTTCTCGGAATCAAACCACTATAGCGGACATTGAGTGATAATAATTATAATGGTAGATGTCTAATAAGTCATGTTATGTTGAAATGACAATAATTATAAGGAAACGTCTCTAAGCAAGTTATGTTATGTTAAGGTGTTAATGATTATAAGGGTTGGTCCCTGATCACGTGATATTATGTTAGAATGTGGACAACAGTGTTTTATGACATGCCAGTTCAAGGTATAGTATACTGAAACTTTTATGTTTATTGATCGTGTATCTTATGTGTTCCTATAGCTTGTTATTCGTACAAAAATGCCATATAAATATAATATTATTGTATATTTTAAAAATACCTTCGTTGCCAAATTTGACCTCTATGAACCACTCATTCCTTAGTGCAGTGGGTTAATTAAGATAAGCATTTTGGTTCCCGGCAAGAATTAGTTACAAACAACCGAGAGAGAGAGAGAGAGGGATCACTTTTGAACATGATATTTCATTTAAAAAATCCTCAATTAATTTTGAAAGAGACTTTGCAGATTTTGTTGCCTTGTTGAATTGTAATCAGGAGTCAGGAACGGCGAAATGTTTTGAATGATTAGCCCTTTTACCTTAGTGGTTTTCTAAATCGGTTTCTGGATTGTCACGCAACCCAAAGGAAAACAAGGAGACACCTGTGTCTCTGACCTTTAAAAGTTTGGCGAGTCACCAATTCCCTGGAATTGTACTGGAGGTCTTTTTCTTACCTTTCCATGTCAAGGGAAGGAGTTTCAGACTAATCATAAGTGATTCCATGCTGGCAGGATACCCGCGCTGATATACCCAACTTTTGTTATTGTTCAGAAATGACTATTTAAGTAACTTTATCTGATACAAAATTTTAAATATGATAACAAAAAAGTAAAAACATCTTATTTTGAATAAATTGAAGTGAATCCGGTAAGCAAATATCGCTGGAATAAGAATAAAAACAAGTCCTGTGATTCAGTCTAAAACGGCCTATTATGATCCTACCAGACATATATGTTCTCGCCGTGTGCTATTATTTTTAACACCTTATTGTAAACTCCGTTTACCTCCCCTGGATTTTTTAAGTAACAACACCCTGGCGGAGACGTTTGTTTGACGAGGACGCCTATTCCTTTTCCCAAGCATTTTTCGTGGTTTATTTACTGGTTTGTTTTTGTCGAGAATAAACCATGTACTCGAGTTTATTTCTCCTTTCCTTTGGTTAAAAAAAGCTCCCCACTTGTTCATGTCATGTGAACTGAATTTCGAACACTAACCGCACATTGGTTCATAATAAATATATAAGAACATTTACTAACAGCAATCTGTTTTATAACTGTTATCATATATTTTTCCACTGAAAAGGTTTGCTTTGTGACACAATATATTACGGAATTTTCATGTGCATTTGAGTGATAACAATACTGCATAAACAACCTGATAACTAATTGTTAGTGTTGAAGTGTTAGCCTTCTCTGACGCCCGAAACCGACAGATAATGAGGACTGGGCAATGAAGTGTATGACCTTGGTAAGAAGATCAAGGTCAAACATAAGTATCAAGTTTAAATGTGAGAACTAGGAATAGGTTAAATAATTAATCAACCACATTACCCCCCCCCCCCCCGGTCCTACTTGTGGGGGGGGGGGGGGGAGGGACAAAATGAACGCTAAGGATTAGATATTGAGGATCTGCGTGCCACTGTCTAAAACCCCCGACACACGAGAAGGCGATCTCGCTGCGATCACCGAATCGGGGCAGATCGCCGTAGAGCGCAGCCAGAGTGGCCTTAAGTTTTCATGAGCTTCGTAGGAGCGATAGTGTCGCCTTGGGTCGTCATATGGTCACCATGAACGCCATGAGTGGCGACCAGTTTTGAACATGGACAAAATTTCCGCCGCCGGATAGCCGTGGATTAAAAGCGTAGTCATACCAGAATTCGATCGCCATCAGTGTCCAAGCAGCGCAGTACCAGGTTCCTTACAGCGCAGGGCGATCGCCAGTAAACATTGTAGGATCGGCCTTCCCGTTCCACGGCGCTGGCTCAGCCCACTTATCCCGCCGCTGCCGAGACCTCGGTGACCCCAGTGAGCTGTTTACACGCTTCGCACGGTGCTGCCGCTGCGCTTATGTCGTCAGAGCTGCGCTCTCTCTGCGCCCAGTTCGATTCGACGTGTGCTAGCATTTGCGCTCTGACAAAGCTCACGGCGCCAGCACACGTCGTGTCAGCGGGGCGAGAGCGGCATTGCAGTGATACTTGGGGTGTTTTCCGATGCTGAGGGCGACCAACTGCGATCTAAAAGGTCGCCGTGGTCGCCGTCAGGTCTTCATCTAGTGTGATAGGGCCCTTACTAGCGTATAGAATATGCTGGTAAGAGAAGCACTCATTCTTTAACCCGAATATACGTTTATAGCGTTCAGTATCTAATCAGTCTTTATTGCATATATATTTGATTTGCTTGTAAAGAAACGATGAATTACAAATTAGTGTACAAATAAGTCAGTATTTTCTTCATATCGCTTTAGAATGATTATCTTTAACAATTTAAATTTAGCATTCTTTTCAGCAAACCACTCGTACAAACCAACTGAATTCCGTCGGCCTTTTCCCTTGCAAAAATTAAATATATATTTATTACAAATGATCGTTTCGAGATTTTCTAAAGAAACTATGTGGTTTTTCAGACAAGAATTAGGACCGTGGGAATAAAGTATTTCCATGTTGTGGACTCTATCGTGTTGTTGGTCCATTTTGCCGTCTGATTTGTCTGTCTGACCCGAAGAAGTTCCTTTTCTTTCGAAATGCATCCTAAATCAATAAGAGCTTATTTCTCCCGAATATCCACCCGGGGCCCATAAAAGCCTTATATAGTGATGGTAATGTAGAATTGTAGTGCAATTTGTCTGTTGCTCGAGGTCATGTCTGCTGTTGGCCTTGGACCCCTGACGGTCACAGGAACGTATTAGTTTGTGCGAGAAGGATGCTGACATGACACTGCCAGCGGGACTTCAAGACGGGGGACAGGCCTGAGTGACCATCAATCCAGCTAGTTTCATTCCGTCTCCACCTGATGGGTGTATACTTTATTTATATACATAACGCATACATAAGAAATGTTCTGTTTAAACAGACGCTACTGTTCATCAGGATGTACCAGCTGTCAAGAACTGCAGTAAACTTGATGTGCTGTGTAACTTACTCCACTTGTGCTGAGCATTGCCTCTGTAATCGGAGCCCCTCGTTAGAGCAGACGACAGGCAAATCATCACAAGATTGATTCAGGTGAAACAAGCCTGACAAAATTCTAAAATAGTCCTTGACACAGCACAGGGTGATTTCTATGTGCTGTTAACACCCTGCAAACAGGGTGATATGGCTTACCCAGTTGACAGTGGATTTATACACGGAGAGGGACTGCCAGTAGTCTTGAGAGATATGGCTTACCTAGTTGACAGGAGAGGGACTGCCAGTAGTCTTGAGACCATCTATTCCTGAGCTCGGTCTTGGTACCTTTTGGCTCGGCGTCAGCCGAGGCCCTGACCAGAGAAGAAAGACATTTAGGTCTGGTGACCACCAAACATTTCATTCTTAATTGATTGGCAGAATTAAGGTGTTTGACGTTAGGTTACACTTAAAGCGGGTGTGTATTCGTCGTTTAACTTAAGTGAAGATCTTTCAGGACAAGCCTATTAACTTTAGACACATTCATTGAAGATTACAGCTATTTAAAGCATTTTTTTTCGATTATGAGGGGGGACTTATAAAACATATTTATAATTTCCTACGCATTATATATATATTACCATTGAGATATTCATTAGCACGAACATAAGATAATGCACCTTACAATGAAAATAAACGAGGGGATAGAGCACAGCCTCCGTCCATGTTTCCGTCCGTCCATCAGTCCATAATTCCGAAATTGACTTATGGACGTATTTCAAGCCAAGTGTTTGACCAAAACCTTCCATTTTTAAAAACATTTCATTCTTTCAAGAGAAATTCCGTGGTAAATTTATTCAGAATCTTATATATTGTAGAGATCCGCTGAAAGCAACAACCACACTGAGCAGGAATCGTACTCAGAAGAGAAACGGTGAGGGATTGTGCGAAGAAATCCTTTCATCTGCACTTGGCCTTCCTTAATACCCCAGTGGCAAAGGCATAGAATACAGTGAAGGAGTACATGTATTGAGGTAGTCCATTGAAACTTGTTTCATAGAAATGTTTACAGTGAAATAACATGTTATTCCGGAATGCGTGAAATTTTGTCGTATGAACAGAATGCTTTTTCTTTAATTTTGACAGTCCAGACAAGAAGTCCTGGTCGACCCCCAATCCCTAACTAGGTGAGGTCTTTGTTAAAAAAAGAACAACAACAAAAAGAATTAAAGTGAAAAATCAATACCATGACCGATATTCCTGACGAAATATACCGAAATTATAGAACATCGATTTTTCTCTGCCGTATCGGTTATCGCCAAACCCTTGCAGATTTATTACACTCCAGAGAAAAGGCCTAGGCAATTTCAGATAAACTGTTCTGCATAAACCGGGATGCCGGCCATTCACCCTATAATTTTAGCTTGTTTGTGGACCAGTGAATGTATTTACACTACAAAATGGAGGGCCGTAGTGCTGTGGTTAATATATCTTGTCCGATGGTCCTCTTTCTTTTGAAGCCGTGACATTTCTTTACAGATGATTACAATAGACAACCTGTAAATTACCCGTCTACTTCTAAGTCTTTCTTACCCGTGGTCGCCTATTCTCCGGTAACAGGGCCATCTTATCACATTTTATGTCTTGCTTTTCCCCGGACAGTGATTGGGAGACGTATTTCTGGAATAATCTGCAGTCACTTTACAAAGATGGAAAAAGTATTTTCCCTCCCCCAGTGAGAGCATTCCATTTAACGAAATGCCAGTGCTTCTTTTGTCTAAGCTGGTGTTGCCACGTTGAACTGTGTAAATTGATGTGTCCACTACATGCATTTACGTCCGTCATTTATATATTATAAAGGCATTAGCAACCTGCTGAGGGACATTTCATCTTATTTGCCAAGACAATGGGCTAGATCCAACGAACAAATATTGTGTCAACTAAACCAAATTATACGAAACATCGCGCACACAGTAAACTCTTCATAATTTTAAATTAGTATTTGCGACGTTGATGATTTTGAGGAGGTAGACCCTCGCTGAGGGCCGCCTATCTACGGTAATAATGGTGAACTGATTTAGAGAAGGCACAGGCTCCCTGAGTGCTGTCTATCAAAGGAGATGATAATGAACTGACTTGGAGGAGGCACAGGCTCCTTGAGTGCTTTCTATCTAAGGAGATGATAATGACCTGACTTGAAGGAGGCACAGACTCCATGAGTGCTGTCTATCAAAGGAGATGATAATGAACTGACTTGGAGGAGGCACAGGCTCCTTGAGTGCTGTCTATCTAAGGAGATGACAATGAACTGACTTGGAGGAGGCACAGGCTCCCTGAATGCTGTCTATCAAAGGAGATGATAATGAACTGATTTAGAGAAGGCACAGGCTCCCTGAATGCTGTCTACCAAAGGAGATGATAATGAACTGACTTGGAGGAGGCACAGGCTCCTTGAGTGCTTTCTATCTAAGGAGATGATAATGAACTGACATGAAGGAGGCACAGGCTCCCTGAGTGCTGTCTATCAAAGGAGATGATAATGAACTGACTTGGAGGAGGCACAAGCTCCCTGAATGCTGTCTATCTAAGGATATGTTGATGAACTGACTTGAGGAGGCACAGGTCCCTGAATGCTGTCTATCAAAGGAGATGACCATGAACTGACTTGGAGGAGGCACAGGCTCCCTGAGTGCTGCCTATCAAAGGAGATGATAATGAACTGACATGGAGGAGGCACAGGCTCCTTGAGTGCTGTCTATCTAAGGATATGATAATGAACTGACTTGGAGGAGGCACAGGCTCCCTGAATGCTGTCTATCAAAGGAGATGATAATGAACTGACTTGGAGGAGGCACAGGCTCCCTGAGTGCTGTCTATCTAAGGAGATGATAAAGAACTGACTTAGAGGAGGCACAGGCTCCTTGAGTGCTGTCTATCTAAGGAGATGATAATGAACTGACTTGGAGGAGGCACAGGTCCCTGAGTGCTGTCTATCTAATGAGATGATAAGGAACTGACTTGGTGGAGGCACAGGCTCCCCGAGTGCTATCTATCTAAGGAGATGATAATGAACTGACTTGGAGGAGGCACAGGCTTCCAGAGAGCTGTCTATCAAAGGATATGATAATGAACTGACTTGGAGGAGGCACAGGCTCCCTGAGTGCTGTCTATCTAAGGAGATGATAAAGAACTGACTTAGAGGAGGCACAGGCTCCTTGAGTGCTGTCTATCTAAGGAGATGATAATGACCTGACTTGAAGGAGGCACAGACTCCATGAGTGCTGTCTATCAAAGGAGATGATAATGAACTGACTTGGAGGAGGCACAGGCTCCTTGAGTGCTGTCTATCTAAGGATATGACAATGAACTGACTTGGAGGAGGCACAGGCTCCCTGAATGCTGTCTATCAAAGGAGATGATAATGAACTGATTTAGAGAAGGCACAGGCTCCCTGAATGCTGTCTACCAAAGGAGATGATAATGAACTGACTTGGAGGAGGCACAGGCTCCTTGAGTGCTTTCTATCTAAGGAGATGATAATGAACTGACATGAAGGAGGCACAGGCTCCCTGAGTGCTGTCTATCAAAGGAGATGATAATGAACTGACTTGGAGGAGGCACAAGCTCCCTGAATGCTGTCTATCTAAGGATATGTTGATGAACTGACTTGAGGAGGCACAGGTCCCTGAATGCTGTCTATCAAAGGAGATGACCATGAACTGACTTGGAGGAGGCACAGGCTCCCTGAGTGCTGCCTATCAAAGGAGATGATAATGAACTGACATGGAGGAGGCACAGGCTCCTTGAGTGCTGTCTATCTAAGGATATGATAATGAACTGACTTGGAGGAGGCACAGGCTCCCTGAATGCTGTCTATCAAAGGAGATGATAATGAACTGACTTGGAGGAGGCACAGGCTCCCTGAGTGCTGTCTATCTAAGGAGATGATAAAGAACTGACTTAGAGGAGGCACAGGCTCCTTGAGTGCTGTCTATCTAAGGAGATGATAATGAACTGACTTGGAGGAGGCACAGGTCCCTGAGTGCTGTCTATCTAATGAGATGATAAGGAACTGACTTGGTGGAGGCACAGGCTCCCCGAGTGCTATCTATCTAAGGAGATGATAATGAACTGACTTGGAGGAGGCACAGGCTTCCCGAGAGCTGTCTATCAAAGGATATGATAATGAACTGACTTGGAGGAGGCACAGGCTCCCTGAGTGTTGTCTATCTAAGGAGATGATAATGAACTGACTTGGAGGAGGCACAGGCTTCCTGAGTGCTGTCTATCTAAGGATATGATAATGAACTGACTTGGAGGAGGCACAGGCTTCCTGAGTGCTGTCTATCTAAGGATATGATAATGAACTGACTTGGAGGAGGCACAGGCTCCCTGAGTGCTGTCTATCTAAGGAGATGATAATGAACTGACTTGGAGGAGGCATAGGCTCCCTGATTGCTGTCCATCAAAGGATATGATAATGAACTGACTTGGAGGAGGCACAGGCTCCAATAGTGCTGTCTATCTAAGGAGATGATAATGAACTGACTTAGGGGAGGCACAGGCTTCCTGAGTGGTGTCTATCAAAGGAGATGATAATGAACTGACATGGAGGAGGCACAGGCTTCCTGAGTGCTGTCTATCTAAGGATGTGATAATGAACTGACTTGGAGGAGGCACAGGTCCCTGAGTGCTGTCTATCTAAGGATATGATAATGAACTGACTTGGAGGAGGCACAGGCTCCCAGAGTGCTGTCTATCTAAGGAGGTGATAATGAACTGACTTGGAGGAGGCACAGGCTCCCTGAGTGCTGTCTATCTAAGGATATGATAATGAACTGACTTGGAGGAGGCACTGGCTCCCTGAGTGCTGTCAATCTAAGGATCTGATAATTAACTGACTTGGAGGAGGCACAGGCTCCCTGAGTGCTGTCTATCTAAGGATCTGATAGTGAACTGGCTTGGAGGAGGTAGACGCTCTTCGAGAACTGTTGATCTAATGAGATGATTGACAACTGATTTTGTAAGGTATATGCTATGCCATAGGCGTTTCCTGTTTTAGCACATTCTTTTTCTAGGTGTGCACACTCCGAGAGTTCTCCGTCCGTCGTACCGACGGCATTTTTATAGACTTTATAGTTTTACCTCTTCAGCAATTGTTGTTGCTTCAATATTGAAGGCTTGAAACTTTTTATGGAAGAACCCTCTCCGTAGAAGTCTTGTTAATTTGGAAAGTTAACAAAACTTTACATTCTGGCATTGTTGGTGTTTTAGATGGCAAGGCCTATCAAGTGAGGGCTTCCTGCTCCTTGGAATCACAGTGCTTGCCTATTTTGAGTCCTAATAACAATGCACGTCCACCGTGTTAATCTTTTCTGCAGGGCTGGTGGCTTTGTGCTTCTGTTTATGTTTTTACAGCGTTAGGCTTCGGGCTATTGTTCCGCTTGCCATTCACAATCAATACTGGAACGCATTGTGAAATGAGTTGCTTATTTTTTGTATGTTTGACCTTTGGTTGTCATTATGTATTTTGGGTAAGCCTACTGGTTCCTGCGCTTTAGGTCAAGGCTGCGTATTGTTAGTTATGCGGTCTCTCACAGATCAGTCTATTCACCGAGTTCGGGATAGGAATGTATAATGATTTCCAAATGAAAACAACGCACCGCAATTTGATGTATCCAATCTGTAAAAAAATATTTTAACGGGATGCATATCTTTCTTTGACTGTCCTCAAATTCGATAAAACTGTAATTGCTCTGCTGACGAAGAGCGTGTCAATAGTGTATATAGTCATCTCTATTTCGTGTAGTTTAAATTCAGTTCATGACCTACTTAAAAGACAGTAGAAATCCTTGCCCACGTATATACTTGGAGCTGAAAAATAACATTAACTTAAAGACGTAAAAAATTATGAAGGTCATAATTACGTTACTGTTTCTTGTGAACATTGGTATGACGTGCTGGATAATGTCCGTGGTTACACAGAATAAAGCTACCACAGAATGAGACATGGTTTAAGGGTTCAAGCTGAAATTACCCTATCAAACTATTAATCATTTTTATTTTTTTTTTTCACAACAAAAAGCTTATTAATTTTCATCTATGTTCACTCATGTGTTTTTTTTTAATTTCATTGAAATAATGTGGAATGTCGGGATATTGGTTTATTAAATTTTTGGTCGGCCCTAATACGGACACAGGTGTTCGCGGAGGCAAGCGCTCTGTGAGTATGTTATAATTCTGAATGTTATGATCTGTGGCTCGTGCTTGACGAACTAGCACGTGATCATTATCGGTTACTCACCAGATCCTATATATACCTTGAGATGCGTACGATAAACTAATGCATGTGCACGGGAGAAGGACCATGCTGTGTGGGTCCTATTAAAGTGACTGCGCGTCAGCGAACCCCGAGATTTAAATAAGCTAAATGTCAAGACACGCTAGGTCGGCAAAGGGTTAAGAATAATCGGGGAGGTAAAGGTTAATGTATGGGTGATCAATGAAAGTTGAACAATCAATCCAACTGGATGTCTGCTCAGGAGTGTCCTTGATACGGTTAGTCCATCTGGTGCGGCCCTTGTCTTAACGGATATCACAAGTGATTTAAAAATGCTCTAGTATGCATTGGCAAGAGCCTAAGAGAATTCTTAGGTAAATCAAAAATAAAGGATTGGTGTTTTATGAGACAACAATTTAAATGGTGGCTTTTTAAGTAATGCAGTTCCGTTGCTGCTTTATACTTTACGACTGCAAACGAGTATGGCATTCCAATTGCTTTTGGAGCATAAGAAGCTCATATTCAGATGTCACAACAGGTTTATTTTACCAAAGGCTTATTATTTTATTAAATATTTATTAAGTGAAATATCACTGGCATATTGAGTGATAAAATAACTAATCCATGCCTGTACAACACATTTTATGGCATTGGATAATGATACCTAAACGTAAGTGACAAAAGGTAATTCTTCATTCCTTTTTATACGCCCGTCATATGGAAAACCCACCGTCCGTCAGCCCGTCTGTTATCTTTTTGTGTCGCCGCGACAACTTTCCCGGGCTTTGATGGATTTCCACGAAACTCACCATAACTACTTACAAACAGATCATCTCGCCTGAGTTTGATTATGGACGCATATTTAATAAGGTCACGAGTCACTGGGCTACTTTGTGGTGTCGCCGCGATATCTTATGAAGAATATTAAGGATTTTGATAAAAATAATTTGAAATGTTTATCAATAGAATATATCGCCTAAGTTCGATTTCCAGCAAAATCCATGCATATTTAATGAGGTCAGAGTTCACCGCACTTTGGGTCACCTTGGTGCCTTACCAAAACTCCAATGGATTTTCATGAAGCTGATAAGTACATATTTACCATTACAGCTTATCACCTGAATTAAATTCTCATCAAAATTCACGCATATTGAATGAGGTCAGAGGTCACCAGATACACGACGGGCGTATTATTCACGTTTGCGGTGCTTTTGTTTACATATAGAAAAATTCATGAAAATCGTTCAAGTTAGTTTTCCTTCATCCTGTCGTTTCTTGAAACGTGTGTGACTTATATTCAGGTCCTAGCGGAAATTATGTAAAACCAATCATTCTAACTTGAATGGCTTCTTTTGAAGGTCATGTCAATTTTAAGAACCACAAACGAAAATTTAATTTATGTTGATTTAATCTAGAGAAAAAAAGACAAGAAGACGATACCCTGGAAGAGTTAAATAAAAGAAGCAATTTATCATTCAGTAAGGAAGTGTCACTCGTAAATACACGATTACGTTCCCGCGGGAAATCACCTGAACAACAGCATGAGTTGCACTGGGATCATGAGGTTTCATTTGTCTCCAATGTTCGCTTTTTAAGTCCTGTTCAGCGAACGTTTCCTAACTCAGTTGAATTTCCTAGTTCCATTCACACCAGGGAGTTATGAGAGTATTAAAGCAATGTCATTCTCGCCCAGAGTTGTTATCTCATAAATTACTTAACAAAACCTTTAAGCCATGCAGCGTCACAGACAATATCCTGAAAAAGAGATATCTGCGGATACCTGTATTCCACTTACCCTGACATAACATGCTGCCAGATTTGCCGGGGTGTAAAATTGCAACAAATTGCAAATCTGATGTGGCCTGATATAATATAATGTATATTCTGAAGGAAAATTATGTCGGGATACTCCCGACACAGCTTAACACAGGTATTCCGACATATTACGCCCAATAGAATGTAAGGCAAAGCGAAACACAGATATCCCGACATATTACATCGGTTGGAATATCAAATTAAGCTAAACACAAGTATTCGTGTTGCACGGCATTGTATTCCACATTGCTAGATGTATACGTCGACATTCCACATAGATATGTTGAAATACCAGTGTTCAGCTCAGCCTGACATTCGTTCCGTTTTAATATCCCAGAACAATAGTGGTTTGCTTAACCTGACATTTCAGCCGGTGAAATATGTGGGGATATCTGTGTTAAGCTTAGATTGGCATTTCAGTCGGTGTCGGGATATCTGTGTTAAGCTTAGCCTGACATTCCAGGGGCGTATTTGTTCGGGATATTCGTGTTTAGCTCAGCCTGTCATTCTAGTCGGTGACATATGTAGGGAAACCTGTGTTTAACTAAGCCTGACATTTCAGTCGGTGTAACAGTTCGGGATATCTGTGTTTAGCTTCGCCTAACGTTCTAGTCGGTGTAATATGTGGGGAAATCCCGTGTTAAGCTCAGCCTGACATGCCAGGGGCGTACTAGTTCTTTATAATCGTGTTTAGCTTAGCCTGACATAAGTCGGTGTATTATTGGGGATACCTGTGTTTAGCTTAGCCTGACATTTCAGTCGGTGTAATACTTCGGGATATCTGTGTTTAGCTTAGCCTAACATTCCATTCGGAGTAATTTGTTGGAATACCTGTGTTAAGCTTGGCCTGACATTTCAGTCGGTGTAATGTGTCGGGATATCTGTGTTCAACTTAGTCTGATATTCCAGTCGGTGTAAATTGTGGGGATACCGGTGTTAAGCTTAGCCTGACATTTCAGTCAGTGTGATATGTGAGGATACCTGTTTACCATATTTATTGTGGGATACCCAGTTTAGCCTAGCCTGACATTCCAGGGGCGTACTATTTCGGTATACCTGTGTTAAGCTAAGCCTGACATTCCACCTAGTGGTAGGTTCCATGTTTATGTTCTGGAAACGTTTGGTGCCAGTTGTGCACATACACTTGCTATTTCTGTCAGTACTCATGTACATCTCTTAACTGTATTTTCATAATTTTGATCACAACGTTAACATATTTCGTGTCAAGAACAAAAAGGATCACATTGAAAGTAAACATGTGTATATAAATGTATATAAAATATATGTATATTCTAACGCCGAAGTAAATGATACCGAATGTTTTTTACTCAGAAGGTCGCTAGAATATCACTCACCTAAACAACGCTTCGTGAGATTGCGCGGATTTGTACCCAGCGCACATGAAGTCATCGTTCATCCAGCAAAAATTAATGGTACCAAATATCAGTCTATATTATTGTGACTACAAATTTGCCCCAGGCCTTTTTCTGAATGAGTAGGCAAGAGACACTAGTTCTGTTGAACATTAAATAAGGGCTGTTGTGCGGATTAAAAAAGCTATAACGGCGGCAGTTGAAAACTTCACACCAAAAAAACATTCTGCAGCGGATTCGGTATATAACATCATTTGACTCTTATTATATGAATGAACATGTGTTAACCGTATTATAAATTAATACAATGCATCCAGGTCCAAAATTTTAACATGCGACACCCGCTCCCGTTGATTACACTAGTTCTGGCATATGACCAAGATGAATGAACAAGCGATACCTCACTCTTGGTCTGATTACAGTTCTTTGCCAGGTGCCCACCCCCCCGATGATGGAACCATGAAAAGCTTGCTATAAAAAGCAGCGGTTAAAACAAAAAGGAGAACTGAGACGACTGCAGTGTATAACCGCTGTGTGAGGAGAGAAGTGGGACGACTGCTGTGTATAACCACTGTGTGAGGAGAGAAGTGGGACGACTGCAGTGTACAATCGCTGTGTGAGGAGAGAACTGGGACGACTGCTGTGTATAACCGCTGTGTGAGGAGAGAAGTGGGACGACTGCTGTGTATAACCGCTGTGTGAGGAGAGAAGTGGGACGACTGCTGTGTATAACCACTGTGTGAGGAGAGAACTGGGACGACTGCAGTGTACAACCGCTGTGTGAGGAGAGAAGTGGGACGACTGCAGTGTATAACCACTATGTGAGGAGAGAACTGAGACGACTGCAGTGTATAACCGCTGTGTGAGGAAAGAAGTGGGAGGACTGCAGTGTATAACCGCTGTGTGAGGAGAGAAGTGGGACGACTGCAGTGTATAACCGCTGTGTGAGGAGAGAAGTGGGACGACTGCAGTGTATAACCGCTGTGTGAGGAGAGAAGTGGGAGGACTGCAGTGTATAACCGCTGTGTGAGGAGAGAAATGGGACGACTGCAGTGTATAACCACTATGTGAGGAGAGAACTGAGACGACTGCAGTGTATAACCGCTGTGTGAGGAAAGAAGTGGGAGGACTGCAGTGTATAACCGCTGTGTGAGGAGAGAAGAGGGACGACTGCAGTGTATAACCACTATGTGAGGAGAGAACTGAGACGACTGCAGTGTATAACCGCTGTGTGAGGAAAGAAGTGGGAGGACTGCAGTGTATAACCGCTGTGTGAGGAGAGAAGTGGGACGACTGCAGTGAATAACCGCTGTGTGAGGAGAGAAGTGGGACGACTGCAGTGTATAACCGCTGTGTGAGGAGAGAAGTGGGACGACTGCAGTGTATAACCGCTGTGTGAGGAGAGAAGTGGGACGACTGCAGTGTATAACCGCTGTGTGAGGAGAGAAGTGGGAGGACTGCAGTGTATAACCGCTGTAAGAGGAGAGAAGTGGGAGGACTGCAGTGTATAACCGCTGTGTGAGGAGAGAAGTGGGAGGACTGCAGTGTATAACCGCTGTGTGAGGGGAGAAGTGGGACGATAGCAGTGTATAACCGCTGTGTGAGGAGAGAAGTGGGACGACTGCAGTGTATAACCGCTGTGTGAGGAGAGAACTGAAACGACTGCAGTGTATAACCGCTGTGTGAGGAAAGAAGTGGGAGGACTGCAGTGTATAACCGCTGTGTGAGGAGAGAAGTGGGAGGACTGCAGTGTATAACCGCTGTGTGAGGAGAGAACTTGGACGACTGCAGTGTATAACCGCTGTGTGAGGAGAGAGGTTGGACGACTGCAGTGTATAGCCGCTGTGTGAGAAGAGAAGTGGGCCATGTTTCCTGGCTAAGTGAATTACGTCGGAGATACCTGTGAAATTCAAGTGGTGGTAGATGGTTTTCTCAACACATTCACATCAGGCCACATGACACTTAATCATCATAGTTGTAGGTGAAATTTTCACAAACAACAGTCTGTTTGAGCTGCCAACTCACGCATGCGTCAAAATCCAGGAAATTTATTTACAAGGGCATAGAAAAAATACTGCATTCAACCCGAACGGTTATTTTGGAGCTAGCAAGCTGCTGGCCACCATTGAAATTATTTTTGTCTGTCGACCTTCGGAACTGACTGCAATTCAATTGTTCAAATGGGGAATCTAAAGCCGGGAGGGTCACGATCATGTAATAAAAATCTTAACTTTATCACGCAAAAGTACAATGAAAACCTTTACGATGGATACTTTTTATCAAGTACAGTTCAATGGACGGTTCAAAGGTTAAATTTACAAAATCATACAGTTCGGATAAACACGTACAGCTGTTCTTCTTTTAATCTAATCTAAAGTTCTTCAAACAAATAATAATGGTTCTTGGATTATAAAGTATCTGCTGTTTTGTAAAAGAAATCAGCAACTGTGTTATAGTTTCGTTTTGACATGATATTTCTAATTACATGAGAATAAGAAAACTATTGGACACCTGGGTTATCAGGTAAATCAGGGGAAGTAATCCTTGTTTTTGTTAGACTTTGTAAAAATCTTCCACCATGGGGCTAAATCTCGGCGAAAGTAATCACTTAGCCAGGAACATAAACACGAATATTTACGACTTAAAACATTGATTATCATACCTTTCAGAGAACACGTATATGTGTGTGGTATTTAATTCCTGATATTTTGCATGCCATTTAATTCCTGATATTTTGCTTAGAATGCCTTTTCTAAACCACAGGAATATTAGATGACTACTGTCGAACATTGCAAATATCCATGAAAATATGCAGTGTACAAGCAGATACAGAAAAAAAGGCAAATTGATTATTTTTAACGACACATGAAACACCACGAATTTCACATGAAATCTGATTCAAAATTGAGTATAAAAGTAATATGGTGTGTAGGTCGAATTTTTTGGAAGAATGCACTCTTCCTATAATTGACCTTATCAAATATGAATATATCATGACGGCAGAAAACTACCGGTATCAATATTATAAACCGTTTATCTATCTACAAAGATACCTTACAGCTGCCCAGGCTAGGTTCCAGACACTTCCTGCTGTGAACTAGGTAAAGAAAAGCGTTGATGATACAGGTTTACCAGATACAGCAAGTGCAGCTCATCCTTGAAGTGAAGACAGGAGGCTCCTTGAGAGAGTTCGTTTTTAGCTCAGCTGACTGAAAGTCATCTGAGCTATAGCGATCACTCATTTTCCATCGTCCGTCCGTCTGTCCGTCCGTTAACCAGGCACAAATCGTAACCGCTGGACCTAGAACCTTGTAACTTGGGATTCTGAGAGTTCCATGAAAAATCTCCTTGGAAACCAGAAATTAGGTCTCTGTTACCCGTATCCTTCGAGCTATGGGGCCCCAAATTACCCCCCCCCCCCCCCCAGAAAAGTAAAAAAATTCATACAAAAACTTCAATATCTCATTAACTACTTGACTGATGGTCATGATTTTTGGCATACATATTGATCATGAGATGTTCCATCACTTCCTGCAGACTGGTGGCGCCACCTGAATTTTTCGATTTTTTACGAATTTTTTTTCTCTATTTTTAAAACCTTTAAAAATGTGAACATCTGTTAACAAGGCACAAATCGTAAAGACTGGACCTAGAATCTTAATTCTTTACACACTGAGAGGTCCATGAAAAATCTCCTTGGAAACTAGAAATTAGGTCTCTGTAACCCATATCCTTTGAGCTATGGGGCCCCAAATTACCCCCAAGAATAGTAAAAAATTTCATACAAAAACTTCAATATCTCAATAACTACATCACTGATGGTCATGATTTTTGGCATACTTATTGATCATGAGATGTTCCATCAGTTTCTTCAGACTGGTGGCGCCACCTGTATTTTTCGATTTTTTACGATTTTTTCCTGTATTTTTAAGACCGTGGGCCTAGAATCTTCATTCTCGACACACTAAGAGACCTATGAAAAGTCTTCATGGAAATAAGGAATTAGGTCTCTGTTACCCATATCTTTCGAGCTATGGGGCCCCAAAGAACCCCCCAGAGTAGTCAAAAATTTTATACAAAAACTTCAATATCTCAATAACTACATCACTGATGGTCATGATTTTTGGCATACATATTGATCATGAGATGTTCCATCAGTTCCTGCAGACTGGTGGCGCCACCTGTACTGTTCGATATTTACGATTTTTTTCTCTATTTTGAGACCTTTAATGATGCTGTCATATGTTAACGTGGTACAAACGTAACCGCTGGACCTAGAATCTTCATTCTCGACACACTGAGAGACCTATGAAAAGTCTCCATGGAAATCAGAAATTAGGTCTTTGTTACCCATATCCTTTGAGTTATGGGACCCCAAAGTACCCCCCAGAATAGTAAAAAATTTCATACAAAAACTTCAATATCTCATTAACTACATCACTGATGGTCATGATTTTTGGCATACTTATTGATCATGAGATGTTCATCAGTTTCTGCAGACTGGTGGCGCAACCTGTATTTTTCAATTTTTACGAATTGTTTTGTCTATTTTTGAGACCTTTAAAAATGTGAACAGCTGTTAACAGGGCACAAATCATAAAGACTGGACCTAGAATCTTCATTCTTGACACACTGAGAGGTCCATGAAAAGTCTCCATGGAAACCTGAAATAAGGTCTCTGTTACTCATATCCTTTGAGCTGTGGGGGGCTCCCAATAACCCCCCAGAATAATGGAAAATTTGATAACAACAAACTGCAACAACTCAATAACTATAACGCTGATGGTCATGATTTTTGGCACACGTATTAATCAAGAGGTGTTCCATCAGTTCCTGCAGACTTGTGGCGACACCTGTATTTTTTCAAATTTTCACAATTTTTTTTCTCTATTTTTGAGACCTTTAAGGATGTAGTTATCTGTCAACAGGGTACAAATCGTAACGACTGGACCTAGAATCTTCATTCTTGACTCACAGGGAGACCCATGATAAGTCTCCATGGAAACCTGAAATTAGGTCTCTGTTACCAATATCCTATGAGCTCTGGCACTCAAAAAGTACAGCTCAGAATAATCGAAAATTTGATACAAAAGCTGAAGTATCTGAACAGCTAATGCAGAGATCACCATAATTGTTTGCATGGATATTGATCATGGAGTGTTTCATCAGTTTCTGCAGCTATGATATGTAGTTATCTGTCAACAGGGCACAAATCATAAAAACTGGACCTAGAATCTTCATTCTTGACACACAGGGAGACCCATGGAAATCCTCCATTGAAACCTGAAATTAGGTCTCTGTTATCCATATTCTTTAAGCTGTATGGCTCCAAAATACCCCCCCCCCCCTCCAGAATAATGGAAAATTTGATACAAAAACTCCAGTATCTCAATAACTACAACACTGATGGTCATGATTTTCGGCATACATATTGATCATGAGCTGTTCAATCAGTTTCTGCAGACTGGGTGTGCCACCTCTATTTTTTTTTCAAATTTTTACGATTTTTTTTCTCTTTTTTTGAGACCTTTAAAGATGTGGTTATCTGTCAACAGGGTACAAATTGCAACAACTGGACCTAGAATCTTCATTCTTGTTATGCAAGGAGGCCCATGAAAAGTGCCTGTGGAAACTTGAAATTAATGGACAATTTGATACAAAAGCTGAAGTATCTGAACAACTAACGCGGAGATCATCATGATTCTTTGCATTGATATGACCATTAAGTGTTTTTATTAGTTTCTGCAGACTGGTGGAGCCACCTGTATTTTTGTATCTGCCAAAACGAAGTTTTGCGAATACTATGTTTTTGACCGGGTTCCTCCGCTGCCGCCACGTTCGTTTCAGAGTGCTCCTCTGAGAATAATGGACCAATTTTTCCGAAACTTACACCGATTATCGGGTCACATGTGAACTAATGCTTAACCAATTTGTGCTGACCTCTGACCTTTCCTCTCTATCCAGCGTCCATTTGTGCGTCTGTTTCCACACATAAACCCTCATATCTCGGGAGCCGTTTGACCGATTAGGAAATAAAATTTATACAAATGTAGCCCTTGGATTGCTTTATAACATACACAAAAAATGGTGGCGCGACCTGTAACCATGTTTGCACAGTGTCCACCTGTTCATCTGCCTTGGGTTAAAATCACTCATATCTCTGAATTGACTAATTCACCTGAAATTCGTCATGCGTATACATCCTGGATAGCTTTCTTGATTTTACGACAGGTGGCGCCACCTACATATACGTTCACGCTGATCACATCCAAGCTCATATCTCGGGAACCGTTTGACCGATCAGGAAATAAAATTTATACAAATGTAGCCCTTGGATAGCTCTATAACATACACAAAAAATGGTGGCGCCACCTGTAACCATGTTTGCACAGTGTCCATCTGTTCATCTGTCTTGGGTTAAAATCACTCATATCTCTGAATTGACTAATTCACCTGAAATTCGTCATGCGTATACATCCTGGATAGCTTTCTTGATTTTATGACAGGTGGCGCCACCTACATTTACGTTCACGCTGATCACATCCAAGCTCATATCTCGGGAACCGTTTGACCGAGCAGGAAATAAAATTTATACAAATGTAGCCCTTGGATAGCTCTATAACATACACAAAAAATGGTGGCGCCACCTGTAACCATGTTTGCACAGTGTCCATCTGTTCATCTGTCTTGGGTTAAAATCACTCATATCTCTGAATTGACTAATTCACCTGAAATTCGTCATGCGTATACATCCTGGATAGCTTTCTTGATTTTACGACAGGTGGCGCCACCTACATTTACGTTCACGCTGATCACATCCAAGCTCATATCTCGGGAACCGTTTGACCGAGCAGGAAATAAAATTTATACAAATGTAGCCCTTGGATAGCTCTATAACATACACAAAAAATGGTGGCGCCACCTGTAACCATGTTTGCACAGTGTCCATCTATTCATCTGTCTTGGGTTAAAATCACTCATATCTCTGCAGGGAATTGACTAATTCACCTGAAATTCGTCATGCGTATACATCCTGGATAGCTTTCTTGATTTTATGACAGGTGGCGCCACCTACATTCACGTTCACGCTGATCACATCCAAGCTCATATCTCGGGAACCGTTTGACCGATCAGGAAATATAATTTATACAAATTAAGCCCTTGGATAGCTCTATAACATACACAAAAAATGGTGGCGCCACCTGTAACCATGTTTGCACAGCGTCTGTCTGTTTGTCTGCCGTGGGATAATGTCACTCATATCTCGGCAGTGGTTAGACATATCTGCCTAAAATTTTGCAGTTTTATACATCCTGGATAGCTTTCTTGATTTTATGACAGGTGGCGCCACCTACATTCTAGTTTATGCTGCAGACATCCAAGCTCATATCTCGGGAACCGTTTGAACGATTAGGCCAAAATTTTGCATGTGTATAGATCTCACAGGTCTCATAGGTCTTTATCATACACAAAACTGGAGGGGCCACCTGCAACCATTTTTGCATAGCGTCTGTCTGTTTGTCTGCCGTGGGCTAAAATCACTCATATACATGTAATGGTTTGACTTTTCTGCCTAAAAGTTTCCATATGTATACAACTTGGACAGCTTTCTGGATTTGTGGTAGGTGGCACAACCTACATACACATTTGGGCTGCAGACATCCATGCTAATATGCAACATACATCACTCTTTTTCACCTTGCCACCCAATCCATGCCTAACTTCACCTGTTCCACTCTGATTTTGGCGGATACACGTAGTCACTTGTCGGCTACCCGTATTCTAGTTTTTTAAAGTTTACACATTTTTTCTCTATTTTTGAGATATATATAAATACAGACCAAATCTTGGCCTGTTGGTTAATCTGTTTAATGCTTCAGTTGAATGGGTATATACTACCATTCTGATGATAAAATTTCCTTTTGCGAATCTCTTCCCAGTCAGCTGAGCGTCATGACCCAAGGGTCACTTGTTTTACACAGTGATTCTAGTGTCTGCGGGCTTTAATGAATGCAGGTTCGAACTTACTTTTGTAATCCAGAATTATCAAAAATGAAACCTTTGACCATGGAGGTGCTAATGTAGCACGAATCATGTTTAATACACTTAATAGTAAATTCTAAAATGCTTGTCCAGCAAAGGAGTTATATGTATATAGTATCCAAAATAAAATATCAGGCAAACAAATGAAAATGTCTTATTTCCGTTCTAGAGAACTGGGCTTGATATAACCTGACAGCGTTTTTAACGTTTTCCCGAAGAAAACTCGATATTAGCAACGCATTGCCGTAATTTAATTTGGCGATACCAATGATCAGTATGAAAAAACTAGCTGTATATGTAACAGGCCTCAACTCACCTTTTTCGAGTGAAGAAATGTCAACTGTATTATCTTTCAGGAGAAAGAAAGGGCCTACATGTCATGACACTCGACACTGTATATAATCGTGTTGTTTACTGGAGAGTGTTGGATAGTGGAAAAGTGGTAATAGAATGTCTACTTTAGGGGGAAAGAGATATTAAAATCGTCAAAGAAGGAGTCCTTGAAGGCTTGCATCTTTGAGAGACCTTCATCAGACGGCTGGTGAAGCTCGGCCTATTTGGATGATATATGTGTTCATGACAACCTCCGTCTTCGACGGCGTCGATAGGATTATTAGCTTTAAGTGCAATTCTCTAACCTGTCTGGCCTCCGCTGTCTCAAAGCTAAATAACTATTTTTCTCAGCTCTAGTTCTTTAATATATTTTTTTCTTTGTATAATTGTTATTTTTTATCATCTGATTTGTATGATTTGTATATAATCACTTACAATTTAATAAGATCAAGAATTTTTTTTTATCTGATCTCATATAAACATATCCTTTTCACGACATCGATCAAATGTTAAAAATTAAGAAAAGACATGGATGTAACATATAACAAGTACGCGATGCTTACTTTTTACAGACTTTCAAAATATATAAATGCCATAAGTTTCTAAAATTTCTAAACATTTTTTAAAGTTTCGCCCTCATAACGACTCTCGTTATCAAAGGAAAATATGCCAGTATAATTCATATGAGCAAGGGATGAAAAAAAGGCTACCTACAAATTGCTTGATTTCAAATGCATATAGTTTGTCCCAGAAAAACAAATTCGGTTAAACTTGCGTGTATTTCCACGTTGCCTTGGTGCTTTTCATGAATTATGAGAGCGCTATGTAAAAAATCACTTTTATTTTATTTCTCATTTCCATGCATAACCAGGAAACTGATTGTCTTGTGGAAACAGACATACAATTGCTTCATCGAACATATTGCTTAATAATTCTACCTGAACCTGTCTCATTAAAATAATGGGAGATTTTTAATTACCTGTTCCAATCATTCTTCTTGCTTCTTGAATATCCTCAAAGTTTCGTATATTTTACCACTTGGGGAAAGTATTTTGGGCAAGAAATAAACCAAACAAAACCTCTGGATTCGCATTTAATTGCATTAAATTCTTTTCTAAAATGTTCCGTAAATATCTTAGATAACAGTAAGAAAATGACTTAAAAAGACAGCATTATAAAGCTGAATGTAGTGTGACACAAACAAAAAACAATTTAACTTTTTTTCATTTGATTTAGCAACTGAAGTTTTTGAAATGAAGATAAATGGAGAAATACCAACGTAATAAAAGTACTTTTACCCTATTAAATACTTCAAAGCGTCTACAAAATAATTAAAGCATATCAGAGCTGCCAGGACAGCAAAAATCTTTTAAAAAATCGACAAATCTATCACACGAACGCACGAACAAAGAATAATAAAGGAAGGGAACTTAAGAAATTTCTTAACCGACCATGGATGACATCTTGGCGTGTGAAGAGCTGATAACAATTTAAGAAGCCAGCAACTCTGCTGAAGAAATTAAAAACGTGTTTAGTCGAGGAAAAGGTGGTTTGACATTAAGAAAAACTGTTCTTGCCATGAATATCAACATTATTAGTTGATTCTTTCAACTATTTAAAAACAGGGTTTTTATTTATCTTTACAGAAAATGGGATGACATTCAGTTAAGAAAGATTAAATACTCTTAAGCTAAGATTAAAACTGCACCATACCATAAACTAGACTAATCGTGCATAATTTTCAATAAACTCTACAAATAAGACACATAAGACTCCATAATCCAGTTCAGGAAATATGGGTGGCATCATAAGCAGACTAGAACACTATACTGTAACTGACCCGTTATAAAGGGCAAAACAGAGAAGCAGAGGAGAACATACACGTGACTCTAAGGCAACAACAGGCAAAATGTGGGACTAAGCAAGGGATACGAAGCCTAATTAGGCCGCATATAGTCCCAGCATGTTCATGTGTCTGACCTCATGTTCAGAGATTTTCGATGAATAAACATTTGTATGGAACACCTGGGATTCTTGATTGCCTCAGCCAAATAGTAACTATATGTTAACACAAGTCATACCCACTCTGTAATAACCACGTGTATTCTGATCGTAACGCCCACTGTTATTTTTTTTAATCCCTTTTGTGGTATCTCAGTAGCATAAATATTAATTTTCTTAATCGCCTTTGATTAAGACGGCTTTCACGCATGGTCAAAAAGGGACATCGATCTTGGAATAACGTTTTATTAAAATTGCTGACAATTCATTTTTAAAGTTAACATCTGTTTTCACTAGAGTTAATGTTAAAATATTATGAACCCCTCCTATTCCCTGCCAGCCCGGTCATTTGAAGGCAATAATTCTTTGATTCCCGAAGCGTTTATAGTTCCTATTCTTCTCCTTAATCGACAGAGTGTTGAATCCTATTGTGTGGGTGAGGATTCTTTTAGTGTGCTGATCTGATTTTACAAACTGTAATTAACTCTGAGTGAATTGACACACTTTTACGAAGGAAAGATGAAAGTGAAAGTAATCGAGAGTAAACGTTACAGCACGCACACCATTTGCATGAGAATGTGTTCATTTTTCTCCCACTTCTGGACCATTTTTTCTTATTATATTTATTCATGTGTGGCATCCGGGTATATATGGCTTCTCAGACATTTCATAATTCAAATATACAGTCAGTTCAAGTTAAAACGATGCCGATATATGATTAAAAAGCGGTAGGAATCGGTAACGTGGTCCTCTAGGAACCATTAAAATAAATAATTAACATTCTTGTGAGAACGGACGCAGCTCTACCGGTTAATTTCAATCTAGACCGATGTCTGCGTTTTATTGTGCCGAAGACAAATATCCATCTAGATTGGGCTCGGCAATAGCCATTACTTGTAATGGATTGTATGTCTCAGAAGCCGGTCAGAGTGACCAGTCGGAGCAGTCTGGAATATGTGGATGTTGTATCTGATTGATGATAATAAGGGCGTATAAGGAGATGGCTATGATATATTATTTATCATGTTTCAATATCATGTTAGGATAAGGCTCAACCTCCGCCGTGGTCTCAAACAGACATGTACATACACTTTCTGGTTGCAGATGCATAGGAGGCGTTTCGATACTTCATGCCCTTTGTAGTGTGCATTTAGGTATAAACTGATGGCCTGAGATTTAGACCAGTAGTTTAACATAACTTTAACATCTCGCTTGATACTTATTTGCCACTGTGTATCTGTTATCATTTACTTTCTCTAGGAACTGGTCTGAGGGATTTCCATCTAATGTTTGCACTGTTTCGGAAGAGTTGGAGGAATTTCTATAGAGTGTTGGTAAATGCTTATGTCGCACGTTTAGAAAATTCTTGCAAGTCATGGATTTATTTGATGGGGATAGGAAACACAAGGGTGTAGGGGCAGCTTATGTCCTGTGTGTGACTGCTTTCTTTTAAAACTATTTTCTTTTTGGTTACATGCCTAAACATAAAACAATATATAAAGCATATATACAAAGGATGCATCTGTCATAACATTTTATGGTTATTTTTCTTTGTCTTGATTGGCCTCACTGGTCTTTATTGGCCCCACTGGTAATGTTATTATTGATGCATATGCCATAAGTAATATATCAACTCCAGGATAGGGCTATATATCAAAGCTTGACAAATCTGCATGATTGTTGACAGAGATGAAATATCTGATGGTGTCTTAAATGCTACATTATAAATATTACTCTTGAACAGACCAAACGCGTAAGAAATATGATTGTTAATGGGAAGCCATCCAAGATCAATACCTCTACTCCCAGTCTCACAGGTTACGGTTACAATTTTTCCTCCTAGGCGTTACTCCAAGCTTCAAGGAAGATCGGGAAATGATAAATTGAAGACATCTGACCTTTTGCAATGGCCGTGGAGAACACTAAACGAAGCATCCCTTTTTACCTCGCTCCTTGTGAATTTGAAAAAAGTAGGTCACACACAAAAAAAATACTTAGAATATGTCATTCCCTACATGGGGTCCGTTATTATAGGAAGGCCATCACGTTTAGCGTGCACGTCTCAACGGGAGGGACACGCTATTTAAATATCAACCGTGTATCGGAGAAACGATGTTTTCGTACGGGTGCTTGTATGTCCGTCAGTTTGATATGCACCCTGCTGTATAAAATTCCTTTCTGAAACTGCCTTTCATTTTCTTTAACATTTTCTTTTCCAAAATATATACACATAAGTAGCTAGCAAAAAAATTCTATGTATACCCCTAAGTTATATCCTTGAAGCATTTGATATTATTATTATTATTAGAAGTAGTAGTTAATATCAAATGTGTCCATTCGTTTTATTTATGTGTCAAATTAAAATTTCTTTTTTTATCATATATTATGTTTTTTTTTTTATTTTATATTATGTCCTGATCGAAATGCGATTAGACTTTTGCTAGACTAATTAAAATCCTTCATCGTCCGTGCAACGTCACCAAAAGGGCACGGATTGGACATAAAGAAAATATTTATACACGTGATCACCGACCATGAAGACACAAGATTAAGGAGAACCTTGAGCTTATGATGACTGCAGCCATTCAGGTCTGTCCCATAAATCTGAAAAGTCTGCTGTATTACGTAAAATAAACTTGATTACGCGCCCTGCGATGGCATGTGAAACCTGGGGACGATCCTATACTTTGTAAAAACTTTTTTGTGACATTATACGTAGAGCTTCGCAGACCATGACTGTGCAATAAAATACAAAAAATGGCACACAGATGAATCCCCAACGGTGAAAGAAGACAGGGGATTCACGAACCTGACACAAAAACTATTTATGATGGTACATAAAGCCAGCAGTCAGAGCTATATAAATTGGTAAGATATCAAGCTTTTTATCTGAGCTGCCTGCTTCTACCATAATGCTTTTTCCGTCGTCCGTCGACAGGACAAAAATCATTAAAGTTGAACCTAGAAACTGCTAACTTATTACGTAAGAACTTTTAACTGAATATCCATAGAGGTCCTAGGGAAATCTATGTCATTTGATATATTAATTTAGGTCACTCTGACTTATATTCTCTGATTGATGATGCTTTATTTTGCACCCAAGAATAGTTAAAAAAATGATACAAAAGCTCCAGTACAGTATCTCAATAATTAATTCATGGATTGCCATAATTCTTGCCTGGTATATTGGTCATGGACAGTTTCGCTAGCTGCAAAAGACTGCTGGCGCCACTTACATTTTATCATTCATCTGTTTTCTCCATAATTGATAAGTCAAATGACAGCAGTCGTATCAATTTCAATTTTTTAGCTCAGCTGACTGAGAGTCAGCTGAGCTATGGTGATCACCCTTTGTCCGTCGTCCGTCCGGTTGCCGTCGTGCCGTCCATAAGCTATGTCATCTGAGCAATGAAGATCACCCTTTATCCGTCGTCCGTCCGGTCGTCCTATAACAAGGCACAAATTGTAACCTTAGGACCTAGCAACTTTTAACTGTTAATCCAAGACCAAGGCAAATTTACTTTGAAACCTGAAATTAAGTCATGGTGGCCTATATACTGTGATCTACGGGCCGAAAACATGATTGTGTGCAGACGGGGCACAAATGTATCCATTAGGCCTAGAATCTGCTAACGTTACGTTCTGGAAGGTCCTGTGCAAGTGTTCTTGAAATTAGGTTACTGTGACATATATTGTGCCACCTATAGGCCGAAAATATGATTTTGAGTACCGAGACAATGAGACCGGGAGCAATTTGTTCCTAGAAGGCCTAAATCTTCTAATGTAATAATCAGAGAGGTCATAGGCAAATGTCCATAGAAACATGAAATCAGGTCATGGTGACCTATATTTGGCGCCCTATCGGATGAAAACATGATTATTACCACTCAAACAGTCAGACGGGGTACAAATGTATCCTTAGGCCTAGCTTCTTTTAATATAAAATTCAGGGAGGTCCTAGGCCAATGTCCTCGGAAACATGAAATCGGGTCATGGTGACCAATATTGTGCGACCTTTTGGCCGAAAACATGTCTTTTTTTGGCACCCAGACAGTCAGACGGGGCACACATTTATTAATTAGGCCTAGAATTTTCTAACGTAAAATTCAGGGAGTTCCAAGGCAAATTGAGGTCATTACCATTGGCAAATGTCCTCGAAAACATGAAACTAGATCACTATGACCTATATCCTGCGACCTATAGGAAAAAGACGTCATATGGGCACCCGGAATGTCGGCGGGCACAAATCGTATCCTTTAAGCCGAAAATTTTATAATACGACATGTTTTGGGAAAATCTCCATGGAAACCTGAAATGAGATCTTTTTTTTGCGACCTACAGGCTGAAAATCATGATTTTGAGTACTCAGACAGTCAGACGGAGCACACATTGTATCCATGAGGCCTAAAATCTATTAAACCTAATATTCTAGGAGGTCTCGAGAAAGGTCCTTGGAAACATGTAATCAGGTCACCGTGGCCCATAATCTGCAAGCTATAGGGAAAAGATTTCACATGAGCACCTTGAATGTCAGATGGGCACAAACCGTTTCTGTTAGGCCTTGGATCTTCTTATGCAATATCAAAGGAGATTCAAAGCATGTCCTCTTTGAAACTTGAAACTGGGTCATGCTGACCTAATAAGCTATATTCTGTGAGCAATGGGCCAAAATTTATGAATCTGAGCACAGGGACAGGGAACAAATTGTACCGTTGCAAGTCTATTTTTAAATACTGAAATTAGGTTACTTTCTAATTATAATGCATGTCAAACTAATGCAAGCGTAAAATGTAAATAGCGACACTTGTTTTTTTTCTAGTTAAAATTTTCTGCCTAATTATATAATATATATCAGTGGTTTCATCTAGTGTCCTGAAAACTGGCGTGTTTACTTTGTCTTCCAGCCCCTTAGGTGGACACATTGTTCTCGGTCCCATCTTTTGTCAGCGTCGTCGTCTTTTTTATATCTTATTTACTTTCGAAGCGCTGCATATTTTTTCACTGTAATTCAAAAAACAAATTACTACTGTCAAAATATCAGAGGATTTCAAAAACTGGTGATCTTGACCTTAAACTTCAGGGTCAACTCTAGGAATTAAAGGGTAATGTGATCCGATCACGTCGGAAGTGCTGAAGTATTTTTCCTCAAATTTGACACTCCAGTTGTTTCCGCCATCTCCTAAGATGAGATCGAAAACGTGACCTAGACCTTGATTTTCAAGGTCACCTCTGCAAAATTGTATAATTATCATAACCTTTATGTCCTTTGAAGAAATAAACGGAATTATTCTTCGACTCTAGTATATTTTTGGTGCAATAACTTTGGAAGTAATGCGTACAAGTCCCTAATTTTGACACAAATTATTTGCTCCAAATTCTGGAAGGCTGGGGGATCCAAGCTTGTCACCCTGGCCTGGATCTTATTCTTCTCTTGAACAACCTGTACTGACCAGACATAATTAGATTCAGTCTTCTTATATGTATTACCCATCATTTAAGGAATAAGTCAAATTTAGTGTCGGAGGACAAAATCAAATCAAAGTGAGGCAGAAATTCATGTATGATCTTAGGGCATTCAGCCAATGCTTTAACCAACATATCTAAATTACAATAAGTCTTTTTGGTTACACAAGGTTTACTTCAAATTACAATGTCTCTGTTTGGTTTACACAAGGTCTTCTCGAAATGACAATTAGGTCTGCTTCAAATGACAAAGGGCTGCATCAAATAACAATGGGCCTGCTTCAAATGAAAATGCCTTGTTGGTTTACACAAGGTCTGCTTCAAATGACCACGTGTCTGTTTGGTTTCTGCGATGTCTGCTTCAAATGACCATGTCTCTGTTTGGTTTACACAAAGTTTGTTTCAAATGATAAATCTCTGCTTGGTCTCTGTCTCTGTCTGTTTGGTTAACACAAGATCTGCTTCAAATGACAATGTTTCTGTTTTGTTAACACAAGATCTGCTTCAAATGACAATGTGGCTGTTTGGTTAACACAAGATCTGTCTCAAATCACAAAATGTCTGTTTTGTTAACACAAGATCTGCTTTAAATAACAATTTGTCTGTTTGGTTAACACAATATCTGCTTCAAATGACAATGTGGCTGTTTGGTTAACACAAGATCTGTCTCAAATCACAATTTGTTTGTTTGGTTAACACAAGGTCTGCTTCAAATGACAATGTGTCTGTTTGGTTAACAGAATATCTGCTTCAAATGTTTTGTTAACACAAGATCTGCTTCAAATGACAATGTGTCTGTTTGGTTAACACAAGATCTTCCTCAAATGACAATGTGTCTGTTTGGTTAACACAAGATCTGCTTTAAATAACAATTTGTCTGTTTGGTTAACACAAGATCTTCCTCAAATGACAATGTGTCTGTTTGGTTAACACAAGATCTGCCTCAAATGACAATGTGTCTGTTTTGTTAACACAAAATCTGCTTCAAATGACAATGCGTCTGTTTGGTTAACACAGGGTCTTCTTCTAATGACAATATGTTTGTTTGGTTTACACAAGATTTCGCGTCAAATGATAGAGTCTGCTGTTTTGTTTACTCAAAGTTATCCCTGAAATAGAAGTGTCAGTTTGGTTTACACAAGGTCTGCCTCAGATAACAATGGTTCCTGAATGTTTCAAAATGATTTGTTTAAAATGACGATTTTATATAAATATAGGAAAGCATATGGATCAAAAACGTTATAGGTTGGTCTTATATGCGTGTCTTTCAGTTCCTTCATACACGCAGGGTTAGACCAACGGTAATGAACGCATTTTAGTAGAAATATAAAAATAGATGATGCAAACTCACTATTTGAACTCAAACATGATAAATGGATAGATATTCCTATCTTTAAACAACAACTTGTACAAAAATATTTTCGAAAAATCTGCTAAATATATCGATAATATATAGATATCCTTTCATCTTACAACACATGGAGAATTTTTTCTGACAACTTCATGGCTGACGTTCATGTGCAGTATACATAATATTTATGTAATATAAGGACATGATATTTATGATCTGAAGTGGTCAATTTAAACTAGGCATCTAATGCTGCTAAAATACCGGCGGGAGGTTCTGAATTTTTATTCATTTCTATATTAGTATCCTCTCAACAAAATTGTGAAAAGCGACTAAATAAAGAGATAAAATGATGACATTTAGATAAAGAACAGGATGTTTGATGGCACAATCACAAGAGTACCCTATTCGAATTTAAAAATAAAGTCAAAGAAAATCAGACGGTCATTAATCAGAAGTTGCCTCATTTTTAAGTCGTTTCAGCCATTTTCTTCTACTTTTTAGTTACATATTCACATTTCTCTCTTGCTATGTTTACGAATGTCTAGTATTATTCCTGGTCTTATTTGGTGCAGACAAACAGCTTCATTTAAGCATCTAAGGTAAAACGATCAACGGGCAAGGACCCCAAGGAGAATGAATAATCTGCCTCTGTAATCATAGATTCTTTGATAGATTTTATCTTCCTCAACGTTATCGTATGTTCTGGGAGCTGGGTAGGCTAGATACCATAACCCACCGACAACACCGACTATATTAAGATATCTTTAGGTCGAATGGTAAAGAAGGAGATTAAATGTATTGTAGTCACCGTGTTCACTTCTTATCTCAAGCAAAACCCATGAACTTTACCCAGTGAGCCTACATCAGCTTTATCATCAGATTTGTTGATATGCAAGGCAAATTAGTGGTAATCTGGGTGCTGTCACTACTTATTGCAAATAATCTGACAACTATGCAAAGAACTGTTTCAGACATTTATTATTAACTCTAGATATTGGTGGTCTATACACTTCTGCCAGCCTCAGTGTTTGTACAGTAGTTACAAGATGTTGACGAACTTTAAATGATTAAAAAGCAGAGGTTGTTTTGAAAGAGAAAAGAAGAGAATTCAGAATGAAATTGTCACCGGGTGTACCAGACATCTAGGTTTTAGTGAGCGCAAATATGTCCAGTCTTCGCTCAATAATTAAAGTATTTTTTACTGCCATTTTGTTGCTAAGGGACCATGATATACAGAACACAGCCTGGATAACTGTATTGTTTCATGTCTTTGAGATTGACTTACTATGACAAGAATTTTCTTTTTATTGATGCCCCTTTTTGGTTTGTTTGGTCCAGTGCACTTCCGCCAATGTCATATTGAGTGCTGCCGCGAGTGTGTGATCTTGAGTGTGTTGTAAAGACCAGCTGAGACACTGTTAATTGAACCTTTAACTACCTGCCCCAAAGCCAGAAGTTGCCTTCTTAATTCTCTATAGCACAATCAACCAGATGTGACAAAACTAAGAAATTATGGGGACGAAAATGTCACCATTTTCAGGAATTCTTAGTCTGCTTTTACATATACTGTTCTAAACCTATGTCTGTTACTATTCTGTAGACATGTAAAACGTGAAAACAAAACAAATGCAATTTTGCAGTAAAATTTGGATCCTCCCTGTAATTCCCTGTGGCGGAACCATGATGTTGCTTATAGAAGTAGGTTATGTATTTGAGAAATTATGGACCTCAATTCAAATGTTCATGAGACCTCTCCAAGGGTCCTTAATTGAGAGCACATGTAGCGCCGATGTTCGAATGCCAAAGTATATATATATATATATATATATATATATATATATATATATATATATATATATATATTGCTTTTGAAAATTACAAAATAATTACGCAAGCCCGCTCACTTTGTATGAGTAATTTATTTAACGCTTCCAATAAGTGCTGCCAGCTCTCAACGCTGTAAATGAAATATCAGGTTTTCGGGAAGGATGAGTTATTACAATCAGATATTTAATTAACAAAACACGATAGCTTATTTGCTGGAAGCATTAGTTTCTTTATGGAAATGAGGGATTAATGTCCCAAATCATTTCCGAGAGGAATTAGTTAAATTGTCTGTAGCTATTTACAAAGATGAAAACGGGTTGATTAAATAATGGACACGATATTGCTGTTTGTAAAATGAGATATTTAATCCTCTAAACGGATTACATTGAAAATAAATACCGAACACCTGAAAAACTAGTGAGTTACGGATTTATTTCGCCGATTCTTATAGGTTTATTTCTGGAAGAATCAAGCGATATTTAGCAAAATTCCTTGACAAGTATTTCAATAACTTCAATAAATTATCTAATTCCTACCTTCGTCGTTGAATGTAGAAGAAAAAAGCACACTCCACTAATAAAAATATCATGAAATGTATATGCCTATTTGAGGTAAATAAAAAGACTCTTAAAACCCCTCTATCGCTCTCAGTGTTGTCGAGATATAGCTATAATAAATATCACGAAATCATGCACTATATGAAGTAATTAAAAATATACTATATATTTATATGTAGGGACAACTGTAGTTTCTATAATGGATTTGCAGGTGCTTGAAACTTCATATAGACCACAGTTTCAGTGGTTACAAAATTAAAAACTGAAAAGTGAAGCTGCTTCACGAGTGCATCAATACCATACGCGTACCAACGCGATTTTCCGATCGACAGCTCGTTTGTCTCTTTGGATAAAAACTTCTGGTAAATTATTTCTCACCTTGACGCTACACTTGTCTACCTACATAAACATGTGTCGCCAATACATAAATAGCGACTGGCCATGGAGCGTGTGAGTAGGCATACCTGAAAAAGATTTGGTACCATACAAGCAGATTAATCTTTATAACAAGACGCGTAGGAATACCTGAAAAAGATGTGGTACCATACAAACAGAATAATCTTTATAACAAGACGCTAACTCCTATGAACGAGAGGGGAAACGACGACGATGCCGGGGAAGAGAAAACATTCTACGTTGTCTGTTAGCACCGTTTGTGTCCGAATTAGTCTTAAAAATCCAAAATAAACCTTTACAAGCGTACTGCTTTAATGAAACTATGTAACTTTTGAAGGAAACATTTTTATACATATTGCATTTGGCGTTCCACGGAGACATGTAACACCGGTTGTTACCGTTCTCGAAATTTAAAGTGAGTGCCTTTTTTAAAGAAAATAAGTTGTTTTTACGAGATATTGTACGTAAGCAAATTTGACGTTTTTAAAGATTCTTGAAAAAAAATCGGGAGCGGGTTGTTTTGGTTCACACAAGTAATTCGATAGGAGTCCTCTGTTGGAGACTGGAAAGTTCTTCGGTTTAGTCATTTAAAACGAGAAAAAATGGATTTCTTACTCATATTACGATGAGCAAGTAGAGTTATGTATGATTTTTATAATGTAACAAGAATTATGAAACAAGATCCTTGAGGGCAAAACTGTAAGCGTTAAGAGAGTTTGGAGTTTTACTAATGTCTCCTAAGTCTTGCTAAGTAGTGAAAAGATCCTCAATGTAAGGCTTAATGAGAATGCAAATACATCGAGTTTCGTTATTTTTGCGTCTCATGGTCTACAGGTACGCTGTCACTTAACATAAAAAAGTCCAATCGTTAGTTTGTTTACTTTCTGACAACATCTACGGTGTGCGTGAAAATTCCATGGTAATCATATTGGTAAATCCCCCTACATTTTTGTTAATTTCTTAGCGCATGAATAGAAGCATGGCTCACACGGCTTACTGGAGGAAAACCACGTTGTACGCAACACAGGAAATGATTTGTAACCATGATGATGGATTTTCACTTTGGTTTGTGAGCTCACATGTATTTTGTTGTGTTTATTCATCATTCGTAGCCTAATGGTAAGATCATCGAAGCAATAGGCTGGATGGATGGCCTTCCAGTGCATTACTCCGTATGATGTGGCACTACTCAAGTAGGCTTACCGGTCAAACATAAATAAGAAGGCCTGCACAGTCGTGTTGAAGTATTTACGCAAATTATAGAAAATATATAAAAGTTACACATACATTCATATTTTTATTGACTGTATCATTTTCAAAAAGCTGGAGAAGTCAGAAATTAGCCCAGCGTCTGATACGTTGGATTCCAATAGAACCGGGTATCTCTCTGCTATAAAAAATAAGGTAAAACATAAACAGGATGGATCAATTGTCAGACTACTTTACAATCAGTCATTAATCTAAAGCACTGTCTCACAGCCTGATTCACGGCAATCTGCACCTGACAAACTAATTTCGTGGCATCCCGGGGATTCATAAAGTCAATAACGGCTACAAGTATTTAACAACATCTTCTTACACAAATTCATAATATAAAGATTCGATCAAATGTAATTAATACAGGTCATTGTCAGCAGACGCTCGTATACTGTACACTGTACACTTATTTTATATATTCCCTGTTGTTGATATGAGATAAGATAACACAACATCAGCTTTACACAACTTCAGCTCTTTCTTTTTAAAAGTAAAGGACGCAGCAGTTCAGAGTACCCCAGGTGATGCTATCGTTGCGTAATGAGGTAAAGGTTTAGAGGAGACCAGATCATAAAGTCAATCCAATAGTAGTGAGTAACGTGTTAATCTGATAATAATATTACTGTTGTTATTATTACTGTTATTATTATAATTTTTATTAATGTAATTATTATCGGAAGTGCTTTAACTCTGCACGACGCCTGCGGGTAACAGCAGGCACGTGACCACCTGTGACGCAGCTGTTTTGTTTATGAGCCAGACCCATGACAAGGAGAGATATAAAGTTGATATATTCCAGGTCTGTTTCCAGGAAATTCGTGCAAAATGACAAGACTATGGAGAGCTATAGTCCTGGTTTAATGGTACATCCCGTGACGGGCTCATTTGGTCACTACCATACGTTAAGCCTGTACCTGTCTAGCCGTCCTCATCTGTTTAATCAGGTGAGCGTAATGCGCGAAACAAGCCCGAACAAGCCACTGAAATGGACGCGGTAATGCCACAACACCCACTGTCATCCGTCTTTCCGTTCCCTTTGTATTGCTTGTAACCACTGAACATCTCAAAACTACAATATTGTAATTTATCAATACTGTACGTCATTTATACATTTGAAATTAAATATATATATATATACACATTGAGTATTTATACATACCATTAATACTGTAAGCCAAGTTTACATTATATAAACTTATATTATATAAAGTATAATATAAAACTTTGGAAAGCCCTTTTTCATGATTTTTTTCTATGATTAATAAGTTTCTGAAAGTCAACGGTCGCTAATCATTTGTATTCAAAACCTGTTCATAATCGAATCGGCTAAAATCCATTTCTTGTGTTTAGGGTTAAGTGTTACATTCTTCAAGAGTGACTCTATCTCAGGACATCTGGAGTCAAAGCAACCAAGAAGTTTATAGAACTGAGGAAATATCTTGCTTCGTCAACACCGTATACATCATACTGACCTTAATATGTTAGCCTTAACGTTCGATTTTCAATGTTTATGTAAATTAATTGCCACGCATTGTAATTTTCACAATTGCTCCAAACAGCAACTTATACTTAACAAGCACATTGCGTAGTGTTAACGCTTACGTGAAGCAGAAGGAGTATTACCTGTGAAACAGGGTTTGCTATTTCCAGTGGAGTTGAGGTAATTTCAAACTGAACTCTCAACTTAAGGTTTATTATGATCCGCAGCGATAAGCGGACTCGCCGTGAAATATCACTAATAATAGCAGACCTGAGAAAATCCTGGCCGAATACCAGGCCACCCACCAAAGGTAAACCCAATCCTAAAAATGCATTGAAGCCTAATGTAATTTGTTTTTCTGAATTCATACTTCCATTTGTGTTAATATGATGTCAGCATACCAGGCCATTGATATTACGAGGATGCCATTTCCATCACGGCCGTTAATAATAGTCCTGTCACGAACCAAGTCTGTACAGTCTTTTCTACATTTGCATGTTAAATGTCATTTATATATGATAAAGTCTCATGGAAGCAGCCACCAGAAAAATATAATCTTGTAATGCCAGAGATGAAAGGCCCCATCGCTTTGCCGGAAGAAATATAACAATAATGGCGGGACGGCGCAAGGTCGACTTTTTCAATCTTTCAGTGGGGTTTAGACAAAATAAAATGATTCCATTCTATAACTGCCTTCATGTTCCATGTATCAATATATATTTCAAGTTTCTATATTAATGTTATTGCCATCAAGACTGTTCTGTATTATTCTGAACAATTCTGTATTAAATTTAATATCTCCAAGTCGGGATCAGTTTAAAATTTGGTTTTATATTTAATTCCTTAAAACCTATGAGACATTTAAAGTGAAGACTGGGTTCCACTTATTATCGCCACAGGCAATTAACTCTAGAATTGATGCTAACTTATGCATTGATGCGGTATATGACCTAAAATGCTTCCGTTTGTAAAATGGTTTATGTTTAACATATATGCATTTCTAAGATGGAATATCTTCATCCACTGGGTAAAGGATATTTACGGTGGATGATTTAGGACACAGAAAAAAAAATATTTATCTCGTGATCTCGAGATAACATCTCGAGATCTCGACATAGAATTTCGCAAAAAAAATTTTAGGAAGCAAAAAAAAAAATTTTAGGAAGAAAAAAAAAATTTTAGAAAGAAAAAAAAAAAATTTAGGAAGCAAAAAAAAAAATGTTAGGAAGCATAAAATATAATTTTATGAAGCAAAAAAAAAATTTTTAGGAAGCGAAAAAAAATTTTAGGAAGCAAAAAAAAAAAAAAAAATTAGGAAGCAAAAAAAAAAAAATTTAGGAAAAAACCCCAGCTGGGAATGGGTCTTATAACGCCACTTTGACGTATAAACATTTAATCTAAAGGCTACTTGTATACAAGGCACTTGAGCAAGTTTTAACATACAGATAAAAACATGTAACCGAGTTATTGAAAGATCACTAGTTGATATTCATTAGAGCATGTAAAGCAATGCAGTATTTGTCATTTACAAAAATCTGTAATCTCTCTGAATTGAAGCCAGATGTTTCTGCCGGGCGTCTTTCTATTACGATCGGTGGCAATTTTTGCACCCCCCCCCCCCCCCGACCAATGTTATAAAAAACGTGGATATAGACAAAGACACCGCCTTTACCCATGGCATTGGCTCATTTCTATGAAAGGTTAATAGATTATGTTTACCTAGATTATGTTTATGATTACATTCACTTCTTTAATATGTATATGCAGAGTTAGCCTGTATTACAAAGATTCTATAAATACGGCAGGTGAATAGCGACTTTAAGACCAAAGCAGAGCATTTTGTTGAAGAAAAATCATGATGAGAGATGATCGAAGTTTTAAACCGTTTATTTATGAATATAAAACATTTATGAAGATAGGTTGATTAAATACGCGGCTCCGGAGATCCCCGATCTCCTGTAGTGGAGGCGCGTAAGTGCTGCTGCACCAGCAGCATTGCGGGCGAAAGCAAATATGGCCGACAGTAATCGTGCATCAGAATCGTCATCAGCCACGGATGATAGTGTTAAACCGTAACAACTGAAAATTACCTATCTGCAATTCAGTGTGCGTGATACAAAAAGGCCGAACTTGTTGGGCTTGCTCAACAGGCGGACCGTATGGGGCCAGAACTTATCCACACGGCATATGACAAACGTCGGCGCGAGTACATGGAGCTGGCAGCAGAGAACAACTACTTCTCCGTTTGAGCTCTGTGTACATGGATAATATAGTGGTTGATGAATAAAGAATACAAATGCAAAACATCTGAATAAAATGAAGAAATATACCCTTTCTTTTATATACAAATTGTTATATGTATACATATATGTCTATTAACATATAATATATAATATATATAGGCTGATATGAAGAATGGTAATAAATTAAAATATAAATAATTACATAAAAATATATATAATAGGCCTATGTATTATATAAATAAATATTATAATTATATATATATTATATATAATGATAATATATTTATATTATATATAATTATTAAATTTTATTTTTTTTTCATTCTTCATATTATATGCAAATATGTACAAATGGATGTATGTGGCTCTGTGCATTTGTATTTTTTCAATTATATAAATGTTTCAGAAGTATATATGTTTGTTTATTAGTATGCATGTATAGTGTATATACATAAATGAACACCCAAATCACACACGCACACACACACACACACATATATATATAGACGGTACATTACGATAAACACGTGTATATATCTCATATATTTATCTGTATGATAACACACACAGGCTCAGAGCCACATGCATCTGCTTAAATATAACTCACACATACACACATGTTAATGTAATTCATATTATATCAATATATACTTTTATATATTGTACTTTGACACAAAAATATTTAGTATTGTAACCGACCAGTAGAATTATCTTTAACCTTCCTTTTCCCAATCTCGAAATGTAACATTTTATATATTGTATTATTTATATAAAAATAATTTACATTATATAATTTTAAAAAAATTTGGACAACCAATAAGTATATATTCATATATATATATACAATAAGTATATATTCATATATATATATATATATATATATATATTTATATATATATATATATATTTATATATTTATACTAGTAGAAGATATATATTATTTCGGTAAAAGCCAACTTTACTGGTTTATGTTGTCATCATCTCATAAGATAATGTAATTTATTATAATATTAAGTATATGTTATATCATCAACATAACCTATATGTACAAGAATTCTTACAAATTATTTTTATTCAAAAGGTAAATTTCTTAATTTTATCGTTAGTGTTTATTCTCTCCCCACGCAAGAGGTTTCTGTGATGTTGCCATTCAATGTCAGGTCGCATGAATAATATTTCATATACGGGTAATTTTCTAGATTCTTCATGTTTCGGCTATATTACGTACAATTGTACGCACAGCAGTGGTATCCTGGCATTTTCTCTGCGTCAGTCTGACTAGACAAACTAAGCGTCGGCCATTTTTGTTTTTGCCCCCACTGACTGCTGCGACAGTGGCGCACCTGCCGGTAATCGCCTGCAAAAGAGGTGATATTTTATCTCCCGTACAGGAGAACAAGGATCTCCGGCGTCGCGTATTAATCTGAGCTATAGTAAGAGCTATAGTGGATCAAGACTTGGGCTTTAAGGGTTGAAGCAACGCCCCTCCCCGACCCCCCCCCCCCCCCCAGCGTACCTACCCTAAAACACAGTAATCAGTTTAAGCATATTTTAATTTATGATGGTCTAATACATGTTCCATAAAACAACACACCATTTCAATAAAACAAAAGCTGAAAGAAATTGTACAAAAAGCGTGTTTCTATAAGAAGCTCATATTTGTTTGTATTCTTAAAATAATAAGGTACCCACAATGCATGCATGCAGACCTAAACATTTCTATTTGAGTGATTTAACAGACATGGCTCCGAATCCGCCGTTCAGGTAGAATGTTTCAGATTCTTTAGGCTTTGACATCTTCCTTACGGATATGAATAATTAAATATTGAATTTATATTGAACTTTTCTTCAACTCGCCTTATCTCAGGGGATATAAAAACTTGATTGATTTTAAATTAATTATTTTGTATTACCGTTCAGTTAAACACAGTATACATGGTCTTTGTTTTATAATTGCAATAGTAAGCACTCTTAACGTATACTGTCCCCATAAGGTTGCTTTGTTTTATGTCAAATCAGCTTCGTATGGTTCGTACGAGTGTGACATTTTTTCTGGAGATTTTTTTTTTGCTTCCTAAAATTTTTTTTTTGCTTCCTAAATTTTTTTTTTGCTTCCTAAAAATTTTTTTTTTGCTTCCTAAATTTTTTTTTTTTTTTTGCTTCCTAAAATTTTTTTTTTTTGCTTCCTACAATTGATTTCTCGAGATCACGAGATAAATATTTTTTTTTCTGTGTCCTAAATCAGCCACCGTAGATATTTGACTCCCTTTTCAGTATTGGAAATTACTCTAGACACAGTTACCTACCTGTTTCAGCGTGTTCTCTGTCTCCCTACCTAGTTCCTTGGGGATCAGACTGGACTAGTGCTTACTTGTATCAACTCCCTGCTTCCAGTCAAGGGTAGGTTACCGGGACGATTATTTCCGCCAGGGGAGCTAGTCTTTTCATCCGTCACCCTGCGGTGCGATAAGTGGTCATTTGGTACAGGAGGCACTGAAGGAGAAATGATGCAGGGTGTGCAGCCTCACTCCCCATGATCAGGGAAACCTATATTCACCAGTATACCAATAGTAAAACCACCAGGGTCCACCGTTAATAGGACTCTCAAATAAAGCCAGAGCTTTACATTTAAATACTTACCATTGCAGTTTGTAAAGTTTATTTCAAAATGAAGCCCCTCCCGAATTAGTACATGTGCACTTATATTTTTCTGCTGGGAATGATGTTCCATTCCGGTTTTTTTCTGGCGAATCTGGAGCCATGGTTTCCTATCCTATTACACTAATGGATAAAATCACTACCCTCAGCGTCCTGTTCATAATTTTGCCTAAAGGCTCTAGTCAGCGCAAAATAAGATGTCACAGTTCTGTATTTTATAACTTCACAAAGCCTTTGAAGTCGGTTATTATCTGATCCTTATATCTGATCAATATAAGATAATTGGATAGAGCCAGCAGGCCAAGGCAAAACGTCCTGCACGAAACGTCACACACACAAGAATGGGCGTTCAATTAACAGCAACAAACAGCAGCGTGGCCATCAAACGTTCATTTATTCTTATATTTCCTCTTTCCATACGATATCAAGTTGGCCTTGAGACATTGTTTTGACAGCTGATGACTATAGTTAAAATACACAAGACTACAAAAAATGCTAAGTGTCTGCAGGAGTGTTACAAACAACATCCACGTGTTATTTTAAAGCCAACAAATGCGACTGGCTCTCATCCGTTTGGTGACAATATAAATACTTCTTCAGAAGAACCGTCAACTACAGATTCCTCGAAAAAAAACTCTTCCTTATAAACGGGTTAATTTGATATGTTGTTGTGCAAAAAAAATTTCCTACAGTTGATTCATTTTTTAAATTTATATTTTATATTTTTCAATACATGTTTATACTCATCACCATCGTAAATGTCATACACACAGTGTGTACAATAGAAAAAGAATAACATGTCTACTTATCAAAAAAAAAAATTCCAGAATAATGAATAAATAAAAGAACAGTAAACATGAAACTTAATGGGTATTAACACCAACAAGAGAGATTCCCAAACCTACGGATTTCTTAAAGTAAATGGAAAAAAATGAACATGACACATGATCATGATTATATACTGTGGTTGGCTTTATGTTCGCGAGGTTGAAATTTCGCGATTTCTCCATTTTTAATGTTTCGCGAGGGTATAATTTTCGCGATCTCATTAGAACCTATATCAAATCTTTGGTAAAGCCATTCCTGTGATTATTATAAATTGTGAATAATTCATGAGCTTGTGATGTTCTTCTCATATAAGGAGGGGCCCGTACACACTGCACAGGTTCTTTAGTTCAAATTTAAGGGATTGTTTTCCCTATACCTGCATGGATGTAATTTATATTAAGATTTCTCACTTTTCTATCCTATTCCCATACAAGTATTGGCTACACTTTATAAGAATGACATACTCAATTGGCCAATTATTCCCGAGGGTGTCATTTTGGCGATTATTTCCCATTCGCGAATATCGCGAAATTAAAACTCTCGCGAACATAAAGGCAAACACAGTATGTACCATATACGTATGGTATTGATCTAATCACAGAATATAATACTTAGAATATCTGCATGGGCAGGTAACACGCGTAAAACATGGATATGCCTTATATAGTAATATTTCTGGAGTCAATAACAAACAGAAACTTAAAATCTGCATCCAAAGGAATGCAAGCCCCTGCCAGGTGAGAGGGTCCTTATTTTGGGAACAGTGGGATGCTCTTTTACTAATTCGGTGCACATGCGTAATGCATGTGAACCAACCTATGCGTTTAATTATAATGTGATCTCGGACTGACCCATGAAATCAAATAAACCTCGTTATCTGCATTCTAAAGAATGCAAACATCTGCCATGTGTTTGCATTTACCTATTAGGCCCATATTCCCAGGTTTAATTTTTTTTTCATAATTGATTTTCATTTGTAAATATTCCCTGATGACGATCCTGAATCCGGATCACGAGCCGCATCCACACGAAGATTTTATCGGTTCTTCATTGGCCCATTCCCGAAAGCCGTGACGATTTCATGAGATTGACGATTGACGATTGCATGAGTTACGTCGTGAACAAACACATAACACACACAAACATGGATGAACGCATAGGCTCCTGGTGGGGGGGTCAGAGGTCACAAATTACGACCTGGAACGGCCCGTTCTATTTCTGATAGACCCTCTAAGCAGTCGACAGAGAGGTCCCGACATGACCTGCGTGGGTGCGTCATTGATCATGCACTGACGTCCGTGGTTTGAACGGTAAGTCAAGGATGAAGGACCTTTTTACCATAAAGATCTTTTCTGAACTGACCAAGCTCCCATGACTTTACACTCGCTCGCTATCATCCTTGGGGGTCTAAATCCGAGCAGATTTGTTCATCGATAAACTATACAGGGTTTTGTAAATGTATGAGACAAGAACATGTTTTGTTTGTGTATTGGTACCCGTATCAAATTGCCTAGGTATATTAAAATAAATACCACCGTCATGTCATACATCGTTGTTTTAAAACTGATTTAGGTCTACTCAACTTAAATGCGGCGAATCTTCAATGAAAATGTATAATATTTTTCATTTAAACATCTTCAGATTTTGAAAAATAAGTCGCAATGTGTTTGATTAAGCATCTCTTAATGACAGCTCGGAGGTTGACTTTCTAACAGTAACTGACAATCTAAATGTTGTCTACTACACGTGTTTCCTGACTGACGATTAAATATGCAATGACCACAGTGTATGGTAATGCAGGATCACACCAGGTATCGTTCGATCTGGGTCCATCTCCGTCGAGGAGACGTTCAGCCCAAGTCCACATCCATGGAGGAGCGTGGGACAGGTAAAGCTCCTGTTCAAAATGGACTTCTGGAAGTCGCTCGCACTTTGATAACATATTTGTTCTTGGCATAAAGTATATAAAATTTCCAAAGCATTTGCCTACATTTCCCTATCGTTTACCTGAAAAGAAAATATCACCTCCTTCTACTCGAGGTGACACTTTTTTCATTGATCTCCGCTGAATTCTCGAATTACATTTTTCTTAGGAATCTTCGTCAATGTCAAGCTTTTACTGCTGCGTTTAAGATATTATTCCTATTTCACCGTATTTCAGGGGTCCGACTAGTCCACTGGACCTTGGAATCAAAATCATCCGTCTAGGCCGTAGCGAAGAGAAGCCAGGGACCATATATATATATATATACACTACTACAGACTAACACGATATATATATATATATATATTATAAACATATATAATTCATATTCAGTATACGCAATTGAGGTCAACACCTGAAATTTACCTGAGTGAAGGTAGTAATTGGAGAAAGGATCAGGATGTTCAGAAAATCATACAATGACATTTTAGAATAAACCGCTTTATCTCAATGGAATATTTCCATGTTCAAGACTGTTTGACATTACCGGCACTATTTAAAGATCCTTCTAAAACAGCAGTAAGCATTATGATACCTATATTTTTGCGACTGTGACACAGTTCTCGGTTTCCAGGAATTCAATCTACCTGATGGAGAGATCACGGCCTGGGGTTGCCGGACATGGAACTTCACGTTATAATACATTACCCTGCCAGACCTTACATTATCAGCGATATTAAAATGTCAGAGATATTAAGCGAGACAGACCGGATATTTGAAGGAATAGCAAGTCTGGTGGAGATTCCTAATCTCAACCTGAATTATGTTATCAAAGTCGTCTTGAAGCAATACTGTGTCTTTTGTTACATTTACGAATGGAGGTTATATTTTTGTCCTTGTCTGTGTTTTTTTTCGTTTGTCTATTTGCATTATTACGCAAATCTTCTGAGTCAATTTGTTCGAAGGGTCGGCACTGGGGCAGGGAAGACTCAGTTACAGGTGTGAAACCAGAGGATAGTGCGGACCCAATGTAGCCCTATTCCTGCTCTACTGCGCAATTTTAGTAAAATTCAGGGTTTTTTTACTTTCGCGCAAATGACCATTTAATCAGTAAAATATTAAAACACTGTAACAGTGAAATGTGTAAACTAATTCTATTTAAAAGCCCTAGAAATGGTTTGACGAAAAAAATTCAACAGAAGCCGTGTGCCTCCGGGGGATCGAGTAACCTTAGAAAACAGTTAAGAAACAGAGAATAGTTGGATTATTGTGAAATACATGCCAAATCAAATCTGATTGATTCTTGTCCTGCAGCATGCATATTTTTTATTTCCTTTTCACTGGGAACCTCGACCCTTTTTCTGCAAAAATAAATATGAAAAAGTCAGCGTTTAACTAGAGTTACTGTTTGATTTTTTCAAGACAGAAACATGTTGAGGGAACCAATGTTTGTTTTTTGCATCTGCCAAAGACCTGTGGCTTTAAGGGTTGACATGAGGAGAAGACAGGTTAATAATGTTTACCAGAGGGCCACAGTCTTCTCCCTGGAAAAGGAAGTGTCGGGTGTCTCATTGTCTTGCCTGTTCGAAACATACCAATCTCGTCGCTCTCCTGACACGCTGCAGTTTGAATAAAACTAAGTGCACCTGTCCGTTCCCGTTTTCCCCCAAAAAAGCCTTAACGCCACAGACAGTTACTATCAAGCACTAACCATAAGCAGAATGCAACAGAACAAATACGGAAGTTCAGTTTGTCTCTGAACATCGACACCGTTGATGAGCAAGATCTGATGAATTTAATTTTGAGGTGAATGTTTATGTCAAGACATTACACGAAAAGTAGTTAAAACAAAATTACCTATGTGCTGAAAGTTTGGTCTACTTCACTGGTCCCAAAAAGCAAAGGAAACTGTTCTTGTTACTAATATGATAGAAATTGATACTAGTCTATACTAATCTATACCTGGAAACTGTCGGTACACATGCGTAATGCATGTTTACATACTGATACGTTTAATTAATGTTATCTCGGACTGACCAATGAAATCAAATGAAACTAGAAATCTGCATTCTAAGGAATGCAAGCCTCTGCCATGCGTTTGCATTTACCTATATTCGGCCCATATTCCCAGGTTCCTTCGTGCATAAGTGACTCTTTTTTTGTATATATTCCTTGATGACGTTCCTGAATCCGAATCATGATCCGGATCCACACAATAATCTAATCGTTTCTTCATTGGCCTATTTCCGAAATGGCCTGAGATTTCGTTCCTAATTGTGTTGTGAACAAACACATAAACACGCACACAAACATACAAACGCACACAAACACACACGCCCACAATTAGGGACGAACGCATTCCCCCTTGGTGGAGGCAATAAATGTTGTGTTGCCATGAAGTCAATGACATAAAGCTAATTGTTCAAGTTTGTGCAAGGCACTAATGATCATCTTCAGGCATCCGAGAACATACCAATACATCAACATCAGATTTATCTTAGTTAATCTTTCGCCGGTGTTGGTTGCTGAAAATGTTTATGTCACTGTAACGTTATTAGTACACCTGTACAGTGTTCTTAAGTGCAGCCATCAAGCAAATGAACTCTTATTTTTTTCTGGTCCGGCCCCGGTGCTTATTAGTATTGAGGCATGGTAGTTTACACAAAGTGTACAGTAAACGTTATGGTGGAAATTGACTTCTGGCTGGAAAGATGTCCTTATCCTGTTCCGACCCTGTTAAATGAAGTCTTATTTTCACCTCGACTTTTGTTGTTGTACATCTTTCTTGTTTTTTTTTTTCACATTTACACGCAATACGGCTGTTGGTACCCAGCAAAATGATGCATAATATTAATCTGGAATTCACCTCACAGAAACAGCGTATTGGTCCTGCATAGCATTAAACAACACCTTTACTGTAAATTAACACATATATAAACGAAAGGAATTTGACAAGATCTTTTAATCATAGAGTCCCGAGTTTAGCTGCATTTGGTGAAATACATTTGCTGGACACAAAAGTTTGTTGTGGCTTGTAATATAGTCCCAGGAGAAGCTGTTGAAAAGACTTACATCAAATCACTTCATTTTTCGTAAATGCTAATTTGTTTATCTTAAATTAGCATGTATGATTTTAATGTCCTGTGTACAATGCTAAAGAACATAATTGATTACCCTTAACTCTTTCAGTTTTCGGTAATACCATAACCCAAAACTATAGAGTATAATCTGAGTCTGGACCTTAGGCCTGGACATTCGAGGGGTAGAACGCTCGGCTCTCTCCGCAGACGACCCGGGTTTGATCCTCGCTGTGGCTATGGGAGTGGGCTTTAGTTGCCCGTCCAAGGTCGGTGGTCTTCTCCCGTCTCCTCGACTCTGACAAAAAACTGAACGCCGTCGTCCGAGCCATGGAGTGTGCCTTGATAAGTTATAATATCTATTTGTACAATCCATGTAAAATAAATAAGTTTATATAATCTCACTCTAATTAAGTGTGAGGGGGTTGTCATCCCCAGAGCGTTCCTCCGGCTTCTACTCGGTAGACACGGGTCTATTGGTCACCGCACTCTCTCCACAGATAGATTCCCACCTTGAGACTGTTTTCGGGGTACCTGTCTCTGCCCTTATCAAAACTTGCTAATATTCGTAACCACTCATGGGCTGCCAGTTTGCGTACAAACTAAACCTAATAGTCGTATTTCGGAATTTAGGTTGTACTAATATAATTACATAATATTTATGTAAAAGCTAAAGAGACCGGTAATCCGCCATGACTTATGTAGCGGTCTTTATAGCTATTACAGATATATTACTTTAAGTCATGGCGGATACTTGTTGAGGAGGGTAGGTGCCGTTGTCCCACTAACTTAGTGAAGACTGAGCCGTTGAATATTCATTAGGATGTTTTTCTTAACGACTGAACATTCCGGGTGCCTGGAAACGTATATGTCATCTCTAGTAGTTATAACACAAGAGGCCGCTATGACCTTAATGCCAAGAGGAAAGTTTCTGAACTGGAGAGACATGCTGGCGAAACTCAAAGGAAATGTATCATCCGGTGCAGAGCGGAAGTTCTTGACAGGACAACGGAAATTGAAGCTGACAGAAAACAAAAGCAGTTTCGATAAGGGAGACGTCGTCGTACCGGGCTATCTCTTAAATACACTAACATCTGGTTTGCTTCAAGGATGGGATGAAAACGGCAAAAACACGATAACCAATCCACATACTGCGAAATTTTACCAAATGTTGACATCATCGGGCCTATTTTGTAGTGTTAACCGCCCCAATAGTAAATGTCCAACGCCATTTTGTACCACATTCCGCATATCTCGCAACCATTAAACGCAGCTTTAATATTGCAAACTGTCAATTTAACACACATGCATACACACATACAGGATTTTATATCGCATTCCGCATACCGCGTTCTGTTGCAGCAATCCGCATACCGCGCAACTGTTAAACGCAGCTTGAATATTGCCAACTGTCAATTTAACACACACACACAAACATATATATCTAACCACAGTTGGTATCTTCATGGGATTATAAAGCAACCATTTAATGAATCTTATACCGTCCACGTGAAGTTTTCTTGACAGAAACAATCAGTTATCATCATTGTTTATTACATGACATGATGGAAAAACGAAAGGCCTTGAAACAGCCTTAGAACAACCCTAGTAACACAACCGTTTACAACACGCACATATCAGGCAATAGCTGAATCAGGATAGATCAAAAGTAATCTGTCTTCCTCTGCTACGGTGTCCTCTGGTTCTATTAGCATCACTTTCAAAGAAATACATTGCTTATCTATTACTATAACAAATGCACTGCATGAAAAACGATTATTTCATTTATCAGTACACTTACACGCAGAGGGACCGGATTACGCGGGCGCGGGGCCTGTAGCATATATTAAGGCCCTAACAAACATGGTGAAAATATTGTTACGGAACCTAATAACAACAGATCACATAGTCGTGACGAGCATACATTTTTATTACGGTGATAAAAAAAATCAGATTCTGTAACACTAGGCAGCGTGAAATGTCTAGGAATCAATAAAGAAGTCAGTGTTTTTTTTGTTAACAAATAATTATAATTTATTCTTAAAACAATTCTAACATTATAATACATCAAATCAATACAATTACACAGTATAACAATAAAAATGTACAGTACCAGAGTATTCGGATCCGAGGCTTTGATATCTGGATACCACCACTGTCACAGCTCTACAAGAATTCTTTAACATAAATATTCCAGATGAACAGTTCATGCAAATCCTCTCAGTCCGATTCAATCCCGAAATCAATCTGTTGTAATCCAAAAGTGAAGTTCTAGAATTAATCCCAAAGGCAAACTGAAGACTGTATAAAATCTGTTACAAAGTCCGAAGAAAATATATAAGTTCTGCATTTAGCGGAAAGGTTCCAAATCTAACTCACACTCTTCCGTGTCCGCTGGATTTTTTTTTCTCTCTCCCTGCGGCTCTAAACGCAGCCCCTATTTATAGAAATGGAAAATTCCAAAGAACGATACACACGTACATGAAAAACGAAAACTTTCTTTTTGCGATTGCAATCACTAAATTTTAACAATATTTAAAAAAGTTCTTATTTACAACATAACATAAACATTTCGTTTACAACATTTCATAAACATCTCGATAAGCAATCAGCAAGTACATTGTCTTTCCCTTGATGTGTCTGATTTCAAGATTGTAATCCTGTAAAAAAAACTACATCTCAACAATCTTTGATTTTTACACTTCAACTTGTTCATGAACGTGAGGGAATTGTGATCACTGAAGACAATGATAAGCTTGACTGATGAAGAAACATTAACTTCAAAATGTTGCAATGCCAAAATCCAAGCTAAATATTCTTTTTCAACAGTGGAGTAGCCTTTCTGGTTTGCATTTATCTTTCTCGAAAAACAACAGATTGTATAATCTATGCCATCACTGCCTTCTCGTAACAACACAACACCAGCAGGAGTATCACTTACATCTACAGCTAACTTAAAAGGTACAGAAAATTCTGGAGCTGCTAAAACTGGTGAACTTTGCAGAATTGCTTTCAAATTCTGAAATGCATTTTCACACTGAACATTCCATACAAACCTTTGATTCTTCTTTTAAATCAGTCAAAGGTTCAGCTACAGCACAAAAATCTGGACAAAACTTTCTGTAGTATCCAATCATACCAAGAAAACGCAATAATTTGCTTTTTGTTTTCTGGTCTAGGAAATGCAGAAATAGTACTTATTTTAGCATCAGCAGGTTTTACTTGACCCTGCCCTACAATATGACCCAAAAATGGTACTTGTGTATGACAAAACTCAGATTGTACTAAGTTGTTTGTAAGACATGCTTCGCCGAGTCCTTCGAAGAGGTTGCGAAGAACCCGCAGATGTTTCTCATAGGTGTCGCTGTACACGACGATATATGCGTCACAGCCGTGAATGTCCTTGACGACCATATTGATGGGGCGCTGGAGCGTGGCTGGCGAGTTCTTCATGCCAAACAGTATAACTTTATACTGGTACAGTCCTTGCGGCGTCACAAATGCGGATATTTCTTTCAGTCGTTATGTCAGCGGAACTTGGCAGAATCCTGTTAGCAAGTCAAATTGGAGACCTACCTGGAGCTACAGACTCTATCAATACAATCATCGATCCTCGGAATCGGGAACGTGTCAGTCTTGGTAACAAAGTTCAGTTTTCGATAATCTGTGCACATACGGTAACTTCCATCAGGTGTTTGCATAAGAAGCATGGTGAACTCCAGTTACTGTTACAAGGTTCAATAAAATCATTTGTTACAGGTGCTCTTTTTATTGTATGACACGGGCGTAACTCGTGTTGTAGTTGCACTCTCAGTTTAATCCGTACCGGTTGAAGTCTCGTTGTCATGCTAGCTTGGGGCTTTCTCGCCTGGCCGGGCCGGGTCGGGTCGAGCTCTTGTGTGGACCCTGGTATGTAGGGACACAGCGATGTTCTTCTAGATGATTTCTGTAACGCGTGTTAAGTGGGTATTATGTTAGATCCTTTAGACTGTTCGAGAAGTGGAAAATTCTAGGCTCGGGGCAAGAAGTTTTTAATAGGGGGCTGTGTTTTAGGGCCGAGAGAGAGAGGAGAGAAGATTCCAGCGGACACAGACGTGTGGGACCTATCCGATTATTCAGTAACTTAAGAGATTCTACTATTACTAAATCTATTAAATTTGGTGCTGCCTGCCTCAAGTTTAATTTCTGGATTGTTACAAGAGCTTTACCTTGGACTGTTATTCTCAGATAGGTTTGGTGTGGACTTTTCATCTGGCATATACATTTAAAAGGACATCGTCCTGGCAGTGGTGTGTTCAGTTACTGTGCTCTTTGTTTATTTTACAGTGTGATTGTATTTAAGTGTTGTTATACCGCTGTTATACTGTTTAATTGTATTGATTTAGTGTATTGTAATGTTAGGGTTGTTTTAAGAATAAATTATAGTTATTGTTAACAAAAATCCACTGACTTCTTTATTCATTCCCCTAGACATTTCACGCTGCCTAGTGTTACAGAATCTGATTTTTTTTTATCTCCTTAACAAAATTTATGATCATCATACGTGATATGTTGATATTAGGTTCCGTAACACATTGTCCAGCAAATATTGAACCTAATGGTGGAGATACTTTTGCTTTTCTGGATTCAGTCTATAAGGATGCTGTTTGACTGCGCTTGCCTCGCCAACATCGACTTCATGGCACAATATATTAGTTCGCGTTGTTATGTCACTAAACAAATGTTCATTATTCTGTAGCAGGTTCTTGAGGTCTTGTTGTTGTTGAGCGGTAAGGTGTGACAGTTTGGCATCCAGGTTGTTAAGCACGTCTGAGTTTTTTAGTATTACTGTTCCACACTGAATGTCTACATCACACTTACAATCAGGATCTATTTTAACTGGGTCAGGATCAGTTTCACACAATTAACAGCAGTAACATTATGTACAACATCTGATATGCTATTTCTGTCATAATATGGTTTCAACATGTTAACATGACACAGTTGTTTTTTCTTACGCCTATCTGGTGTTAACAGTATGTAATATTAATCATTGAATTTCTTGTCAACAATGTAAGGACAAAATACCTAGCTTGCAGAGGTCTGCCAGGGATAGGTAGTAAGGCATGGACCATCACCAGGCTCAAACGTCCTACTTACAGTATGCTTGTTATACTTTGTTTTCATTTTATTTTGTGCATATTTTAGATTAGACTTTGCAATCTCACAAGCATTGTGAAGTTTAGTGCGAAAGCCTGAGACATACTGCAATAAACTAAGAGAATCAGGATTTTCACACAAGAGTTTTTCTTTAAGCAGTTTTAATGGACCGCGAAGTGAGTGTCCAAAATCTTGTTCAAAGGGACTAAAACTCAAGGAATCTGGAAAAGATTCTGCAAAAGCAAAAAGCAAAAGGTTGATTCCTCAATCCTAGTCTGTTTGTGTTATAACAATAGGTCCTTAGCATGTATCATGTTTTTTAATGTCTGGTGAAAACGCTCGAGGGCGCCCTGACTTCAGGATGGTATGTACTGTTTTATACCTAGCTCAAGCATAACTTGCTGGAAAAAGCCAGATATAAAATAAGGCCCTTGGTCAGACTGGACGGGTTTTCGTAATCTAAACATTGTAAAAATACTTGGTCAGAGCCTTGACAATACTTTTGGCATTAATTTTGCGCAATGGTATTGCCTCATGGGACCTGGTAGATGCGCACATAATTGTCAGCAAGTATCATGTCCAGATTTTGATTTGGGCAGTGGTCAAACACAATCAACAATAATCCTACTAAATGGTTCCTCGAAAGCAGGAATAGGCCTAAGTGGGGCTTTAGGGGGTTTTGATTGGGCTTGCCTACCATCTGGCATGTGTGGCATGATTTACAGTTTTGTGTTTATGAATAATCTATAGCTAATTGAGCAGCGTTGTCAAATGTTTCAGGACTTCTCTCATCAATAAAATTTTTATTTAATAATTTAACATCTGCACAAATTGTCATAATCTTTCATTATATTTTTAGAACTAAACTGCTCTTTCGTCCTAGCAAATTCTACATATTATTTGCGCTTTTTTCCAATGTCTTGAGGTAAGCCTCCAGGACTAACTCATTACCTTTTAGGATTAACCGTTTGACCTGGTCATAGTCAGCAGCGGCTTCTACTGAAAACTCTGTATAAATTTCTCTGGCGTTGCCAGTCATACACTTTGATATAGCATGGTCCAATTTTCCTTAGGCCATTTTAAATTTTCAGCTACCTTCTCAAAGTGTAAGAAATATTTATACAACTATTTTTTGAAAAGGTGGGACAAGTCCAATTTGTTTAGTGACATCAAAACTGTGAGTTGGGGCAGCATGTAGACCATGTTCTATTTTGTGTTTCTAACTCCAGTCGTTTTAACTCAATTTCTTGTTCTTTTTGTTTTTTAATTCTTACTGCATAGGAAGGCTGTCAATTGTTGATGTTTCCACTTCACCCTCTTAAATTAAACCTTTGCCAACTAGATCTTGCATTATTTTAGCGATTATATTAGGCTTTCTCAGAGCTTTTTTTCACAAAGCCCTAAGTGTTGTCCCAAACGCAACAACTGATCTTTTGTCAACTGTTCAAGTTGATCAGGGTCTGCATCTTCAATAAATGCCTCAGGTTCTAAGTCTGCAATGTTAGGATGTTAAAACAATAACAAAAACCACTGAGATAAATCTTGTAAACAATATATTGTAAACAATGTATCAAGATCAAGAGCTAATACATTGTCAAAAATATTAAGCCTCCCGTTAAAGCCCCCAATTTTTATGTTACGGAACCTAATAACAACAGATAACGTAATCGTGATCAGCACAAATTTTGTTATGGAAAAAAATAGATTCTGAAACACTAGGCAGCGTGAAAAGTCTAGGGGAATGAATAAAGAAGTCAGTTTTTTTGTTAACAAATTATTAGGGCCCCGCTTGAAAAGTGGGTGCCCTATAGTAATCGACCTGTCTGTCTGTCCGTCCGTCTGTCTGTCCGTCCGTCCGTCCGTCCACAAATTCTTTTCCGGATGATAACTCAAGTTAACCTGAAATATGTATTAACCATCAATTTTGGAGATCCCTATCGATTTTGGGGTCCGGAGGTCAAAGGTCAAAAAAGTTATTCACAGTTTGGTGTTAAATTTTAGGTCCCTCTTTCAGCAGGGCAGAAATCATAATTGTAAACATAATTGTTTGTTCCATCTTAACAGTAGGACAGGTCCTCATTTCAACAGCAACGAGGCATGATATATAGTCAGAGTCAGCCATTTTTCTGTAAGTTATGCGGTAGAAACCTTTACTGAACTTCTAGTAAGGTTCCGCTATCTTAGCAAATATGCATGCAAAAGGACACACATTGTTAACACAATAACTCGTAAAAAGTATTTCATATAAGGTCCCCAGACTCACGGCAGTGATGGACCTTTTTTTCAAATATAGAAAATGTGTTATCTCTAAATTGTTTTAATTCTGAACAGTAAAAAAATGCCAAACCAGCTCTTAAGTACTGTCATGGATATAGTTGTGTGGTTTTCACATTGCATGCAATATTATTTCAAGCATCAGCTGGCCTTCACGGCCCCTTGGTCACTTTTTTCTGTCTAATACAGAAATCAACACACAAATAAATTTGTCTGAAATTATTAAATTTACTGTGATATATGGGGGCAGTGGCCTTTCTGAGAGGAAACCCAAGTCTCCTTATGATATTAATGCTTTCAGAGTATATTATATCCCTATCAATGTAATATCTATATCTTTGTCCGGCTGTAACACTGTTAGTCATGTGTCATTACACGCAAACTGTCTCTGCATACTTGGATTGCCAGAGGTAACTGCATCATATTATTGATATGAGACAAACTGCCTCTTCTTTTTTTATATAACTTTAAAATTTTGAGATTGAGAACTGACTCATGGGTGATAACACTGATTTGAATGTGTAAGTGTGGTCCACCATAGGTATTCTGATAGGATGAGAACATTATTCTTTATGGGGAACAATCAAATGAAATGGATAATTCATGAAAAAACAGTTATTTCTAATAGGATAGCTTATGTGTATTCACCATAATTCTAATCTATGGATCTTTAAGAGAATGATGGTGTCTCAATGTTGACTCATAACCACTGAAACAAAATGAGACTTGATTTCATTAATTGTTTTTCAGTGGAGTCATTTCTTCTCTATGGGTTACATGGGTTGAGGCTGGTCTGAATTTTTTTCCTATTGATCTTTCTTAATATGTATGTATTATGGGGAATGGGTGTGCATGAATGTGGGTAGGGGTGGAGGTCTTTGGCAGGCTAGGTGCATACCATATCTCTCCGGTAAAAACTGCCCTTTTAAAACTGGACATTGTAGTTTTCTCATAATACGATATTATGTTATTCTTGAGCACACTGAGAAGCTGACATTTTACTAAGTTTGACCTATTTAGGGTCCTGCTTGAATAAGCTGGTGCCCTATAGTAATCACCCTGTCCATCCATCCATCTGTCTGTCCGTCCGTCCGTCTGTCCACAAATTTGTTTCGGTATGATATCTCCTGTTTGGATTGACATTTGAATTTCAAACTTGACTTATATATGGCCCAATACTAAAGTAGGAACCTCCTCGATTTTGGGGTAATTTGGTCAAAGGTCAAGGCCACAGGACCCACATCTTTAAAAAGTTTGTAAATGCATTTTAAGCCAAACGTTTCATCCCAGAACTTCCATTTTTGCATAGATAGCTCACCTGCAAATAGGGGGAGATCCCTTTCGATTTTGGGGTCACAACATCACAGGTCAAGGTCACAGGAGCCATCTGTCCAAACATTTGTTTCCAGATTATAACATTGATGATTACAGTGATTCCAGATGATAAAAAAAGATATTGATTTCAACATCACAAGTTCTTCACAGGACCATCCTACTGATTTATATGCTGACCAAGATTAGAGTTTCATACATGAGATGTAAATATGCCTCTGTTGCTTGGGATGCTTCACTCCTTCACCTTCATACACTATTATCACTGATTCAGAACTAACATCTTGGTTCAGATATTTAAATACTGTTTTGGGTCAGTTTTCTCTGTCTCTGCATGTAATCAGTCATTTTTTACATTTTTAAAGCATGTTTTAAGTCTATGGGTCTTTTGCGGGGCCCTTTCTGACCTGTCAGTATTCTAGTTAGTATTTATTCTTAGAACAATCCTAACATTACAATACACTAAATCAATAGGTTACACAGTATAACAACAATAAAAATGTACCGTACCAGAGTGTCCGGATCCTATTCTTTGACTTCTGGTTTCAACCCCTGGCACGGCTCAACAAGAGTCCTTTAACATAAATAATCCATGTAAATAGTAATAATCCAAAGGCAAACTTGAGACAATCCGTATTAAATCTGTACCAAATCCGTTGAATATCTGACGTCACTGCAATTATCGGAAAAAATGTCCCAAAACTGACGAGAAGGTAACCCTCCTGGTGCTCGCTGGTATCTTCATTTCTGCCGGCTCTAACACAACCCCTAATTTATTGCTTCTCAAAATTCTAGAAATGGAAAATTCCAAAGAACAATATACACGCACATGAACAGACCTGAAACATCTAGAACAAAGAACACTGTGTCTCTACGCTTCAGACCCCACACGCGAGCCAGCGTCCAACAAGCGAGGTTCCCATTGCAACGAACTATGCCTTCACTACACGAATCAGAATGTCAGCAAACACATATAACATTCCTGTGCACAATAAAACATATACCTTTAACAGTTAAGAAAAGTTCACATTACGCCCCCTTTGGATGGATGTAAGAGCTTGTTTTTTTTTACAAATACAGTAAACACAACAATGTTGACATACTCTAAAACATGCTAAACAAAACTTTGCAAAACTCGTCAGACTAACCGACCAATGTCTTTTTTGCATCTATTTAGATAATGTTGGCGGGTCCCCCATATGTGATTATAAACGAAAGGAAAAGTCTGTGTATGGTGGGAACTGGCTTATTTTGTTAAAAGGGTCATGGCATGAACAGTTCTGGACTGACCATTTGAGGCCTTATACAGGATAACGTAAACTGCAACTTGCAATTTGATGCATAAAGTGTTTAATTAACTTTAATATGTCACGGCATAACTCGCAAGATGATTTCAAAGAAAAACAAAAACTTATCATAAATTTTAAACCATAAAAGCCTACGAAATCGGACACTTATAAAAAATACTCAGTATTACATAAATTCTGATACCTTACAATTTGTTAAAAATTATAACAAATAATTGATAACATTTATTGTGATCTTTTATTAGAAGAGAAGAGTAGAATATCTATTATTTGACGTACTTGGGCATGTGAAACAGTAAAGGAACAAGAGAATTGAAGTCTTCCGCAAATAATAATACAAATAAAGAATTCTAATTCCTACTATTTCAAACTTACAGATTATTATGGATTCGTTAATGCTTCCCGTGGTGTTTTGCCGGAAGGAATTAACTCGTTTATTGAACGTAATCTTGGTTTAATTTTAACTAGGGGATTATCTCAAGAGTCGAGGTCGTATAATCATGTGTCAGCCTTGCTTGCATGCTAAAAAAAGAATTTGTATATTTATGGAAAATTCCTCCCGTTAACGGCAAAGACAACCGTTCCTGCAGTCGATAAATGGTTCATAAAATCTGCTTACTCAGAAATTCAAGGAAAGCCATCCATCCACGTGGTCTCTGGGTCACACTAATGCGTGCGTAACAAGAAACGAGGCCAGCCGGGAGTGAATAGAACGTTCCTTAAACTTAAACACCGCGATAACGCAACATTATCCTCCGAGTCCATGCAACTGTAAATTAAATCAAAAGATTTGCCTGAGGGAATGACGGATTTTAGTTACGTTAGACAGGTGCGATATGTTAACACAATCTGAAGTGTTATGGAAGTCGTATTTCATTATTATAATGGCCATTAAGACGTTTCTGGGCTTTGGCTTCCCCAATAAAAACATCAATTATCAGATAAGGTTTATTTCGTCAATATGAAACACCCATCCGTTACTGGTATTTCATTGAAGATAATTACTCAAATGTGCTGGTTTTATATTATCTGTTTTTAGTTTACTTCCATAACTATGTGCATTGTAAAAACATCCATCATCAAGGTAGCGATAAGGATGTCAATTTTCTGGCGGAAGCAAAGCGATTTTAACTTCTAGTGTTGAACCTATTACTTGCTTTTCAAGCTGTAACCGGCACATTGTCGAACTTTTCCTTACATATTATTAACAGTATTTCCTTTTTCAGCATGCTGCGGTTGTTAGATTTACATGGCATGCATCCAAAACGGGACCTATCTTTTGACCACACTATATCCTCGACAGTAGACAGACCAGTGACTGAGTGGAGCAGGTTCGAGACTGATACGGTAGCTATGAACGTGTGCTAAATAAAACACTGCATCATAGTTAAGGAGATTTGTCATGCAATGCGGCCATCAAGCCAGGATACTGAGAACTTGGATGATTCAGGATCGGTCGGCGTGTTGAGGTTTCATCATGGTATCTACTTGAAGACCATATAATTACATCATGTGTGTACTCATCCATATTTAAAGGACAAGGTTGGCATGATACAAATCGTCGTTTTCTTCCGTAGTGTTGGTCATGGTACGCTTGTTGGTATGGTACGGAGCAACCGACATGTCCCTGGGTAATTTGCTTGAATCATTCGTTTTCCTTTTGACATTGTACCATGCGACATTCGTTGAGTTTACGTTCCGCAATGGGTCCCTGTTTTAAGTTTAACCATGTAGAATTTGTTACACTGAATTTCATTAGGAGAATCTGTGATTCTCAGCCTTAAAGCCAACACCTTATCTAAAAATACAGGCATATTTTGCATATAGACTGTTAAATGTATCAGTTTTGTTATGCGCAGGGTTTGGCATAGGCATTGTGTTCCGTGTTAAGCAAGCCCTCGGCGTTGCTATGGTACTGTACTGGTTGAACCCTCGCAGAGAGTAGAGACACAGCGCTCGTGCTACTCTGGATTTTCTGGTCTGTTCATGTGCTTTGAGCGTGTCTATTTTTGTGTTCTTTGGGATATTCGGGAAATAAAATTTTCTTGGCTTTGGGTGAAAAAGTTATTAATATAGGGGCTGCAGAGAGGGAGAGAAAAAATTCCAGCGGACACGGAAGAGTGTGAGTTTTGGGACCTTTCCGAAAATTGCAGAACTTATAGATATTCTTCGGACTTTGTAACAGATTGTATACAGTCTCCAGTTTGCCTTTGGGATTAATTCTAGAACTTCACTTTTGGATTACAACAGATTGATTTCGGGATTGAATCGGTCTATTCTCTGAGAGGATTTGCATGAACTGTTCATTTGGAAAATTTTTGTAAAAGGATTCTTGTAGAGCTGTGACAATGGTGTTATCCATATATCAAAGCCTAGGATCCGGACACTCTGGTACTGTGCAATTTATTTGTTATACTGTTTGATTGTATTGATTTAATGTATTTAAATGTTAGGGTTGTTTTAAGAATAAATTATAATTATTTGTTAACAAAAAAACACTGACTTCTTTATTGATTCCCCTAGACATTCCCCTAGAATCTGATTTTTTTAATCTCTATTACAAAATTTAATGCTGGTCACGACTACGTGATCTGTTGTTATTAGGTTCTGTAACAAGACTTATAGAATATTTCATTGTATTTTAAACACTCTCTGATAAGAAACCGGTATTTGGGAATCTAGGCCAGAAATTCTTTCAATATTGAGATAAACATAGTCTTTAATACAGCTTTCTGGGGCAGTTTCATTTTTTCTTCAATTCTATAGGATTTTATTCTTACCTACACCCTTTCTTAGGAAGGAGAGTAAATAAGGAAATTCATTTGTTTATAAACGATTACTTTCTGTCATATATTGTTGGGCCGTGGAAATAGTTAGGCAACATTTATCCTATGAATCAGATGAAAATGGTGCCAGTATCCCGTCTAGAAGGAGAACGTACACAGGATTTTGATGACGATGGTTTGATATTTAAAAAATTTAAGACTGTATACAGTGACAAAGGCCAAAGGCTGCTTGTTTTATAGCACTATCTTGCGCGGTGGTAGGTTTATAACTACGACATCAAGTGAAGGTAAAGCACATAAAAGAGTCTGTACTTCCACTGCAGGTCCCATATAATGTGAAGGGGAATGGAGATGAGCTGTTCATGAAATAGAATTAACCTTTCAGACGGACTGAAAAAGAGGGATTATTTTTATTTCTGTCTAAATGGGATTGGGGTGATACTGGCGACTACTTAAAAGAGGATACAACCTTGAGCGCTTATCACGGAAAATAACTATCCCCTGTGATTTCATGCCTTTCAAATCAAAAGAATAAAGTTCAGTATACGATCACAGGGGCTTAGCCAGGGGGGGCGCAGGGAGCCATGCCCCCCCCCCCCCCCCGGGTCGAATCCAGTACTCGCCGTCCTTTCGGAATTTCACTTAATCTAATACTAATATATATATATATATATATATATATATATATATACACACACATATATATATGAATTAAATTGCCTTTGCTATCAGTGGCGGATCCAGAGGGGGCGCCTTCGGCGCGCAACCCCCCGTTGAGCTCCAATTTCTCTCATTTTATCCAATATCAAAATTTTCGTGAGTAATTTTTGTTTATCATATTTTTTTATTTAGAGTTCATTAGATTTTATTAAAGTTATCTGCAGTTGATTACTTACAAATTTATAAGTTGAGTATAAGGATATTTATGAACCGCTGCAGAACAACTGCAGAGCAACAGGCCCTGGTTTGGGTCGACCATGAACAATCCTACGGCTCTGGTGATACCGGTACTCGAACTCGCGGTCTGTGGTCTTAGTAGTCCTGTGTGCTGTCGAGAACAAGAAAACCCGGTAAAATGCAAAGTTTATCATAAGACTTCAACATATCAGTTATTTCACTCAGAGCATTACATTTGAAAGATAATATTTTGCAAGTTACAAACATAAATGCGCCTTTGCGACATTGACTTGTTGAAAACGATGGAAATTTTATATCCTAATTTTGAAGAAAAATAAATATTAAAAATTGAACCTCTCTACAGTTTGACTACATAACGCAAGGACATAAGTAAACAGTTTGAATTGCCTCAAAATGTCATCTTTACATTGCATATTCAAAAAAATTTCCCACCATCCCCTCCCCATGTACCTGAAACTAACCTTGATAAAACCATGGTTCATTATTGAAAATACAAAAAATCATATTTTCATTCACTAAAATATATAACGTATAGTGTAACGGAACCTAATATAAACATATCACGTATGCGAGATGAACACAGAATGTTTCAATGGAGATATAAAACAAAATCAGATTCTGTGACACTAGGCAGCGTGAAATATCTAGGGGAATGAATAAAGAAGTCAGTGATTTTTTGTTAACAAATAACTATAATTTATTCTTAAAACAATTCTAACATTACAATACACTAAATCAATATAATTACACAGTATAACAGGGATATAACAACAAATCAATACAATCGCACAGTAAAATAAACAATGTGCACAGTACCTGGATACCACCACCGTCACAGAGCTAAGTTCTTACAATGTATACTCTCGGAGAATGACAGTCCAGTGTAAAGCTCTTGTAACAATGCAGAAAGTAAACTGAAGTCCAAACAAGACTCGTCACAAAATCCAGGAGAAAGTCTGAAGAAAATTTATAAATGCCGACCTCGTCGGATAATTTCCCACAAACCGACCCACACGCTTCTGCGTCCGCTGGAATCTTCTCTGCTCTCTCTCTCGGCTCTAAAACACACCCCCTTCATATACCTTTTCACCTCAAGCCGAGAAGCTTCTCTTTCTCGAACATTCGAAGAATCTAACACAATACACGGTGAACACGCGTTATAGGAATCATCTAGAAAAACGTCGCTGTGTCTCTACACACCAGGGTCCACACGTGACCTCGGCCAGGCGAGAAAGCACAAGGCTAGCATGACAACGAGAGTTCAACCAGTAAGGATTAAACTGAGAATGTAACAAACGGCCCGGTGAGGTAGGCACAACACGAGTTACGCCCGTGTCACACAATAAAAAGAGCACCTGTAACACTCCCCTCCTGTAAGAAAAAAGAAAGCTTTCACGGAAAACTTTCTTTTTGTGATCACAATCACTTAATATTTACAACATCTCAAAATTCATCCTACCCACAACATTACATAAACATCCCGCCCACAACATTCCATAAACATCTCGATAAGCAATCAGAAAGTACATTGTCTTTCCCCTTAATGTGTATGACACCAAGATTGTAATCCTGTAAGAACAAACTCCTTCTCGACAATCTTTGATCTTTACACTTCAGCTTGTTCATGAACGCGAGGGGACCGTGATCACTGAAGACAATGACAGGCCTGACTGATGAAGCAACATAAACTTCAAAATGTTGCAACGCCAAAATCAAAGCCAAACATTCTTTTTCAACAGTGGAGTAGCCTTTCTGGTTTGCATTAATCTTTCTCAAGAAACAACAGATTGGATGATCTATGCCATCACAGCACCAGCAGCAGCACCACTAGCATCCACAGCCAACCCAAAAGGTACAGAAAAGTCTAGAGCTACCAAAACATTTTCACACTGAACACTCCATACAAACTCTTGTCTCTTCCTTAACAAATTAGTCAAAGGTTCAGCTACAGCAGCAAAATCTGGACAAAACCTCCTGTAGTACCCAACCAAACCAAGAAAACGCATCACTCGCTTCCTGCTCTCTGGTCTAGGAAATGCAGAAACAGCACTTATTCCAGTATAAACAGGTTTTACCTGACCCTGCCCGGGCTGCCCCACAATATTACCCAAAAATGTTACATGTGGATGATAAAACTCAGATTTAACTAAGTTGACGGTCAGACGTGCTTCACTAAGTCTTTCGAAGAGATCGCTAACCCGCAGCCGTTTCTCCCAGGTGTCGCTGTACACGATAAGGTCATCAGTATATGCGTTGCAGCCCTGAATGTCCCTGACAACCATATGGATGAGGCGCTGGAACGTGGCTGGCGAGTCCCCCATGCCAAACGGCACAACTTTATACTGGTACAGTCCTTGCGGCGTCACAAATGCGGACACTTCTTTCGCTCGTTCCGCCAGCGGAACTCGCCAGAATCCTGTTAGCTAGTCAAACATGGAGACATCTGGAACTACCGACTCTATCAATACAATCATTGATCCCCGGAACCGGGAACGTGTCAGTCTTGGTGACAGAGTTCAGTTTTCGATAATCTGTACACATACGGTAACTTCCATCAGGTTTTGGCACAAGAATACATGATGAACTGCAGTTACTGTTACTAGGTTCAATAAAAATCATTGTCCAGCAATTATTGAATCTCATCCTGTAGATACTTTTGCTTTTCTGGATTCAGTCTATATGGATGTTGCTTGACGGCGAATGCCTGGCCAACATCGACGTCATGGCATAATATGTTAGTTCGCGTTGGAATGTCACTAAAAAAATGTTCATAATTCCGCAGCAGGTTTCTTGAGGTCTTGTTTTTGGTGTGCGGTAAGGTGTGACAGGTTTGGCATCCACGTCTGAGTTTTTTAATGGTACTGTACCACACTGAACGTCTACATCACACTTACAATCAGTATCTACTTTAACTGGATTTACACAATTTACAGCAGTAACATTATGTACAACTTCTGATGTGCTTTTTCTATCATAATATGTTTTCAACATGTTAACATGGCAGAGTTGTTTTTTCTGACGCCTATCTGATGTCAACAATATGTAATTTAAATCACTGACTTTCTTGTCAACAATGTAAGGACCAATTAAAATACCTAGCTTACAGAGGTCTGCCAGGGATGGGAAGTAAGGCAAGGACCTTTTCACCAAGCTCAAACGTCCTACTTACAGTGTGCTTGTTATATTTTGTTTTCATTTTACTTTGTGCAGATTTTAGATTTGACTTTGCAATCTCACAGGCATTATGTAGTTTAGTGCGAAAGTCTGAGACATACTGCAGTAAACTAAGAGAATCAGGATTTTCATATAAGAGTTTTTCTTTAAGCAGTTTCAATGGACCTCGAACGTAGTGTCAAAAAAGCTAGTTCAAAGGAACTGAAATCCAAGAACTCTTGAAAGGATTCTCTGCCAGCAAACACCAATAGGTGGATTCCTTCATCCCTGTCTTTCTGTTTGTCATAGCAATAAGTCCTGAGCATGTTTTTAAATGTTTGGTAATAACCCTCGAGGGCGCCCTGACATTCAGAATTGTATGGCGAAGAGCTGTACTGTTTTAGACCTAGCTCAAGCATAACTTGTTGGAATAAGCCAGACATAAAATAAGACCCTTGGTCAGACTGGACGGATTTTGGTAATCCAAAATTGTGAAAACTTGGTCAGAGCTTTGACAACAATTTTGGCATTAATTTTGCGCAATGGTATTGCCTCAGGGAAACTGGTAGATGCGCACATAAATGTCAGCAAGTATTCATGTCCAGATTTTGTATTGGGCAGTGGTCCAACACAATCAACAATAATCCTACTGGATGGTTCCTCGAAAGCAGGAATAGGCCTAAGTGGGGCCTTAGGAGGATTCTGATTGGGCTTGCCTACCATCTGGCATTTATGGCATGATTTACAATATTGTACAACAACTTTCCTGAGGTTAGGCCAATAAAAGTGTGTACTAACTATTTGATAAGTTTTATTTAACCCTTAAAGCTTTTGGGCATTACTATTTGATGTTTGATGGCCCACTCTTCATCAGCGCATACACCAGGTGGTAGCCATTTACGCATAAGCACTCCATTTTTGACATAGAAACAAACTCGGTTCTGTGACAGCTTATGTTTAGAAACTGCCGTGGGAAACAAACATGAAATATCAGGGTCCTGATGCTGTTCAGCAATAAGTTCTGACCTTGAGAATGCTGCCTCCTGTACGGGCCAGTCATTAGACGAGTCACTAGTGACTCCCAGAGCGTTATTGTCTGGACCATTATCCTCATGTGTGTTTTTCTTGGCCATAGATCTAGTTACAGCACATGAAGGATACAAACTAAGAAATTCCTGACTTTTCGGATCAGTGTCCTGATCAAGTGACTGCTTCTCTGTCACTATTGGTACAGGCTGTACTTTGTCACTTGCAACATCATTGCCTTGTAGCAACTGAATTCCCTTAAAGGGTAAAGTAGTTCTTATGCCCACAGGAATATTCCCAGAAATCAAATCTGAATTTAAATGGATACTGTAAAGCGGAACTGAAGTGTGCCTGTCTGAAAACACACCATTAACAAGTGCATGTGCACCAGCAAAATACCTATTAGAAAATGGCATAGTGATGGCTAAAATGAGAGTCTGGCCTGAACCAGTGTCCTTCAAAATTCTAATAGGGGTAGAATCTGAAAAATCACTTGAAAGTGATACAAAACCATCATGTATTAATGGCTCAAATAACTCCATTCCAGAGCCAGGAGAGGAATCTAATAACTCAGCTTCATCAAACAAAGAAGAGACTTTGACAGTGTCAGTCATAAACTCTCTCCCAGAGTCATTTAAGGAATCTACATCCTTTTTATCATCAAACTCCTCATGGGAGTCAACAGAGGAATTTTCCTCAGCAGAAACAAACTTCTGTTTGTCATAAGAGGACCTGGCCTCATTTGAAATACTCTCGCAAGAGTCATAAAAGCACTTAGCCTTATCCAGAGAATACTCCTTGCAGGAGTCTTGAAAGGACCTAGCCTTATTTGATTCCTCGCAGGAATCAACTGAGATTTTTACCCCGCAAGCTACGGATTCTTCTTATGATTTAGAAGGCACGTGGGCCTCCGTAGCATCAAACTCTTTACTAGAGTCAATAAAGGAGTTGTACCCCTTATTTACATGAAAAGAGCCTGGCTCTTGTGCTATGCTGTGCATAGATTTTGAAACCAAACCAGAAGGTTTTCTATTTGGTTTATTTGCAAGTTTCCAACAGTCAGATATTAAATGACCTTCCTTCTTGCAGTAATTACAGATTTTCTTTGAAAATGACTTGCCTTGGTTGGACTTAGACACAGTGGACGTGGACTGAGGTGTAGTAATGGACTTTGCTGAACTATCAGGACTACTAGTACTGGATGACTCCGCTTTAAACTTCTTTTGATCATACTGATTTACATTCTTATTTGTGAATGACTGGTTTGATTTGCTAGTAAAGGACATTGTATGTGTTAATGAATAATCATCAGCTAATTGAGCAGCAATGTCAAGTGTATCAGGACTTCCGTCATCAAGAAAAGTTTTAACATCTTCGTTAATGCAGCGCTTGAATTCTTCAAGAAAAATCAACTGGCGCAAATTGTCATAATCTTTCATTACATTTTTTTAACTACACCAGCGATCAAACAACTGCTCTTTTGTCCTAACAAATTCGACGTAGTTCTGTTCTTTGCGCTTTTCCCAATTTCTGAAATTCTGACGGTTAGCCTCTGGAAATAACTCATAACTTTTTAGGATTAACCATTTTACTAGGTCATAGTCAGCAGCAGCTTCTACTGAAAGCTCTGTATAAATTACCCTGGCCTTGCAAGTCAATACACTTTGTAACAGCATAGTCCAGTTTTCCTTAGGCCATTTTAAACTTTCAGCTACCTTCTCAAAGTGTAAGAAATATTTATCAACCTCTTTTTCTTGAAAAGGTGGGAAAAGTCTAACGTGTTTAGTAACATCAAAACTGTGAGTTGGGGCAGCACGTAGACTATGTTCTAGTTTAAGTCTTTCTAACTCCAGTCGTTTTAACTCAATTTCTTTTTCTTTTTCTAGTCTTTCTCTTTCTAACCTTTCATGTTCATCCCTCTCTAACTGTTTTAATGGCAGCGCATGTTGCATTTCCAACTTTTTTTAATTTTAGTTGCATAGCAAGTCTGTCATTTTTTTATGTTTCAACGTCACTCTCTTCAATTAAAGCTTTGCTAACTAGATCTTGCATGATTTTAGCAATGACCTAGAAAGTGAATACCCAATAAACAATAAACATAAAAAGCTCCTGGTATTGCATTCAGATCTACATAAGGCACTATCCCATAAAACTCACGAATGTGACAGACTTAGAGAGGAAAACTACCAGCTTAAACAGCAACTGGTGAATGGAACCCATCACCATGAATCATTAAACTCCTGTCAATCATATATCACCATTGATTGCACTTCGGACGCATCAAACATCATACCTTCCGACGACGATGGGCCTGATGATATATGTCTGGATGAAACAATGTGTTCTACATCAAAATCGTCTTTATCTGATTATGAAGGGGATGTCTCTTTCCAGGAATGTGAGCTCGTCAGTGCTCCTCAGCCAGTGAATACATCACACCATCCTACACTAATTATCTGATGACTACAGAACATCTTCGTTTCAAATCGCCTTTTGGTCTCACTATTCTTGGTGATTCCATGACGAAGAGACTTGACATCAATGCAATACAAAAGACCACACGTTTCTATTCATAAAAACTCCAAATGTTTCACAATTGATCAGACTCTTAGAAATGCAGCTAACGTCTCTGATGATGCGGTGCTAGTACATGTTGGCAAAAATCACATAGAACGTGAATCTGCTCATGACATCATTAAGACTCTCAGAAAACTAGAAGAAATCTTGAAAAATAACGCAGATGTTAAAAATATCATATTCAGTTCCGTTGTAGCTAGGAAGTGTGCATCATATGAAGCCAGGAAAATTAGATTAGTTAACGCTGCCATAGAGGTTATGTGTATAACAACAAATGGTCATATCTTGACAATATCAATATTGATTGTTCACACATTGGTCGGGATGGGGTACACTTGAACAAACAAGAATGTAGAGTTCTGCAGAGCAATTTTGCACATCTCATAGACTTGCTGGCCAAATCTTATCATATTCATAATGGTACAGAATCAATTGAGTTAGTTTGGCGATGAAAACTCCACGTCATTCAACCTACCTACCGTACTCAATGACGACCCAAAGCTTCCGATACTGAATAACGTGTACTCACTAGCTGATGAGTTACCCAGCTCATTAGAAGCTAAGGGTAAAATTTTGGCGCATCTTAATGTACGCAGTTTAATACCGAAAGTTTATGAGATTAGCCAAATGTGCTTTCGTTTCAGGCCACATGTTTTAGCTTTACCCGAGTCTTGGCTTGATAAACATGTACTTGATTCTGGGGTCTCCATCGAACATTATGTGCATTTTAGACACGACCGACACAGACATGGCGGAGGTGTAATTATGTATATTTTAACATCCCTAAAACCGCAAGTATTTCAGCCAGTGTCTGGTAGCATTGAAAGTGTATGGGTGAACATTGCTCTCGGAATGAAAACTATTTTAATTGGATCCGTTTACAGGCCTCCGAATGCATCAAATGAAAATATTGATGATTTGCTAGATGTTATTGATCTAGCTTTTAAGATGCTCAGTACGTCATTTTGTTAAGAGATTTTAATGTTGATTACTTGCATCCTAACATGTTAAAATCAAGTAAACTTGATTTAGCAGAACGGTTATTTGGGATGAAACAACTAATTTCTACACCCACTCGTGTTACCAAACATTCAAAAACATTGATAGACCTTATATATACATCCACTCCTGAAAAGCATTACAGTTCTAAAATGTACCATTTGACCCTGAGTGATCACTTTCTAACGGCAACTATTTTAAAGAAACGAAACGATGAAAAGAAGAATCCAAAATATGTACACTGTCGCAACTTAAGACATTTAACAAAGATAAATTCATTCAAGAAATATGTTCATCATTTTTCATGTCATCTTTAATTTCTTACATGACTGATCCTAATTTTGAATGGAAGATGTGGCAATCTGAATTTATAAAAATCTGCAAAAATTATGCTCCGTTCTACAAACGACGAGTAAAATCTACCCCCAATAGATAGGTGACTGATGAAATACTAAATTTAATATATGCAACAGAATTTGCGAATAAAAAAGCAAGACGGACAAACAGTGCTTCTGACTGGAATGAATACAGACGTCTTCGAAATACCGTTACTCGTGAAATGCGCAAAAATTACTCTCGATACTATTCTGACCTAATTCGTCCAAACGTCTCTAAACCTAGTACAATTTGGTAGGCACTAAAGTACGTAATCCCTTCAAACAAGAACACACAAAAAACAAATACTGATATCGACTTTGATAAATTTAACGATTTCTTTAGTTCTGTGGGAAAACTTATAAACGAAGATTTCCTACGGAAAATTGAAACAAATTCTTTTATCACCAATTCTTCTGCAAAAACGTTCTATTTTCCTCGTTTTTTCTACGCATTTTGTCCATTCTCCTTTAATGGAATTAGATGCAACATTAAAGGTTGATGTGTTAGGGATGTCTGGATTCTTTCTTAAAATAGCTTCATCTGTAATTTCTCCATGCTTTGCTCATCTGTTTAATCTTTCTCTTTCAAATGGCATTGTTCCTCAGGACTGGAAAACTGCGCGTATCACTCCAATTTACAAGGGTTCTGGTACTAAGTGTGACCCTACCAATTATCGTCCTATTTCCGTCACTGGACATGTCCAAAAATTTTAGAACATTTTGTAAAGGCCATGTTGTCGCACACCTTAATAAAAATCAAATGTTTACTGATAAACAGTTCGCATACCTACCAAATCGAGCAACTCATTTAGCCTTACATACGCTAGTCGATGAATATCTTACTATCCTTGATAATAATAACATTACAGCTGCGTGCTTTATGGACATAAAGAAGGGTTTTGACAGCCTGGATCATTCTATATTGCTCGAAAAACTCCAGAAGTATGAAATAGAAAAAGGTAGAGCTCGCGTAGTTCAATTCTTATTTATCCGACAGGCGCCCGTTCGTTTCCTCCTGTGGTTCAATTTCGAAAACTTCGACCGTAAACATCGGTACTCCTCAAGGCACGGTACTAGGGCCTATACTATTTCTTATTTATATGAATGATTTCCCGAGCTATATGAATAACAAGTGTATACCTTATGCTGACGATATCACACTGCTTACTTGTGCTTATTCCGCCGATAATGCAATCAGTCATTTACAAAGCAAGATTGACATGGCCCTAAAATGGTTCAGAGTAAATCATTTATGTATCAACCCTGATAAATCGAGTATTGTGATATTTAGTCATAACTCTAATTTTACCAAAAATATTAACATTAATAATGTTACATTAATTCCCGAAAACAACACGAAACTTTAATCGTCGACTCCCGTCGAAGGATCATGTAGATTATATCAACGATAAAATTATCACAAAATAACATGTCCTTTACCGACTTAGCAAGTTTCTTCAAACACCAACTCTAAAACTTATATATCATTCTCATATTCAAAGCCATATTAATTACTGTATTTCTGTTTGGGGTGGATGCTCGAAAACGTACAAGTCAAAAATCCAGAGACTCCAAAATAAAGCTGCCCGTATTGTTACAAAAAATATAAATACTATTCATATAAATACTTCTCCAGCATCATTAATAATTTAGTTAGGTTGGATGACCGTGGAACAGAGATATTGCTATTTTGTAAATCTTTTAGTTTTTTTATGTTTATTTGGTGATGCACCTCCTAGTTTTAGTCATGGCCTCAAATATGCACGTAACCCATACAATACACGTCACACGACCAGTGGCAATCTTGCCATCATAAAACCGAGAACTGACAGATTTAAATCAAACTTTCTTTTAGCCCGCATCACTTGAATCAACTTCCCAATAATTTAAGACACGAAACTGATGTTAAGCGTTTTATACAACTATATAAATCCTTTTTATGATGATTTCCATGTTTTAAACTCAGAATTTCAGTTACTCAACCTTTATAATTGTATACGATTACTTTTGTGTCATTTCTATGTTTTAGATATGTGTATGTTTAGATCATTATTTTAAACATTTTTTTATTTTCAATGACTATTTTAATATGAGTGTGTACTGTATAACTTTTTGTCAATGTATATTCTCTGTGATATTTCCAGGACCCTATCAAAAAACAGCTGAACATGCTGAATGGGCCATCCTGGTAATAAAATATACGATAAATAAAAATAAATGATATCAGGCTTTCTCAAAGCTTTTTTCACACTTAGCGCTAAGTGTTGCCCCAAACACAACAACTGTTCCTTTGTCAATTATTCTAGTTGACCAGGGTCGGGATCGTCAACAAATGTCTCAGGTTTGAAATCTGCCATGTTAGGATGTTAAAACAATAACAAAAAAAACACAGAGATAAATCCTGTAAACAATGTACTGTAAACAATATGTAATCTTGTTAACAATGTATGATAAAATAATGTGTCCAGGTCAAGGCCTTTAAAATTGTCAAAACTATTAAGCTTTCCAGACGAGCCCACAATTTTATGTTACGGAACCTAATATAAACAGATCACGTATGCGAGATGAACACAAAATGTCGAAATGGAGATTTAAAAAAATCAGATTCTGTAACACTAGGCAGCGTGAAATGTCTAGGGGAATGAATAAAGAAGTCAGTTTTTATTGTTAACAAATAACCATAATTTATTCTCAAAACAACCCTAATATTACAATACACTAACTCAATATAATTAAACCGTATAACAGCGGTACAACAAAAAAAAACACCAAATCAATACAATCACACAGTAAAATAAACAATGTGCACAGTACATGGATACCACCACCGTCACAACGATAAGTTCTTTAAATGTATACTTTCGGAGAATGAGAGTCAAGTGTAAAGCTCTTGTAACAATGCAGAAAGTCCAAACAAGACTCGTCACGAAATCCAGGAGAAAGTCTGAAGTAAATCTATAATTGCCGCACTCGTCGGATAATTTCCCACAAACCGACACACATGCTTCTGCGTCCGCTGGAATCTTCTCTGCTCTCACTCTCTCTCTGATCTAAAACACAGCCCTTTATATACCTTTTCACCTCAAGCCGAGGAGCTTCTATTTCTCGAACATTCGAAGAATCTAACACAATACACGGTAAACACGCGTTACAGGAATCATCTAGGAAAACGTCGCTGTGTCTCTAGACACCAGGGTCCACAAGTGACCTCGGCCAGGCGAGAAAGCCCAAGGCTAGCGTGACAATGAAAGTTCAACCAGAAAGGATTAAACTGAGAATGTAACAAACGGCCCGGCGAAGGTTTCACAACACGAGTTACGCCCGTGTCACACAATAAAAAGAGCACCCATAACAATAGTTATAATAATATTATTATAAATGGCAATATATATATATATATATATATATATATATATATATATATATATATATATATATAAACGTGCATATACACGTATATGTCACTGTTTTCATAGTACCCAATCATGCATATTAGCGCCACTACCCAAATCATGGCCCCCTCCCCTCCCTCAATCCTGGCTACGCCCCTGCGATCAGAACACGGACACTATGAAATAAAAAGAGCGGGATCTTGTATTCATGGACAGCCATACCCTGCCCATGACACCATTCATTTTGTTACCAATGGTTAATGGAATGTTAGAATTATTGCTCTTCGATGCTTCTGACCAGATTTTAGTGACAACCTATAGATGGAATTTTATACGGTGGCTCGTATAGGACACAGATTTATTTTTATCTCATTCCAAAGCGATAGTATGTCGTTTCAACGCAATAATTATCTCATTCCCACGCGAAAGTATCTCGTTCCCACGCGAAACAAAGGGAAACAACATGATGTTTTCCTTGTCCTGTACTAGCCATCCAATTTTTATGCCAAGTTTCTGAGTAATAGTTTGCAATCACATTGCTAGGATGTGATTTGGGAATACCGATGTATTCGTATCTGCCAGACAACAGTGAAAATGCCTCGACCAAGGTAACGGTGAAATATTGTGTTTGTATCAACAACAACGTTTAAAACATATGCGTTTAAGGGAAAGAAATTCAATCAAATACTGTGCAATGCATCATGAGTTTACTCCTCACTGGGCTCTTGGTCATTGCCATATTTGAACACCTGACGTGTTTACAACACTCTAGACTCTTAACGTAGTCAGCAGTGGGGGCCTCTTACGCTCTCAGCACAGCGCGTGATCTCCCGGTGACCTTCCACTCACACGCTGTGAGAAATAGAAGGATTCTTCAGGTTTGGCAAGATGCCAAACACCCAGACAGTTTGATAGAATAGCTACAATTTGATAAGCTAGGCGTGAGAACAAAGATGCAAAAGTTTTAAAAGAAATCTTATTGGCTCAGCGTGTAAACATACATGGCTGTGTACAGGCAACTCATTCTGCTTTGCAAGAGAGGAAATATTATGACAGTAGGGGGATGACTGACTTCAGGCCTTACAAGCAAGTGACGATTGCATCGTGTGTATTCCAACGGGCGGTCGAAAAAATTGTGCTACCAAGTACATTCGACCGCAGTGCAAATAGACAGGCACCTCGAATTTCATCCGATTGTGCTGGTTGTACCTGCAATGTGCTAAGTTAAATATTACGAAGGGTTGATTCCCCAGAGACAGCAGCACCTGGTGGCCATACTTGACTGACAATCGCGGTTTGTTGCAGCGGTAAGTGTAGCGAATAATTGCGCATAGCGTAACCGCTGCTTATTTAGCGTAGGGGGCCTCTCATGTTGCCTGTATTTAATCATTTACAGAGGGTCTTAATTGTTCTGTCAATGGTGCTGTAGGAGACCTTTAAAAGGGCCATATTTAGGGAGACATTGGCACCAAAATATATACAAAGGATTATAGGTATGAAAAAGTTCGTATGGGTCTCAAGTTTAAGAATCTCTCTGATGCCAGTGTCAAAAGTGAGGTCGTTTTGGTTAATTGCATGTACATGCATGTTTAGGCACAAAGACATATATCCGTAGTGTCAGGTTACACAAATATTTGTATTTGATTTGGCATTAATGTTGGAGTTATTAAGTTAGTAATGAATTCCTTTAGGGTTGTTCACTCGGTCTCACTTTAATTGAGGACGGTTATTTTATATATATATATATATATATATATATATATATATATATATATATATATATATATATATTAGAAACTTTAGTAAGTAAATAGCTATAAGTTCTAGATCAGATTTAAGTGCAGCAAGGTTTATATAAATTCAATAAAATTTTACATAGTAATTTTTTGTTTTATTCTCTCTTTCAAATTACAATACTGGGGTTGAGACGCCTTACTAATATGTTAATATATAGCGTATTAGTAATATATATATATATATATATATATATATATATATATATATATATTATCCCACATTCGATGAAGAACTAGTTTTAGAAGATGCAACAGATATTTAAATAATTTAACCAGGGCACTCATTAGAGCGCATACCACTTCCAATGCAAAACAATGAACCGCAATGAAATAGATCAGCGAGTACCATAAAACCAGGACTGTGGTATCATTTACTTTTGTATGAGTAATAATGATAAAAATCGATTACAGGGCACAAATCATGTTTACCAGACCAATTTAAAGTTTTGGCTGAATATCTAATCAGAATCTACGGTTCTTCTTCAAAGAAAATATGTCACATTAATTTACATTTATTTTTGGCCAGAGGATAGAAATAAAATTTGATTCATGCTTCAAATCAGTCCTTTCTTTGTGTTCATGATTATTAAATATATGAGTTGCCTTACTTCCTTTATCAGATATAATGGGCGTTATTTAAATAGTACATATTTCCGTCTTATGGAAATTATTGAAAAAAATTTGCAAACCTGCATTAAAAATAATATTGCATCATTTAAGTGAAAATAATAAAGATCTGATGATAAGATTAACTTAACGTGAACTTTGTTCTCTACATTGATTTTTGATAGATTCATCTTTTGGATGAAACAGTGGCTTCACCTGCATTTTTTTTTAATTATAAAATGAGCCAGGAAAATTCCTGGTTTAGATTAAATCATATGTATTATTTTCTCATCATATGTTTAAAATGCCCTGAACACTTTTGAACATGATTGTGATCTTCGGAAATGTCTTTTAAGTTTCCTTAAACATAATTCTTCCGTTCCACAGGTCATCGTTATTGTTTATATGCTCTCAGAGTGTTTTGGTATTACCTCTGATTATATACGAGGTCATATTGTAACAGGTTCTGCTGACCAATTTAGCGACATGATATTTTGGGCATTTTTTCTTCACTACTTTTAGATTTATAGTAATTGAGATTTTTTAATAGAGCTTTTGTCTCAGTTTGCGTTCAGCAATCCAGTAATTTGGAATTAAACTATTATTCAGTCAGCCCTATATGACTGCTATTATGCAAAGTTTGAATAAAGTCAGGGAAACCCTTTCAAAACATTTTAACCAAACAATTTCACAATGAATGATGCATTGTAACATTTATATTTAATATTCACTTTTAATTAAATGAATGATTTCTCCAAAAATAGACTCATGGATTGACCTTAAAATTGCAAAAGGAATTGATCTTGGAAAATTTTTATTTAAAAAGAATGCAAGTTTCATAGTACGCTCTTTACACAGCGCTTTACCTATAGGGCTACTTCCTTTAGAAGCGCAAGATTTCCGCTGCCTCGGGAGCGTAGTTTCATAGTAATTTTGAAATTTTTAAAATAAATATATCAGTGCAGTTATTCCTTATCATTTTATATTTTGCAGTTAAACCCCCTTCATTCTTATTGGACCACTTTGTAAAAAAATTCCAAATTTTAATTTTTTATTAAATTTTGATGTTGTCGATCCACATCAAAAACAATAAAGCTTAAAACACTTGCGTGTTTGCGTTCATTTTTGTTTCTTTGTTAAACCAATGTGCTACTCAGAATGTATGTACATGCACGTGAAAACCGCTTCTCTTCTGCGTTAACAAAGGGATAACGGGCAAGATGAAGTCAGTCTGGCATCATTTTTTTGTAAAGACTGCTGGATCCATTTACCACGACCCATGTCTGCTAATTGTATCCGCCAAAACAGAGTTTTGCGGATACTATGTTTTCAGCTGCACGCCGCCGCCGCCGCCGCCGCCGCCGCGTAGGTTTCCGGAGAACTCCTCCGTAACCGCTGGGCGGAATTTTACAAAACCCGGGATTATGTTCGGGTCACATGTGAACTGCTGCGCCCCGATTTTGTTTTGACCTCTGACCTTTCCTCTGCGCTCTGCGTCCGTTTGTGCGTCTGTTTCCACACATAAACCCATATATCTCGGGAACCGTTTGACGGATCAGGAAAATTTTTTTGCACAAATGTAGCCCTTGAAGAGCTTTATAACATACACAAAAAATGGTGGCGCCACCTGCAACCATGTTTGCACAGTGTCCATCTGTTCGTCTGCCTTGGGTTAAAATCACTCATATCTCTGCAGTGACTTGACTAATTCACCTGAAATTTGGCATGCGTATACATCCTGGATAGCTTTTCTGATTTTATGACAGGTGGCACCACCTACATTCACGTTTACGCTGCAGACATCCAAGCTCATATCTCGGGAACCGTTTGACCGATCAGGAAATTTTTTTTGCACAAATGTAGCCCTCGGAGAGCTTTATAACATACACAAAAAATGGTGGCGCCACCTGCAACCATGTTTGCACAGTGTCCATCTGTTCGTCTGCCTTGGGTTAAAATCACTCATATCTCTGCAGTGACTTGACTAATTCACCTGAAATTTTGCATGCGTATACATCCTGGATAGCTTTTCTGATTTTGTGACAGGTGGCGCCACCTACATTCACGTTTACGCTGCAGACATCCAAGCTCATATCTCAGGAACCGTTTGACCGATCAGGAAAATTTTTTTGCACAAATGTAGCCCTTGGAGAGCTTCATAACATACACAAAAAATGGTGGCGCCACCTGCAACCATGTTTGCACAGTGTCCATCTGTTTGTCTGCCTTGGGTTAAAATCACTCATATCTCTGCAGTGACTTGACTAATCACCTGAAATTTGGCATGCGTATACATCCTGGATAGCTTTTCTGATTTTATGACAGGTGGCGCCACCTACATTCACGTTTACGCTGCAGACATCCAAGCTTATATCTCGGGAACCGGTTGACCGATCAGGAAATTGTTTTTGCACAAATGTAGCCCTTGGAGAGCTTTATAACATACGCAAAACTGGTGGCGCCACCTACAGCCATTTTTGCACAGCTCCTGTCTGTTTGTCTGCCATGGGATAAAATCACTCATATCTCGGCAGTGGTTTGACATATCTGGCTAAAATTTTGCAGGTTTATACATCCCCGACAGCTCTCTTGATTTTATGACAGGTGGAGCCACCTGCATTCTAGTTTATGCAGCAGACATCCAAGCTCATATCTTGGGAACCGTTTGACCGATTGGGCCAAAGTTTTGCATGTGTATAGTTCTCACATAGCTCTTTATCATACGCAAAACTGGTGCCGTCACCTGCAACCATTTTTGCTCAGCGTCCATCTGATTGTCTGCCATGGGCTAAAATCACTCATATACATGTAGTGGTTTGACTTATCTGCCTTAAATTTTGCATATGTATACAACTGGGACGTCTTTCTGGATTTTGTGGGTGGGGGGGGGGGGCAACCTTCATACACAATTTGGCTGCAGACATCCATGCTAATATGCAACACTTTACTCTATTTCCCCTTGCCACTTAATCCATGCCTCACATCACCCGTTCCACTCTGATTTAGGCGGATACACGTAGTCGCTTGTGGACTACCCGTATTCTAATTAACGCTTATACACACTCATGTGTTGTGAAGCATTTTCACGCAAATACGCACACAGAAGGGTTCAGCTTTTCTCAAAACTACTTTTATTTGGTCAGGTGGGGATTGAGGACCCTTTTGTCGACCTAAACAAAAAAAAATCTGGGAAAAAAAGTACATCGTCACGCTGCCAGTTACAATGTATGTTTTGCTTTATAATGCATTTAAGCTAACCCAGATTGCACGATTACAACCTAAATCTTCAAAACGATTCTTCACATAAGGGGGGGGGGGGGTGTATCCGCTCTTGTTTGTAGGAGCCAAAGACATGTTCTGAAAAAAGACTAAAAAACTTGACTTTGAGACCTTTATTGTGAGGAACGAACAGAGTTAATTCACAGAGTAAGTGACAAAAAATAAAGAAAATCGAATCATACCGTATTAATTAATGTTGCTGGGTGACGAAAATACAAACGTTCATCGGTAAACAGTCCACTGCACATGATTTATGTATTAATATAAATTAACACATAATTATTTAAGATATGGTTATAAGTTTCCATTATATGATTTTAAACTGAGCACTCGGCTATTAATACAAATATGTTATATATTACTATGTGTGTCATTCCATCGTGTCATAAAAAGCATCCAGGCGCCAGACTTGGATGATTTTGCCATTGATCAGCTAAGATTCCATTTAGTAATGAAATAACAGCGAAAAGATACGCTGCTCTGAAAGAGCAGTCTCTTAAATGGATTCATAAAAAAAGTATGTTTACATACTGGTAATCGGTTTTCAGGCATGGTAACAGTGACTGGTCAAAGGACGTCTTGTCTCTTAGTAACAGAGCATATCATACATGAGATCTATATTATAGGAGGGGATCTGGAGATGTGTCTTAGGAAGACATTTTACTATTGTGAAGTTGTGCCAGACTTAATGGGGTGATGAATTGCTACAAAATATTGACAGCTCATAAAATTTCATGGATATCCTTTTCTATTGTTAATTATATTTTCCATAAACGTTTATGCATTACTTGATGACGGATAAACATGTAGGCGTTTTACTGTTATAATGAGACATCCGGCTGAAATGCTAAACCGAATTATATTAAAAGTTGGGGATGACACATTCCTTTCGGCAGTTTGAAATGGCTTTTTAATAATATTGAACCCAGTAAAATAGTACTTGTAGGTGGCTCCACTGCTACGTTGCATGACACATTATATCAATCATACACGTGTAACCAGGTTTTGGGAAAATCCATTTTAGTCATTGTTGTAAAAAGCTGCTAACATACGAACGGCGGGATCAAATGCCTCTATGTCACCAGCTTGTAAGTGAGCTAAACATAAAGTCTTTATAATGCATCTCCAAACCCTTGGCCAGTAAACATATACAGCCACCTGTCAGTGATCATTTAGGGGTTTACATCTTTATTGCGCAGAGCTTTGGCCAACTGTCTGTTTTCTCTGTTCCATGAGTCTTTAATACTGGCCAACTCATAGAGACCAGTTTATTATCCATTGCATGATGCAAATCGTTAACTGGCATCATGGGTGAAATGTGATTTTTATATCACCTTTCGGCATGAGACTGGCATGTTTTCCCATGTTGGTATTGTGTAAAAATATAAAATCAAACATCACAGGTAGTTATTCACACCTTTACGATGTATTCCTTGAAGAAAGTCTACAAGCTTGTTTGAGAAAAGTTTTAACCAGTACACATGTATTTTATTATTTATCCGTATCTAAAAAAACTGCAAAATTCAAATACGGATATTTAGGAGCTATTTTTAGATTTAATGTCAATCATGATTACAACACGTGACCCCGTGAAACCTTTGTACGATAATGCACTTCTTTTATGCATTTACTTATACATTTCTCTGCACCATTCACTAATAACACAAAAAATTGTTAACTAAATGATCTCTTGACAACATAAGCACATGTGCAGAGACGCGATGGGAATGCTTTTTAAAGAGCTTTTGTACCACGTCAGTATTTAAATGGATATTTTTGGCAATTACAGTAATTTCTGCTCCAAAGTTCTTTGAAACAAACCGTACATATTGAAATATTAACAATTTCTTATTATTTTTAACTATTTCGTCATTTAACAGTCTGATGTATTTTCGCTGTTAGGGTCTTTTATCCTATTTCGGTTTTATTATAAATGGCCTTTATGATCGAAAGGTATTAAAAATAAGTTTGGCAGTATGCCCGAAAGTTGTTTCCCTTAAGCAGGTGTTTAGCAGGTCAGGTGTCAACGTACTCAGTATGCTAGAAACACGTTTATCATTAGTAGATAGCTAAATCAGATAATCTCTTAAATTTAACAGGGGTCATATACACGTTTGCTTGAAGGATGTTTAACTAAACAACTGCTAACTTTAAGAGCTATTTATATATGATCAATTTAATTTTCCTCCCGACTCGTATCTGTAGCAGTTCATAAATTAAGAATTAGATGTGACCAGGAGAGAACATGCGCGAAGGGTGTTTATGCCCTGTTTCATTATCGGTAGGTAAACTTATTTAGTGGACCATGTCTAATTAAGTTAAACAAACCACGTCTAAATGCGAGGTTTCACATTTCCTGCGCTGTGATCGGTTGTTCTTGTGCCGATTAAAACATCTGCTAAACTAAGACGGCTCTTCAACCGGCTCTTACTAGATATGATACATATATTCTTAAATATGACGAGTTCTTGTGTTATTCGGTTTAATTTTATGCTCGCCAACGAGCCCTTATACCAGTGGGGTATGTCGGGTTGTTAAGGAGTTTGTCTGACTCCGAGAAATATGGTCACCCGTGGGTACCTGTGTGAAAACGTTCGTTAATATTTTACGGCTTCACTAACATTAAAATCTGAAAAAAAGTCGCAGCAATCTATATTTTTTAACCAAAGCGAGAAACTGGAGATCTCTGCTGTTTAAAAATAAAAGTTTGATAACATTAAGTAGACTTTGTCCTTCCGTCAGCCCCTCCGTTTCATTTTGGAATTTATATGTTATAACAATGGCTTAGATAGGATTGTAAATTAATTAGGGTATTCCTGGCTATGCTTTTATTTCTGTGCATACTCCGATTGCATTAAAAGCTGGTACATACACGTACATGTAAAAAAGTCCTCGTCTAGGTAATTTAAATGAAACGTATTTGGGACATGAAGTAGTTTTCCTCTCATAAAGGGGTTGGTAGTAGAAACAGCTACAACCTACTGTCCATCTGTCTGTCTGTCTGTCTTGCAACTTGTCACAGAAAATCCTTCTTCTCATCTTTGGTTTTTACACATGTACAATAATTTCTTAATTCGATTTGATTTCGTTTAAATGAAATTACTTATTTTAAACGTAGCCTGAATGGAACTATTTCAGCTCCACGGTCAGTTGGCCTCTCCTTCTTGCTGTTCAATACAGAAAACTTATAACTTCTTTATCTTAAACTTCCGTTTCTTTTACTCGTTTATTTTATTTGAGCTATGAACTTAAATTTGTTAAATGTGTACCTTCCATTCTATGGATACAAGGGGTATTAGGCCCTGGGGTTACTTATAGTCCATATAACATCCCCAAATGTTATCTTATTTCGCTGAAATTCAATAAACTTATATTTCTGAGGAGCTGCCTTAATGAGGTTTCTTTTCTCTCTCTCTCCCTCTCTCTCCCTCTCTAGAGTTAAACTACTGTCAAGTATACCGATTGAAGTTAACACTGACAAATATGAAATTTAGATGTCGTTGATTAGAAAGCACCCTTCGGGCGTACTGCCCTTTTGAAAGTTACCAATTTGTTTAGTTAACCCCGTTCGAGCCTATGACCACTATAAAATTCGAGTGTAGGCCTACCTATAAAGTTAATCGTCTGATAAAAACCTGCTACATGCAGTTAAACAGCTTTCGAGCATACGTCCCAAATTTAAATGTCAACATATTAATTAGGTTCCGATATTAGGATTTGACAAATGTACGTACTGTTGTAGTGTCCATCATCGGTTAGTTATTTTAACTTGTACAATCTATGTAAAATAAATAACGTTTATATTTATAAACTATTTGATTTCAAAATGTAGTCTTCTAACGATATTCGTTTTACTAAAACAGGATATTTTAGACTGATTCCGACCTCTGTATCGCCGATATCTGATTGGCTGACTGTGGACGGATGAGACTTCTAACTGCTTGATATATTTATCTTCGGTAATACGTAGGATACTTTCGGTCTAGAGATACTTTCTGAAGATTTCGCTAAGGTTACAACTTTCATTGACTTCGGATTGTCTCCAAAATGAGACTTAGATGTATTTGTTCAATTTCTTATGTAACGAGAACACCAAGATCATTTCAAAGTTTATTTTTTGGCCAACAAAGGATCTTTAAAGACCATCGTAAATTGTTTGGTAGATTACAAGACAGCAAGCCAGGAATATTGTAAACCAAAAAATCACATTGTTTTGAAAGTGTATGTGTAAGATTATAAAAGGAAGCATCTAAAAATCACCTTAAGAGAAGATGAAATATTTGAACAAAAAATACAAATTTATACACAAATATACAATATTTTAAAAGGCCTGCATCCAGCTCCAAGACGGCGATTCAAACTGGGAGATATACTGTCACTGTCAAATTGCCTCAGCAGAAAGAAACTGCTTCAAAGCACTTTTGAAGTATTGAATCAATAAGTCAGTGATTTTTTCTGGTAGCATCGGGAGTTTACTCCAAAGATTATGGTCTCTATCGGATAGCGCCCCGATAAGAACCCTGAGAGGTAACCAACAACACGTAGACACTTGAAGAGGAGAACCTAATTGTCATACGAAACGTTGTGGTATCGGAGCTACTGAAGTGTGATGAAAGATGCTCAGGGCTGCCTTGATTTGGAGCCCCTACAGAGGACACATGGTGGATTTCTGGCAAACCAAGAAGGGAATTACTGCAGTCAACTTGGTCAGGGGTCAGGTAACTACGGATTTTCCCAATATTACGAATATGACGGCAGAAGGCCATGACTAGCGCTGAAGTTAAAAGTGGAATTCAACGTCACAAATCACACAAATATTTCTGGCAGAGAATGGGACCGTAACATCAGCGTCAATGTGACGGATTAATGATGGAAGTTATAGACTGAACCTGAGAGGAACAAATAAGAAGGTCTGTTAAAGATAATATTGAATAAACCATCTATTGAGGAAGATAATATTGAACAAACCATCTATTGAGGCCAATCTGTGGAGGCTTTCTCTTTGTGAGGTGAAATGGTATTTCATAATTATCCCTGCAGCACTGGAAAATGTTTTAATTAAGCTTTCGTATCACGGTCAATTGCAAAACAACGAACAGGTGGCGCTACCTGGAATTTTTTTCGAATTTTTCACACATTTTTTCTCTATTTTTATTTTTGAGACCTTTAGAGATATGGTAGTCCGTTAACAGGGCACAAATCGTAATCACTGAACCTAGAATATTCTAACTTTACATCTAGGGAGGTTTATGAAAAGTCTCCTTGGAAACTTGAAATTAAGTCTCTGTTACCCATATCCTTCAAATTGTGCGGCTCAGAAGTACCCCCAGAAAAATAAAAAAATTGATACAAAAGCTGCAGTAACTGGACAATTAATGCATTGATCACCATGATTCTTTGCATACATATTGACCATTGAGTGTTACATTAGTGACTGCAGGTTGGTGGCTCGAGCTGGAATATTTCGAATGTTTACGCATTGTTTTCTCCAGTTCTGAGACCTTTAAGATGTGGTCGTCCGTTAACAGGACACAAATCGTAACCACTGAACCTAAGAGCTTCTAACTCGATATCCTGGGAGATCCATTAAAAGTCTCTTTGCAAACTTCAACTTTGGTCTTTGTTACCCATATTCTCCAAGCTATGGGGCTTATAAGTACCCTCAAGAATAATTGAAAATTTGATACCAAAACGGGGCACAATTCATAACAATTGGACCTAGAATCTTCTAACTTGACATCCTGGGAGGTCTTTCCAGTCTTCCTGGAAATCTGAAATAAGGTCTCTGTTACCCTTATCGTCTGAGCTATGGGGCTCAGAATAACCTCCAGAATAATTAAAAGTTTGATACAAAAGCTCCAGTATCCGGCTTAATTAATTAATGCATTGATCACCATGATTCATTGTATGCATATTGTTCATGGAGTGTTTCACCAGTTCTTGCAGACTGATGGCGGCACCTTGATTTTTTTCTCGATTTTTAAAGCATTTTTTCTCTATTATTAAAACCTTTAAACAAGCGGTCGTCTCTTAACACAAATCTTAACCACTGTACCTAAAATTTTTTAACTTGTCATCCTGAGAGTTCCTCAAAAGATATCCTAAGAAACCTGAAATTAGGTCACTGTGACCTATATTCTATGAGTTACAGGCCATGTTTGAGCACCCAAGAAATAATGCAGAATACACACAAATTGCCAGATGCCTCAGGAACGGCTGAATGGATTGTCATCAAATTTGGTGTCCTTATGGGTCTTGATGAACTTGAGCTAATATGCATGAACTATGATGCCACCTACATTATCTTAATTAGTTGCATTTACAAGGACATATTGTCTACATGTCAGTCGGCTGAGCGGCATGACCCATGGGTCACTTGTTCAAATCGTTGTAGTTTACAAACAACATCCGCCTTCGCTCTCAGATAAAGATATGCATGGTCCTGGATACCTAAAAAGCTTATTATGCATTTCCTTTTATTCAAATCCGGTTTGTATTTTGGATGTATTTTAAATTTAAAAAGGTTCTTACCAAAGTTTAGGGATATCAGGGCATCGCGGATCTGACCCTTTTCTAGTTAAACATATGGTGGGGACTATTTGTGCTTCTATGCCTTTGTTAATCTTCAAGGGAAGGGGATGCTTGGCACATCAACAAATTTTAAACATCAGATATTATAGGAAAAGTATCGATGTCTAATAATTTAGCTCAAGACATTCAATTTTTCTCGGATCTACTTTTATTTTTATAGTTTTCTAACCTTCTTCCACACCTACACAAAAACTGGTCTTCTGCAAAATATGTACGGGATTTATACTTTTACGGGAGTTCTTTAATTCCTTCTTGTTTGTTTTTGAACCGTTTCTTAATTATTTTAATTAAATCAGACTTTTATACTTTTTTTTAATTTTTGTACAGATAAGAAATCTCGTTTTTTTTTTATTTTTAGCATGAGATTGAAATTAAAGTATAGGGATGGTAATCTAAGCGGGTGCCCTGGTCGCGCCACAAGGTCATTTCTCATAGGTCAAAATCTTCACAAGTGATAGGGCATTCGTGTTCTTAATAATATTCATTTTACCGGCGACATTGAGCCTACCTGATGTATGTACAGAGAGAACACGGCACTAAAACGTGCTCAGTGAACGTATATATCACACATCCTGACCAATGTAGGTTCAATTCTTCAGCTGTGAATCTATTAAGACCGATAAATGAAAGTAATTCAGTTACTTATAACAGTAAATACGATATTTACTTGGTGATTTATGGCCTCACGGGATTTAATGTCCTTCTACTTCTGCAGAACCTATGAACTGCGCATCTATCTGACAGTTTCAATTATATTCTGAACAGGGACGTAAATAGGTTCCAATGAACGCAGCCAGTCGAAGGATATGCATTATTTCTAATATTATTATCAAGTCATATCTATATATTATACAGACAGTTTATTTGGGTGGTTTTTATCCTGGGGTAAATGGTAAACCCATCGTCCAAAGTACGCACTGCATAAAACGTTCTTTTTCTTGTGAGGAACATCAATTGCAATATCTGGTTAAAGCAAGCAGGTTGCCAGTCATATCTGCATAAGGCGGCATGATAAAAAATAATTTCGCAATAATTCCTTAACTGTATATTTCTAAGTGATTAAATGGCTGCATAGAAACCACACAATGTCTCCTTTGGAAAACACATCTGTGCCCTGAGCGAGTTCACCTTGATTTCTGTAAAAAGGAGAAGTGACTGAACGTTTGCCCCCTGTACCCAGAATCAATCAACGCCCCATTTCCAACTACTTATTACACACACAATACTTCAAAATAGTTTTATGCCTTCCAATATCAATTTAAATGTCTAATTGCGTTACTAATATTTTTTTCAAGATATTGATATTACCATATTCACGTGACCAACATGGCGATGAGGTAAGTGGATAAAAAGCAGTGGCGAATCCAGTGCCCCCTACCCCACCCCCGATTGAGCTGTAACATCTCTCATTTTATATATTTATTTTCCCAGTTATTCTTAATCAATTTTCATTTTTCAGATATATTTTTCTTTCCCTGCCAATTTAATTACTAAGTCATCTCCCGTTTATTACTTTCTAACTTATAAGGCAAACAGTTTATTGTTCAGGAAGAAAAACGTTTTACAAAAATACTGTGTTCATCTGATATTTATCTGTAGAAGAGTACCTGCTGAAACAAAAAAGAAATCTTTCAGGAAAGACAAGACTTTATCTAAATTTATTCTTTTTTTGCAGAAGTTAGAAAAAATAACGTTTTAATTATTCTTTAGATTTAGGTATATTGACGCATCACAGAGGCAAGCAGTTAAAACATTTAATGATAAAAAAAAAGAAAAAGAAAAAAAAATCCTTACTCAATACGGATTACAAAAGACATATGACAAAAGCTCGTTCATTCAGATTTAAAAACGGTATAATCAAAATTAATACCCAAGGATCAATAAGGATTATGAAAGATACATCAATGACTGAAGCTGTAAGAACTATTCTTGATGCCATATATTAACACAAGGAAAATAAATGGAATATTATTAACTAATGATTAAAAGCTTTTAATACTTAAGAATGGAAGATTACATATGCAACATAAAACAATCCTCAATTATATGGGGGAAGATTATTGTATAATGATATTCAGGCTTGTGTAATAAAAAATGACCATTTTCAGGATATTTTATAATAGAAGGAGGGGTTACACAATTAGATCAATGGTCACCATATGTATTTATAATTTGGTTAGAAAATAATGGCTATCGATACACGTATTGATCCAAATATACAGGGAATACAAACAAAGAAAGACAAGCATGAACAACTGAAATTTATCTTATATGCAGATTGTTCCACAGTAATTGTAAAAAAAATATTTAAAAAGTAGTGTTACTTTTCAATGAATTTACCCTGTTTACAGATGAACAAAGAAACACTTAGGCTATGTGGCTGGGAAAATTTAGGGATAATAATGAATAGGTCGAAAATGGATAAATGTGTTATAGTTTTGGGAGTTCATATATCATGTAAAACTTATCTAATAAACAGATGCAACTTTAACGGAAAATGTCAAAGTATTTGTAGGATAATTCAGAGATGTAAACAAACAAATTTAAAATTTTGAAGGAAGAATACTTAATTTATTAAACAATAAAATTACATCTTGGTAACAGTAACAAACATGAGACATACAATTACATACACAGCGCTTTTAGCACTGACATGTTTACATAAACATAAAATACTTGAACATATAAATTAGATGCCTAGAAGACGTAACTAAAGCTTAACATACATATCTACTCACAGGTGAAATTTTATATGAAGTGATTAGTTAAATATATATATATATATTTATATATATATACATGCACATACATACATATATAATATATATACCTGGGCACATATGTATACTACACTCTAACATGCACATATTTGATCAGGAGGTTTTTTAAGTGTATGAATTGTAGGTTCCATTCTTATCAGCGAATAAAAAAAATATGAAATGTGCACCAGTCTTTCTATGAACCGTAGATTTACAATTTTTGACAGCATTTTTTTCTTAATATTCTCAATGTTATAGATTTTCAATATATAGTTTTAAACTACTTTTATTAGTAGTAATTAATACTAACATTGTATTTTACACTTACAGGTATATATGCATCTCTTTCTTAGAGGGAACTACATATCAATCATACAGTTATTTGTCTTGTAAAAAATTACAGTTTTTATTAATATTTTCTTCATTTACCATGATACGGAAGCTTGGCAGCCATTTCTTCATTTGGGATATAAGGTTTTGTTTCTCTCCACTCATAAAACATGTAACAGGCATTCACAGGGAACACAGTGTGGTATCTTTTTCCAATGAGATAGAAACAAGGGTTTAAGGCTATACATCTGTAAAGAAGTTTGAACTGGAACATCCTGAAATCTTCTGATATTGTTATATGTTTTATGATCTTTAAGGACTCAAATAAAAGAACTTGGTGGTCACCATTCATTTCTCTGTTCCATATTTCTATAACCTTGAAGGTTTTGGTATATTTATGTTAAAAACTAATTCTGTATTTATACTGTATATGTCACCCTTTCCATCCTGAAATGAGATAGAATTACATCTATAATGCTAATGTATTGAATTTTATTAATATTTATATGACACTTCTCTCTATAATTAAATATTTATTTCCAATTCGCTTAGTGATGTCTTATACTCATGTTATTCCAGCTTTATGCAATGTTTTGTTTTTGAATAATAGTATTATCTTCTTTTATATGAGAACTAAAGAATATTACTTCTGAAAATATTTCATCACATGAATATGCATCTGTATTGTTATTTTTCCCCAAGATCTCAAATACTTCTTTCCAGATTGTATGGCATGCATGTATTCTTGTATAACTGTAATCTTGAGAATTAAGTTGTTTCTGAATATGATGAAACCTAATGTTTAAAGCTGCACATTAACTATTTGTCTCCATCAATCATCGACTAGTCAAGAACCTCTTTTGATCCTTCAAATTTTGCATGCTGCCATTTTAGATTTTAAACGAGTCATACTCCCCCCCCCCCCCCCCCCCTTTTCTACTGGTGAAATGAAGGTTGTTCTCTTACTTTTCCTGCATTCCCCATATAAACTTGTACAACAAATATTATATTTCTTTAACATAACTGAATGGAGGATTTGGTTTAACTTGAAACTTTCTTGTCTATCACTGTGAGTTATCGTGAAATAATCCGGCTCCTGTGGCTCAGGGGTAGAGCATAGGGCTCAAAGCCGGGAGATCGTGGGGTTCCAATCTCAGCCGAGGTGGTCAGATTTTCACGTTCGGCCCCCACCCAGGGTGAGCGCAGGGTTAATGGGGAGACTGTGCCCAAAAGTCGTGTTACACTCACAAACGAGTGCGCCTTTCGGGGTTCCTCGGTAATTATGACCCATGGAGATAACACACCCAGGCCCTGCAGGATTGGTACACCGAGCCCCTGTCATGTAGTACGAAACCGGAATGGAATTCTAATACTTAGGCGAAAAAAATTAGAAAAAAATAATCTGTTGCCCAACATATGTTTATAACATAATTGCTCATATCAGAATAGGTAATATTTATCAATTTTTAAATATATTCCTAAAATGAATAAAACTAAAGTTCTTTTTTATGAGGGTCAATTCTAAGAAATTGAAAGCTTTTTCAAAACCTATTGATATTAGTTTTTTCCTTTATTGTTTGTTTTTTTAATAAGCGAATATGTCTGTAATTTTCAAAATATTTTCTCCAGTATATCTGGAGGACCATCAGATTCAAGTGTTTTATTAAGCTGAAGAGATTTGAGCGTTGTAAATATTTTTGTAGAAGTAAATTCACGGTTGCGACCTTGTTTATCAGTAGACATTATTCCTGAAGATTGTCCTTTGGATTTGTCAGAATTTTACCATTATCATCTGTTAGTCTGACAATAGATTTATATTCGTAGTTTTTCTTTTTACATTTATAAAATATTTAGTTTGTTTATTACCTTCATTATACCAATGCGTCTACATCTGACAATGGCGCCTGTAGCTGCTTTCCAAATAAATTCTTATACCTTGACCGCAAATTCCCATTTAATTTTATCTGCTATGCTATTGGTTAAATTATACTGACATTGTGCCTCATGCATTTCTCTTTCCAATGTTAACATTTATTATTATAATTTTTTTATTTGCAGCAAAGGATAAAGTTTCTCATAATAGTGATGGGTTTGCATCTTTATTGTTCAAAATAGTAGACTTGATAGAGTTCTTAATTTGTTTAACAGGAAGAATACTTTTTTTAAACGCTAACAAACATATGATCACACAATTGTTAGTATATCAAGAGAATAAAAAGACATGTTAAACAAGTTATTGCCGACATCTATATGGAAAGGGAAAACTTGAGGAAAAGCAAAAAGAGAAGATTTAACCAATAGGAGAAGTCAGGTTTGGATATGTTACATACTGATAGTTTCAGATGAGCACAACATGTTATGTGGATTGTAATCCGTTTAAAAAGGTGTTGCCAAATATATATGTGAATATATTGATGACTTGGAAGGAAATCCGAGGGCAAAATGTGCGAAGTCTTTAAAACTGGAATACCAGAAACACTAGAATTAACAGGCAAACGATTGTTGTGATTCTCTATGAGATTGGTTTATACTGATCACATGTATGAGGGTAATGGAATCCTAGTTAGTTTCCAATATTGGGCCAACAGAGGACCAATCATTGGTAGTAATCTAACTTTTAGGCCAATCTTAAAGCAGTGTAAGGGATTGATTGATGATCCTAGGAAAAAAAATTAGAGAACACGAAGAAACATTAATCGGTGTAAGATAATAAATTCCTTCAGAAAAAAACAGTAATCTGAATTTACTTAAGAAGAAAACATAAACACTAGCAACTAGAATATACATAATTATAACCATACCATTAATATAACATATTTATATCAAAGCCAAACCATATTAATCTGTATGTAATTTTTGTATGTTAAATATTTGTTTATAATTTTGTTTATCTTGTACTTGTTTAAATACTTGTGTCTGTAGAATGCATCATTTAAAAAATACAATATATTCATGCTCATTTCATTGTTTATTGGTCGTAGTCCATGAATGAATGAAATTATTAATTAAAAGATGGATGGATGGATGGTTTGGGGCATCCTTCGTCATTTACGGACCTGGCTATATCATAACAATGTACAGTTGTGAAAATAACGGGAATTTGAAATTGAGGTTCATTTTGGATAACAACGTGTTGTCTTTATTTTAATCAAGTATAGTTTTTTAGTGGCACAAACAATAAAAGTACTCGTTTATACTTATAAAGCGTTAAAACTCATATACGCCGAATCTGACATGAGTTAAACCTTTAAATTATAATCAATAATGGAGCTAGCTAAACAAAAGGTGAGAGACCTTGGAGTGACGTAGTATCTGGGTCACGGGGACAAACGTCTGGAAATGATTTGGTGCAGTTGCACGTAAAAATTAAGCGTCCTTCGGTAAAAATGTGTTCTGTTGCCTTCCTGATATATGAGGATTATAGATGGAATCCTACTCTCTCTGTATGTAGCATCCTCAGAAATCTTTCCCATTTTTGTCTTGGTATCTCCTGGTCTATGTAATGATGGAACAATTTCATCATGGCATTCTTGGTCTTGCATTGAGTCAAATAAATCCTCATCTGGAATGGTCCATGGCTCTCTTCCTGTTGTCAATATCGAAGTTAGCTTTGAATCGTTCAGCTGTCATCCTGTTCGGCGCTCATTGCGAATTGGTTACTCCAGGCCTGACATTTTCAATAGATGTCTTAATAAATCGGAAGCATATGAATACACTTGGCCTTCAAGGCCGCCGTGCAGCCTTGAGCGCATCGTGACGTCGAGCAGTTTGAACAAGTGAACTATTAACTTGAGGAAGGTCCTGACTGTATACAATGTTGTTTATGATCTAGGATCATGTATAGCGGAGGTGAACGAGAGAACCCGGCAACCTGTGGGTCGATATACGTCACTCACAAAAAACTACACAGCCCGCCGACGACAGAGGCTTTTGAAGTTTCCAACTATACCAGTGTTACATGGTTGTATGATCCAAGTAGTATTCTATGTCAGGCATGGAAAAGACATATAAGCCGTATGTTTCATCCGATGCGTCTATGGGATGAATTCCCTTGCGCTTGATCGCCAGTACATAGGTTATCCATGCAACTTAGAAATGTTGTCCGCTTAGGCAAAAAAAAAAAATAAAAGGTATGGTTCTCAGGCACCGCCCGCATCAATTTAAACCCCCCGCATCAAAAATTTTTATTTTGATTTTCCAAAGTAAGTTACCAATTTTGAGCTACAGCAGCTCGGACATTTCTTTCAAGAAGATAAAATCATACACTTTCCTTTGTTATGTGTACTTTTACTTGTTTAGCAAATAAATCTGTTATTATCATGCTTTTCCCTTATCATTTGACATTTTTATCGAAACATACAAAAAAATTAAAAATAAAAAAACCGCCCACCCGCATTGATTTCTGAAAAAAGTGCCTGAGAACCATACCTTTTTTTTATTTATTTTGGCCTTACTGATCGACTTTCCGTCCGTCGTGCCGGGCGACGTCCGTCCGATATATGGTGTTGGCGCAATCACTTGAAAAGCTTTAAGTGTAATGACTGAAATGTGTTGATCATTATTACAAAATCTGCTTGAAGTGGTTTTTAGATAGTAAAACAACTTAATCTAATTCCATGTTCTTTATTCAGCAAAATAGTCAGCTCAACCTAAATATATTTGGATTTTGCAGAAGCCTAATTTTCTTATATTAATATTATAATGCTTCTTAGGCTTAAGAGGTATGAATAATGGCGAACCTAGGCAATGTGTTTTGCCAGTAATAAACACGATCTGGTAAGATTGAGCAACCCGCACCGTGGGTTACCAGGAGTAATTGATTACTGCTGATCTGCTTACATCCTCTACTAATTTACTGTGGAGGGCGGGGGTACCGGGTATGAGTTGACCAGGGTTTTATCCATCATTTTTTACTTGTTGCTGGCAACTGAACTGCGGTCAGTTGTTCACTCAGTGAAAATGGCTAATGACAACGAACAAAAATTAAGAGCAGGTGTTTTAAATTATGCAAAGTTCTTGTTCCAAGAGATATGTTTAATATTCAACAATTAAAGAGTTAATCAATGCCTGTGAGAGCATATTTTCCAAGTCAAGGCATGGTTATTACTTAATGAAGAAGTAAGCCAGAAATCATTATTTGTAAATTTAATTTTTTAAGTGAGCATAAACACACATAGCCTAGTCATGTTCTGAAATGTTTAAAATGACATATTTAGAATAATGCAAAATTCCTGGTAATTGTTTATTTATCAACTTTCTGATTCATATTATCTTAATTATTATTCATTTACACCCACCGAGATGACCGCGTTGTTATTGACCCAATTTTATTAAAACATATATTGAAAAGCCGGATATGCATGGTCTCCTTATATATTTGCGCTCTTAATAATTTCCATTCCTGAAAACGTGTTGAATATGTTTTATTATTTATTTCATACCTTCATTTTGCTTTCGGATATCTGGATTGTTTCAATTAAGCTACCTCAGGCCTAGTCAATTAAAAACATTCAGTTCTTTGATCTCTGTGTAGTAAAGTATATCAGTTAGTTTAGGCTAATTTTGAACTTTGTTTGGCATATCATTGATGGTCCGGGATACCCATAAAAACCGGATTTACTAGCTTTTTTACCGATTTTATTGAAAATCTTAATGTTCTCTGAATAGAACAGAGTATCAGATTTTTTGTGTGATTTTCTAATTAATGGGTACTGATTATCAATATTTTGTATACTGTAAATATAGTATATTCCTTAAATATATTTTATGAATCAAACCTTGTCATTTTTTTACCAAATTGTTTGTCATAATGATAAACATTTGAGGTGCTTACACTTAAAGCTGTGGATGGCTGACTATATGTACTTCTAACCATACACAATATATGTAGCTTTACTAGGTGCCAGTGATTTAAAGCTTAATTGAAGTGCATTGATCCTTGTCATATCAGCAAACTATAAAATTAACTGATTTGTAAGTAAATAGTAGTATAGTATAAATTAGTATTGAAGAATGGTTCATTCATTACTAAGACAAACAAAGTGGATCATTCCTTAATAAGACGTTTGAGGTGTGGACGTTTGAGGTGTGGACGTTTGAGGTGTGGACGTTTGAGGTGTGGACGTTTGAGGTGTGGACGTTTGAGGTGTGGACGTTTGAGGTGTGGACGTTTGAGGTGTGGACCATGTAGTATTAAATAGTAGTAAAATATAAATATAGATAATGAAGAATGGTTGACAAACCAGATCTGTTCCAGAGATAAACTTCTCTTGTTATTGTTAGAGTACGGGAGTAGCATCCTTTGTTTCTTCTTTAAACACCTCGTAGACAGCGAAGTATTTTGTTTAACGTTAAACACCTCTGGTAGACAGCGAAGTTTTTTTTTTTTTTGCTCTTCGGTAAAACCAATCCAGGCGATTGTCACTGTTTTCCCTGTACATGCCTATAACCTATTACATATTTAAAATGTGTCAAGCGGGAGTAAAAACGGGAGTATCGGGGAAAACTTGAAAACCCTAATCAACTTGAACAGTTGTCAAAAGAACAGTTGTTGCGTTTGGGACAACACTAAGGCTAAGTGTGTAAAAAGCTTTGAGAAAGCCTGATACCATTGCTAAAATCATGCAAGATCTTATTAGCAGAGGTATAATTGAAGAGACTGAAGTTGAAACATAAAAAAAATGACAGCCTTGCTATGCAATTAGAATTAAAAAAGTTGGAAATGCAACATGAGCTAGCATTAAAACAGTTAGAATTAGAAAAAGAAAAACATAGAGCAGAAAAAGAAAGACTAGAAAAAGAAATTGTGTTAAAACGACTGGAGTTAGAAAGACTTAAAAAAGAACGTAGTCTAAGTGCTGCCCCAATTCACAGTTTTTATGTTACTAAACACATTAGACGTGTCCCACCTTTTCAAGAAAAAGAGGTTAATAAATATTTCTTACACTTAGAGAAGGTAGCTGAAAATTTAAAATGGCCTAAGGAAAATTGGACTATGCGGTTACAAAGTGTATTAACTGGCAAGGCCAGAGAAATTTATACAGAACTTTCAGTAGAAGCCGCTGCTGACTATGACCTGGTAAAACGGTTAATCCTGAAAGGTTATGAGTTAGTTCCAGAAGCTTACCGCCAGAAATTTAGAAATTGGGAAAAGCGCAAAGAACAGACCTACGCCGAATTTGCTAGGACAAAAGAGCAGAAATTTGATCGCTGATGTAGTTCTAAAAATGTAATGACAGATTATGACAATTTGCAGCAGTTGATTTTGCTTGAAGAATTTAAGCGCTGCATTAATGCAGATGTTAAAACTTTTCTCGATGAGAAAAGTCCTTAAACACTTGACATTGCTGCTCAATTAGCTGATGATTATTCATTGACACACAAAATGTCCTTTACTAGCAAATCAAACCAGTCATTTACAAATAAGAATGTTAAAACAGTATGGTCGAAAGAGGTTTAAAGCGCAGTCACCCAGTACTAGTAGTCCTGATAGTTCAGCAAAACCCATAGCTACACCTCAGTCCACGTCCACTGTGTGTAAGTCCAACAAAGACCAGTCATTTTCAAAGAAAATCTGTAATTACTGCAAGAAGGAGGGTAATCTAATATCTGACTGCTGGAAATTTGCGAATAGACCTAATAGCAAACCTTCTGGTTTTGTTTCAAAATCTTAGCATAGCATAGTACAAGAGCCAGGCTCTTTTCATGTAAATAAGGGGTACAACTCCTTTGTTGACTCAAATAAAGAGTTTGATGCTACGGAGGCCCAGGTGCCGTCTAAATCCAAAGAAGAATCCGTAGATTGCGGGGTAAAAGGCTCTGTTGATTCCTGCGAGGAATTAAATAAGGCTAGGTCCTTTTAAGACTCCTGCGAGGAGTATTCTCTGTATAAGGCTAAGTCCTTTTATGACTCTTGCGAGAGTATTTCAAATGAGGCCAGGTCCTCTTATGACAAACAAAAGTTTGTATTTGCTGAGGAAAGTTCCTCTGTTGACTCCCATGAGGAGTTTGGTAAGGATGTAGATTCCTTAGATGACTTTGAAACAGAGTTTATGACTGACACCTTCAATGTCAGTTCTTTGTTTGGTGAGGTTGAAGTAGTAGATTCCTCTCTTGACTCTGAAATGGAGTTATTTGAGCCATTCATACATGATGGTTTTGTATCACTTTCAAGTGATTTTTCAGATTCTACCCCTATTAGAATTTTGAGGGACACTGGTTCAGGCCAGACTCTCATGTTAGCAAACACTTTGCCATTTTCTAATAGGTCCTTTACTGGTGCACATGCACTTGTTAATGGTGCGTTTTCAGACAGGCACACTTCAGTTCAATTTAAAGTCACAGTATCCATTTAAAGTCAGATTTGATTTCTTGGAATATTACTGTGGGCATAAGAACTACTTTACCCTTCAAAGGAATTCAGTTGCTACTAGGCAATGATGTTGCAGGGGATAAAGTACAGCCTGTACCAAAAGTGACAGAAAAGCCGTCACTTGATCAGGACACTGATCCGGAAAGTCAGGAAATTCCTGGTTTGTATCCTTCATATGCTGTAACGAGATCTATGGCCAGGAAAAACACACATGAGGAAAATGGTCCAGATAATAACACTCTGGGAATCACCAGTGACTCGTCTAACGACTCGCCCGTACAGGATGGAGCATTCTTAAGGTCAGAACTTATCGCGGAACAGCATAAGGACCCTGATATTTCATGTTAGTTTCCCAGGGCAGAAATGTGAAAAATGGAGTGCTTCAGCGTAAATGGCGACCACCTGATGTATGCGCTGATGATGAGTGGGCCATCAAACATCAAATATTAATGCCCAAAAGCTTTCGCAGTGAAGTTCGAAGCATGGCACATGAGGCTCCTTTGTCTGGCTATTTAGATATAAATATAACTTATCAGAAAGTTGGTACACACTTCTATTGGCCTAACCTCAGGAAAGATGTTGTACAATATTGTAAATCATGCCATACACGTCAGATGGTAGGCAAGCCCAATCAGAATCCCCCTAAGGCCCCACTTAGGCCTATTCCTGCTTTCGAGGAACCATTCAGTAGGATTATTGTTGATTGTGTTGGACCACTGCCCAAAACAAAATCTGGACATGAATACTTGCTGACGACAATTATACGCGCATCTACCAGGTTCCCTGAGGCAATACCATTGCGCCAAATTAATGCCAAAAGTGTTGTCAAAGCTCTGACCAAGTTTTTTACAAATGTTGGATTACCAAAATCCGTCCAGTCTGACCAAGGGTCTAATTTTATGTCTGGCTTATTCCAGCAAGTTATGCTTGAGCTAGGTATAAAAAGTACAGCTCTTCGCCATACCATACTGAAAGTCAGGCGCCCTCGAGCGTTTCCATCAGATATTAAAAAACATGATCAGAACTTATTGCTATTGACACACAGAAAGACTGGGATGAAGGAATCCACCTATTGTTGTTTGCTGTCACAGAATCCTTTCAAGAGTCCTTGGGTTTCATTCCCTTTGAACTAGTTTTTGGACACTCCGTTCGTGGACCATTGAAACTGCTTAAAGAAAGACTCTTGCGTGAAAATCCTGATTCTCTTAGTTTGCTGCAGTATGTCTCAGACTTTCGCACTAAACTACACAATGCTTGTGAGATTACAAAGTCAAATCTAATATCTGCACAAAGTAAAATGAAAACAGAGTATGACAAGCACACTGTAAGTAGGACGTTTGAGCCTGGCGAAAAGGTCCTTGCCTTACTTCCCATCCCTTGCAGACCTCTGCAAGCTAGGTATTTTGGTCCTTACATTGTTGACAAGAAAGTCAGTGATTTAAATGACACACTGTTGACACCAGATAGACGTAAGAAGAAACAACTGTGCCATGTTAACATGTTGAAACCATATTATGACAGAAATAGCACATCAAATGTTGTACATAATGTTACTGCTGTAAATTGTGTAAACACTGACCCTGACCCAGGTAAAGTTGATACTGATTGTAAGTGTGATGTAGACATTCAGTGTGGTACAGTACCGTTAAAAAACCCAGACGAGCTTAAAAACCTGGATGCCAAACTGTCACACCTTACCGCACAAGAACAACAAGACCTCAAGAACCTGCTGTGGAATTATGAACATTTGTTTAGAGACATTCCAACGCGAACTAACATGTTGTGCCATGACGTCGATGTTGGCGAGGCAAGCGCAGTCAAGCAACATCCATATAGACTGAATCCAGAAAAGCAAAGGTATCTACAGGATGAGATTCAATATTTGCTGGACAATGATTTTATTGAACCTAGTAACAGTAACTGGAGTTCACCATGTATTCTTGTGCAAAAACCAGATGGAAGTTACCGTATGTGCACACATTATCGAAAACTGAACTCTGTCACCAAGACGGACACGTTCCCGATTCCGAGGATCGATGATTGTATTGATAGAGTCGGTAGCTCCAGATATGTCTCCAAGTTTGACTTGCTAAAAGGATTCTGGCAAGTTCCACTGACAGAACGAGCGAAAGAAGTTTCCGCATTTGTGACGCCGCCGCAAGGACTGTACCAGTATAAAGTTATGCCGTTTGGGATGAAGAACTCGCCAGCCACGTTCCACCGCCTCATACATATGGTTGTCAAGGACATTCAGGGCTGCGACGCATATATTGATGACCTTATCGTGTACAGCGACACCTGAGAGAAACATCTGCAAATTCTTCGCGACCTCTTCGAAAAACTCAGTGAAGCACGTCTGACCGTCAACTCAGTAAAATCTGAGTTTTGTCATGCACAAGTAACATTTTTGGGTCATATTGTAGGGCAGGGTCAGGTAAAACCTGTTGATGCTAAGATAAGTGCTATTTCTGCATTTCCTAGACCAGAGAACAAAAAGCAAATTATGCGTTTTCTTGGTATGGTTGGGTACTACAGGAAGTTTTGTCCAAATTTTGCTGCTGTAGCTGAACCTTTGACTAATTTGTTAAAGAAGAAACAAAAGTTTGTATGGAATGTTCAGTGTGAAAATGCATTTCAGAATTTAAAAGCCATTCTGCAAAGTTCACCAGTTTTAGCAGCTCCAGACATTTCCGTACCTTTTAAATTAGCTGTAGATGCTATTGATACTGCTGCTGGTGCTGTGTTGTTACAAGAAGGCAATGATGGCATAGATCATCCAGTTTGTTATTTCTCAAGAAAGTTTAATGCAAACCAGAAAAACTACTCCACTATTGAAAAAGAATGTTTAGCTTTGATTTTGGCGATGCAACATTTTGAAGTTTATGTTACTTCATCAATCAGGCTTATCATTGTCTTCATTGATCACAATCCCCTCACGTTCATGAACAAGTTGAAGTGTAAAAAAAATTGTTGAGATGGAGTTTGTTCTTACAGGATTACAATCTTGATATCATACATATTAAAGGGAAAGACAATGTACTTGCTGATTGCTTATCGAGATGTTTATGAAATGTTGTAAACAAGATGCTTATGTAATGTTGTAGATAAGATGATTTTTGAGATTTTGTCAAAATTAAGTGATTGTGATCTCAAAAAGAAACTTTTCTTTTTTCTTACAGGAGGGGGGAGTGTTACAGGTGCTCTTTTTATTGTGTGACACGGGCGTAACTCATGTTGTTGTTACATTTTATGTTTAATCCGTACTGGTTGAACTCTCGTTGTCATGTGAGCCTTGATTTTTCACGCCTGGTTGTGGGTCACGTGATGAGCCTGGTATGTGGAGATACACAGCGCTGTCCTTTCTGGAGAATTCCTGAAGCGCGTGTTTACTGTTGAGTAGGGTCCTTATAGACTGTTCGAGAAGTGGAAAATTCCCAGCTTGGGGTGTGAATGTATATAAAGGGGCTGTTTTTTAGGACCAGAGGGCAGAGCAGAGCAGATTCCAGCGGACGCAGAAGCGTGTCAGGACCATATCCGACGAATGCGGCAATTATAGATTTTCAAGAACTTTCTCCTGGATTTTATACATTTGGACTTCAGTTTACTTTCTGTGTTGTTGCAAGAACTTTCCACTGGACTGTCATTCTCCGACAGTTTACATTCAAAGGACTTATCGTGGTGACTATATTGGTATAGAGGTACTGTACCATTATCTTTCTGTGTGATTGTATTGACCTGTTGCTATAACGCTGTTTTACTGCATAATTGTATTAATTTAGTGTATTGTATTGTTAGGGTTGTTTTAAGAATAAATTATAGGTATTTGTTAACAAAAAAACCCTGACTTCTTTATTCATTCCCCTAGACATTTCACGCTGCCTAGTGTTACAGAATCTGATTTTTTAAATCTCCATTACAAAATTTGTGTTCATCACGCATTCGTGATCTGTTTATATTAGGTTCCGTAACAATATTGTTATTTTGATCCAGCTTGTCAATTATGAGTGACATCTACTTTCTATCATGTCAAAGCGGGTACATGGTTAACTGAACACTTGGTGGTGTCTTATGTTAGAGCCATTATATAAAATGATGACAAGGAAACTTTAATGCCTGACGGTTTGGTACATGTATCTGCCACAAAGCTGGCTGTTTTGTTAGGAAAGAACTGACGTACCAGCTGTTATATAAAGCAGGCAAATGGACGCGCGCAGGAAACCTCGAAATGGACTTTTTTCTTTCGATTAGGATCAAAGCAACAGGTCACCACGTGCTCATCTCTCAGTCAAGACTGAAACGATCCCATGGGAAAAGATCCACTTTTTTTCATATAATAAAATGCATGACATTAGTCCTTGCTTCATAACTTTCAAAAGAATAAGGTTGAAGGAATGTGTCCCCTGACATTTCGCATTTTGTACATAACTCAAAGTGATGGAATCATCGTGAATCAGTTCTGTCCATTTGGAAACAGGACAGATTGTACCTGTGCTGGGATTATCCTTTAAGCCAAAATCAGGCTTGCGCTTGCAATTGACAATTAATTGAGCAGAATTACCAACTAAAGAAAAAGGAAGTCATGACACTATTGTCCGAGGCACCAGCACTCAATACATTCAGTGCCACAGTGTCGTAATCTCTAGGGAGAAAATCATAATGGATGCACAGTGACACAACAGCAAGGTTAACTGCACAGAATTTGGCGGATACTATATTTTCAATCGGGTTCCACCGCCGCGATCATTTCCGTACGACTACATGAGTAACCGTGATATATAAATTTGATGTATAAATATTAATCATTAAACTTTATTAAACTCTATAAATTCGAAACATACAAGTTTAACTTTACCGGTTTGTTTTTGTATTTCAGTCATCGGTACAGTCTTGTAACCATCAATATTCGGTTGCTCAATTAATACAATTGGCGCTGGCAATAAACACAGGCTCATGTATGTGCAGCAAAACAAATAACCATGCCAGGTCAATTAAATAGTAACAAACATAAATAATTGTATGTACTTACTTGCATTTATGAACATTTGTAACTAACATACTTTAGATGTTTATTGTAAAATTTCTATTTTTTTAATTCCTTGATGATTTACGTGAAGCACAATCACCGATTGGAAATGAGTCGGGCTAATTTTGTAGGGGTAATATCAAGTACCCATAAACATAATCACAAAAACACACCTATCTAGATCAATTATGTACTGCCATTAGTTTTTCTAACATAAATTTTAGATTGTATTTAGGCCATGTATAAATTAACTTAAACACATCTTGGCGGTTATGATAAGTCATCTTTATGCAATACATCTCCTTGTTGAACCTTCTACAGGTATTATAGTAGTAGAACCAGCTTCCGTGGACTGCGGTAGAACACAGGGCTAATCAAGGCCGTGAAGTCGCGAGTTCAAATCTCTGCCGAGGCGGTGAGATTTTTCACGGTCGGCCCCCACCCAGGGCGAGACTGTGCCCAGCGGTCGTGTTTCACTCACAAATGAGTGCGCTTTGGGGGATTCCTCGGTGTTAGACTGTGAAATTGGAATGACACACCCAGGACCCTCAAGAGTTGTACACCGAGCCTGGTTGACGCTCGGATTCTTGCGTCATGTAGTCCGAAACCGGAATGGAATTCTGCAGATATATTAATAAAGATAATGATAATATAATATTTATATAGCGTCAATTCTCCGATGGTCGGACTCACAGCACAATTTACACAGAAACATACGCACAATTTTATGGAAATCTACTCCCTGTGCCTGACCTAAGAAAAAAAAAATGATGCATATTAATTACCAAAAGCTTGCCGAGAGAAATACGTTTTTAAATTAGTTTAAACGATACAGGAGTTGGAGATTGTCTAATAGAAATGGGGGGTGAATTCCAAAGTTTTTGGGGCTATGAAACGGAAGGAACATTCACCGACGTTCATATTACACTTTGGTACTTTAAGTAGATTTCCGTCAGTCGACGGCAGCGTACGCAAAAGCCGATAGATTATTATTTTTTTCAGACATATAAGATGGAAATGAGTGATCATAATGGCAGTAAACAACATAGCAATTTTGTATTGTTTGCGGTAATTGACGGGAAGCCAATGGAGCTGTTTGAGCAGCTGCGTAAGGTGGTCGGTCTTACGCTTTTTAAGAATGAAACGCACAGCATTATTCTGGACCATATGTAGCCACAAGACTTGCTCTGCCGGTAACTTAGTAAGAACTGAATTACAGTAATCCAAGCGAGATATTACTGTGGCGTAAATGAGCCGACAGCACGCATTAGTAGAGAGGATACGCCGGATGGAAGCTATACGGCGGAGCTCGAGAAAGGCCGCACGACATATACTACTAATATAATCATGCATTGAAAGATTACGATAAATCTTTACACTTAGATACACTTAGAGGCGGTTTATCTCTAACCTAAAAAAAATCTTTAAACGATGTATGACTCTAAAAGTATATTGTGTTATTCCAGTAATATGAAACTGATTTGTTGACTTCTGACAAAAAAATGTTCACATTCATACAAAAAAGTGCTCAATGGAATCTACATTTTCACTATACCTACATTTTTTTATCCACGAGTCCCATTTAGTTTACACGTGTATTCGTAAGGTAAATATTATGAAGAATTTTCCAGCCCAAGAGCCGAAGCCTTGTTCCACGTGTGCATGTTCGTGGTCGAAACCAGGGTTGTTCAGATGCTGCTTTTTTCGAGGTATTTTTGGATATTAAAATGAGTGAGGAAAATCGTTTTATGTTTACTAAATTTTGCATCGTTTGAGAATGATAAATGTTAACACTCTTGGTCGTGTTTTTAAATTGTCGGGGGGGGGGGGGGGTAAGAGTGGTCAATAGACGTAAAAATGCTGCGCTTTTCCTAACCATTGTTTCTGTGCCCGGTGCTATTACGGCGCCAAATTCGATAAAAACTGAGGCCCCACTAAGCCACTCTTTCTCCATGATTTAATAAAAGAGGGATGCTATAACATGTAATAATTTGTTATTCCAAATAACTGACGAGTTTGTTGCATTCTCCTTTTGGTTAATTTTAAGCCATGAATTAGTATACTGCGGCAGAAGACGCGTTCTATATTAACCGAAGCTTTAAAAGTGTTTTACGGCTAAGTCACTTTGAAAAATACATACTCCCCAAATTTCCCATAATAAAATTAATGGTTGTTCTCTCAAGTTTCTCGTCTCACTTAAAGCCAATTTTACTAATTGAATCTGTATAGGGCTTTTTGAAAGTCAAATATATCATGACCTCTAGGCCACCTTCACCAATTCGGCTCTTTCAGCTCATCTGTTATAGTTTCTCCGTTAAGAATAATTTCATCAATAGGTATATTTCAATAAAGGCATTTTCTGTCAAAGATAAATCGTGTAATACATATATAAACTAGGACAAATGATATATTTATTTATATCTTTTTTATAGATAGGCTACGTTTATTTCATTTATGTACCGTTGTGTATTTTGATTTGCCAAGTACTTTATATAAAAAAGCAGAATAATATGAACAAGGTCTGATTAGTCGAACTTAAATTTATTCCAAGAATGTTAATCACTTTTAGGGGAAACACGTTCCATCTGATATTACTAACTTTGTTGTGACATTTAAATTTTATGCCGAACCATATAAAGCTTCAGTTTTATTTCCTTTTTAGTTCCAAACTAGATAATTGTGAAAACTTTGTAAATACAGACATGGCATTTTCGATATTACTTCTATCTCTTATTTTCCTCGTAAAACAAATTGATTTATATTTTATACAGTTACTTTGGAACCTTTTGTAAGTTGTTAGAGTAAGTTTAGTTGATGCTTTCTGTAAAACTGTACACGTTGCAGTCACAGCGACATCTCTATTAGATTCATTAACTTGTCACCCAAACTTGTTTTAACAATGAAACCATTTCCATTAAAGTTAAAGAGAATGTTCAGGGATAAAACACAAGTATAAGAAAGAACCAAAACAATATATGGTAGTGTCAGATACGACTTGTATGTATTTTTTACTGATGGAGTATGCTTGAAACACCCAGCTATAGTTGATAGCTGACAATTGAATACTATCTTTTAAACAAAAACAATATAACTGCGTCATTGTGTAATTGCAGACTAAGAAAGAGATAACTATAAAGGATGGTTATCCTTTAACCTTGTCTCCGATCAGATTTCAGTCATTTTGATCTTTTGAGCTGGTAATGATGGTCCTGTTATGTTCTGGTTTGAAAGAATCTTTCATCATACAGATAAGATGCATCGGCTTTCTTTACTCATTGTGCTTCTAATATTTACAGTTGACAGCACTTTGTCATACTTAATGTTTTCTCATAAATCTGTTATAAAAAAAATATACAAAGGCTGAGCCAATTTCTTCTTAATGGATTTGGATACCGTATAATTGCTGTTTCACTGTGTTCATTACACTGAACATTCTATTTTTGAAAGTTAAGCATGAGACAGACAGATCTGTCAACCTGCCATACAAGACGGATGAAGGACCAGACAAGAGACGATGTATCGACGTTTTTTCTTGGCGTTCGTTCTCTGTCTCAGGACGTCCTTTTCAGTCATTAACTATAAGGAGGTTCTTTAATGTTTCACCGTTGACGTCTTCCCTTTCTACTCCCTCCATTGTCCGTTGTAGCTTAATTCAAGTCTCTGCATATTCAAGGCCATGTGTCAGTGTGAACGCCAATGAGTCTACACTTTATCAAATCCTGCATCTTGCATAAAGTTTCCTACTTCCCGATATTTTTTTAAAGACAAATCATACTAATATAAATGCAAAGCGGACTTGCAATAGAGGCGTTTTTTGACTAAATGTATAAACCCCGTCAGTGTGAAAATCAGTAGGAGGGTCGTATGACAACTGCCTTTGAAACCTCAAACATCCCAGGGTACAAGGGTTATTCCTATAATAGTAAATACGCCATACCGGAAAGATTGAAGATTTTGGTCAAATAGGTTGGCTTAAAATGCATCCACAAGCCAATAATGGCATTACTGGCGGCAAGACAGACGCATGGACGAAGGCGTTGGTATATCCATTTGTGCAACTCGTGAAGGTATCATAAAATTAATCGAAATATATTATGTGTCAGAATGGAAACTTTTACAGGGCCTTGACGTTATCACTCAATGTAAGGGACGTCGCTCACATGCAAACTTTAAAAGTTGATTCATTTATAAATATGACATTAACATGCCGCTGCATCGTCCGATTTATACACAGAAATAGAAGGTCGCTATGGGTAACCTTGATATTCTGTTACCAGATATAATGCCATCTGGAGCTCCCTAACACATATGCAATCCGGTCTGGGCTGCGAACTGTTGTTAATATGGTCAAGCATCATCATCATCATCAAAATTATCATTACTATAATCATCCTACTCGGGATATGACAATTCGTTAATATGTAAGAAACCAGCATAGAGCATATATAAATCGCATGCCTTTTACTCCAATCTTGATAATAAAAAAAAGAAAGACATTTAAATGAATAGACTAGAATAAATAATTTTTTAATAATTTTTTGTTTCATATGAAATAATAGAATATCAAGTTACAAATACATACTACAGAGGATACAATTCAGGAGAACTGAAAGGAGTTATTATGATAAACGACAGGGCTAGCTGTTGAATGTTTTTAGTAATTAAATTACATGTCCTTTGAGTAGAGGGTTTTGTCAGCGTGTATCTTGGATTACAAAACAAAAAAAGACGAAGCTTTCAATCAGGAACAAATACAAAATCTCCTGGTTGAATTCATCTACTTTACGTAAATATCAGCGGCTCCCGTAGCTGTGCGGTTGGTTGTTTTACGTTGGTGTTTGTTTGTGATCTTGCAGCTGGGTTAAGACGTCTGGTCTTCTTGTGTAGACAGCTGTAGAGGAGCGCTCAAGATCGATGGCGCGTTCACTCAGCCACGTCAGGCTGGGATTGCACAACGGATTCCCAAGGCTGTATAAACCTTTACATATCGTCGCTATACATATTCTACTGCGCTTCCCAGTGCTTTTGCTGGCCAATGTTAGTCTTGCATTCAGCCATGTACATCTGTGACGTGACATATGGGCAAGTTTTTCGAAGGATCGGGTGACAGCTCAGATCATTAACACGACTAGTTGCATGCAAGGCAGAACTGTGTGAAAACCTGAAAGCGGAAAACTGGTATAATCATTTAATGTTTATATGAATAGGAACAAAAGTATATTTTTTTTACTTTCAAGCATGTGAAATGTATACACGTAAAATATAGATTAACAAGGGACTCGTATATCGCAGCGCTCAGATGAATTTTTTCTATCTCTTTAGGCATATTAATTTTTGCAAGAAAAAATGATTTATTAAATGAATACTTTAAATCAAATTCATATTTTTTTAATTTACAAATTTAATAAATTTGCAAAAAAAAACAAAAATCTGAAAATATCAGGTAATTCAGAAGTATAAGTTGCATCATTATCTATCCTTTGTTTACTTATATCATGTCAAATTATACATACACGTGTTATTATTTTTAAACTAATTAAACGTTTATAATAAATTATTGAAAGATAAAATTACTAAAAATGACACAACATGGCATCTTCTTGTTCATCCTTAGATCACTTGTCAAAAAAGAAGTTCTGTCCATAGGGGTTTTCAGTTTTATGAACACGGTACATTTTATTAACAAAAATAAAAGATTAAGTAAAATTTATTGAAATAACATAAACATAGAAAACATGTAACATTAATATTGTTTATGCATCCTGTCTATAGAGGGGGGGAGGGGGGAGGGCAGAGGGGAAGCCTAACCCTGCTGAACCAAGAGAGCTGCCTTGAGTGAAGCAAGTTGCATAACAGCTTGGCAAGGGGAGGGCTGAGGCACTGTACTGGGTTTGCCTGAGGTAAACAATGCTCGGGAGCGTTATAGCTGTGTTATCATGTTATTGGTAATTCCAAGATAGCGTAAAAATAGTTGCCGGCTACATGTCATTCACCTTGATGTTAAATAAATAAATGTTTATAAAGGGTTAATAAGCCAGTAACCGATACATCCAAGATATTATCCAAAATGACGGCCGAATAATTATACACTGATATGGTTAGAAACAGTTATTTTATTTTTTTTATTGTCGTTGAGTTTGATGTCTGCCGCTAGCTTTACTGTCTAAAATTAAAACCAGTTGTAAAAGCATTGTTTAGTTCAAGTATTCTGAAATATCAAGCACGACATCCAAAATGAGAGCCCAAAACAATGAGCATAAACTGCTACAATACAACACATTTCTATTAGATTTGTGATACTGGTGTTATTCGAAGTTTGCTAGGACCAAATGGGGCTCCTATAGTACAGAAAATCACCACAAAGCAATTTCTTGCGATTTGTTGGTGGTCGAGTTATATATTCCATATTTTCTCTCTCTCTCTCTCTGTCTCTCTCTCCAATGTCAAAACACAGCATAGTTTCATCATATTGGGTTCAACAGGTGACCTAGTCCTTTTTGCACTAATTAAATAATTTGCCCAGTGCCATCGAAACTTTAAAACACACACACTTTCTCTCTTAATCATACATGCGCAGTGTGCTATAGGGAAACGATATTACATATGGATATAATATTAAAAGTAGTAGAAATTGGCCTGTATCACTCAAGACAATAGTCCACAATTACCTTCTGGGGTTCTGTTGGTACCAAAAATTAAGCCTATGTTTTCAGAGAGGAGCTCTTTGTATCTGGTCATTGTTCTCATCAAACCAGTCCTGGTGCCTCTTAGTTGGTCACTCATCAACACTGCGTCCGCTCCAGAAGAATGTGTAGCCTCCTTTGTCCTCGGTGAGCTGTCCTTCATCAGCCAGACGGGATTCTTATCGGACTGCGATATCGATATTGTAGCGATGGAACGGCCCTGATCACTGAGCCTGCTTAGATCCTAGACCAGTGGGCAGAGCACTTCAATTCCATTCTGAATCGTCCCTGCTCTATCAATGACGATGCTATACCTCGCCTGGTCACGTATGCCGCATGTCAGAAACAATGCTCCAAAACACCTTGTATATGGAGAACTTGTGTCTGAGAAAAGACTCATCGGAGATCAGCGGACGCGTTACAGGAACATTCTCAAAGCATCGCTGGGCAAAAACATCATCAATCAACAAATATATGTGGAAAAGACTAGCACAGGATCAAACAGCGTGACGTGCTGTTACAGACAAAGGTGCAGAAGACGCTAGATAGCACGACTGGAGGAAAAGTGAGGTCCGCAAGTCGACAACGGCAACTACCTCAACAGCAACCCCCGAACACATGTGTCCAACATGTGGTAGGTTCTTCCGTGTCCGGTTTTGCCTGACAAGTAATTTCCGCACACACAAAACTCTGCTCATCATGGTCACAAGGCAAAGCAAAGGACGAACATCATTTTGTGTACATCTTGTGCACATATGTACATCCGCAATTACGGACTATTTGACACAGCGGTAGCGCACTTCCTTTCAGTTTTAATCTGGCGTTAACCAGACCCTGTGCCTACCGCGCCTGCGTGATCTAGTTGTGTAGATATTCTCATTTCTGGGCCACACCACCATGGGACCCCGGAAAGGTTCATCTATCTTTGAATGTCAAAAGCCGAGAAGCTCGGCCTTCCGAAAAAGCCAGCAGAAGGCAGTTATAGGCCGAAAGTGAAAAACCTCAACGCTAATCGGCTGAGATTCGAACTCACTATCTTTGACTCCTGTACTCTATTCCTAGAACACATTTCTAAGCGGGTTGTTACGACACATATGTAAAAACCGGCGCATGTTGAAATAAAAAAAACCCAAATTGTAATAACTATACCCTGCTCATAATGTTATAAAACTGGCCCATGTTGTAATAACGGCCAATATTATAATGAAAAACCGGCCCATATTGTAATAACGGCCAATATTGTAATAAAAACGAATCATATTGTAAAAACCATACCCTGTCCATATTGTTATAAAACTGGCCAATATTGTAATAACGGCCCATATTGTAATAAAAAACGGCCCTTACTGTAATAACGGCCAATATTGTAATAAAAACGACCCATATTGTAATAACCTTACCTGCCCATATTGTAATAAAACTGGCCAATATTGCAATAACGGCCCATATTGTGATAGAAACGGCCCATATTGTAATAACCACCCATATTGTTGAAAAACGACCCATATTGTAATAATCATACCCCACCCATATTGTAATAAAAACGGGAAGTGGGAAAACGACCCATATTGTAAAACACTTGTTTAAGCTCAAAAATGAAACCCAAATCTAACAAGCGCAATGTCGTTTCAGTAAACCTTCTAAAATATCAGCCATTTTGGGCCCTTATTAGTAGTACAGATGCAGTCATAATTGTGATGCTTGGTCTAGGAAAACGACCTCAGATTTCAGAAAAGGTTCTTTATTCACTCAAACATGGTGAATATGTACAAAATTAAACAAAGGAATGCGATATGAAATCAGTCATACTGCAATAAATGTAAACCAAATTTTGTTTCATTAGAACTCCACATCCTAATATACTTCTTCATTTCGTAGATTGAAAAGGTTTAATTGAAACAGTGTTTCGAATTAATGAAAACCTGAATGTATGATATGATTTATTTTAATAACTAATGCCTGATCTCCGTAATTGTAACTTGAACTCTGCGGGCAAGAACGTTGCATTGGGAGATTTGTCCACATTTGTCAATCCGCCATTAATTATCTTTACGTCACAATAGGTAATAATTATTAACCTATAGCGTGTATCCGGACATGACAACCCATCTTTACATACCTGAAAACTTATGCTGAACAAAATAGCAATATTTAAATGACACTTACAAGGTTCATGCGCCTTCTACAACGACATGACCACGCTATTACTGCATGTACAAACACTCTTCAGCCAGCTGCTGAAAGGCTTTCTATATGAGGTAAAACTTTGTACCATAAACATCAACTTTTTAGTAACATGCTGTAAACAGTTATTCTTTAATAAGTAGTTTAACCTTTTATCTTTCATGTTTCGTATAACAACACTCTAGCGAAGTGAAGTATCAAATCACGTAAATTAGATCTTTTTGCCAGGGACAGAGTAATACACAAGGGACCCTTTTTAGATTGGCGACTTGCTGATGTGGCAGACTCAGCATAAACAACAATAAGGATTCAACAAGACGAACGCTGTCATGAACAGTTGTTACGGGGTGACATAATACCGGACCGAACTGTCACGCTAGTGAAGCTTGTTTTTCTAGCGAAGCAGTTGGAAAGCCGGACATGTGCGCCACCGACATTGGTTCGAATCCTGGATCGGCCCAGTATTTTCCCCGGAGTAATTTGTCTTCGTAACAAAATGAAGAGGGGTTGTGTTACGGGGTGACATAAAAGCGGACCGAACTGTCTCGCTAGTGACGCTTGCTTTTCTAGCGAAGCGTTTGGTACGCCGGACATGGGCGCTATCCACATGGGTTCGAATCCGGGATCGGCCCTGAGTTTTACCCTGAACAATGTCTTCGTAAAACAGTACCCAAGTCCTATTAACCGTGATGACGAATAAACCAAACTTATAACCAGCACGTACAAAATGTGTTTAGGAAATTGGGTAATCTTTGAGAGTGAGCGATAATTGCGAAGATAAACATCCAACAATTTGTATTTGCAACATGCCCTCATATATTCCATTATAATGTATACCAGGATGAGCTACATTCATAATATGACATCACTTAATTCAAATTAAGGCAACCTACCGGTGCAGTGAGTACCAAGAAGTGTCAACGAATATCCAAAACTTCAAAAATCCAAACATGTGCCAGACTTGAACTTCGACCAATAAGCCATCAATCGCCCGGATGTAATGACAAAGCAAAAACAGGAATCCAGGAATACCATTAATATAATATTACGCGCCCTTGTTGTATTAAGTTAAAATAAATATAATTATGATGATTATATAAAACCTGCATATACTCTTCAGGGACATGCAAAATTTGTTTTTTTTTTTTTTTTTTTTTCAATTTTAAGAAAATATTTGGGAACACAGGTCTAAAGTATAAAAATAAAGTGTCTTACTTATTTCGCCGGGAATCGAACCCGGACGGCCGGAGGAAAAGGGTAAGAATCTAACCGTTGGGCCATAGATTCACATAAACAACACTTCCTGACTAGCGAACCTGCACAACCTGATCGAAAGTCATGGATTCTAACCGTTAAACCATCACATCTATAAAATTCCCGCCTTGAATTCTTTTAAATTCTATACAAGACAAAGTTACACACTTAGACTGAGGGCACTTATGACATAAAACCCTCATACTACAGTAAAATTTAACCCTTATACTATATTAAAATTTAGTAACCTATCTGAACGACGCATCTTCATAGAATTTAATCACGAGTTGAACCTTCCATCAGAATCAACTTGGTAACTGGTTCTTACGATCTGAGAAGTTCTGGACTTTACTTTGGTGCTTCTCACTAAGCCGTCTCTCCCTTGAGTTACCTCAAGCCTAGAGGCCAGGAACCTCTTGGAGAATTTTCGTCCTTGACCAATACAAATCTCGAACACAAACGTTGACGATTCCTCAAATCACTTCTGTCTTTTCCGCACCTCGGCAAATCCCCGCGAAGCCATTTTCTCCAAAACTGTGAGGAGACGTCCTGCATATGTCGCCAACATGTGTCTTGGATATTGAAAGAGCCCCACAAGAGAGAAAGATTGCTCCTATTGAGCAATAGGTGATTCGGTGTCAAAGGTAAGTCGTCATCTATGTCGTTACTACACTTCGTAATGGGACGACAATTAACAATGTGTTTCAACTTCACAAGTGACTGTACTGAGAACGTCATATGTCATCCCACTACAGGAATTCAGGAGAGCCACAAGAACCTTCCGTATGGTGGGAATAATTCTCTCCCACACTCCGCCATGATGCATAGCTACACCTAGATGCGCTGACTCGTGCATTTCCAGAACAATCAGTCTTGACAATCTATGTGCATGAAGCAAAACAACAGGAAGTTTTGAGCTATTTGAAATCGGTGCATATCTCAAACGCCCACCAATGACCAATTTCCAATCTTCTAGACATGGCGACTCCTTGAAGAGAGGACCGCTCTTTGAAACATGACCTTCACGCTTGACCTATATACATGATACATGGTTACCTAAGTAACATTAGTGTTACTAACATCGACATTCAATGTGCTCTCCCCTTCTTTAATGTCATCCGATAGCTCTTCACTTCCGGATACTTTTCAAGATCGCAAGACAAGTGAGAAGGTGGACTAGGCCAAGAATCCCTATGTCTTGACAGAAAACCTGGACCATGAAACCATAATTGCGGTAAAGATTTACCATCACACCCCGTCACAAAATGTAGATTTCGGTTAGCACACTTGAAGTTCTCTCCTGGTAAGAGAATGAAGCTTTGCAGCAACCACGGCAGCAGAAAGTTCAAGTCTAGGAACAGTAACCCGAACACACTGAAAGAAATTTAACCAAATCTGCCATTTCCTAGCAAGAATGGGAGGTATGCAAACATCCCAGGGCAAGTTGAGACGTGTCGCTTCTTGGAATAACATCTTCCCCAACTACGATTGGGAAAATTAGCCCTATTGGGTCGAGTACTGAAGACAGTTGAATGAGCATTTGCCTTTTAGTTGGAACACCACACATTTCCTTACATTTACCGACATAGTAAAATCATCCTGATAAATGTCCCACATGATGCCTAATGCCCTTCTTTGCATTTGAGGAGAAATCTCTTTGGCCTCCTATACTCTGTCATCGATAGGTATCTCTCTTAACAGCTGTGGGTGATTTACAACGAATTTGGTCAGTTTAAAGCCGCCATGCTGAAATACCTGTTTGGTTTCAAATATTACCTGCCTGGCTTCACTAATAGATCTCATGGAAATTTTAGTAGATCATCGACATAGAAATTTTGTTCACTGTATCTCTGATAAGTTCATTCACAGACATTGGTGAATCTAGAACAGTTTCACGAAGGGCGTAGACACTGCTATTGGCACACCACACCCTGCAAACAAGTGTGAGGTCATCCGGCAGTCTACAACTTCATCACCATCAATCCACAAGAAGCGAAGTGCATTCCTTTCTTTAACGGGAATTTTTACCTGGTGGTACATGGCCTCTACATCCGCCATTACGCCGAATTCGAACAGTCGGAAGCGCAACAACACATGTATCAATTTGTTATTCAAATCAGGCCCCCTAAAGCACTCACTGTTCAGACTATTATTGCCCAATTTTGCTGCAAAATCAAACACAATTCTAAGTTTTCCTGGTCTTGTCTCGGAGACAACTGCTTGATGAGGTGAGTACCACACCATCGTTGAGGGACAACTCACCTGCAGGTACACGCTCTGCATATACCTCCGAACCCATATTCATTAGATTTTCCTGCTATCTCTTTACAATCTCTTCTTGTGTAATTTACACAAAAGATTTATCAGTATACTAAGGACCACTGCCTTGTTATTGGGGAAATTCGGCTTACCTTCAAGCCAAGAGGCCAGCAGCACATAATGACCATGGACATGTTCAATTTCACGTTCCCAAAGGTCAAGAACTTTACGATCCTCCACTGAATATGATTAAGACCCATTATCGAACGTTTCAATCTCCCATTAACCTATCAACTTGCTGCTGTAGACGGATGAAGGTGGAAGTTCGACGAGAGTAGCATCGTGCATGCGGCGTAAGGCTGCTTTCTACTATTGGGATTGAACTTGATTTCTGGAGGCATCAAAAGATGCGCATGGTCCATGCCAATAAGGATGTCAGCCTGAAATCGTGGCCAACCTGAGGAATTGGAAGATCTGCCAGATATGGATATTCCTTTAAGTCAATTTGACAACTGGGATACCTCGCAGGGATGTTGGAAACTAAAAATTCATTTTTCATCTTAACCATGTGCTTCTTGTCCGGAGAAGAGACATAGAAGGACACAGTCTCTGAGGAATTATTTGCACTGCGACCAAGAGTATTTATTTTGTAGTTCTCTAACATACCTTTCAATTTCAACCTTCTTCATAACTTCTGCGAGATGAATGTACTGGTTGACCCCGTATCCAAAAGAGCAGAAACTTCAACTTGTTCACCAACGATAACAAGAACGATTTACAAGGAAACTGTAGAACAGAGATCAATATGCATACCAACATTACAGACATTTGCATGACTATTCTTGACAGTTACAGTTTCCCTACCTGTATTGACTGGTGTTACATTTTCACTAATTGTATTGACTGGTGTACTGTCAGTGTGATCTGTAATGCTAGAACATCAAAATGATTAAACTTTGTATGTTTTTTGTTACCACATGGTATTAAACAAACTGTTTTTTTGCGACATTCAGAGGCTATTGGGACCATGTTGCAAACAATAATAGCACAATCTATTCTTTTCGACAATTTCAAACCTGTTTTTAGGTGACATGCTCTTAAAGGCATCACATTGAAATAGTTTGTGGGTCTGGCTGCACACAACACCGGTTCGCGCAACTGTGGATGTCCGTGTAGAGGTGGTTTGTGCTGGTACGGTATACTGCGAAGGGTGGACCCCACTTGAAGTAGGACTGGATGAATACAACATCGAATGACTGGTGGCGTTTTTAGGACTACTACAGGACTTGATGGCATATTTCCCATAGAACGGATCACACGCATCAGACGCCGCCGCTTGACAAATTGCACAAAGTCTCTGAAATAGGGATAAGCGTCCTTCTCCTTTTTTTGGTTTTCTATTGCCCTTTTCCGCCGTTGATTTTCAGATATTGCGGACATCTTTGTAAAAAATGTCAATTGGACTCTGTTGCGTATTGATTTCATCGTACGCGCGCACCTTTTCTAAAGCAGTCAAACCCATCGATGAGTCATCTGCAAATTGCTGGAGGTCATTTGGTTTGGATACACTTTTTCTACGCTTGAGATCATCAACGATGCTCCGCGACATTAAGTGGAAGTTACCGAATCTGCTCTTGAGAAGTGTCTCGAGCAGCTTTAGCGGCACCATCTGTGTATTGTAAAAGTCTTGTAAATCTCATCTGACCTTGTGTAATTTTACTGTCAAAAATTTCGTCGAAAATTGCCATGAAGGTTTCATATTTGAGGGCGCTGCCGTCGAATTTGTCAAGTTCAGCTTTGGGTATGCTCATAATATTAACAATGTTAGCTGGTGACATGACACTCTCTTTCTCACCATCGACCTTTGGCGTTTGCGATTTTAACCAACTATGAGCAGATTTAGTTTTAATCACATAATTTGACCCAGCTTCACGAAACCAAAGATCACTTTTTTTAATTCCTCGTCACTCTCAAGAAAGGTACTGTAAGCGTCATGGGATTCTTCTAGTTCAAGGAAACTTTTCAAGCTAGTTAATGTTCAAGCTAAGATCGAACGCCATCGACATCTTCTTCAGCCACTAGTCTTGTCGAGGTTACCCAAATGTTGAGTAATGGCTGCCTTCAGACACCGAACAACTTTGGCAGAATCCGCCATGATGAAGAATCTTATTCACTGTAACCCGAAGTTGTTTTCCCTAACCACGCGTTACAATAGTGGAAATCCAGTGCTTTTCATATTTGTACGTTCACGTTAACATTCGCGTCACAGGAAGTCAACATTTATATTGTATACAAAAATTTGACATGAATTTAATCATAATCATCTAAACATTTTTTACAATATTGCCCCTTGCAACCCCCACCCTGCTGATTACAGCAAAGGTGAGGTACAGTTATTACAATGTTACTTTATTATTATTTCAGTATTGGCTATTATTATAATATTGGCCGTTTTATAACATAGTTGGTCAAATCTTCTACAATATTAGCCATTATTACGCTGTGGGACGGTATTTACAATATATTAAGAACGACTCATAATGTAATAACCGTCCCATATTGTGATAACGGCTAATATTGTAATAAAAACTATCCATACTGTTACACTTTCAAAGTGCTAATATTGTAATTAAACTGGACAATATTTTTTTTGTTTTCATTCTTAGAATATTTATTCAAAGAGAGGATACATGTAGAGGTCCTAATTATTGGAAACTTAATGTTAGACTTCTGGAAATACACAGTATCTCAGGGAGACTTACTAAACGTACACTTTTTAATAAAGATCAAACTTTGAAAAAAGTACATCGGAAACGTTATATTGGGAGAGTCTAAAATTAAACAATATACAATTAGATTCTCTGAGAAGAATCACAAAATATCTAAATATGTTTAAATAAAAAAGAAGATCAAGTTAAAATGCTGAAAGGATTACTTATGTCTGCAGAAAGAAACTTAGCTATTAAAGAAATACAAGATGAAATTGATAATATATAATGAAAGTGCTGCTGGCGCAAGAATTCGTTCCCGTGTTAAGTGGTGGAAATATTTGAAAAAGTACTAATTATTTTTTTAAGACTAGAATCGCAATGGCAGACTCCAAATGCCATTTCTAGAAGTTAATAGAAAATAGAAAATAGTATTATTAGTATTCTTTAAAAGATATGTAATTAGTATGAAAGTCTTTTCTCATCAGTTTCTATAAGAAAAGACACTATCGTACAGAGATAAAAAGATCCTGTGAAGGAAATATCTCTGAAAAGGAATGTGACTTTGTAATATCTAAACTTAAACAAAAGTCCTGGATTAGATGGCTTAAGTCAGGAGTTTTACAAATGATTTTTGTGTTTCTTTAGGAAATACTATGATAAATGAGACTGAGTCTGGAGAAATGTGTAATTTAATGAAATGGGCGGTATTTCTTTATTATTCAAAAAAGGTTAAAACAACCTACAAGCTACAGACCCATTAGTATAACCAATACAGATTATAAAATTTGTCTTGCTTATCGAATGCAGAATGTAATAGGTACAATTATCCCTCAGGAACAAACTGCGTACATAAAAAGCTGAAAAATAGACAATAACTGTAGATATGTATTGGATTTCTTAGATACTGTAAGGATAATATCAAAAGTGTAGTAAATTGTTTCATGGATTATACAAAAGCTTTGACTGCTTAAACCATACTTTTTTATTACAGCGTATGTCAAAGTTTAACTATGGAACATATTTCACTAAATGGCTAAGGATATTATACAACAAACCCACCTTTGTTTTTTTTTTTAATAATGGATGGCTTGCAAAAAAGGGATATAACAAAGATGTCCTATTTCGGCAATGGCATTTATATTAGTAACTGAAATACTAAACATAAATATTAAGAGATGTCAAAACATATCAACAATAAACCTTAAAAATGGAAACACATGCTCACCAATGATCCAATATGCTGATGATGCGGCGCTGTTATTGCAAAATCAGGAGTCGCTTAATAATGCTCTCAAATTTATTTCTTGGTTCAGTGCAGTCTCGGGATTAAAATTAAATAGATCCAAATGTGAGGCTATTATCCTAGGGCCACTACAGTCTGAGATTTATGAAAATGAACATATTTGTGGCATAAAGTTGTGTAAAATATTTAGGTATACATGTTGGTAATGGTTTAGAATCATGTTACACGTTTCATTGGATGGAAAAAGTTAAAAGGCAGAATTGTGACTTAACATCTGGAAGCAAAGAAATTAATCTTAAAAGGGCAAAATAACAATATCAAAAACATTAGCGCTTCCTTAAATTACTATGTCATTAACGTTACTGCCGGTACAGAAAGATATTGTGAGTAATTTAAAGAAGATATTTTTCAAGTTTATATGGAAACCAAAATATAGAATTAAAAAGGGATACACTGATAGCCAGTTACAGTTAATGACTTCAAATGATAGATATTGTATCATATGAAAAGTCGCTGAAATCTTGTTGGATAAAAAGAATCTTTGGTGAAAATAGTTCAATGAATTTAATAGGCCAATATTATTTAAACAGTATGATGTAAAATGTCTCAAAACGTTGAAAAAGATCCCAGTTTTCTATAAGGATGTTTTATGTGCCTTTGGAAATATTGAGGACAAGAAACACATAACAACAAGTGATCAAATTTTCCATTATTCTGGCGGGTAATAGGGAGTCCAATAGCTCAAAGGATATGGGTATCAGAGACCTAATTTCTGGTTTCCAAGGACATTTTTCATGGACCTCTCAGAATATCAAGTTAAAAGATTCTTGATTCAGCGGTTATGATTTGTGCCTGGTTAACGCACAGACGGACGACGGACAAAGAGTGATCACTATAGCTCTGATGGCTTACATTCAGCTGAGCTTAAAATAAGAAGACAATAGTTACTAAGGGAACAGATTTGGTTTGATAAGAAAATTTACTTTTAAAGGTCAGTGTTTACACTTTAACAGCTGGATTGATGTAAAGTTTTGAAATGCCGTGCTAGTCTGTTACTAACAAAAAGTAATGAAATGGTTGACACCTTTTAAAAAGACTAGCTATGTGTAGGTTCTCTTCCTCAAACACCTGAAAGAAGTGTTGTGAACGATTTAAAATAAGAAGAAACTGGATGTGTGAATAAAGTATAATTAAAAAAAGTGAGAGGAATGTTTGAAGAATTGTTTAATGATATATGGATATATCATATGGACAGGTTAAGGTAAACAATATATTTTCTTATAAATGGTACCAGAATATGTATTGAAAAACGTAGTTATAGGCTTCTATACATAGCATATTGACATAGACAATTTTGCAAACCAATTTCTAAGAAATATTGGTCGAGAAAGTTCAATTTTGACTATGACAAAATTTTTTTCAAGAATCTTTATATACGGAAAATTCAAAAAAAGCCTATTGCAAAGTCTTATTCTCCGAGCTACTGAACAAAGACAGATATACACATCTTAAAGTTCTTCTAAGTAAAACGGATGGATTGCCCTTGAATTTGGTATGCATAACTATATTAACTAACGTGAACTGCTCCATTTTCTTTATTTTAATACGTTTATACTTTTATTTTTGATAACAAAATGATAAAAGTTCTCTTTAACTTCAATTATAAAGCCTCTTTCCGTAGGGAGGGGACACTTCTAGTGGTGAATTAGTTTCTTTATCAATATGTGGGCTAAAAAATTTGTTAGACTTTCCTTGGTCCCCCGAATGCGAAACCCTCGATTAATTTTTTTTCTTTCTTCGGCCCTTGTGTGAGCTTGAATATGACTCTTTCAAAAACTGACCCTCGGCTGCAATTTAAGTCACGGGAGACAGATTTGTACTTGATATTAATTTTTGACCTTATTTCCAAGTACTCACACTATATTCGATCACCCATTATCGCTCGATTCAGTCCCAGTTTGAGCCAACTCTCATTTATGGCTGATTATCCAAAACTTACTTTGGGTCAGAGGAATATTTACAGGTAATATATTTGCAACTGCTATTTATTTTGGTGCATAACCTAATTTTCGAGCCATTCATATTCATAGAGCTATCCTTATTCATAAGCACTGGAGCAGCATTTTGATTGGGGTCGGGTTGCAAAATATATAACATGATTGGAAGATGTGTTATACACACACATAAACATACACACACACACACACACACATATATATATATATATATATATATATATATATATATATACTAATATATTAGCTTTATTGAACTGTACCGAAATGTACCGAGGAGAAATATTGTGGCATTTTAGCAAAAAAAAATAACATAAAAAATACAACGATATATATATATATATTCATTTTTAAAAGTTATCCTGTTTATCCAGTTAATATATTTTTTCGTCCCATCAAAACAGTGATTCATCAAAAGCATAAAAATGGTCATATTTCTTTCATATTAGCTTGGTCACCGGCATTTTGGTTCATTTTAACAGATCATGATTATTTAAATCCAGGGTTTTTTAATAATGTAAGTTCACTTACACATTCGTGTCATGAGCAGTCAATATTTGAAATGTCTCAGTTAATTTGCATGAAATTTGAATTATAAAATTATTAGCCGTTTTATCAACCTGCGATTTAATTACAATATGGGAAGGGTATGGTTATTTCAATATGGGCCGTTTTTATTACAATACGGGTCGTTATTACAATATGGGTCGTTTTTAATACATTATGGGCTTTATTAACAATATGGGCCGGTTATTACCGTTACGTGGTGACATAAAAGCGGACCGAACTGTCACGCTTGTGAAGCTTGCTTTTCAAGCGAAGCGGTACGAACGCCGGAAATGTGCACACCGACATGGGTTCGAATCCGAGAACGGCCCAATATTTCCCCCTGAACAAATTATATTCGTAACAAATTGAGGCTTGTACAATGTGACGGGAAACTTTGTGGCCCAGGAAATAGTGGTTTGAAGTTATTTAGAAATTACCACCACCTAGTTCACCAACAGTGTGACTCCTGGTATAGTCTTGTTCTGATAGCAGAACGCTCTTAAAAGGGGGTGTGTTACGGGATGACATAAAAGCAGACCGAACTGTCTCGCTAGTGAAGCTTGCTTTTCTAGTGAAGCAGTTGGAACACCGGGCATGTGCGCCACCAACATGGGTTCGAATCCCGGATCGGCCCAGAATTTTCCCCTGAGTAATTTGTCTTCGTAACATTACATTATGGGTCGTAACACGGTGGTATAGTGATCGGCTCCATCCGTCTGTCCGTCGGGCCCTTTTTTCGCCTTTAACTATTTCTATATGCGACGTGATATCTCAAACAGGTTTATTCGGTTCTACTTCGGATTTGTAACGGTAGGGGTATCTAATTGGTCACCTGATATTAGGTTTTTGAAACATATTTTTTGTATGAAATTTTAAATTACAATAATAGATTTCATATGCAACAAGACATCTTAAATAACCACTCAAGAACTTGAAAATGTATCTTAGGGGTCTCCTGAACTGATTACGTTTAGGTCATACTTATTTTTCATAATGAATTTGTTAATTTTGACTTGGATACACCTCTAATTAACAACGCATGAATGTCATTAGACTCGACTCGCCTGATTATGTGTATAAGCATTCTCGGTAACTTGGTGATTTCTACGTTTGGTTACTTTGTCGAGTTGCTGATGCTGTTATATTAGCAAAAGTACATATTTTTCATTTTCCCGTTTTGCAGAGGATTTGGTCCTCTGGGCATTTTCTAGTCCAACTTTGTATCCTTTGACCACATAGGGCCAAATTCAAACGTATATACAAACCCGACCGTGGGCGGATTTAGAGGAAAGGAGGCGCAGGGGTCGCGCGCACCCCATTTTTCGTCATTACAAAAAAAATAAAAAATCTCGGAAAAAATCTCATAGTACATCGTCACGCTTCCAGTTTCAATGTATGTCTTGCTTTAAAATGCATTTAAGCTACCCCAGATTGCACGATTACAACCTAATTTTTTCTAATAATTTCTACACCTGGGGGAACCCCCCTCCCAATCGCCCCCACCCCCCCACACGCCTCGGATCACCCGATTCGCGGCCTCGCAATGTCAGTCCCCCTATTCTAAATTCCTGTATCCGCCCCTCCCACCCCTTGGGCCGACCTCTAGCCCGAACTATGTGATAACTCGATTTCGCTAGGGATGTCTGTCGCGTTCATTTGACTTCTCGCACAATATATAAGGTACGACTGCAAGCAAGGAAAAAAAAGGATGGTCTGTTAAAGTCAGTGCAACGGAGCTCTAATTGGAATGCCGACTGCTGAGTACAACTGCTCATTAGCCTCAGGATGTTTATTTCGACATGATGATATATTAAAACTGCAAGTGATACAAAATTCAAAATTCAGTGCATAATATATATATTATGATTATAGACCTTTTCAAACGAACAACAATGGGAACCTAAAAAAATTCAAAGAACCCTTCGTCAGTGCACCTCCATTATTTGATTTCCATAATGACGTAATTATAAGGTTTTATGACCTTCTAAGCTAGAAACATTAAGGTATATATATGTATAGTACAGATACGGTTTTATTCAAGAAATATCCTGCACAACATATGTGAGACTGACCGTTCTTTTAAATTCAAAGCCGGATATTCTCATCTTTGTAGTCCCCAGGACTGAGCTTAGCCAAAATATGTCATGCATCAACTGCTGCAAGTCTGGATAATGTCTCACAGACGTTATACTTCACCAAGTCCGTTGAAAGTGGTTACATCACAGCTAATGTGCCTTCAAGATATATAACCCAGCGGCCCATTAATATACGGAGAGCTCCAAGAACTCGTAACTATAAATATACATTCGAAAGAATGTAAGTAACAGCGATGACTTTTTTCATTCACTTATTCGGGACATGTTCTTAAGTTCATTCTTGCATGATGGCAGTACATTTGTGAATATTTCTTGATGGCGTTCCTGAATCCGGATTATGAACTTTGTCCACACTTAAATCTGATCGATTCTTCTCTGTACCATTCCCGGGATCCCCTGAACTTTCAATGAGTTATGTTTGAAATCTCTTAGAAACATACACACGTACGGGGATGAATTCGTACCCTCCTTGTGGAAGCAAAATTGGAAATAAGTACTAGTATTTAAGCTCTCTATGATAAAAAACATACCAGCATATATGTAATGTTTATATGCAATCAATTGCAGGGATTTAATGTTAAATTGATATTTCCCGAAGTTCCTAGCGCTTGAGGTGATATATGTTTGCGATCACAGTTAAATGGTTACATCAGGCATTTTTATGTAGAACAGACTGCTGACCTAGTGTCTAATGCGACCTTTATTTCATTTTCAATTTTGCCTGCAAGGCCTGAAGATATTTCACATCAGAACCTGTGAAGTACAATATAATTTCATAAAACTTTTTATTATTTAGTCAACTCGCCACACCCACGTGGTTCAGTGAAGCTTTTCATCTGACAAAACTAATTACAGGTTATTTTTATATCAATACTCTCCTCGTCTAGACGCCCCTATCAATGTGTCAAAAGCTGGCTTGAAACCAAACGGTTTCTTAACACACGCTACGGCTTCAGTTCCTAGAGGTAATTATTAAGAAGCTTAGAACTCTAACCGAATAGCTCTTACTTTTTCCTTGAAAAAAAAGAGATCTTTAATGCCAGAATGTCTTTCCTGATCGTTAGCCAAAACTCAATTTTCTTAACTTAACTGGCATGTTAAGTCCCCTGTTTCGTTAAAATAATGCAACAGGTCTTTTTAGTAAAGAGTTACACTCATGTTCATTGTACTCGAACGCCGTATTTTTAAAAGTCAGAAACTAAACAAATGGAATTTCCTCTTGGGTTTATTAGTGATTTAGTATTCATATAGTTAAGATTCAGAAAAAATTAAACCATTTTTACCACCTGAACTACCAGTTTATGGTAGATAAATGTGTAAATGGTAACACCTAACTTCTTTTATCTTTGCCCATCAAACAAAAAAAATCACCATGGAGGTTTTACGCCAAAAAGGGATATGGAAAGGCAAAGGAATCTGCTAAGTAATTTCTATTTGGATGAAATTAAAAACCGACGTTTATTAATGTTGTACAGGGAACTTGTAGAAGTACGTCCTAGTTAATAAAGCTTAATAATCCCGCCATGCGAGCGCTCATCTTGTGTGATTTCCCAAAAGGTTAAAAAGGGCAAGATTACAAGATCTAGATTTATTGCATGTATCTTCTAATGAATATGTGGCTATCTTGTAGCCATCACTTAAAAAGGACCACGTGGTGTCCCGAGTGCCCGCGGAGGGATTACTCGGACACGGCTGCATTGTGTCTTTGGTCCGCTTCTCACAGTGAGAGATGGGGAGTGTTCGACTGTAGAAAAACGCTGCCAGTGTAACACAGAAAGAGAAAAAAAATATATCTTAATATACGCTTCCATTTAACTGAAAGACAAGAAAAACTAACTACCTACCATAGGGTAGAAATTAATCACATTGGTAACATTAATCACATTTTGCCTTAGACTTGGACACAATGCCAAACGAAACAATCAACATGTTCACGAAAAAAGGGGGAAAATATTCTTTGTTAGGAAGATTTCATTATACATGAATACCTGTACCATTGCATGAAAAGTTACCCAATCATTCAAAGATGTACGCTGTTGTCATTGAATACAGAAATTCATATGCAGAAGCGGACTCAGGAGACGGTGGGGGGGGGGGGGGGGGAGGATCAATGGGGTATGGCTCCCTCTTTTCCAACCGTCGCAACCTTTTCAAGGGTTTCAGACCTATTTTTAAGACTGAGACACCACTTTTCCAGACCTGAAAACACTTCTTATTAGTCTTCCCAAGCTCAACCTCTCCAAGACCTCTTCTGAAATGTGACATAATTAAGGGCAAACATACGCTCCCGAGGCAGCGGAAATCATGCGCTTCTAAAGAAGCAACTGATTTTCACGCTGCCTGCTTCGACCGTTTATGTAACATTTAGACACCAGATGGCGTTTCGTTGTCCGCTGAAAAAAAACGTGCGTATGATGCGACAAGCAGCCAACCTGATGCCAATAAACACTCGACAGGCATCCTGGCTCCGCCCATAGCTGCGCTTCAAGAGCCGCTTGATGATATTTTATGGTCGAATTTTAATTGCTCCCTCTGCATTCTCGCATCATCGACATATTCGATAACGACATTATGACTGTGTTAGCGTAGCGATGTATCAGTTGTCTGCAGAACTGAAACCAGCCAGCGAGATGTGCACGCAGCCTTTGCTGTTACGTTTCGTTTGAATTACAGCTCACCGGCCGGGCATCCTATGTGCCGAAGGCCATAAGCAAACCACGTCTGGGGCCATTCTCTGTGAGCCTGTGGCCTGTTCAGACGGTTACCAGGGCGATGAGCTGTCACTCAAAATGAAATGAACAACATTGGTTCCGTGTATTCCTCGCTGTGCTGTGTCTTCCAGCACAAGGTCTCATCTGATTGGACAAAAATACAGTGCTCCCTCTGGTGAAGCAATCCAGGATACGAGGACATATCAAACAGCGCTTACGATATAGGTAGTAGGTCATAGGTAAAGCGCTGTGTAAAGAGCGTAGGGCAAACAATGCAAATATTGACATGAAGGACTGTTATGATTAAAATAAACGGACGACATTAAGCACATAAGGGGAATATCGGGTCATTTTTGACAGAAATAGACCAGACCACCTAACCCGATAATGCTGTCTGACACAGTCCAATGATTGACTGCAGGTGAACAGTCTTGCTTTAATTAAGAAAACAATTTCTTTAACTTAATTTGAGGAGAACACTTTTGTAGGATACAATATGTGTTCTTTATTCCTTGTAGCACGTCTGTCTGAGTGACATGATTATTAAATAAAGAAAGCTGCGGGTTGTATTTTAGAAAGTCTGTTGTTAAGATTCCTACTCCACGTTTTGTAGGAACTAAAGGGGTCTGTTAAACAGAAGAGATAAATATTGCTTCTAGACCGTTACTACTTATAAGGCAACCTTTTCGAAATCCGTCAAAACATTTTAAAATTAAACTTTTTCCCACGACTTGAGAGACAACTTGATTAAGAAATTTGGAGGATGAAGGTCTGCGATGGACATGTTCATTTTCGAAACGGGCTAGGACAATTAGGAGTCTAGACTTAACACTCACCGCAGACGTGTTGTTTAGTCTTCAAAGTTTATCAGAGGAAAGGTCATTAGATATTTGAAACAAAGCCCATGAAATTAGATATTTACAACATGAACCAAGGTTAGTAGATATTTGAAACATATATATCAATTTATATCAATTGGAATTTAGAACATTAACCATGACCTAAGGAAAATTCGCGATGGAGGATAATGTAAGAACGAATGTTATTCAACCGTAGGTTTTGTCGTTATATTTCTGCATGGATGAATATTGGCTATCAACAACTGTACTGATCATAAAAGAAAATTCAACGGAAAGACGAACGAATATAATCATTAATTACACAAATCATAATATTTTATTTTAGTCTAAACTGTCTAAACTTATTGATACTAGTAGACATGGTGACATATGTTTCTACTTAGATAAGAAATGAAATCATTGACTTATGTTTGACCAAAACTGTAGTATTGGTTTTCATTGCGAATTGGCCGGTTATTACAATTCTGATCGTAACAATTTTTCCAATGAATTTATAAAACCTCCAATCTTTATATGATGAAAAAACAAACACAATATCTAGCATGCAGTGTGGCCAAGCATCGAGAAACATGATGACTAAGAAGATAATACTAGTATCGGTTTTTATATTAATAAAAGCGTCTCTTCCGTCATAAGGACTATATACAGGTACGTGCAACAAATTATACATTCAGTTATTATTTTTCGTATGCCGTTAGATAATTATTGTCTAAAAGGAAACAAAAGCAAATTTACAAAGAGGGAACATGCACAGACGTAGAGGACTTGACATATATCATTTACAACAATTTACAAAACAGTGAAACAAAGCAGAGAAAGAGCAAAACATGGAGGAAAACCCGGACAGCTGCACAAACAAAATAAGTTAATAAATTACTAGCTGATAAAGCCGGTAACCGGGACTTTTTCGGGAATAGGGGGGTGGGGGAGGGGGTGATGTATTAAATGAGGTGAAGAAGGTTGGCTCACTTTCATTTTAAAAGTTAAAATAAAATACAATTTTTCAGTGGGATAGCGTTCCAAAGGATATGTACAAATATTTTTGCATTTATTTGTTGAGCTGTGCCTGTGGCCAGGAATTCATACATCTGTATTTGTTACCTTTGAAAACCTTGGCAGTTATTATGCTTACAATTGCGAACCGGAATGGGACAGGAATCAGATTTCGAAAGATCTTTGACTGATTACATTTATTATTATTTTTGATAGACCTATAAAGGATAGATTGATGTAAGGAAGATATGAAAGATTAATTAATTGTATCTTTTAGAGCAAGGAAGCTGTTCCTAAAGAAAGAAAAGGTATACCCCATTAGTTACAGAAGCGGAACCCCTCCCCTTTTTTTTCACCCGCCGCAACCTTTTCGAAGGGTTTCGGACCAATTTGTGGAACCATTGGATGCTTAATTGACGTAAAGCAAAACAAAGTTAAAAGGACCGACTCCTTTATCTGACGTCTGTCAAATAAACATAAGCATATTCAGCCTTTCATAAAAATGAGCCAATCCCCCAGGTTAAAGATGGTGCCTTTCGTTTTATATCGACGTGTATATAACATGGGTCAGGGTGGGAGTGCAAAAACGGCCACCGATCGTAATAGAAGACTTCTGGCAAAGACATCTGGCTTCATTCAGTGAGTACAAGTTCTGTAAATGACGAATATTGCATTGCCTCATCTACTCTGACGAACATCAACTAGTGATCTTTCAATAACTCATGACATGAATAAAGAAGTCAGTGGATTTTTTTGTTTACAAATAATTATAATTCATTCTCAAAACAACCCTAACATTACAATACACTAAATTAATACTATTACACAGTAAAACAACAGTATAACAGCAAATCAATACAATTACACAATATAATAAATAAACTGTATAGTACCAGAGTGTCCGGATCCAAGGCTTTTCTGGATACCACCACTGTCACAGCTCAACAAGTCCTTTAAAACATATATTCCAGATGAACAATTCACGTAAATCTTCCATAGAATTATAGTCTAAAGTAATCTCAAAATCAATCTGTTGTAATCCAAAAGTGAAGTTCTGGCAATAATCCCAAAGGCAAACTGAAGACTGAATAAAATCTGTTACACAGTTCGAAGAATTTCTATAAGTGCTGCAATTATCGGAAGGGTTTACAAACTGACTCACACTCTTCCGTGTCCGCTGGAATATTTCTCTCTCCTCTACTGGCTCTAAACACAGCCCGTATTTATAACCTTTTATCCGAAAGTACTAGAAATCGAAAATCCCAAAGAACAATACACACGTTACAGGAACAGACTTGAAACATCTAGAACAAAGAACGCTGTGATTTTACACATCAGACCCCACACGCGTGCCAGGCCAAATCGCACGTCTCTCATGGGAACGAACTATGCCGGCCTAAGAGACACATGTAACTCCTGCGCACAATAAACCATGGCCTGCTTTACAAGAATCAGAATGTCAACAGCGCACAATAAAAGATATACCTGAAACAATCTCGACTTAACATCTCGAGATCTCGAGATAATTTTTTTCCGCAGCAAAATATTTTTGGTAAGAATTTATGTCGGGAACTCGAGATAAATATTTTTTTCTGTGCCCTAAATCAGCCACCATAATATACTATGTATTTTAAGTGGAAAACCAATAAAAGAAGGGAGACAAAATTTAATTGGAGAAGTCTTGATCGGCGGCCTGCGTATTAAGCACTGTTTCCCCCTGATTGTCGGCCGGGTAATGTCCTTGTTACCTGTATGTCATATTCTCCCGAAAGACCGTCTATCAATATGAATATCAAAGATAAACTTTCTGCTCATATTCACAAGCGCACCCTTTTACGCAGAAACAACCTGAGGAGTGTAATTACAAAATTAAGGAAATGGAGCAAACAAAGAGTATACATCGACAACACCCATGCCAAATATAACCAACAGAAGGAATTTGTCCGTGTATATTTTGTATATTGATAAACCAGTGGATCTGTTTTGCGGTGTAATATCCGTGACGCGGTATTGTCATTATAAACTTATGCACGTATTTTCTTGGATAGTTTACGTGATACAGCTTTTCAAGAATTGTTGATAGATCATGTAAATGTCAGGCGATAGCGACACGTTTCGCAGTCATTTTAACATTTTGCAAAAGGATTACTTGGGTTATTTGTGAGATTGAGCATTTTTGCTTATTGACATAAGAAATGAGTACTAAGGGAACTCGAGACACACGTTTTCACATTTGCTGACCATGCTCGTGGGTCAGAGATCGTCAGGCCAAACATGCTAATATCCGTCCCTGACAGCAAGGGTTATTCATGTGCCCAATAGTCCTCAGTCCGTCGCTGCAGGTTTCGGTGTCAGATGTTTGTTTACGCAAGTATTCTGGTCATTGTCGAAGACAGTTCGGCTGTTTTCAGTGCATGGTAGCCTCCAAGCAATTTATTAACCACGAAAAATCACTCAAAATGATGTGTGCATTCAACATTATTTATCCTCATATTGGCGAGGTCACTGCGGGAACAATAACCTTTAAAATGAGAGGTATGGCACACTCTCATACGCAACACGGTTGTAAAGAATATTGAGAAAATGTTGACCGAATTCCTTTTATAAGTATTAGATAAAATATGAACACAATTTACACAAACATACAATGGTTTAGGTTTATTAAATTCTTGCCCAATAATTGCGTTTATATTTCACTAGTGTGCGGCCTAAAAAAAAGACAACTTTCTACCTCCAGCCCTGCCCTGCTACTTAAGAAAATGTGCTTCCATGTACTGATAGACGTAACTAAGTGGCATCTGTTTCACTAAATGAACGGAGTAGGTTAGTTAGCCGTAAAGTTGGTTATATAATTTGCCGCCAGTTGGCAGTTCCTGTTCTAAATGTTGCGACACACCGAGAGCAAGTTTGATATCAGCGCGAGGAATTAGTTCTTATAACCATAGCATCGACTTGGCCAGTCTACTCTGTCTGTCTGTCTGTCTGTCTCTCTCTCTCTCATTACTCTACCTACAAAGAGTGCACAGGTGCATATACCATGTTATGGGTTTGCTGACATAGATTATGTTTGTCTATGGTATCCTGTCACTGGCAGGTCCGTTTCGTCTCACACTTTATCACATGTTTTACAGGTTTCAGACTCCAATAAATCCGCAGAAAATAATATTTCAGTTTCTTCTCATAAAATATCGGCACTGATAACCTATGTATCATACACCATTGTACCGTACCGGTTTGTACAACTATCAACCTCTACATACTTCTAATACGTCAAGGCACAAAATATTTCTCGCACTATACCTGGTATCACTTATTTCATTAGTAACACATGGCAGGAGGTTTCCTATTACACGACTCTGTGCCGTTATCAACTGTTATCACAAGTATGGAAGAAGAACCACGCCTCCTTCTAAATTAATAATATTCTAAATATTTCATATGTTAGCACTTTTTACAACAATAATTTAAATGCGAAGAAAAACCTTTCACGAATTTACGAATATTGAGAGTAAATAAGTGCGTCATTCGGATAAAATTTTCGATTTTATCGGTAACTCTTGCTAAATTAGAAAACAAACCTGTGTTTACACCAACAAAAACCCTCCAAAAGGTATTTCACTTGAGGCAACTCATCGAAAATAATTCATATCAAATTATATGTACCCTGTGTATGAACGGTATGTAGATACACAAGGTCATATATCCGTCACACAGGTATTATAAGAACCTTTCCTTGCAGGATAACCTACCGTTCATTAGCCAAAAATCACATAAATTCTGCAGATAAGGCAAGTGTATAGCTGGCTATTACAGTTGACAGGGTCGCTCTTCCGCTGATTTGGGTCTCAGCTCATGTTCTCCAATCATATATTGCCATAAACCCACCATAAATCTTAATCTTATGTGGATATGCCTAAATGATTAAAAATGTCATCGTGTGTTGTCCATCGTTATTTTTTGCATGAGGACGAGATACTGTCGCATGTGCATGATGACGAAATCCTATCATCTGCGCGGTAAAAAATACGAGCTATATACGTGCCACAGTAGAACTTTCCGGGCATATGATTAAATGGACATCTTCCTTTAAATATACCAGTATTTAAAGTACGAAAGAGTTCGATTGCTGGGCGAATAAGTCTGGTCGGAAGATGCCTCGAATGCTAGACGAATTCACCTTGAATGCAGTCAAAATGCTCCCGGAAGAGCCGCCGATTATGGTTCAAACCTTCAAGAATTCACAAAAAAAAATACAATTCGAATACTTAAAATAAGGATGACCCACAGTCCTTCTTCAACGAGCTGGCCGCGTTTTATGAAAGTCAACAGTATTCTGAATTACGTCCGGACTTATTCGAGGGCAAATCGGGACGTTAGGACGGCATTCGAGCCGCTATCGAACGGCAATCAAAAGATTCCAACGACATTCGGAGTGCATTCCAGCTGAATTCTTTTACTATTGAAAACGGTCCTGCAGCATTCGAGTTGCATTCCGGCAGGATTTGAAGTGCCTTGCCGTTTCGGTTCTCCCTCGAATGCGATCAGAATGTTTCGAATGCTGTTGGAATGCCATAAGAATATTTAGAATCCAGTCATAGTGCAGTTAAAAATACACTTCTAAAGCAGTTTAGATACTCTTCGAATGCCGTTCGATATTTCTCAACTTCGAATGCACCTGGAAAGATCGAAGCATGAATAAAACATTCAAGCCGGTCACAAGAATGGGCCCGAATATTTAGAATGCACTCAGACGGCAGTCAGAATATTTAGAATGCACTTCAAATATCCAGGAATATACATAAAATTCTCATTCAAATGGCATTCAGCCTCTAGGGTGACGGGGGTTTTAGAAATCCACACCAGAGCAAAAACGAAAAGCCAGAGGAAGACAATAGATGAGAGAGTGAGAGTGATATATAAAGGAGTTATTGCTACATGAACCGGCATATTGATTGCTATTTTAAAGCTCAACAGGTACTATTTAATAATTGACATTTATACATTAAAAAATTGGCAATTTTACCGAAACATTTTATGGAAAATATGGACTCACAAGATTGTTTCAATGTAAACAAAAGACTATCTTACAGGTTCAACAAAATATGTATTGATATGTTCATTGCATGGGAAGTTCATATTCCAGAATAACCTGTGTGGAACAATAAGGAAATCAAAATGAAAGGAAACCCCAAATTTTAGGACAATCCATTCACCAATTCCTGGGGAATCTCGCAATGTGTGTGTATTTTGCATTATTTCTAGGGTCCTCAAACATGCCGCATAAATTGGAAAATATGAGTTACAGACACCTATAATTTCAAGTTTGCAAGGAGACTCATTATGGACCTCCCTGGTTGTAAAATCAGAAGATTCTAGGTCCAATGGTTATGATTTGTGCACTGCTTTTGTTTAAAACTTTTAATTGTTTTGAGGGCACTTTTGCGCAATAGCTCAAATGGTATGGGTAAGAGAGGCCTAATTCAGGTTTCCTTGAAGACTTTTCATGGATCTTGAAGGATGTCAAGTTGAAAGATTCTAAATCCAATCAATATGATATGTGCCCTGTTAACAGATGACTGCATCTTTAAAGGTATCAAAAATATACTAATGCAACTGAAACTGATGCAACACTCCATGATCAATATTCATGCAAAGAATCATGATGATCAATACATTAGTTGTTCAGAAACTTGAACTTTTCTATGAAATTTTCCATTATTCTGGGGGGTACTTTTGAGCCCCATAGCTGGAAGAATATGAGTAACAGAGACCAAATATCAGGTTTGCAAGGAGATTTTTCATGGACTTCTCCGGATTTCAAGTTAGAAGATTCTAGGTCCAGCGGTTACGATTTATGCCCTGTTAACAGATGACCGCATTTTTAAACGTCTCAAAAATCGAAAAAAAAAATCCTAAAAAATAAAAAAAAAGATGGCGCTATCTGTCTGCAGAAACTGATGAAACACTCCATGATCAATATCCATGCAAAGAATCATGGTGATCAATGCATAAGTTGTTCATATACTTGAACTTTTCTATGAAATTTGGGTTTACTTTGGAGCCCCATAGCTGGAAGAATATGGGTATATAAACAGAGAATTAATTTCAAGTTTCTAAGGATATGTTTCATGGACCTCACTGGATGTCAGTAAGAAGATTCTAGGTCCAGCGGTTACGAGTTGTGCCCCGTTCACAGATGACCACATCTTTAAAGGTCTCAAAAATGAGAAAAGAAATCGTAAAAAAATAGAAAAATACAAGTGGCGCCACCAGTCTGTAAAAACTGATGAAACACTCCATGATCAATATCCATGCAAAGAATCATGGTGGTCAAGGCATTAGTTATTCAGATACCTGAGCGGGGGTAGTTCGGAGTCTCATAGCTGGGTGAATATGGGTAACAGAGACCTAATTTCAGGTTTCAAAGGGGATTTTTCATAGACCTCTCTGGATGTCAAGTAAGAGAATTTTAGGTCCAGCGGTTACGATTTGTGTCCTGTTAGCGGACAGACGGCCTGACGACCGGAAGGACGACGGACAAAGACTTATTGCTAAAGCTCAGATGACGTATAGTCAGCTGAGCTTAAAACAGATCAGCCTCGGTTTCAGTTGAAACTGTTATAACAAAGCAGGCATATTCTTATTTTATTAATATAGTTAAAACACGGGATCCCCACACAAGGGAAAAATAAGTACTATAAATAGAATTTTATCGATGAAAAGTGGTGTCTTAAATTAATGGAACATTATTATCTAAAGAAACGAAAATATGTGATTTTCAGTTAAAATACTTCAAAATTATTTATATCTTAGAGAGACTGTGTTAGTTTAATTTTACTGAAGACCCTGTTGCAGGTTTTGTCAAATTAATGTAATGGTAGAAACAAAGGAACATATACTTTAATATTTTTCAACTGTTGAAAGGTTTTGGCAGGAAATAAGAATTTTCATGTATAACCGAAATTAATATGAGAATGGAAAATAAAATGTTCATACATGCAAAACTTTTTACAAATTGAACCAATGATTCTGTGTGATAAACTGTATGAATTAAAGGGATTTCCAAAATAGGACTGAATGTAAAAATAAGCTTGAAAAGACAATGGAAACTTTGATTCTTGCCTTTACAGTAGACATTTGCATGACGCATTTGTACGTGTGTGTGATTTTACACACACACACACATATATATATTTATTTATATTGTTGCGACAAGAAATTGCTCGGGGGGAGGGGGACATCTGGCCGGTCCCGGTGGCGCAAGGTGTATGATTGAAGGTATATTCCCTGATGAGTGGAAATTGCATTGATAACCCCGATTCACAAAGGCAAAGGCCCAAGGGACGATGCCGGAAATTTCAGACCAATTTCAATATTACCACATATTCCCAAGATATTTGAAAGGATTATTCATGAACAAATAATGCAACATCTTATAAAGTATCACTTGATTTCCCGTGACCAATCGGCCTTCCTAGCTCACCATTCTACCCAAACTAGCATGCACAAAGTCGTTAATGCTTGGCAGGAAGGTATAGACAGAAAAAAAACTCTGGTGCTTGTTTCTTCGATATAAGAAAATGTTTTGATACCATTGATCATGATATATTGTAAGCTAAACTTCGTATGTTCGGAATAATCGATGGCGCGCATGACCTGCTAGCTAGTTATTTACAACGAAGAACGCAATCTGTCAGGAGTGGAAACAATACATCAGCGTTAAAATGCATAGTCATGGGCATCCCCCAGGGTTCCATACTAGGACCTCTCCTTTTTCTCATTTACGTGAACGACATGAACAAACACGTGGGAAACTGTCATTGTAATATATACGCGGATGACACCGTTATTTATTTCACTAGTGATGATCCTCTAAAGGTAAAACACGAATTGCAAACGGGAGTTAATAACTTATCCGAATGGTTCATACAAAACAGATTAACAGTAAATGTTGACAAAACTTATTCACTACTTTTCAGATCACGATACATGTCTTATTTTCCATTGAATATTGCACTTAACCAAACGGCCATAAAACAAAGTACTACAATGAAATATTTAGGCATTGTTTTAAATGACCATCTAAATTTGTCGGATCATATTGAACATTTATCTCGTACATTATCATCGAAATTAGGCGCTCTGTTCAGAGCAAGCAGATTCTTACAAAAGGGAATCTTACTAAATATATACAAAGGTTTTATTCAGCCTCACGTAGACTATGGGATGACTATCTGGGGTTACACTTCTAAAACCAATCTGATTAAAATACAAAAACTACAGAATCGCGCAGTTAGAATAATTTGCAATATGTCCAATCATGAGAGAAGCACCAGTGATCTACGGAGTGCTCTCGAAATCCAATCAGTAGCAGAGAGACGAGCTTACATGACTTTCATCTTGTTATATAAATGCATTCACAGCCAATGCCCTTCTTATCTATTAGAACTATGTCACAGACGTGCATGGATACGAGACACGGGCAAACGCAAATGGAGCATTGTCCATGCCTAAAGCACGAACAGAATATTTGAGAAACTCAATCATATATCATGGCCCCCTGCTATGGAAAAGGTTACCAGCTGATGTGAAGAATAGCCCTTCTCTTTACAGTTTTAAAAGAAAGCATAAAACATTTTGTCATATCTTTTACAAAGGATTGATTTAGTTCTAATTTAATTTTAATAGTTCACCAGTGTATATTGCATTACATTGTATTTTTATATCAGGGACTTGTGGAAGATCAGACATTGTCTGAACAAGTCACCCTGAATAAAGATTTCTTAATAAATAAATAAATAAATAAATAAATAAATAGCTAGCGAGACAGTTCGGTCCGCTTTTATGTCACCCCGTAACACACCCCCTCTAAAGAACGTTCTGCTATCAGAACAAGACTAATTATGCCAGGAGTCACACTTTGGTGAGCTTAATCACTGGGCCACAAAGTTTACCTTCACATTGGACGAGTCCCCTATTTTGTTACGAAGACAAATTGCTCAGGCGAAGATATGGGCCGAACCCGGTTTCAAACCCATGTCGGGGGCGCACAAATCCGGCGTACCAACCGCTTCGCTAGAAAATAAAGCTTCACTAGCGAGACAGTTCGGTCCGCTTTTATGTCACCCCGTAACTATATATATATATATATATATATATATATATATATATATATATATATATATATATATTGTTGCATGGACGTCACCCGGACATCGGAGGATGGCGCCACGAAGTGGTGTGGCCGCCCCCGTTTCCACGCTTATGGATCCACCCCGCTATCAGTGACTACTGACGCGCTTTGAGAAACATAAACACTATTCTGGGACCATTCAGTACTGGTTTTGCAGTTCTGACGGCGCTGTCGTTTCTCTCAAGCAAAACCACAAACTTCTGCGGTTTCCACCCATTGTTGAAAGCCTATAAAACGAACTCGCCTGCAGTACGAGGCGGGACTATTGATTTTGCTACGCCACGTTACTGTTTTCCCCCGGGACCGTGACCGTGGGTTCTTGGTCCCCAAGCCCACCAAGAGCCCACGAAATGCCATGGACAACGCTATGAACTTTAGTATGTAGGATGAGGAGAGACTTTATGTTTGCTGGTGCCACATGGATTAATACAGGACTTTAGTTTTGTGTGTGCCCGAACTATGTGTTGATGATGGACTTCAGTTTCTCGTATACCGGATTCAGTTAAGTATTTCGTTGCAGTTCGTTATTTAGAGACTCAGTTTTTCTTCAGAGACTTTGTTATAAATTACGTTATGTATTGACTATTATATTATTTGTGTACGAATGTAAATATTGTAATATATGAATATAGCACTGTTTTTGCACCCATATTTTGGTTACGTATTCATTTGAAGAGAACGTGTCTGAGCATATGTGTTACGGTTCGGCCTGAGTTGTTTGGTGTGATAAGGGACCGTAACATATATATATATATATATATATATGATCCTTGGATAAGGAAAATAATACAGTGAATAATATATAACTGAACATTACCAGCATTTAAGTTGGAAAATTCTAATTATGTATAAAGGTAGCAACAGCTTGTTATATTGTTACTTTGTACAAATAGGTAATTTCATAGATTTCCTAGTTCAGTGCTCGTTTGTATGTTGATCGAATCTGTATTGGACAGCAGAGGGGTCAAACGCTCGGCTCTCTCCGACCCGGGTTCTATCCCAGGGGGGCTAGTATAGAGTGGGTTGTAGTAGTGTGTCCAAGGCCAGTGGTTTTCTCGTTTTCCTCACTCCAGACACTATAGAACGCCACCATCTGAGCCATGGATTGCCTCGATTAGTTATAATAATTATTTATATATGTCATGTAAAAAGATATGTTATATATTAATTTTGTTGTAATTCTGTATATTGTCACTGTCTGCAGTGTATTTTCGTTAATTAAAACAGAACTTTAAAATAAATCATGACGAATTAGTATGAACTTCTTGGATTACCAGTGTCACTTCTTATCCAAAAAGATGCGATTTATTTAATACCTCATCAAAAGCTAAACCTTGACATGCCGTGAAGAAAGATCTCCTTACTGATTACTTGCTGATATCGTAGCGTTTTAAATTCATCTTTCTCAGTCGCCACATGTTCCGGTCATATTTTATACCTTCTTTTTTAATAATATTAGTAAAAGCCTTCCTAGGAGCTAGAGTAAACCAACTAATTTGCTGGCACCACCTGAGCAGCAAGCAGGATTTTATAGCGAGTTCTGACAAAATGAAAATGTCTTCGCCATACCTCCTCGCCATCTCAGTAATTGCAACATTTTCATTTTCCACAGTACCCAGCAGACTGCATGAGGTCTGCCACCAACAGCCATTTTTCTTTTATAAGTAAACCTCGAAGAATTTCTTTGATCAATTCACATATAGGTGTCATACTCCCTTTAGCTTTCCTGGCTGTCATTCGGCAGGATCTAGTTTGAGAGTTATTCTCCATTTACTTGTAAAATGTATGTAAAATAAACGGCTGTCTTCAAAGTTTTGATTTCAATATTAAAAAATAATGCCATTGTCTCTGTTTCTCCTGCTTTAAACTTTGAAATTTAGAACTGCTAAAAAAACATACAGTCTGGTGATAATGTTTCATTCGTGCATGAGGAATGTTATAACCCTGGTTCACCGTGCATGAGGAATGTTATAACCCTGGTTCACCGTGCATGAGGAATGTTATAACCCTGGTTCACCGTGCATGAGGAATGTTATAACTTTGGTTCACATTCAATGTACCACAATGTTCGGAATGTCATTAATGCAATCTTTAAAAGTCAATGTTCGCTATCACCTGAACCATCAGGACTGCTAATCAATATCACCTGAACCATCAGGGCTGCTAATCAATATCACCTGAACCGTCAGGACTGCTAATCAATATCACCTGAACCGTCTGGACTGCTAATCATTATCACCTGAACCGTCAGGACTGCTAATCATTATCACCTGAACCGTCAGGACTGCTAATCAATATCACCTGAACCGTCAGGACTGCTAATCATTATCACCTGAACCGTCAGGACTGCTAATCAATATCACCTGAACCGTCAGGACTGCTAATCAATATCACCTGAACCGTCAGGACTGCTAATCAATATCACCTGAACCGTCAGGACTGCTAATCAATATCACCTGAACCGTCAGGACTGCTAATCAATATCACCTGAACCGTCAGGACTGCTTATCAATATCACCTGAACCGTCAGGACTGCTTATCAATATCACCTGAACCGTCAGGACTGCTAATCAATATCACCTGAACCGTCAGGACTGCTAATCAATATCACCTGAACCGTCAGGACTGCTAATCAATATCACCTGAACCGTCAGGACTGCTAATCAATATCACCTGAACCGTCAGGACTGCTAATCAATATCACCTGAACCGTCTGGACTGCTAATCAATATCACCTGAACCGTCTGGACTGCTAATCAATATCACCTGAACCGTCTGGACTGCTAATCAATATCACCTGAACCGTCTGGACTGCTAATCAATATCACCTGAACCGTCTGGACTGCTAATCAATATCACCTGAACCGTCTGGACTGCTAATCAATATCACCTGAACCGTCTGGACTGCTAATCAATATCACCTGAACCGTCTGGACTGCTAATCAATATCACCTGAACCGTCTGGACTGCTAATCAATATCACCTGAACCGTCTGGACTGCTAATCAATATCACCTGAACCGTCTGGACTGCTAATCAATATCACCTGAACCGTCTGGACTGCTAATCAATATCACCTGAACCGTCTGGACTGCTAATCAATATCACCTGAACCGTCTGGACTGCTAATCAATATCACCTGAACCGTCTGGACTGCTAATCAATATCACCTGAACCGTCTGGACTGCTAATCAATATCACCTGAACCGTCTGGACTGCTAATCAATATCACCTGAACCGTCTGGACTGCTAATCAATATCACCTGAACCGTCTGGACTGCTAATCAATATCACCTGAACCGTCTGGACTGCTAATCAATATCACCTGAACCGTCTGGACCGCTAATCAATATCACCTGAACCGTCTGGACCGCTAATCAATATCACCTGAACCGTCTGGACTGCTAATCAATATCACCTGAAACATCAGGACTGCTAATCAATATCACCTGAAACATCAGGACTGCTAATCAATATCACCTGAACCGTCTGGACTGCTAATCAATATCACCTGAACCGTCTGGACCGCTAATCAATATCACCTGAACCGTCTGGACCGCTAATCAATATCACCTGAACCGTCTGGACTGCTAATCAATATCTAATCAATATCACCTGAAACATCAGGACTGCTAATCAATATCTAATCAATATCACCTGAAACATCAGGACTGCTAATCAATATCACCTGAACCATCAGAACTGCTAATCAATATCACCTGAACCGTCTGGACTGCTAATCAATATCACCTGAACCGTCAGGACTGCTAATCAATCCTGCGCCGTCCGTACCTTATCAGTGAGAGTGCGACTTTAGCTTTAAATGTCAAAGACCCAATACAACGATGGATCGGGTTGTATACGTAGTGCGCGTCAACCTTACCTGCTTAAAGTCGCGGAAAGACTTGGCGATTGTAATCAACAAGCACCTGTACTTGCTTGAGCGCCATCGATAACTGCAGTGCAGGAATGCATAGCTAGCAAATGACTATTGTAATATATCTTCATTAAACGTAATAAAAAATCAAGAATTATTGCAGAAACAAAGACTAAACTTCTTATAAAAATGCAGAAAAAAGGCAAATATAGGCAAACGATTGTATCATTTATACACATATTTTTGGAAGTGATAATCAAGACATTTAACTACAATATTTGACTCACACATACATACCGTTGAACAAGACCAATTCTTTTTCCAGCATATCTGGTTAACATCTAAGACTACACGAATCAGTACAGGGTCGGTCAAACCTTAAATGTTGTTCAGGTTATGAGGTCACAAGTATCCAGTCTTCATAGCATGAAACAGGAAATATACCTTTGTCAGGGATCAACCCTGAGGTGACCCTTTGAATCCGGTTCTGCTGACGAGCAAAATAAACCAGAAACGTTCTTCACACACGAGTTTCGTACATGGTGAGCTACTTGACATCAGAATTAGCAAATTTGCCGAACGTGTCTACTTTTTTTTAATTGGTCCTTTTATATGAATATGTAGTCCGCTTTGGCTAGCAAAGAGAGAGAGAGAGACAGAGAGGGAGAGAGAGAGAGAGAGAGAATGTCAGAATCAGTAATGTTAATCAAGATGGGGCACAGGAGCTCACCTTTAGCTTGCGTAATTTTATTATTTTTATGTCTTCCATACTTCATAAGGCGTTTCAACTAGATTTCAACATGGTTATTATCAGAGATATGTGAAATTCCAAATGTGTTTTATTTTTTTTAAACATTCAAATATGATTAAATATGATATAAAATAAATGCTCTTAGACATGTTTAATATATAATAAGATGTAACTACTTTGAAGCATTTAATTCTTATCTCTTAAAGTTGGCTAGACCTTACTATTAAAAACACTGGTACACTCAATTAGGAATATTGGAAAAATATAATGGGATTTAGTTTTAGCTTACATGGCCATACATTTAACTATTAACTGCATATACACATTTTTAAAATATATTCTTTCATATAACACCCATTACTAGTTTTTTCCTGATTGCATTATTAATTTTTTAGGTCACAAGTTTCATATATTACACAGTGGAGATGCAATGTAACCCTAATTAGCTGTACCATTGTAAAGAATATACAAATTATTCCGGCAATCTTGACGGATCATTCAGCTGTTATCGCAGATATATGTTCAATAAATAACCACACTCATGGGCCTTCCTATTGGAAATTTAATCTCTCCCTCCTACAAGATCAGAATTATATAAAAGGACTGAAAGAATATATGAAAATGGACTTAATGCAAAACAATGGTGGGAATATGTAAAGTTTAAAATAAAAACATTTACTATGAGATATTGAGAATAAACAAAAAATGAAAGAAGGAAATTACGTTTCCTAAAACAACAACTTCTGCAAGCAGAAATTGAATTATCAGCCAACCCATGAAGTCATATAAAGTACAATCATATAAGAAAAGAAGTTGAAGAATATTATGAAAAATATACCCAAGGACTGATAGTCGGATCTAGAGTACAGTGGTTTTAGCAGGGCGAACGAAGCTCTATTTTTTTTCTTAATATGCAGAAACATAATAAGAAGATAACAACGATAAGGAAACTTTTAATATCAAATAATGAAATCACAAATCTAGTTCGCATCATGGAAGAAATTAATTTTTTTCAGAAAAAGTATGCTAGGGAAAGAGAAATTGAGGAAAGTGGTTGTTTAGATGTAATTTCTAATCTGAACATGCCCAAATTATCCGAAAATGATTCTGAATAATGTGAAGGTATTGTTATAAAAACTGAAACTTAGAAGCCTTGAATGAGGTGAAAAATAACAAGAGGCCAGGAAACGACGGTCTGCTTAAAGAGTTTTACCTAGCCTTTTTCGATTGTTCAGGAGATGACGTTTTTGAATATTTACATGTGTGTGTTGAAGAGGGATTACTGACAAAGACAAGCTGTAACGTTGATAGAAAAACCTGGTAAAGATAATAGATACTTATCATCATGGAGACCCATTAGTTAAGTTAATGTTGATTCCAAAATTTTAGGTAAAATTCTAGTCAGACGAATTAAGAGAGTATTACCATGTCTGATAGGCGAGGATCAAACTGCTTTTATGAGGGATCGAAAGATATCTGATACAACTCGACTTATCAGCGATGTAATAGACTATTGTTATATAGAAGATGAGATATCTGTCTTGTTTGCCGTTGATTTTGCGGCAGCGTTCGACTCAATTTATTATGTATTTTTATTTACTGTATTACGTAAATTTGGTTTTGGAAAAACATTTATTTATTGGATTAAATTATTACATAACGGATTAGAAAGCTGCATAATAAACAACGGTTACACCACAGGGTATTTTAAATTTGAGCGAGGAACAAGACGAGGTGATCCGTTGGCGCCTTACTTATTTTTGTTGACGATTGAAATATTGGCAAGTATAGTCAGTCAATCCAACTTGGTCAAAGGTATCGTCATAAACGGCACTGAATTAAAACAATGTCTCATTGCCGACGACAGCACATTCTTTTTAAAAGATACGAAATCAATGGAGGCATTGCTACAAATTTTAAATGATTTTTCAATGATATCTTCAGTGAAAGTGAATTTCAACAAATGTGAAGCCGCTTGGATGGGAAGGAGAAAGAACACGCTAGAATATTCAAACAATATCAAATGGGTTGACCTTCATTCCGATGCTATAAAAATCTTGAGTATATGGTTTACGTACAGGGATGATTTGTCATACGAGTTGAATTTTGAAAAGGTTTATAATAATATTTTAAGAACGTTTATTTTGTGATAATCGAGAGGGCTCACAATATTTGGGCGAAACACGATAATTAAAACCTTCGGAATATCAAAACTAATGTACACAATGAACATTTTTGAACCCTCAAGGCGTTTCATCAAAAGGTGAAAAGCTGCATTATTAATTTCATATGGTATGGCCGTAAGCCGAAAATTAAATATGATGTGTTGATAAGTGGATCAGAAAATGGAGGTGTAAAGGTACCAGATGTTGGGTCTATTTTAGAATGTCAAAGAATATCTTGGTTGATCAGATTAAAACACTTGGCAAAAATGAAAAGTACAGTTGTACCTAATTTCTATCTACAGAGAGTGGGTGGTATAGAAAACATGGGGGTTAATTTTGATATAAGTTGTATCACACGAAAAATTTCTAAATTCTACAGTCATTGATTAGCCGTCTAGGATAAGTATACATCTGCTGACCCACAATCTGCGGAGGTTGTAATTCTGCAGCAAATTTGGAATAATTAATACATCAAAGTTGATAAAAAATCTGTCTATTTTGGTTTCCTAGATAAAATAGGCATATGTTTTCTGTATCATCTATACAACGCCGATGGCTCTTTAAAGTATCTATCAGAAATAGTTGACTGTTTCAGCAAGGAATACAAAAAATGTATCTATACTGGATGTCCATTCAAAAGGCAATACCACAGCAATGGATAAAAATCTTGACAAATAACAATGATATTCAAGATTTTAATAATTATGTTTCAAACAAGCTGAACATACCATTCAGTGGTAAGATTGTTGAGTTGCCAAAAATTGGATTTAAGCACTTATACACCCATATTTTGCAAAATAAAAAGTCAGAACCAGTAGTTATGAAGAAACTACAAAGTTTATTTAACAAAAAATTAACTTTGAAAGATGCACGTACTATACAACCCGTGATCTGCATCTGCGTGAATTTCAATTTAAAATACTGCATAATATTCTGGCAATCAATGAATTGTTATTTACCTGGAAAATATCTGAAACCAATAAATGCTCGTATTGTTTCACTGAGATTGAATCATCGGTCCATCTTTTTTGTGAATGTCCTGCTGCTGTTACATTTTAAAATCAAATTCAGACCTGTGCCGGAAAATTTGGAATCATGTTACCCGCACTCTGTCCAAAGATTGTATATGTTGGTTTTGATATTGAGAATGAAGGGTAGCCGCTTATTGATATCTTCATATTGATTTATATGTTTGTGTTATTCAAAAGCCGGGATAAAGAAACCCCGCCTTTGTCCTTTTTCTTAAAGAAATTGTGAACAATAGAGAGTATGGAAAGATTAGTCGCGGAAAAAAATAATACAGTGACAGCGCATTTACAAAAATGGAAAGCCATTAATCTGCCGATGGAATTAGTTTTCTTTTTAGAATAAATACCCTTATCTTTGTGGACACTTTATCGTTATTATATGCATGTACATGTTTGTATTTTGAGTTCCGGGAGATGTCAATGATGAAAATGATAATAATAATAATAAAAAAAAAATAGCATATAGTATTCTGAGACATCTTTCGAAGAAAAAAACCTAATTAGCTCGTTTTAACATGCTTATCAATTTTAGATTATGCTTATTTGAACACGGAAAATTTGATTTTTTTACAGCTTTTTATGCTTCAGCTCATGCCCATTATTCTATCATTACGGGGTTTCATAAGTTCCCTGTGGATATATATACATACATATACATACATATTACAATCACTTTGTTCAAATACGACACTTTTACAAATACTGACACTTTTACATATACTGACACTTTTACAAATACTGACACTTTTACAAATACATGTATATGTGATCATGAAAGCATCCTCCATCTGGCATATGTAGTCAAAAAAGTCACAGTCAACACAGCAACTCGGATTTTATAAAAAAAATTCTCAGAATCAATTTTTCTGAGCGTCGTGACCAACATGCAGGCCCCTAGTTATTTTATGCAACAACAATTTTGCCTGACACTGCTTCAAGAACATAGAAGTGAGAAAACAAAGCTGACATATTCATAAACTTCTTATCAAAATATCTAGAATAATAAGAGATGCAGTCCTTTCATTGTTAAAGGTCCAATAATTCTGCCAAAAATCATTCAAGTAAACTTGAACAAAGGCCACATAAGAATAATTTTTGTGCAATGTTACAGAAGTTATAATTGAAACAATAATTTTGTAGAAGAACACTATTGCAGTCCTCAGTTTGAAATAGACATAATAATGGCCATAAGACAAACTTAAGCTTTTCATGACTCAACCAAAAATCAACAAACTCAATCTATTCTGATATGATTGAAAGAACTATGTCCTAGGATAATTCTTTTGAAAAATTGAACGATTCAACTTGACAGTTTCAACGTAAACATTTTAAGCTGAAAGAGGCTAAAATTATGAGGCTTTTGCCCATAAAAACAATTCAATGTAGATGGCACCATGAAATCTGCAACTTAAAATATGAGTCATGAGACCAACATTTGCACAATACTTGGTAATGCTAGCTTTTGTCATTTCTGAGATTACTATGTCAGTATGCTTACTTGGCCAAATGACCAAGTTCAAATTCGTGTAACTCTGCTAAAATTATTCAAATGCAAACCATTTGAACAAACTTGAGAGTGCTTGCCTCTGGGATTATTTCTGTAAAATATTGAACAATTTGGCTGGACCATTTACAAGAAGAAGACTTTTAAAGGTTTTTTAGGTTTTTCCCTATAAAATCTAAGTAAATGCATATAGCAACAAATAAGCGAATCCCACAACATTTGATATGTGACAGATAATTGCATAAAATCTAGGGATAGTAGCTCCTGCTATTCCTGAGAAATTATGGGTTAATCTACAGATGACCAATGACCCCAGTACAAAAAAGGTCAATGTAAGTTGCGCCACCAATACCTGAATTTAATATATATCTCATGTGAACAACACTGGCATAAAAATTGGTGATGATAGCTCCGGCCGTTTCTGAGATTGTCATTTTAATATGTTTTTTTGGACAGTCATCTAAGTTCAACTTCTTTGGAACCATAAAAGACAATTATTATAAAAATTATTCAGGGGATTATTCTTGTAAAATATTAAACAAATATGCCTCAGTGGCGTCAGTCAAAAAACGTTTTGCAGAATTATAACTCATATGGGAAAATACAGCAAAATAGCTTAGTTAAGCTTCTCATTACTAAGCCAAAAATCACTGAACAAAAACCATTGGAACAAACTTGAATTATCAACATCTAAGGATAATTAACGTGTGAGATTAAAGAATTTGGCCTAGTGGTTTTTGAGAAGAAGATCTTTGTAGCCACTGAGCTAAAATGGGCTGTTATGGCATATGACTAAATTCAGCTTCCCATAACTCAGCCAAAAGTCACTGAACTGAGACCATTTGAAGAAACTTCAGAAAGCACTACCCTAGGATCATTTCTGTGCGATATTAAACAATTTGGCCATATGGTTTCAGAGAAGAATTTTTTGTAGCCGTCAGTATGATACAGGCACTGATGACCCCCGTACAAAAAAGGCCGATGCAGGTGGCTCCACCAATACCTCAATTTCAGATCGGACTCATGTGACCACATTGGCATAAAATCTGGTGATGATAGCTCCAGCCGTTTCTGAGATTGTCATTTGAGTATGCTTTTTTTGGACAGATGACTAAATTCAACTTCCTGTAACTCGGCCAAAAATCACCGAACTTAAACCATTCGAACAAACTTGAGAGAGATTGTTCCAGGGATCATTTCTGTGAAATATGGCACTATTTCGCTGGACATTTTCGAAGAAGAAGATTTTAAACGCTTTTTTAGCTTTTCCCATATAAAATCTAAGAAAATGCCTACAAGGCCTACAGGCCTAATGCGAACCTGTGCATTGGGAAATACACCAGGTATAATGCTTCAATGCTGGACCATTACTTTTCATGTATATGAACAATGCAAGTACTAAACATTTTGAATAAGAAACAATTACCCAAACATTACTGCTGAAATTCTAACATGGGTGCACACAACACAAAAAATTATTTTAGCTGGCACCACCAGTCTTGTATACAATGAAGCTGTCAGAGATATATACATATGTCAAATTTCAGACTGATATATCAAACCCCTCCTCAGAAATAAGCAGGGACATACACTGTGCAAAAATTATTGTAAGTGGCATCACCAATCTTGTATACGACAAAGCTATTCGATATGTATGAAAATGCCCAATTTAAGGCTGATGTATTCCTCTGTAGGACTAAGCAGGCACATACACTGTGCAAAAGTCATTGTAGTTGGCGACACCTGTCTTGTGAACGAGAAAGCCATCAAAGATATATAGACAGGCCAAAATATCAGGCCAATACATCAGACTTACCTTGAGTCTGATGCATGGGGCTGACCAAGCATAGGTGAGAAAGGCAGTTGCCCGGAGTGAACTGTGACAAATTGCTAGGTCAGGCTACTGAACTCTTGACCTGTTTCCTAATCTGATACAGTTTGCAGTCTGCTGAAGCTATAAATAGATCAAGACTGACCTTTGGCTTGTTGCCAAATCTGAAATAGTACCCACACAATTGCATAAGCTCACAGATTGGCTCCACATGCAACCCTGAGGGGCATGAGACAAACGAGATGATCATAAGATACTCATGAGGTGATCGCATGCTTTCTATGAGGTGATCACATGGTGCTCATGAGGTGTTCACATGTCACCCTTGAGGAGATCACATGCTTTGTGCTTGGCTGCACCGATTGATTTCTTGACCTATATCTGGCTGCACTGAATGAACTTTTGATCTGTTGCCAAATCTGAAACAGTTGGCGTTTCTTAACCTATTAAAAGATACAGACACAATCTTGGCCTGTCGGTAAATCTGTTACCGATACGAATACTGACATCAGGAGTGTTTGGGGACATTTTCTTTTCACCAAGGTGATGCTAGAAGAGTTTTTTTTTTCTGTTAAACAGCGTAACCAAAAATCAGTTGCAGGTTTTGTTTGTCGACTAGAAAGCATGGTGAACAATATGTCACAAAAACATACAGCGTGTGAAGTGTCTTCTAGCACGCTAAGGTCAAAATTTTGGATTGGGCTGTTTGACCCCTGGCTTAGAGAATCGACTCGTCATATTTTTGACAGTGGAGACCATTATGAGCAAATGTTAATTGCAGTTCGGGCAAATGAACATGAATTTAAAATGGCTTCTTCTGGGACCAGGGCACAACATCGTTTTTCACAGGAGGATGAAACAAGCAAACTACTAAAAAGTATAAATGACAGGCTGCAAAAGTCAGAAAGCAATGTCTATTCTAAAAACAGATCGAATCCTGCTTGGGATGAAAGACCCGTCCGTTGTTTTTGTTGTTGTCAGCTTGGACATGAAGCAAAATGTTGGATAATGGATCTTATAACGAGGCCAGCCAAGCACGAAGGGACGGGTGTCAGGCAGGAAAAAACAATAGTTCGGATGGCAGCAGTAACCATTTTAAGTCAGATATAGTTTGACAAACAAATGAGGCCGACATATTGGGTCACTAGACTGCCTGTTCAGCTTTGTTAGACACAGGATCTCAAATCACTACTGAAGCTTTTGTTCGAAACCATCTAAACAATCTTGAGATCAGACAATTGCAGGAACAAATGCAAATAGAAGTTGCAGGTAGCAATGCTTTAGAATATCTTGGCTACAGACCTTGTAGTATCTGCACCTGTGCTTGTTGTTCAATAATGATATAATGCAGTGGTGTTGGGGACAATCGTATTTGCTATACTGATGGAGGGGTTACAAAAGCAAAATGGTCGCATTATCCAACAGTTCCACATAGCTAAACACTGGAAATTGGATTTTCAGACGGTTAGTCGTCTAACTGAAAATGGAATCCTTATTAAGACCTCGAACCACAAAGCCGGTGAGTATAAATGGTAAGATACCCAGGTAAACCAAATGTTATGGCCACTTATTTACCAGCTCGTGTTTTGCCAAAAGGTCTTTTACTACAACCGATACTGTTAACACATGATTTGAGTAAATAAGTGTCCCGCGTGTTGATTTGCAGGTGCTTAATCTCTTAGAACACCCAGTGACTATCCCTGACAAATATGTGGTTTTTCAGCTAGAACAGGTCTTTATACCAGGTGTCACGGAACAAGGTAAGATCCTCTCTCAGTTTCAGTTAGAGCGACGAGTAATAGATTAGATCCTGACAAGATCGAGAGATTATCTCAGCTTCTTACCAAATGGAAACACGTTATCTCCCTGCATTCTGATGATTATGGTTTTTCTAAAAGTACAGAACATACAATTCGGACAAACCCTTCCAAGAAAGTTACAGAATGATGACATCATAGTCTTTTCAAGCACCTTTGACGAACAATTGAAACGTCTTACAGCAGTTTTTCAACGGCTGATCGATGAAGAATTACAGCTAAAGCCATCAAAATGTAATTTTTTTCCAGAATTAAATAAATAAGTTGGGCCATATAGTACCAGAAAGCGGTGTGCATACTGACCCAGATAAAGTAAAGTGTGCCCAGGAGTGGCCCGTACCGTCCAACGTCAAAGAGCTAAGAAAATTTCTGAGCTTCAGTAGTTTCTACAGTCGCTTCATTTCTAACTATACTAGAGTAGCACGTCCACTCTATGACCTGTCGAGAGAAACAAATGAGGTGCAAGTAAAATTTAATTCGACTGTTTTTCACTTGAAATCAGAACAACAAACTGCTTTTGACAAATGAAAAGATTTGCTTACCTCGGCACCAGTCCTAGGTAACGCAGAATTCCACAAACCGTTCATTTTTCATACAGATGCTAGCGGGGATGGATTAATCGACTCGTTACAACACCAAGGGTCTGATTCTAAACTCGGTAAAGAGGCTTAACTATTATTCAAACATAAATTCTGTTTCGGATATGGAGTACTGTATCGTTCGCGGTTAATCCATGGTTTTAGACAGCTTCAACTAGCATTGCCGAAAAATCTGTGTGAAAACGCCCTTTTTGCATTACACTACCAGATAGGTCATATGGGACGCAAAAGAACATTTAAGCCCAAGAACGGCTTTTCTTTGTACACATGGGCCGCGATGTCCGAGCTTATATGCGATCATGTGGTCGTTATACGCGGCGAAAAACTAAAACCTAAAGCTCCCCTAACACCTATTCATACAACTCTGCATTGGAACTCCTTTGTCTAGATTACGTAACACCTGAAGCGTCCAAAGGCGGCATTGAAAACATACTGGTGATGACAGATCACTTCAATAGCTATTCAGGGGCCGTTCCTACAAAATATCAAACCACCAACCTACAGCATTAGCTCTGCTCAATGATTTCATTGTTAACTTTGGCTTTCCCCAGCGCCTGCACAGCGATCAAGGTAGCGACAGCTTGTCACCCCAAACGTCGATTTTAGATGAACTGGGGACGATGGGGTGACAGTACAAGCTATTGGGTTCGCATCAATTCTAGTATGTGCAGATGTGCACGCCATTTCTGACACTACTTTTTCATTTTCATCTACTTCTCGAACTGCCATTTTCCTGAGTTAAGACAAAAAGTAACATTATTATGTTGGGGAAAATAATAATTATTACATCCACGGTTTACTTACGTGTATTCGTGCAGCAGTTTTTAATACCGAGGCTGGTTTTACTCGAAAAACTCGTCTCCACGTCTGTCAGCGGGAGAATCATAACTTCCGGTAGGGGATTTCCAAACGGCTATGTGTAAAACTCGGAAGTCCGAAGTCGGAAGCAAGGATTTTTAGCTCAGCTGACTGAAAGTCATCTGAGCTACAGCGATCACTCTTTGTCCGTCGTCCGTCTGTCTGTCTGTCTGTCCGTTAACCAGGCACAAATCATAACCGCTAGAACTGGAATCTTCTTACTTGACATCCTGGGAGGTCCATGAAAAATCTCCTTGGAAACCAGAAATTAGGTCTCTGTTGTCCATATCCTTCGAGCTATGGGGCCCCAAAGTACCCCCCAGAAAAGTCCAAAATTTCATACAAAAACTTCAATATCTCATTAACTACTTGACTGATGGTCATGATTTTTGGCATACATATTGATCATGAGAGGTTCCATCAGTTCCTGAAGACTGATGGCGCCACCTGTATCGTTTGATTTTTTACGAATTTTTTCTCTATTTTTGAGACCTTTAAAAATGTAAACATCTGTTAACAAGGCACAAATCGTAATGACTGGACTTAGAATCTTCATTCTTAACACACTGAGAGACCTATGAAAAGTCTCCATGGAAATCAGAAATTAGGTCTCTGTTACCCATATCCTTCCAGCTATGGGGCCCCAATCTACCCCCCAGAAAAGTAAAAAATTTCAAACAAAAACTTCAATATCTCATTAAATACTTGACTGATGGTCATGATTTTTGTCATACATATTGATCATGAGATGTTCCATCACTTCCTGCAGACTGGTGGCGCCACCTGTATCGTTCAATTTTTTACGAATTTTTTTCTCTATTTTTGAGACCTTCAAAATGTAAACATCTGTTAACAAGGCACAAATCGTAAAGACTGGACCTAGAATCTTCATTCTTGACACACTGAGAGACCTATGAAAAGTCTCCATGGAAACCAGAAATTAGGTCTCTGTTACCCATATTCTTCAAGCTATGGAGCCCCAAAGTACCCCCAAGAAAAGTAAAAAAATTCATAAGGAACTTCAATATCTCATTAACTACTTGACTGGTGGTCATGATTTGTGACATAACTATTGATCATGAGATGTGTCATCACTTCCTGCAGACTGGTGGTGCCACCTTTATTGTTCGATTTTTACGATTTTTTCCTCTATTTTTGAGACCTTTAAGGATGTTGTCATCTGTTAGCATGGCACAAATCGTAACGACTGGACCCAGAATCTTCATTCTTGACACACTGAGAGGTCCATGAAAAATATCCTTGGAAACCAGAAATTAGGTCTCTGTTAACCATATCCTTCGAGCTATGGGGCCCCAAAGTACCCCCCCCCCCCGAGTAGTCAAAAATTTCATACAAAAACTTCAATATCTCAATAACTACATCACTGATGGTCATGATTTTTGGCATACATATTGATTATGAGATGTTCCATCAGTTCCTGCAGACTTGTGGCGCCACCTGCATTGTTTGATTTTTTACGATTTTTTCCTCTATTTTTGAGACCTTTAAGGATGCAGTCATCTGTTAACGTGGCACAAACCATAACGACTGGACCTAGAATCTTCATTCTCGACACACTGAGAGACCTATGAAAAGTCTCCATGGAAACCAAAATTAGGTCTCTGTTACCCATATTCTTTGAGCTATGGAGCCCTTAAGTACCCCCAAGAAAAGTAAAAAATTTCATACAAAAACTTCAATATCTCATTAACTACTTGAATGATGGTCATGATTTTTGGCATAACTTTTGATCATGAGATGTGTCATCTGTTCCTGCAGACTGATGGCGCCACCTGTATCGTTCGATTTTTTACGATTTTTTCCTCTATTTTTTAGACCTTTTAGGATGCTGTCATCTGTTAGCATGGCACAAATAGTAACGACTGGACCTAGAATCTTCCTTCTCAACACACTAGAAGACCTATGAAAAGTCTCCATGGAAACCAGAAATTAGGTCTCTGTTACCCATATCCTTCGAGCTATGGGGCCCCAAAGTACCCCCCCAGAATAGTCAAAAATTTTTATAAAAAACCTCAATATCTCAATAACTACATCACTGATGGTCATGATTTTTGGCATACATATTGATTATGAGATGTTCCATCAATTCCTGCAGACTGGTGGCGCCACCTATGTTATCTATCAAGAGGGTACAAATTGCAACAACTGGACCTAGAAACTTCATTTTTGTCATGCAAGGAGGCCCATGAAGAGTGACGGTGGAAACTTGAAATTAGGTCTCTGTTACCCATATCCTTCAAGCTATAGGACTCTGAAGTATCCCTCAGAATAATGGACAATTTGATACAAAAGCTGAAGTATCTGAACAACTAATACGGAGATCATCATGATTCTTTGCATGGATATTGACCATTAAGTGTTTTTAGCTCAGCTGACTGTAAGTCATCTGAAGTATCCCTCAGAATAATGGACAATTTAATACAAAAGCTCAAGTATCTAAACAACTATTGCAGTGATCACCATGATTCTTTGCATGGATATTGATCATGGAAGGTGTCATCAGTTTCTGCAGTATGGTGGCGCCACCTGTATTTTTTTTTATTTTTACGAATTTTTTTCTCTATTTTTGAGACCTCGTAAGATGCGGTCATCTGTTAACATGGCACAAATCGTAACAACTGGACCTAGAATCTTCTCTCTTGACATGCTGAGAGGCCCATGAAAAGTTTCCTTAAAAACTTGAAATTAGGTCTCTGTTACCCATAACCTCTGAGCTATGGGGCTCCGAAGTACCCCCCAGAATAATGGAAAATTTGATACAAAAGCTCAAGTATCTGAACAATTATTATATTAATCACCATGATTTTTGCATGGATATTGATCATGAAATGTTTCATCAGTTTCTGCATTCTGGTGGCGCCACCTGACTGAAAGTCATCTGAGCTGTAGGGATCACCTTTTGTCCGTCGTCCGTCTGGCCATCCAGGCGTCTGTCTGTTAACAGGGCACAAATCGTAACCGCTAGACCGGGAATCTTCTTACTTTAAATCCTGGGAGGTCTATGGAAATTCTCCTTGTAAACCTGAAATTAGGTCACTGTGACCTATATTCTTTGAGCTATGGGGTTCTGAAGTACCCCCCCAGAATAATGCAAAATTTAATACAAAAGCTCAAGTATCTGAACAACTAATGCATTAATCACCATGATTCTTTGCATGGATATTGATCATGGAGTGTTTCATCAATTTCTGGAGATTGGTGGCGCCACCTATATTTTTTTTATTTTTTACGATTTTTTTTCTCTACTTTTGTGATCTTTAAACATTCGGTCATCTGTAAACAGGGCACAAATCATAATGACTGGACCTAGAATCTTCTGTCCTCACCTCCAGGGAAGCCCATAAAAGGTCTACATGGAAACCCGAAATAAGGTCCCTGTTACCCATACTCTGTGAGCTATGGGGCTCTGAAGTACCCCCCAGAATAAAGATTTGGTCATATATTAACAGGGCACAAATCATAATGACTGGACCTAGAATCTTCTGTCCTCACCTCCAGGGAAGCCAATAAAAGGTCTACATGGAAACCCGAAATAAGGTCCCTGTTACCCATATCCTTCATGCTCTGGGGCTCCGAAGTACTCCCCAGAATAAAGATTTGGTCATCTGTTAACAGAGCACAAATTATAATGACTTGACCTAGAATCTCCTTTCTTGATATGCTGGGAGGCCCCTGAAAAGTCTCCTTGTGCACTTGAAATTACATCTCTGTTACCCATATCCTTCATCCTATGCGGCTTTGAAATACCCCCCAGAATAAACATTTGGATTTGTTAACAGGGCTTCAATCATAATAACTGGATCTAGAATTTTATTTTTTGACATGCTGGGAGACCCCTGAAAAGTCATCTTGTAAACCTTGAAAATAGGTGTCTGTTACCCATATCCTTCATGCTACAGAACTCCATAGTACCTAAATGAATATTGGATGATTTTATACAAAAGGTCAAGTTTGGAAAAAGTATTTCATTCAAATTTGACATTCAGATGATAAAATTACTTTTGTCAATGTCTTCCTGGTCAGCTGAGCGTCATGACCCCTGGGTCACTTGTTTTTAAATAGAGCAATGTTCGAAGCATAATTAAAATGATACTACATCAATAGAAAGTACCATTTTATTTTTATTGATAGAATAAGGTCTTTTCTATCATTATGTAAAAAATCAAAGTTATCCATCCGAAGTTATAGACTATTTCTTGCTCGGTAATGCCCGGTTATGGTCCAAATAACATGTGTAAAACTAGCCAGTAATGGCTAATGCACTGGTCATCATGTCGTCAGCAAACGTGTCAAGCATTTTCAGTTTCTTCAATATCACATATTTTTCAAAACTGTTTTGTAACATTAATTATGCTGTTTTTTGTAATATATTATATTGATATTTTATTTCATTTTGTAAAACAAGATTATATAATTACTCATCAATATTTTCGCTGTTACCGTATTTTTTGTTTGTGGAAACATGAAAAAAAATAAAGATTTGATAATATTTTAAAAATTACCCTGATAATATCATAGAGACTTAAACAGATAATTTGACAGAACCTTAAAACGTCCAGTAAATGTTTTAACAAGGGTGTTTCGAACAAAATATTTTATTTTTCATGTATCATTTGAAAAACCTTTTCCTCTTTCATTGACCAAAAAATTTAATCATGATTATAAATCTCTTAAACTCTTATCTATTATGTAATACTTTTTATGCCAAATTATATTTTACATTTCATGGTCAGGTTGCACACATTTATATATATATGTATGTATGTATGTATATATATATTTATATATATATATATATATATATTAATCACATTGCAATGTGATATTTTCCCCTATATGTACCTGCTGTAAATGGAACCTGTTTCAATTCATGTTTTGAAATTTTGCCAAAATAGCATAATATACATGATGCTTTACAAATATTTGTTTGCTACTGATTTCATCAGACGTATCCTGCAAAATTAAAAATAAACACAAACATTAACAATACCTTGACAGAAAAAAATACACAATGCATGTGTAAATAGATATGATCCCGATTGTAACATTTTACAATCATATAAAAAACAATAGTTTATGTTTTTGCAGAACGATTCAATATATAATCGATATTTTTTATGCAGTTAGGTACAATATTCATCAAATTAATGTTCTGAAAATTTGCAAAACCACAGTACACAAACATTTATACTTCATATATATATATATATATATATATATATATATATATATTTGTAAAATACGTCAACTAAAAAAATCAATAAAACATCAAACAAAACATTTTGCATAGCCAAAAAAAGTTCATTAAATGTTTAAAAATAAATTGTTACAGAGCAAATGTTATAGATATAAAAAATTCTGTTTATTTATAGAACCTGATACCAGCAACTATTAAGTCCGGAGAGAAGGGGGTCCGAAAGCGCACGGTACTTCTGTATCGAGAATTCCGATTAAAGTCCGGTTAATTTTGTTTCTGAGCATAAAAATATAAGAATCAAATAAAAATAGTGAGTATACACGGAATATTCAGATGCATATATTTTTATATAAAGATAAAAAATTACTATACAGCAAAAGTAGAATGGGAATAATTAATATTTGTAATTGAAATATTTATCTTAGCGGTAAATATCTAACTTGATTTATCAATCCGGTTTGGTTCCATTATTGCATGGTGTCATCATTTTTATGTGGAATTTCAAGGAATGAATCATAAAGATGAGCAACAGGTTCAATAAAAATGCCTATATCCCCTAGCATCTTTAAGACACTAGGTCACCTCTAGACAGACTTTTACTTGAAGCCCCTGATGTCATACGTGTCGATAAAGATTCTATATGGTTATTTATTAAAGATTTTACATTCAAAATTGTAATTTATTATCGAGATCCTTGTAATCGTATACAGTAATCCGAAGTTGAAGGGAGCACATTCTGTTTACATGCCCTTATCATGCACATATTATAACGTATGAGAGTGAAATCAGTTGCAAATATACTTTAAAATATTATTAAATATCCATTTATTTGAAGTTGAAATGTGATGTTGAAACATCAGGAGTGAATTTTAATATATAAATATCAAGATTGAAAAAGTTTGAAAGAAAGAGTTAAAATTTGAAAAAGAATTGATTTGCTTAAATATACAAATCGATAAGATTTTATAATCACACATGTATTAGTATGTTATATATTACCTGGACTGTTGTATACCTTTTCTAAGATATATTTTAACTTTTTTTTAAATATCGTAGAACTCTAACATATTGAAGGACATTTCGTTTTGAATTTGATACATGTATGTTTTTTCCAGCGATGACCTACTGGGATATATTGAATTTTCATATTTGTTCAACGAATGGAAAATATATTACTGTTTTTATTTTGAATGACATCGTAATTTATAACTGTATTTTTAATGCCGTATTAGGGTTTATTATACCATATTTATTATTCAGTGGTGCATCCATAGAGGGCGCAAGCATAACACCGAGGAATCCCCCCCCCCCCCCCCCCCCATCGCAGTACCGTGTGAGTCATACACGGTCTCCCCACAGAGCTCAGCTCGGGGTGGGATCGACCTTGAAAAATCTCACGGCTCCTCGGCTGATACTCAGACTCGCGCACTGTGCTCTGCTGTCCGAGTCTGCATGTGCGCTCTCAGATCACGAAATTCGGTAAAATGCAAAGATTGTCATAAGACTTTAACATATCAATTATTTTACAACGAGTACTACATTTAAATACTAGTAGTGACATTTTGCAAGTTATAAATGTATAGACGCGCATTTCATCATTGACATTAACATGTTACGAACTTTTGAATATTTGGACTTTCCAATTTATACCGTAATGTTATAGAAATATAAATATTAAAGCCCAACAACCTGAAGTTTGAATACATTGTTCCAATACATGTAGGAATATAGTTGCGGAACAGAAAATCTTCATAATCTTTCGTTTATGTCCTCTTTACATTGCATATTTTAAAAATTTACCCCTTCCCATACCATCCCCATGTTAATATAAATAATTTTCACAAAACATAGCTCTAGATAGGGTGAAATATATAACGTGAAAATACCATCACATATGTGTTTATATATATATATATATATATATATATATTAAATTTACAAATAAAAAAATTAAGAGCTTATAGTTTTACGATTATGTATCATGTTTGTGTTATTCACGCATTCAAAGCAAAATCATGCATAAGCAATTTTGATATATGCATGCAACTATAATTATAATGAAACTGCATTTGGGCTGTGGCTCTTAACTGACCACAAGTTAACCAGTGCGTCTCTGTGACTTCCGAGTTATACACATTGGATAACATCCCAGCACTTCTGACTGACTTCCGAGATTGCTTCCGAGCACAAAATCGTCCATAACGTTCAGATTGAAGAATGGATAACTATTATTCTTCACAGAATGATAATAAAGATCTTATTCTATCGGGGGAAAAAACAAAACGGTATTGAAGCGTTAGCATTTTGTATATGCTTTAAATTGCATTATTTATAAAACGATTCCTCGGTTTCCGGCGTCCGGCTTCCGACTTCCAAGTTTACATATACGACCGCGCCATGACACCTTCACTTTTGAATGCGAAGTACCGCTTCACGTGAATCGGTGCCACAGTGATGAAAGAAGGTAATAAATGTAATTAATTATGTGTAACAACATTTTTTCTTCGATATTAAGCACATATAATACGACTATATAAGCCTGTGATGCCAAATAATACCAGACATTAAATATTTTGATCCGACCCTTAGAATGGGCGTTCTGTTGTGACTGCCATCATGACTCCAGGCCCTATCAGTTTATTTCAGAAGGCCTGTGTGTCATGTTGTCATGGCTACGATCAAGGTAGGTCGTTTGAAAACACAATTATAAGAGGGCTTTGTAATATTTTCTGGAATGCAGAAATTACGCATCTCACCATACACACCAATGGGTAATGGCGCCTGTGAGAGCATGCGCCAAGTTCTACTTTACATGCTTTGTACCCTCAATCCATCAAAGTAAAATGATTGGAACGCGCATGTACCTCCTTTGGTGTACATTTGTACAATTGTACAAAGCATGAAAGCACAGGGTATTCTCGATCCTTACTTTCTAATATTTGGTAAACAGCCAAGATTGCCAGTAGATTTAGAACTAAATACCAATCTAGATTAAAACCCCATGGCACTTACACAGAATTCACTTCCAGCTTTAAGGATAAATTAGAACTGGCTTATAAGACTGCTTTAAATCAAGTGGCTGATAAAAAGAAAAAGCATTTTAAGAGGAGCCAGATTACAAAAAGGAGACCGTTAAGGTAAGAAATGAAATCTCCACGTGAACGGTAAAGCGAAAATCGCTGACAAGTGGGAATCGGATATAAATGTGGTGATGGATCAGAAAAATTCTGATATGCCAATGTATTCTTTAGATAAAGAAAATTCAAATGGGTCTGCTAGCTAGAGTATTACACTTAAATTACATACTGCCTGTTGGTGAAATAAGACCTGAATTATCAAGTGAAAGTGTGAAATTAACAAGTGTCGAAGTGAAACCACCAAAAGAATACCCACTAGAATCACAGAGTCTGCAGAAATATTATAAAACCTCCCAGTTCCCAATTGTCAGAATCTGATTTCGAATATGAAACGTATGTGTATAATAGGTCGCATTTAACTGTAACTGAGCAGCGTGATTTTGACAATGATCCGGGAGATTCGAGCGTTGGCTTTCCTCTGAAGCACACAGAATAAGAAGCCTCCGATTCCCACTTAAATACTTCGATTGACTTGGATGTGTCTCCTTGACGTTTAACTCTTGACGAATCTGTCCGATCTACAGTTTATGATCAGTCAACCGTAATACCACTTGATCAAGATACGAGTCCCTCCGTGAAAAAAAGGCGCGAACTTGACACTGTGACGTCACCATGTCAATTTTCGGGGCGATCCACACGCGCCAAAACAAGCAACTTCATGGTTCTGCACGAGTGATTGGGTGTAATCTAAACCACAGAATCATATAACCCATGTATACCATGTTTGATAAAAAAAAAAACCACAATTTGCTGTACGTGTTTGTTTGCGTGTCTGTGATAATAAATGATATTTAATAGTTTGATAAATGGTCATAAAACATGTAAGACTGATCACTGTACAGGCCTGTAGTGATAAACATTATGTAGGTATAGACTGAGAAATAACGTTTAACTAACCATTAAATTAACATTGACTCAGTTTCAGTGTTCCTTTTCTGGTCACCCTTTTTACAATCCACCGTTTCATTTTTCATTCGTTTACAGATTGTGGTTTTCCAAACAGGTTATTTACCGTGGGTCTTTTGTTTTAGTAGCCCGCCTCGTCTTCAGTTCAGTCTCATGATACGTTTTCCTGAGTTAGGTGTTCTGACAATCAAGGGTCGTGAGAGAGCAGACACCACAGGTACTGATAAAACTTTGTAAAAGACACTTGTAAATGATTATGATTAAAGTAACGTTCTGTCAACCAGTTTCGTTTTTTTTTTTGTAAAATAATGCTTCATGTGCGTGCCTGAACTATTTGGCCTACGACATATTTATATATATAATTTACGAGTCAGTAACATAGAAAAACCCACCGTTCCCCTGTGCCGTCGTCCGTGTCTTATCCCAAAAAAGGGCCAAATCGTAAAGCACTTGTCCGGTAAGTTCAGGTAATCAATGATCTTTCGTGGCCACCAGGAGATTCCGTGAATGTCGTCATAACTTGTGATTGTAGCGTTTTGTATGTTACAATTGATTAAGTGAAGTGGTGCGTAAATACGGCCTGGGCGCCGAAATGGCCAAAAGAGATTTAGAGGACGCATTTAAACGTGCTCATAAGACCAGAAGCCTGGGAATTACTTGGTATTCCTAGGCCAGACCGTAACGGACAGACTCATTACTATTGTCAGGTGGTACTTCCATCTGGCTGTCGATCTTTTTGCTGATCGCCGAAATTATTTACCCTTTTCGCCAAAGCGCTTAAGTACGTAATGCAAGCAAGGGAGCTGTGCATATTGAGCATTATTTAGATAATTATTTTACATGCGTAGTGGCGGCTTCGGATCAGTGCGCAAAAAAGTTTGGAAGTAATGCTGAAGATCTGTCACGCAATGGGATTTAGCGTACAGACGAAAAAGTCGCTGGCCCGTCATTGGTGTTAGGGTATATTGGTATTATAATTGATTCAAATCTCCTGCAACTGCGTATATCAGAGGATCGTTTGCGCGATGTACTATCGGAATTACATTCCTGGCAAAAGAAACGGAGCGGCAGAAACTCTTATCTATTGGAAAGTTGACTTTATTTCTTAGGTAGTGCGCCAAGGGCGTACGTTTGTACGTCGTCTGATTAAAACATCCAAGGAGGTACGTCATCTCCACCATCTCATCAAATTAAACAAAGAGTGTCGATTAGATATAAAGTGGTGGCTAGGGTATCTGAAACAATGGAATGGCATCCGTTGGTTTTATGAGGAAGGTTGGTCTACGATCGAAACACTGCATCTTTGGACAGATGCATCAGATTTAGGTTACGGTTGGCTTTTCGATTTATCCATTTTGCCAGGAATACGCCAAAAGAAGTATTGCATGGAGGGAGCTCTACGCATTCGTCAAAGCAACAGCAACGTGGGGTCATTTGTTGTACAGGAAATGTGTGCTGTTTCATTGTAATAATATCGCTGTTGTACAGATTCTGCAAACTGGTTCTAGCAAGTCGCCGGAAATTATGCAATTATAGTTCGTGTAATGTTTTTCAAATGTGCAAGTAATAACATTGAATATTTGGCACATCACGTGGCCGCCGGTGTTAATAAAAATACTGCGGACTCCCTAAGCCGGTTCCAGCTAGATACATTTAGGAAACTAGTACCTCAATCAGATGCTTACCTTACAATACCAAAGTCAGTGGTGTATATCGAATGAAAATAATTGTTTGTAAAGTTTGTTAATTTGAGGTACATATCTGCCCGCAAAGAAGCTTCGCCAGGAGTGTCGCCATCTCGTGAGGCATGGTAATAGACCAAATACGATCCGCAAATATACATAAACTCAAAAACAGTACTTGCAGTTTTGCGAGCAGAATAGACTCATTGCTATGCTATATTCAGAAGAGACACTTCTCTTATATGTAACACATTGCTTCAAAGTGAAAAGATTAAAGTTTAACACTACAAATGAGCATATCGCCTCAATACGTAGCTTGCTTGTATTGTCAGGCCATTTTCCGCCCCCTTCTTCTGCCCCCAGGCTAAAAACTTGCTTTAAGAGTTGTTGAGTACTAGTAAGGTTCACCCAAATCAAAATTACCTATTACAGTTCGAATACTACAAAAACTGCTTCCTCTAATTGATAATACATATCAAGCAAAATTATTGTGAGCTGCTATGACATTAGCCCACTTTGGCTTACTGAGAGTTTAGGAATTCACTACACCGTCATTACGGGAATTCAACCCAAATGTGCATCTTACCAATCACGATGTTGAATTTGGGACATCAGTCGGCGGTTTGATATATATGCAGGTTTTCATACAATCATCTTAAATCGACCGTCGTAACAAAAGTTTTAAAGTTTACGTGGCATGTAACTGCCATAGAGTATGTGATACATGCTGCGCAATGGGGGTGTAAATGAATCTTAATGTAACAGAGCGTCAACGTCTGTCCCACACCTCCGTATTCCCTTTGTTTATATATCCAAACGTAGTTACATTTAGCCGGAGTATGTTTTTAAAACGGACCAGGCACGATCTAGCTTTCGTTTGAGCCAGAACAGTACACCAGCCATAGCTATAGGGTGGGGGGGGGGGGGGGAGCGACAACGGCAGCGGGCTAAACGACTTGGAAATTAAAATTGTTAGGTCGTTGGAAGAACAATGCTTATCAACGGTACATTATACCAGACGTGGAGATGCTCCTCAGCTTGTCCCGTAGGCTTTTTATGAAGTCTTATCATGTTTCTAAGTCACCTAAAAAAGCCCTTAGATTCAGAATTATCTAGTGTGATAAATAATTCAAATATAATTTAACACGGCCGAGGTCGATCATATTCTCCCATGGGTCTGCTGTCGGCCCTCGTTAAAAATTACAGGTTTTGTTCACATAAGTGAAATAAAAGTTCAGTCCCGCTCCCGCGTTGTTATCTGCACCCTAAGCATATGTGTTTGTTAAATGTGTTAATAATTCTGATTTGCGGGTCAGTAACACATAAATGATAGGTCATTTTGTCCTTTCAGAATAAGGCTTATGCCTGGTCTTTAAATGAGTGAATGAGGGTGGCATCACTCAAAGTCAAACTCGCTGGCAAAAATATGGACGAGCTAATACAAGAGCGTATTGGATTCCTGATGTTATTGCATGGTATATAGATGGGGAAAACAAACAGGTTGCAAGGGTTTCTCTTCGTCCACTCGTACTTTCTCTAGCAGGTTTTCCTCCTCCTGCTTCTGCTGTTCCTCCTCACCCTATGTCAGCGTGTCCTGTATGTCAGTACCTCTACTGCTGGCCTAACCTCCCCCTAGCTGCTGCAAACTTTTTGATTGCCTTAGGTTATCTCTCTGTACACACAGGACTAACCCCTTTGACAGCCTTCCGCCAGAGGTCGTTTCTGCTCAAAACAAATCGATTTTGCACTTTGGAACGCCTTGTCCCAATTGCCAAACACGCGCATGCTTGCAAAAAATTACTTATTCCATGAGCTTCTTACCACAAAAAAAAACTTGTTTATGTAATTTTAGTATAATTTACCAGTACGTATCACTAGGTAAATACAACGAGGTACTAAGAATCCTTATAAGAACACCAAATAAGTACCTAAGCAGTACAGAATAATACCGAAATAGCTAAAGCCAAGCGTACACGTATTGAAATTTGGATACGATACGATTTCATATTTTTTATGCCAACGTAGTATCATAAATACCTAATATTCGTATCGTATTTTCCCGTACATTATTCGAATATAGTGCAGAAGGATATGGGATAATTAGATCAAATATTGATCAGCAACATGACTGCCAATGAAACGGTCCTATACATCGCAGAAAATTGGCTTTTTGCGCTGCTGGCATAATTATCAGGAGGCGACGAAGAAGATCCAGGGATACGGAAGGAGATTCTGTGTACGTCCCCATGGCTCATGAGACTCCTCGACACTGCGCCATGATTGTACAATCACTCATGGCTAGGTCATAGCTTCCTTTACCTTCCCTCCTTCTCTCTGCTCCACTCGAAGGTTATCACAGTACCTGTGACATGAACGGCAAACAAAAGAAAAGAAAATAAAGCAGACACTTCAAAACTGCAAAACATCGAGCATCCGGCTCGTAGCGCGACTGCACAGTGAACTTCCATTATTAATTTGCTAACTTCGTGTCCTATTTCAACGGACATTCAATGAAATTGAGATAAGACGACTTTACGATAATCTCGATACGAACATTTCAAACCATGCTCTAAAAATACGATACAATACAAAGTCAAGTTCATAGGACTTTGTACCGTATTTCAAAATACAACTTGCAATCGGAAGCAATGACTTCGTGTCGTTTACTGCTTCCCAACATTTCGTTACGTGTAATGAAATATCACTAAAAATTTGTGTTGGAATATAAGGGGGGGGCATATATGGTCCCCTTATCTTAGTGGTCCCCCATATTGCAGCGTTTAAAGAAAGGTTGGTCTTCTTAATGACTGGAATATATAAACACTTCTGGACCCTAAAAGACAGGAATATCAATTACAAGCTCTCCTGGGAAATCACCGCCAGGGCAACATCATACATCTGTGGGACAAGAAATGGTGATCTCTGTCTGAAAAGCTACTTATAGCAACTGCCCCCCCCCCCCCCACCCCAACCCGGATCATTTTTTAATTCGAGAGTTGAAATTCTCTCCAAGTGCCGCCATCATTACAAATTACCTTTGAAATGTTTTAAAAACTAGCATTCATACATATAATAAACGTGCTTGCTCATTCACTCCCATCCCCCTCAAGTAGAATACCGTGTGGTCTCAGAATCACACACATCCCCTCAAGTAAACTATCGTGGGGTCTCAGAATCATACACATCCCCTCAAGTAGACTATCGTGGGGTCTCAGAATCATACACATCCCCTCAAGTAGACTATCGTGGGGTCTCAGAATCATACACATCCCCTCAAGTAGAATATCGAGTGGTCTCAGAATCGTACACATCCCCTCAAGTAGAATATCGTATGGTCTCATAATCAGACACATCCCCTCAAGTAGAATATCGTGTGGTCTCAGAATAATACACATCCCCTCAAGTAGACTATCGTGGGGTCTCAGAATCATACACATCCCCTAAAGTAGACTATCGTGGGGTCTCAGAATCATACACATCCCCTCAAGCAGACTATCGTGGGGTCTCAGAATCATACACATCCCCTAAGTAGACTATTGTGGGGTCTCAGAATCACACACATTCCCTCAAGTAGACTATCGTGTGGTCTCAGAATCACACACATCCCCTCAAGTAGACTATAATGGGGTCTCAGAATCACACACATCCCCTCAAGTAGAATACCGTTGGGTCTCAGAATCACACACATCCCCTCAAGTAGAATATCGTGTGGTCTGAGTATCATACACATCCCTCAAGTAGAATACCGTGGGGTCCCAGAATCACACACATCCCCTCAAGTAGAATATCGTGTGGTCTGAGTATCATACACATCCCCTCAAGTAGAATATCGTGTGGTCTCAGAATCACACACATCCCCTCAAGTAGAATATCGTGTGGTCTCAGAATCATACACATCCCCTAACGTAGAATACCGTGTGGTCTCAGAATCGTACACATCCCCTCAAGTAGAATACCGTGTGGTCTCAGAATCACACACATCCCCTCAAGTAGAATATCGTGTGGTCTCAGAATCATACACATCCCCTCACGTAGAATACCGTGTGGTCTCAGAATCGTACACATCCCCTCAAGTAGAATACCGTGTGGTCTCAGAATCGTACACATCCCCTCAAGTAGAATACCGTGTGGTCTCAGAATCACACACATCCCCTCAAGTAGAATATCGTGTGGTCTCAGAATCACACACATCCCCTCAAGTAGAATATCGTGTGGTCTCAGAATCATACACATCCCCTCACGTAGAATACCGTGTGGTCTCAGAATCGTACACATCCCCTCAAGTAGAATACCGTGTGGTCTCAGAATCGTACACATCCCCTCATGTCCGCCCAGCATAAGCAGAAATACGAGGAATCAGGTGTAAGTTGAAATTCGTCAGTAACTCTATTTATTATTATGTTGTGGTCTAACACCCGGCCGACATACGGATCCTTAATTACAGTTTTTATTAATTAATCAACCTCAGGTGGCTCGTGTCTTGCTGATAACAGTGTCTTAGACTCGAGATACCAAAATGTCTCCGTATTAGTGTTAACCTTTGACCAGTCATTAAATTAAATCTGTGGATTTTATTTGTGAAAAAAGCATCCAGCAGCACTGATTCACTGCTGATTATCTAAACCCAAAGGCGTCTGGCGATATAAATCTGCGGTAAAAAGACATAACAAGGCATAATTTGGCGCCGGGTCCTGTCTTGATTAGATTATTGGACGTATACAGATCATACAATTACTACAGGGTCGTCCATGAAGTCTTATGCTATGTAATATTACCACAATAAATATGAACACTGTTTAATTAAGAACATTAGAAAAAAAGACGTCCTCTCGAAGACATTGCATTGCTCTGGCTAAGCTTAATTCAAAGTGTTTTATAATTGAACACCGAAGTAAAATAATGAATGTATATCATATGGTCCTTCAAATTTATTTTAATATATTTTTTTTTATTTTAAAAAAGTATTCAAATGAATGTAACGAATGAGAATGAAACTCAGAGGAGCGCATACATTCGCCAGGGGTAAACTATTTTGTAATCGCACCAGTGTTTGATGGGATCTTCCCTCGTGTTATGTTCCATCCTGATGACAGACAAACAAGCACAGGTTTTTCAACGGCACCAATGTTTAACGGGAATTTTCCTCGTTTGTGTTCCACCCTGACGACAGAAAAACAAGCAAGTGTTTTTGTAACCGCACCAATGTTTGATGGATCTTCCCTCGTGTTATGTTCCATCCTAATGACAGACAAACAAGCACGGGTTATGGTAACCGCACCAATGTTTAATGGGATTCCCCTCGTGTGTGTACCACCCTGACGACAGACAAACAAGCACGGTTTTTTTTTATCCAACCAGTGTTTAATGGGATTTTCCCTCGTGTGTGTACCACCCTGACGACAGACAAACACGCACCGGTGAAAGCATAGCCTCCTTAGCGGATTTAAAGAAGTACATATTTCCAAAGTGTTTCGTTTATAGAGTGAAAAATGATGCTTCAAAATGTACTACGTATGCCAATATTTAAAACAAATGATGTTTTCAGGTTACACCTTTTTTTTTTGGTGTCTGCTGTTGTACCTATAACATACTTTGGCAAACAGTTTGCAAAAACAAACCCATGCAGATATTGTTTAACTTTGTGTTACTTTTTACCTGTTACCGTTTACTTGTCAACATTTCGTTTTATTTAACATTATCTCCCTACGTGTTTTCCGTAATGTCCCTCGCTAAATATATTTATTATGGAAGTATAACTTTTTTGTAATATTTACTGTATGTATGAGAAATGAGAAATGCAATGTAAATGTAAGCCTAGTTCATTGCAGTGTCTTTCAACAATAAAACAAGACACTCAAATAATCATCCACTGCTAAAAAATCACGTAAATCAGAATTTAAAAAATCTATGAGAAGTAAAGAAGGGGTTTTGAAGCTGATGAATTGAAATAGGATTCAAGTGCACCTGAACATAGACGAGGAACGCTTTCAGACATCTGAATCTTTTCTTGTTTTGTTAAATAATGGCGCCCGGAAGCGAAAGCGGGATTACCATAAATACCAATAATCGTGTCTCAAATTCATTCTTCAACCAGCTGATGTCTTTTATTGGTTGTTGTTGTTGTTCTCACAGCCGTTGCGGTGTTAGTATTTGAGACATGTCTTCTTTGTTGTGCAGGGGATTTGTCAGGTTTACTTTAAAATCAGACTCGAGAAGACCAGTTTAACGTTTCAAAGGTCTCGTGAACTTGATTTGAACCAATCGTTTCTGAGCTGCAGGTTTTGTCCAAATATCAGGCCAGGTCGATTTGTTTTCTATTGACATAAGCGGCAGCATTCAAAGAACTGCAATATGAACCTGATTAGAAAAAAGGCTCGATCCTGTCACGCTAATGAAAGCAAAATGACGACCCGGTTTTTAATAATGTCTTTATTTCGTGATAGACTGCTGCCTGCTATTTAGGTTATATTTTGGAATGTGCATCAATGATTATTAGTTTTGGATGGAAATAATGTTACGACCATGCATGCATCATCCTGATAGATCTGAAAGGATCACTAGATGCATAAATAGAGAATAAACTGCTGTATATAAACAGGATTGATACAATTTTCATACAGAAACACATTAAGAAGTAATGTAGGTCTGACTGCTGAAAAGCATGCGACGATTCGGTCACAGAACAACGTTTTAGCACTCAAGAATTGCACTGTCTCCGATGTAATGTCATTTCCTGAATCATCGCTTAGGTTTCTTAGAGAAACGAGATAAAATAATTCATTGCTAATCATATCTGCAGAGTTTACATGCCTATATAAGGTAATTCCATAAAGAATACAAAAATACAGTCAGACATTTGGACTTGCTTTGCAGACAGTCAGAGGGCTTATGAAAGTTTGATTAACTGGCTGACCCGAGGTTTATACTGGAAGATATGAAATGTCCTGTGCATTTTTGTAGTGTCTCAGTGGACTTTCTTGGAGATAATTCAGGCTCCTAGACAAGATTATCAATATTTCTTTGTTCACTCACATAACTTGCTGAACAACATTTTTTACTATTTTTAATATGTTCTTTCCACAAAAGGAAACCAGGTTAATGACTTAGACTTAAGGTTGCATTAGGTGGAACCTCCGAATCACGAAAAAACAACGGTTACAATTGGTTCAGTGAACAAAATGAAATGGAGAACAACAGCTAATCCTGCTCTGTATGTTTCAATATTAATGGAATCCTAACTCAATTTGAAACATAAAATACCTTTATTATAATTTACTTTCTTATTACAAAGATAAACTTTGCCTGGACACAATCATATATCAATGATACAGCAGATGAGAGCAAGAGATACCTGTACACGACAGACAACAGTCATGTGAAGAAACTCGAGTTTGTCAGCACTCGAGTTTGTCAGTTTGACGGCATTTAAGGACCTACTTACATGCTAGATTTAATGAATATACATGAATTAAGTGTATTCTCTTTCAGATGGTTTTTGTCACAAAATGTTAACAAGTAAAAAAAAAACACCTTGCACCGGGCGTGATCAGTGGCGCAAAACATAGACATAGCGCACCTGCATGGTTGCCATACCGCGCAACCTCACAAAACATGTACATGGCGCACCTGCATGGCGGCCTTACCGCGCAACTTACTAATCATAAACACACCGATAGCGCACCTGCATGGCGGCCGTACCGCGCAACCTCACAAAACAGAAACATATCAATAGCGCACCTGCATGGTTGCCGTACCGCGCAACCTTACCAAATATAAACATAGCGCACCTGCATGATTCCCGTTCCGCACAACCTCACAAAACATAAACATATCGATAGCGCACCTGCATGGCAGCCGTACCGCGCAACCTCACAAAACATAAACATATCGATAGCGCACCTGCATGGTTGCTGTACCGCGCAACCTCACAAAACATAAACATATCGATAGCGCACCTGAATGGTTGCCGTACCGCGCAACCTCACAAAACATAAACATGTCGATAGCGCACCTGCATGGTTGCCGTACCGCGCAACCTCACAAAACATAAACATATCGATAGCGCACCTGCATGGCGGCCGTACCGCGCAACCTCACAAAACATAAACATATCGATAGCGCACCTGCATGGTTGCCGTACCGCGCAACCTTTCCAAATATAAACATAGCGCACCTGCATGATTCCCGTACCGCACAACCTCACAAAACATAAACATATCGATAGCGCACCTGCATGGTTGCCTTACCGCACAACCTCACAAAACATAAACATATCGATAGCGCACCTGCATGGTTGCCGTACCGCGCAACCTTACCAAATATAAACATAGCGCACCTGCATGGTTGCCGTACCGCGCAACCTGACAAAACATAAACATATCAATAGCGCACCTGCATGGTTGCCGTACCGCGCAACCTCACAAAACATAAACATATCGATAGCGCACCTGCATGGTTGCCGTACCGCGCAACCTAACCAAATATAAACATAGCGCACCTGCATGATTCCCGTTCCGCACAACCTCACAAAACATAAACATATCGATAGCGCACCTGCATGGCAGCCGTACCGCGCAACCTCACAAAACATAAACATATCGATAGCGCACCTGCATGGTTGCTGTACCGCGCAACCTCACAAAACATAAACATATCGATAGCGCACCTGCATGGTTGCCGTACCGCGCAACCTCACAAAACATAAACATATCGATAGCGCACCTGCACGGTTGCCGTACCGCGGAACCTCACAAAACATAAACATATCGATAGCGCACCTGCATGGTTGCCGTACCGCGCAACCTAACCAAATATAAACATAGCGCACCTGCATGATTCCCGTTCCGCACAACCTCACAAAACATAAACATATCGATAGCGCACCTGCATGCCAGCCGTACCGCGCAACCTCACAAAACATAAACATATCGATAGCGCACCTGCATGGTTGCTGTACCGCGCAACCTCACAAAACATAAACATATCGATAGCGCACCTGCATGGTTGCCGTACCGCGCAACCTCACAAAACATAAACATATCGATAGCGCACCTGCATGGTTGCCGTGCCGCGCAACCTCACAAAACATAAACATATCAACAGCGCACCTGCATGGTTGCCGTACCGCGCAACCTCACAAAACATAAACATATCGATAGCGCACCTGCATGGTTGCCGTACCGCGCAACCTTACCAAATATAAACATAGCGCACCTGCATGATTCCCGTACCGCACAACCTCACAAAACATAAACATATCGATAGGGCACCTGCATGGTTGCCTTACCGCGCAACCGCACAAAACATAAACATAATGATAGCGCACCTGCACGGTTGCCGTACCGCGCAACCTCACAAAACATAAACATATCGATAGCGCACCTCCATGGTTGCCGTACCGCGCAAACTAACCAAATATAATTATAGCGCACCTGCATGGTTGCCGTACCGCGCAACCTGACAAAACATAAGCATATCGATAGCGCACCTGCATGGTTGCCGTACCGCGCAACCTCACAAAACATAAACATACCGATAGCGCACCTGCATGGTTGCCTTACCGCGCAACCTCACAAAACATGAACATTTCGATAGCGCACCTGCACGGTTCCCGTACCGCGCAACCTCACAAAACATAAACATATCGATAGCGCACCTGCATGGTTGCCGTACCGCGCAACCTTACCAAATATAAACATAGTGCACCTGCATGGTTGCCTTACCGCGCAACCTCACAAAACATAAACATATCGATAGCGCACCTGCACGGTTGCTGTACCGCGCAACCTCACAAAACATAAACATATCCATAGCCCACCTGCATGGTTGCCGTACCGCGCAACCTCACAAAACATAAACATATCGATAGCGCACCTGCATGGTTGCAAGTTTACCACAGCCACAACCAACAACTTGTTTTACTTCAGAATGGCGAACTTTTTAACTTTTCGCTAGTTTTTGCAACCATAAAGATGAATTTGGTCAGCCTTCCTTCACTGTTTCTCAGTTAACTCTGCGTCCGATCAGCTTTACAGTTGTCAGTAAACATCTTTCCAAACAGAACAAAAGCCGGAATTGATGTCCTGAATATGCCCGTGATTACTTCTCGGCTGATTCACATTTGCCATCACTCGCACTTGTTTTGATCATCATTCTGCTTGATTGGAAAAGTAAGCGTGTTGTTCCAGTTTAAAGGTGAAAGGAAACCAACTGAACCAATCAATTACCGACCGATTTTCGTAACATGTCACCTTCTTGAATAGAGCATTAAATATCGTCACCTTGGTTACCCTAATAACGGTCTCTTGAGCTCAATATTAGCTAAACAAACTACCTTTCTCGTTAAAAATTCTAGTCAAACCGCGCTACATAAGACTTGTTGATGTTTGGCTAATAGTGATGAATCGAGGAAACTATACATTTCCTCGACCTTAAAAAAAAAGGCTCACTTAAAAAAGGATACTTCTAGATAACCTAAAACAAGAAGGCATATTTGAGACCTCTTATCTTTTAACACTTACATGGCCGCAAACAAGTAGTTCGATTTATTTTTAAATTGGAACTGTTATTACTAGTGTACCTCAAGGTTCGGTACTCGGACCGACTTTATTTTTATTTTACCTCAACGAATTTTCCTGATAATAGCACAGATACCAGTTGTTCGATATATGCTGACAAAATACTGAACTTTAATAATAATTGTATCCGCCTAAAAAAGAAGTTTGCAGATACTATGTTTTTCACGCGGATTTCGCCACCGCAGCCGCCACTGCGGCGTTCGTTTCCGGAGAACTCCTCTAAAACCCTTGGACCAATCTTTCTGAACAGCTTTATTATTGGGTCAAGAGGGAAATGGTGGCTAGCAAAGACTGGTAGCGCAATCTGCAATCCTCTTCGTACTGTCTGAATCTGGGTGTCTTAGTGATAACAGCCCATATATACCTCAGGAGTGGTTCAAAGTAATTGGCTGAAATTGTGCATGTCCATAGATCTTGGATACCTCTTTTCGTTTTCAAAACTAACGGCGCCATCTGTAATCATATGTGTGTGGCATCCATCCAGGCGTTTGCTTTAAGTGAAAATTGCTCAAATCTTAGATGTTCAATGTATTGTTCTGAAATGTAATGTCCGTCCATCTCTTGATGCCGTTTTTCTCATAAGTGAATTGTCGTATTGGCCTGCAATTATGCATTTCCATAGATCATGGATACCTCCATCTCGTACTCAAGACTTGTCTGCAATCATTTTTGCGTGGCGTCCATCCATGCGTTTGCCTTGGATGAAAAGTGCTCGTCTTACGAGTGGTTCGATGTATCGGTCTGTAATTTGGCATGTCCATCCACCTTAGAGAGTTTTATTGAATACCAGACAGGTGGCGCAACCTACCTTCGAGTTTTTGTAGAATACTAGATGCCCTTTTCCCAGGAGTGGTTTGCCTTATTGGCCTGAAATTGTGCACGACCTTAGACCTCAGATACATCCCTCTATAGCTATATTTCCAATTGAAAAATGTTACATGGAATCATAATATTAAATCCCCTGCTTTAAAATCAGGGATAGTTGATTGTAATATGTCTATTTTCGGTAAAATGTCGAAGGAAACACTGATTCATGTATTTTATGAATATGATATTGTGAAGCATCTGTGGTCTGAAATTTCATTATGGTTGGTAAACCTGAACCTCCCAACAATAATATCAAAACCTGTCATATTTTTAATGTAACTCCAGATAATCTATTTGTTCAATTATTCTGATTGTCAAATACTAAATATATCAAGCAAAATGTAAGAAACATCCATTAACTCTTTATAGTGCGATTAATTATATTAAGATGTAACATTCGATTGAATAACAAGCGGCAATATTCAAGGGTTAACGAGTGAAACATGAACTTTTATGGAAACAACTGACAAAATGTTTGAGTAAAGGAAACAAAATTTTGATATTTATCAAATCACATATAAACTGATTTATTTAAAAATAAGTGCACGTTGATTTAAATATAATTTACCATTTTTGTTAGTTTTTGTGTGACTTGTATTGCATGTTATATGTATTTTGTCTATGCAAATCTTGTTTTTTGTATGTATATATATATATATATATTTAAGGTATTCATCTTAGATACCTCCACTCATCATGACGCTTTCCATTGTGAGACACTTTTTTTCTCTTATGCCACAAATATTTAGACCTGTCATTCCAGGACACATTCCATCCCTCATTTTATCCATGGCTCTGTAAATACTTATTGTGACTTGACGTCTGCCCATATTTTTCTAGTTTAGTCCATCCATCTTTCTTGGGATACTTTGGCTTCCATGATGCCACAAATTTGGAGTCATGTCATGTCAGGAACATTCAGTGCCTTACTTAATCTTACTTTATTTACCATGAAGATTAATGATAATATTTACCTAAGATTGCCCATCATTAAAATATCGGCGGAATCAGTGAGAGCCCAGATTCAAAATGGCGTAATTTACTTTTTAATAGTTTGGTCAGTAATACTGTTCAGTGTATGGATGAATGGGCGGGAGGGGGGGGGGAGGGGGTCGAGGGAGTCATGTTTTATGCCAGATATGTTATTTTTCGTATTTTGACTTTGATGATAATATATATGGCTGCCCATTTTTAGCTCAAATAAGTTATTTTCCTTTATACATGTCAAACGATATCCATGATGAACTTTACAGGTCCGTTTTTCTACGCGTTGGGTTTCTCTGAATGTAAATATAAGAGTCTGGTGAGGTTGCCTCTCGAAAAAGTGAAAGTGGAAACCGGAAAAGACCGAAATCCAATTTGGCCGGTCATCTCGATTTTGAAAATTATTGTTTCAATGGTTTTGCCTGCAATACTGTTCAATATATTGATTCTCGGGTTCCTTGAGTTAAGGGATTCATACTTGATAACAACTTGGCAGTTTTTAACCCTACAGCATAAGTTTCTCGTTCAGTCTTCTAGGGTCTGCTAGAAGGTAGGGGTTTATAGTCCGATATCAGTGACGTCACTCTCATTCGACTGTACACTTTGTCTTTCCTGGTCTTTGGGGCCTGCTAATTCTTGTAGCTTTTTCCCAGCTCTCGGAGGAGCATACAATCAAGCACCTTTAAACGGCGTTGGATGTTGTTTCTTTTTTTCGTTCTTAATTTTGCCTGCCGCCCTTGCTTGACTAGTACCTATTCACTCCTGGGAGGACAGGGCGCACCCTGATGGTAAAGAGTTGTGCCAGAGGTTTAGCGCGGAGGGCAGTCAGACCAAAGGCCTTGCGGCCACGATTCCAGTGCACTAACCATTACGCCACCACGCTCCACGTTCTGCTCATGATGAGTATTTTAATATATGTAGCAGAACTATGTTCATATCATAGGTCAACAGGTTTAAATTCGTAGTTTATTAAAAGTGAAAGTCATGGCCAAGATATTACACCGCATTATGCAAGTGAATCAGGCTCGCCCTCGCGTTCAATTTGACTGACTAATGGTAGGTTCAAGTCTTTTATAACCCGTGATCGAACAAAAATCTGAGTTCGGGTCTGTTCCTTTAAAAATAAACTTATTGAATAAAAAGATCTCACTGTATAAAATCAGTGTCATTATTTCAATTAAATGAAGTAACATTGGAGCTTGGTTTGAACGACAGATGGCGTGTGTGTTCATGGTTTCCATCTTCATTATGATAAAACTGTTCCAAAATAAATGAAATTTATTAATATTCATACTTGTATAATAAATAAGAAAAAAAGTAAGCAACTTTTCAGTTGAAAAAAAATCGGGGGACGGAAGGGTTCTCGGCTTTTCATTACAGTGGGCATAAAAAGGGAAAATAAATACTTTCCAGCATACAAGAAACATACTGAAAAAGAAAATTGAAATTATGGTATAAATTTATGTTTAAGGTATAGCAGAATAAGTAGCTGTCAAACTGCAGCCTCGAAAATATCATCAGAACCAGTGTATTAATTGATAGATGGGTTGTTGGATGGATGTGTGGATGGATGGATGAACTAGATATCTGGGATAACGAGTCTACAGACATCCACTGAAGGAACGTGTGTCAGGTAGGTACGTCCTAAAAACGGGATAGATGACGGACGAGTAAACACCAGGTAAGTTAATCTACTAAGCACCAACATACATACGGGGAAGTTTCTCAGAAATCACAGGCGCTGGTTTGATTATATTCTATCATCTGATACCCTAGATGCCATTTTCTATACGACCACTTACTTTATCAGGCAAACCTCGGGCTACGAGGGCCTATAAGCCATAGGTTAATAAGATATTGAAGCCTAGTTATATACCTCCGCCCGACGAGCAGAGATTAATTTGTCTGTAACATCCTCCAGGGGTGTTTTTTCTCTCGTTAGGTCCTGGATTACCAGCCCTGCATGACCAAAACATGTTTGATACTGGTCGGATGTGGCGCTAATTCGTATTATCCAACATAACGACAAACCAGGGCAATATGTATATTAATATAACAAACCAGCCATCGTACGACCAGGCACACAATATGTATCATTATATTATACTTAATTTATAAATTTACCTTTCTTATTGCTGATCAAAATGAGGATTCTACATATTCTTTCAATTCCCCTTGATTGTGTCCTGTAATCGTCATCACAAGTGATGCACTGCTGGCTCCAAAAAGATAGGTTCTTATCCTGTGGGTTGCGCGGACTCTCATACAAGAACAGAGAAGCTACAAGACACGCTAGGCACCCCTCCACTAACCTACTCTCACCCCTATGGCAACATAGCCTGCTCTAGTGGTCAGCCAAATGCATTAATGGGAACCGTTTCTTTCCTTCTTACCTTTGAGTGGAGGTTAGGGAAATTTCTTTTTCCATGTGTGGGACCGGGGTTTGGAGTGACGACAATCAAGCTTTGACAAGCCTCATCTTATGGCCAGTTGGCCTTCTCTCAACAATTTTGCCCCCACATGCGTCAGATTGAGAAGCCTATATCCTGCTTCAGCTTATTGCTCACACAAGGGGATTAGTTTGTCTTTATTGGCAAATAGTGCAACGCATTTAGTGTGTTTAGTTAATTATCACATTAAAGGAGAGCCGATATGGTATGATTCTGTTTAATAATGAGGTTATATATTTCATGGAACTGTATTTCACCGGGCTGGTGTAGTTCACGGAAAGTGTTTTATCTTTTCCAGATTTTTGCGACGGTGCTCGAGGAATAAAACTTTGTAACGTTATCCCTGGATGTCTAACTCCGTTTGGACGGAGTTGATAGAACCAAGAATATATATCTCACTGAGTGTTTTATGAGAGCTCTTAGAGCCCCATGTCTGGTTCCTAATGTGCCCTTGGTTCCGTTGCCTTTGCAGAGTATGGGCTAGGGCTGTCTTTATTTCAGGTATCTCAAACATGACCCAGGGGACCGGGTTGTGTAGCTTAGCCAGTATACCCAGTTCACATTTAAACATGCGTTAATGAACGGATTCTAGGAAGTTATGTTGGTTTATTTCGTATGCCATGTTTCGATTGACAGGACATAACAAAGTGCGCATATTGTTATTGATGAAAAATAAACATTCATATATGTGTTTACGGTTAGCTCCAAATTGATATACAAGACACAAGTTTAAAGTCTGCAGCTTAAGGCCATATTTGCTATTATTGAAGTAAACCAGAACAAAAGTAACTGGCGGCATTACGTCAATGGGGTTTCAACTATCTGTTATGGCTTGTCTGGTTGTTCACGAAATAAACAGTGGTGTTGCTGTAAAAGGGCATCATGCATGAGGCTGTCGTTCTGTCTGGTCTAACGAGGTTTGAGCAGCCTTGAATAATTGCTGGACTGAAATATACGTGGTGCAAACGCTTTGAGCTGGAACAAACATCCGGGATTGCCTTAATTACACAATATCTTTACTGACGTCACAATGGCGGACTGTTATTTTATACCATGGGTTTGCGCCTTCATTTCTTGTCTAAACAAAAAAAAAACGCTAATCAAAAGAGCGTTAGTCATCAATAACATGTTCACATAACGGATTCGGTATGTCAGTAAAAGTCTCTCATGTTCATTTGTAAGTCATCAATAACACGTTCACATAACGGATTCAATATGTCAGTAAAAGCCTTTCATAATCATTCGTTTGTCATCAATAACATGTTTACATAATGGATTCAGTTTGTCAGTAAACGCCTCTCATGTTCATTTGTTAGTCATCAATAACATGTTCACTAAACGGATTCAATATGTCAGTAAAAGCCTTTCATATTCATTCGTTTGTCATCAATATAATGTTTACATAACGGATTCAGTTTGTCAGTAAAAGCCTGTCATGTTTATTTTCATACTACCAAGTTTGTCGCAGCCACGCTTTTTCAGACCTTGATTCAGCGAGCCGCTCTGGCGTCTAACGAACAAGGCAAGTGTACCAATCAAATGATTCGCATAAACTTGCCTTACGCACCTACCGTGTGGTCCAGTCATTTTATGGAAAAGTGGCCCGACCCACCACAAATTTATTTTTTTCACCTTTCCTCTCTGATATATCCCTGAATAAACATACTAAAGGTCTAACAAAATATAATTTTTTCCACAATCCTTAATTTGCATAAGTCCAAAATGGCCGCTAAACATTATTTCGATCCATATTGACTACTCCTTAACGTTTAAAATTCGTTATTGTTCAACCTAGAGACTTCTAACTTAAAATCATGAGAGGCCATGGGCAGGTCTCTTTGGAAAACCGAAATAAGGTCACGGTGACCTATATTCACCGAATAAGGGATAAAAAATCATGATTTTTTTAGCACCCCAAAAGTCAGACAAAGGTGTTGTGTTATGTGTAAACCATGTGGTTTGTGGTTAAACGAAAGGTCTATAAAAGTAAAAGGGTCTCTGCATGAACATAATGCCTACCTGAGAGCATCAACATTGAAAGATTTATGTTTTAATCAATTAATATGTGGTACGTGAACTGGAATATTATTAATTTTATAAATAAAACCATATTTTGGGGGAAAAAATCGTTAATCCATTCATTTGTACGATTTTAACTCGAAATACTTATTGAAATACAGATCATTCCCACCAAACTGTATACATGGGATATATCTTCTGTCTCGTAAGTATGTATTGGTTTCAAAAGTGTCAGTCCAATATTTTATAAGGTTTTCAACTTGTTTTGTGGTCCGGTGACGGTGAGGTATAAAGCGCAAAAGATGGAAAAGGAAAGAACAAGAAATTCCACCGTCAGTTACGTCTCACGGAACAAGTAATAAACCTTTCCTAAATGAGGGTGCAACTCATACTGTAAGAAAATTAAATCTTTTCAATATCTGCACTATAAAAATGCTTGAAAGGCTAAGTTTACTTATATAATGACATTTTATATTTTTAAAACTAATTCCAATTTTAAGCAGGATAGAAATATGGTAGAGACACAAAAAAACATTTGAAACTGTCATGTGGGTTCGTATTAATATGTCCACTAGAAAGTTGGTTGGTCAAAAGGTTACTTTTAATATTTTTATATTTGATTAAAACATCAAGTTTAAACGGAAAGTCATCAATATATAAAACATTAGACAGAATGACGCATCGGTTTATGTGCGTTAAAATAATACTGCTTTTTACTCTTCAAAATAAACTGCAGTTTATTTTAAATCTAAAACTGTTTTTGATATATTTTTAATATGGGGGTTGTTGCAGGGGGTTTTACCTTAAATAGATTAAGCCGAAATCTTGTATATTTTACAGTTTTAAATTCTGATTATTTGGCTTTTGAGACAATTTATTGACTGAATGTAATATAGTCTCACTGAACCATATCAGAGATATGTTTTCTTATCTACTCTATTGCGTCTTTTCTTTCTAAACTATTTAATTTTGTCAACGTTTCTTGAGTGTATCAGGGCTCATGGCCCTTGGAGAGTTCCTATAGCGAACATGTAAGTGACGTGAAAAGAATTTGATCAAATAAATGGAGTTAACATTCAGACTCAAATTGTGGAAACATAAATTGCGGTCTATGACCTTGAAATTTTCCCCCAGGATCAACTGGACTATTTTAGGATTAGGGAAATACAAATATGCAATTTTAACTATTTAATCACTTTCGTCTATAGACCCATAAATGTGAATATTGAAGCTCATAAATCAAAACTAAGGATCATCATCTGAAATCAAAGCTATCAATAAATCGTTACCTCGACCTTCCAGTCAAAAAATGGATAAGGGATAGGCTGCTCCTCTCACGTCTTCTAACAAAGAGTATTTCCTTTAGTAATGAGGGACATATATGTGAAGTTTTAATCCAATGATGGCACCACCGGTATCAGACCTTTGATAAAGTTATTTTTGATAAAACAACATGCATATCGATATTTAGATCAACTCATTAAAGAATTATAGGAAAATTAATGCTTTTGTGGAAAATGGTATTCAAAAGTATACCAACTGTTACATGAAATATCATTATTGTCCGTCATACTCTTGCCGATCTCTGTGGTTACTGATTTTAATTATTATAAAATGTTTGATTTAGGGACATACACTCTTCTTCTGGTCATTGCCATTTCCGAGTCGAATAAAATATTGCATGTCGTCATTTTACTTGTCCCTACAAAGACAAGTTATAGTAGATAACAAAAGCAAATTCGTGGAATAAATGTTCTCCGCTTGTTGGATCTTGTTGTCTTTCATGCTTGATAAGCAACCAAAATTATGACACTTGGAGAAAATCTTGAGAGCACATGCTAAAACAGATCTATGATGACATGTTATGCAAGCGAAAATAAAAACTAAATCCGCGGAGAGGGGAACAAAAACAAGAAATTATGTAAGCGAACTGTAAATATCCTCACCATACACTTGTTTCCACATATGATATAAAATGGGAAATAGCGGAAATACTTTTGGGCAATACATTGAATGGTACACATGTTCTCATAGAGACTATTCATCATATTAAATATTTAAGCAATGAATCATTGAGCTCTTGATATAATGTATGCCAAAGGAATCTTGGATTGCTGCAGGATATATCACTGCAGTTTTAACTGGTTTGAAAAATTACAGCACACATATTTTTATGGTAACTTTTCTGATAAAATGAAAGAATAGATGAGTCCATATAACTATAGAACAAACGGGTAGGCCTGATAAATGTAGATTAACCAAGGCTTTAATTAAATATGACAATAAAGCTGGCGTGTAAGAGTTATTTTGAAATGCAAATGAGAATTTTCAGTCGTCATACGTATTGGACCGGGACATATCAGTGGATGAGGCTATGGTATTGTGGCGCGGCCGATTAGTATTTCGCCAGTATTTACCAGGAAAACGCCACAAATACGGAATCAAGCTCTATGAACTTTGTGAGGGGACGGGCTACGTGTGGAATTCCAAAATTGATTGCGGTAAAGGGGACAACACTGCTGGGCTTGGACACGCGGAGAGCGTAGTACTCGAATTACTGAAAAAACTTCTTGGTCTCGGTTACAGATTGTTCACGGACAATTTTTATACCAGTGTGCGATTAGCCCAGCGCTTATTAGAATTAGGGACTTTGCTGTGCGGGACTGTTCGTAGAAACAGGAAGTGTTTACCAGATGCTGTAAAAAACAAAAAACTGAAAAGGGGTGAGAGTATTTTTCGTACTAATGGAAAGGTGCTGGCTTTGAAATGGAAAGACAAGCGTGATGTTATTATGATTTCCACTTTTCATGGACCTGGGACTGGAAATACGGGGAAGAGGAATAGAAAAGGCGAGATTGTGTCAAAACCTAAATGCATCCTTGATTACAATAAAAGCATGTGCGGGGTTGATCGCAATGATCAATTGACTCAGTATTATTCATCACTGCGTAAAACTATCGTAAGATCATCCTTCATCACCTTGATATGGCCATCACAAATTTATTTTTGATTTGCGAACGAGTACGTGGGGAAAAACCACTTTTGTGGTTTCGCAAAGAGGTAATTAGAGGTCTGCTTGAGTCGTGACGCAATGATACCTTCTCGGATAATGGTATGTCGGATACGGATGTAGAGCCAGAAACTGAAGGACCAGGTATCGGACCCAAAAGACACAACGCAAGTCAAGACATCCGATTGTCAGGAAATCCTCATTTCCAAGAAAAGATACCTCCCACATCATCAAAGAACAGACCCCAGAAACGCTGTCTTGTATGCGCTAGGAAGAAAATAAGAAAGGATTCGCGCTACCAGTGTAAAAACTGTCCTACAAAACCCGGTCTCTGTCTAGTGCCGTGCTTTGAGATTTTCCATACAGAGTCTGATTTATGAACTGTTACCAAGATCATTGTATTATATATATATATATATATATATATATATATATATACATTATTATATATTACTCATTGATTATATATATATATATATATATATATATATATATATATATATAAACATAGTATCATATAACCCTGATCATTTTATCTACCTTTTTATATATAATAGAAATTTATTTATATATGTATATATATAGAGAGAGAGGTTTATATAAATATCATCAAATAATATATATAGACATTATTACATATTACCCATTTATTATATATATATACACATAATATCATATAAACTTTATCATTTTATCTCCCTCTTATATATAAAGTAATAAATAATAAGCTGTTATATATATATATATATATATATATAGAGAGAGAGAGAGAGAGAGAGAGAGAGAGAGAGACTCTTTGGTATGATGGAATATATTATATTATATTTTTTATAATTCTTGTAAATAACATGGATAAATTATATATATATAAATATATATATATATATATATATATATATATATATATATATATAAATAACGGCTAACAGTATTGTCATCTGTAAATAGATTATATTATTATAAATATTATCAATATTTATATTTGTAATTAAACATCATCAGTTTATGTACATCTCTGCTGCATTTTATTTGGAACTGTGAATGGTGTATGATAGCAATACTTCCCCCATACCTCTGCCCCACACCAGACTACTTCGCTAATTGCTTTCCTTCCAAGCAATTAACACCTCTCTAGATTTTATGGCCCCTCCACCATCTGGACTTCACACCTCCTCATCAGGCAATTAGCACCCAGCACTGGTCCATCCACAGACCCTGGGGACAGTTGCTGACTGCTCTACCCCCTGGGCACTGGGGGTATAATAAGCTGGGCAGTGAATGTGTTAAGTAGATCAACATAGGTGGCGCCACTAAAAGTATATTTTGCATAAAAGTCCCATGATCATAATGTCGGTAAACTTTGTGATGACAGCTGACGACTTTATTGAGAAATCTGCGATTCTGTATGTAATACTACCGGCTAGCGTCTTCACTCTTGTGGTGCTAAAATATGTTTTCGCCTCATTACTCCAAGAATTTAGGTTTAATTCTGTTATACTTGGCATGCTAATTGTCATAGGTGTAAATGGGGCACATAATTTCAATGTACAGAAAACAGTGCGGGCGGGCGGTATTTTTTCTGACCTTTTTTTTTGTATGTTTCGATAAAAATGTCTTATGATCAGGGAAAAACATGAAAATAACAGATTTTTATTGCTGAACAGGTAAAAGCACCTCATAACAAAGGAAATAGTTTTAAAATTGTATATTTTACCTTCTTGAAAGATGAAAATATAAAATTAAAATGTTGGATACGGGGGGTTTAATTGACGCGGGGGTGCCATAACTTTTATAAATTTATTAAAATTGTATGATTTTAACTTTTTTATAAATATCTTAGCGGCTAGAGCTCAAAATTGGTATGTTTTTATTGAAAATCAAAATAATATTTTTTATGCGGGGTTTTTTAAAATGACGCGGACGGTGCCTGAGAACCAGACCATTTATTTTTTAATTGCCTGAACGCTTTGATTTTTTTTTTCGACCGCTTATCCCTGGAGTCCTAGAGGAATTTCCTAAGTAGTATTTTTAATTAGCCTTCGGTTTATAGTTATATAATTAACATGTAAAGGGAATAGTATTTTTATATTGTGACGTGTGAGCGTTAACGAAATAATACGCTTGCACTTGTAGCAAGCCATTTGCGATAAGATAAAATATCATATATACGTAAAGGCCGGATTAACTTAATTATTACTCGACGAAAGTGATCGCAGACGTACCGTTATGTGTATAGTCAGGAGTAGTGATAATTCTTATGGACCCCATGCAGGAATCAAAGTTCATGGCCACTCGGCTATGTAGGACAGTGGCGTTGATGTATATTACTAGACGACAATATATAAATATGTCTGAAAGCCAGACGTGCCGCCCCGTCATTAGTTTTCATAATCTAATGGGGAATTGTCGCGGTGATGTACGCTGCAATACGCAGTCGTTACTGCTGTGAATTGCTGCATTTTATTAACCCATTATGCTGCCATGGAGGTTCACATGATTTTGGCGATTGACTTATTACCTCATCCGATTTACAGTTTAACTATGCATTTTATTTAATTAGTAATAAATGCCTGCTTTATATTTTAACATTATCAATGTTAGACATATATCAATTTTTTTTATTTCATACCCATGACCCCCTCCCTCTCTCTCTCTCTCTCTCTCTCTCTCTCTCTCTCTCTCTCTCTCTCTCTCTCTCTCATGAATGCATGATTTAATGAACCGCGAACCTGTTCATGACTGTGGTTTACAGTGTTTTTTATCATTAACCTATATCACTCTCTACATTTATCCTGGTAGGATAGTGTATACAGTACTGAGAGGGACAGTTTTTATGGTAACTTACTGCATGGCAGTACGCAGCATAAAGGTAACGAGTTAAGTAGACAGAATGTATCGGGGCCTGTCACAGTCAGTCACGTTCTCTCCATTCACTAAAAATTATTGTCCAGGGGCGGATCTAGGATTTCGGAAAAAGGGGGGGGGGGGGGCAACGTAGGAGGACTAATGAAAAACCTAAAAAAAAGTCCCCAGGTCCGGAAAAAGGGGGGTCCAGGCCGCAAAATTTTGTCTGAAACCCTTAAAAAGGGTCGTTTCGGATGAAAAAAAGGGGGGATTCGGACCCCCTGGAACCCCCCCCCCCGGATCCGCTTCTGTTGTCGCAAGGTAAATAAGGTAAATACGATCGATGTGAAAACGATGTTAATACGCAAGTTATCGCAAATCCAGTTTAATAATGTCATTGCTATAGCATGACAGATATTGTGAATAGAACTAGAACTAGTGTTGGCTTGTTCAGCGTATAAAGTTTCGTCTGAAAATATTTTCGAATGTGTGATTTTCAAGTATGCCCTTTGTGCATAAGCCCATGTGTAAGACGTAACTTTCATTAGTATTTATCTTTCTTTGTGGTAGGGCAACACTGCATACGTGTCGTGGTTCTCTGTATGGCCGTGTGCAGTGGATCTCTGAACCTCGATCCGAACCCCTCCCCCCCCCTCAACTAACAACCTTTTTTTTTTAGACAAATCTAATACATGATGGGGGGGGGGGGTGGGTTGGGGTCGAAACACGCCCCCCTCCTCTTAACCAACGACCATTTCTTAGACAATTTCAATGCATGACACCCGTTAACCCCTCCAAGCAAAATATCCTGTCTCCGCGCCTGTCGTGTGCAGTGGTCCTCTGTGCTTTATGGAGACCTCGGACCCCACACGAAGTAGGGCCACTTACTACAATTACGGACCATCGGGTCGACGATCTCGGTCCAAATTGGGTTTTTTATTAAGAGATTGTTAAAAGTATTGTAAAAATCAACATGAATGTGTATATATTTAATAAATATAATATGTTATATATAAATATAAATATATATATATATATATACATGTATTTTCAATTTGAATAAATATAAGCCATTATCATAATATGATAATAATATTATAGTTTTATTTTGGTCCATGTGAATTTTAAAATCAAAACACTGTTTTATTGCACCATGGAATAATACATGCTGTGACAGTGATTTTGTTGCTGATTTCACTTGATATTAATTTTAATTTTGAATATATAATCCTAATAATAAACTCTTCCAAATCTTTTATTTTAATCATTACAATACATATATTTTATGTATAAATTAAAATTTACATATATATATATATATTTATATATATATATACACACACACATATATATATATATATATATATATATATATATATATATATATATAGTGGATACATAAATAAAACAGTAGGCCTAGACCCATGCAGTTGTGGCTAACGAAGTCCCATTGGAAATTTTAACAAACGCACCCTCACATGAAATAATATACCTTTAATCATACATGGAAGCGTGAGTCGTCTGAGTTGAATATTCCTATAATGTATTATTAACAAAGCGCGTATTTCATAACGGTATCAGGTGTCAGAATATTATTAGTCTAAGAGTAGGTCTGAATTACTGGTCTGAGCTTGTAGTAGTCCTAAGTCAAGGTCAAGCAAACGTATTCCGAATCTCATTATATTATCATATAACATAATTGGTTATGAAAAAAATTATTAATATAGATTCTACGTAAAATGAAACCAATTTCTGACGGAAAAACATTTTTTTCTATATATTTTACCACTAAAAACATAAGGTTGTGTGATTTGTTCAAAAACTGTTGGCACATCTATGAGCACTGTCAACTCGGCAGTGACGTCACACACTGGGAATCCCCTGTGACAAAAAATTCTAGATCTCAGTAAAGCACAATATTTCTGCCACTGTCAGTCCCAAATTTTCAGGAGAGAATAAAAACATCATGCATTACTATATCTGAGTTGTTGATAAAATTCAGTCCATGATGTCACATGTGTACCAGCCAATCAAATCAGGGCAAAGTCTGGGATCTGGTTGAAATCCTCATTCACACAACAAACGCACGTGGAAAGGTACTTAACCTCCAGGTACCATCCTCTGTATGGCCGTAGAGTATCTTCTTATATTTTTTTCCTTCTAATAGCCTTTATACCTAGGATGGCACCAGTTCGGCGGAGCAGAGCAGTGCAGGACGCATGATTTTGGATCCAGGGTCCAGCACTGATGGGACAGCAGACTTCCGGATTATGATAGAAGGTGATTAGTATGACGTCAGGCCAGTGCCACAGAAGCGGACTATACATTCCGAGAGAGGGCGCTCGAGAGTGTCCGGTGTGAAAGGTCCGCCTGAGACGAAACAGGCGAGTGAGACTGATGTTGGAAGAAACCATCGAAGTGCGGCGGTCATGGCAGAGATCACCAAACTCTGAGGGCGCACGAGTCCGCTTAGGAAACCTGGCTAAGAGTGCAAAGGATCGTGTGGGCACTCCAGACACCCTTGTTCACCCCTTAATGTTACAGAATTAAGAGTAGGGAATTATTGTTGGTGGGTCCAGAAAGACAGACAATGACGCCATATGTTAATATTCGGGCTAAATCAAACCTGTAATCGTTTGTGTTCTGCATGTGACGTTTCTTTGCGACTCTATATATATCTTAAATCGACAGTTCACGCAGTGGCTGACTGTTATCGCATGATCAATATATACAGGAACTGTACTATAATAAAACAAAAACATATAATAATATTTATCGCAAATGACAAGTATGAATGATAATAATAACCATCATCATCATCATCGAAATTGAAATAGAAAAGCTAAGGTGAAAATGGATTGATACAATAATTAGTTAAAGGGTTGGCTCATAAGGGAAAGAAACCTCGGCTAAAATGTTGTATATGCACACACTTATAAGCGAGACAAGATGCACACATTATGTTGCAAGCTTGTGCGCTTGTTTGAGCTAAGATCGAAAGATGGCATAATGCATCACATCACGTGGAAAATAAATGAACGAGCCTTAAGTCTGACACAAATTACATGTTTATATCGTATATGATGGATTTTTACCTTATTGAACTTACAAGAAAACCTTATGAAATTTGTGTGGATTATGAACACAATATATTATAATTAAGGTGCTTTTATCCGTTCATTTACAGAAAATAGCTGGATAGGACGTTGGTGTTAATGAAAACATGTTCGAATTTCCTAATATTCAGTTTTCACAAAAAAAAAAGCTTTTCGCTCTGAGATATGAAAAACACGACCTTTTTTAATAGATATTCCGGACTTAGCGCAGTGAGTCGCCGCCAACAGATGTCGCTAATGGGGTGGACCAGGTTCATTGTGTTTATACATCCCACTGAAACATGACTGTGTACAAAAATTGTAAAAAAAAAAAATACTATTTAAATTTAGTAAAACGTGACGAAAATTTCAACAACAATAGTTTTTTTTTAAATTAATGAATAGATCATATTTCTGAAAATACAAAAAAAGTCATTTTTAGAGTTATTTCTCTAAAAGTGCAATAAGGAGTCTTGGCCGATTTTTTCAAATGGTACATGATGACAGGAATACGCGTCTGTATGTAATATTATTATGATCCATCTGTTTTTCTTTGTGAGCTTATTTTATGAACATAAATGCATGCTGTCTCACTTTTGAAAAAAAATGCTTTCTCAGGATAAGGATAATTCATGTGGCAATTCCGGAAATATGTTGTATCCTGTTTAAGAAATGTTAATAACATAAGCCGGGCTTGGTGAAATTTTGTAAACATTATTTACATTTTAAATAAATGAACTTCTTCGGCTGATTTCCTTATATGGTGATAGTGAGGCATGATACAATCCTGCTAATTAGCATACTTTTGTGGTTCAATACAACATATGTATTCTATATGGTTAAGTCAGCCTTTTTAGCCAATTCGTTTAGCCATTCAAAATTTTCCTCTGGCCTTTCACACCTTATGAATTATTAATAAAAACATTTTGATCTCATTGTAATTCGACATCTCGACTTGCTGCGCCAAATGACACAACAGAGGCGACATCTATTGCGATACTGACACACTATCCCTTCACAGTCGGTTTCAGGTAACATAAATGTTGAGTGTAAACGAAAATGTTACCATCGGTTTTGAGGACACAATTTTACATCGATTATCGAAAGTCTATAAAATAATAAAAAAAAAAACGCAAATGAAGAAACGTAGCCGTGGGTAAGGAAATGTTGAAAGACTTAAATAAGTCTATTTAATAAGCCTGTTTAATAAGTCTGTTTAATAAGTCTGTTTAATAAGTCTGTTAAATAAGTCTGTTTAGTGTCTGTTTAATGAGTCTGTTAAATAAGTCTGTTAAATAAGTCTGTTAAATAAGTCTGTTTAGTGTCTGTTTAATAAGTCTGTTTAGTGTCTGTTTAGTGTCTGTTTAATGAGTCTGTTAAATAAGTCTGTTAAATAAGTCTGTTAAATAAGTCTGTTAAATAAGTCTGTTAAATAAGTCTGTTAAATAAGTCTGTTTAATAAGTCTGTTAAATAAGTCTGTTTAGTGTCTGTTTAATGAGTCTGTTAAATAAGTCTGTTAAATAAGTCTGTTAAATAAGTCTGTTAAATAAGTCTGTTAAATAAGTCTGTTTAGTGTCCGTTTAACAAGTCCGTTTAATAAGTTTGTTTCAACATAGAAAGGAATAGGAATAATCTTTAAACACTTGTATTTTTCGCATGGTCATTAGTTTATGAAAATAAATCATCGGATCGATTCTTGTTATAGTCATTTCTAACCGCACCGACTCTGTCATAGCTATTTTCTTTATTTATTGTTATTTATTACTAAATCTTTATATGGTGGCCATGTAACCAAGGAACGATCATGCATCAAGGAGTCTTGCATACGCTCAAAATAGTGGAAAAAGGGATTGGTTGGCCCAGTTATCAACAATTAATGCTGACATTATTCGTAAAAGATAGGGTAGGATTTTCACATGCCTCAAATTGCCTCAGATTTCATATGTGAACAGTAATAGTGCCTTATCAATTAATGTTAAACAAAATTAATGTAATTATACTTTAGCGAACATACTTAATCGTTCGTGTTTGAATATGCATAATGCAACCAATCTAAAATTAATTATATACATTATCTCCACGTAGGTCTTTGAAAAGTCTCTTGCATACCAACAATTTTATCATTGTGGATTATATTCTATGGCTAACGTAATTCCTTGCATATTTTTGCAAATTGTACTAGCGTTCTTTGGCGCAAAATGACTTGAAATGCATCCACAATCTTTTTAAAGAAATGGTTTGAAATGCATCAACAATCTTTTTTAAAGAAATGGATTCTGTAACTTGCAGTTATTTTAAAATCTAAAAAATAAAAGAAAAAATCCAGAAAATTAGAAAAAAAATTACAAGTGGTGCCACCAGGTATCAAGAACTGACAAAACTAGTCAGTATTCAAGTCAAGATTGATGACAATCCATGCATTAATTATCGCGATACTGGAGGTTGTGTCAATAGTTTTTTATTTTTTGGGTACTTAAAAGCCCCATACAGCTCGGATTATATAGGTCGCAGTTACCTACTTTCAGGTTTCGAAGAAGCTGTTTTATTGTTCTCAATGCATATTTATATAGAAGTTCCTAGAGTCAGGGGTTACGATTTGTGCGTCACTAACGAACGTCCGGTCAGCCGCACGGAAGACAAACAAAGCGCATACCCTGCTGATCTTAAAGTGAAGAAAATAAGAGCAGCCTCTCCTTCAGAACTATTGACAATACAACTGCAAAATTTAAAATTTTTGGCTGTTTATGTAAATACATTATTTTCACAATGTATCTATCTTCATTTTGAAGAAAACCTGTCCAAGGAGATTTTACAGCATTTTCGCAGACAAATTTGTAAAAATACGGATATGGCATCAGATTTTACCTGAAATTTATACTTCAACTAAGATATCTCAATAATTGTTGCATATTAGGATTCGAAATTTTGTATGTTTATAAATTCTGGATAGCTTTTGTATTTGTGCAAGGCTTGAGGTGCCGTCTATATTTGCTTAATTTTTATGCATTTTCGGTTGAATTGTTTTTACTACAGTGGTCGTACGTCCTTTAAAAGTCATGATATTTTAAAAAGTACTGTGGATTCATGAAAAATTCATGAATTTTCATATTCTTAATGTCAAAATTTTTTTTGTATTAACATTTTTATATCATTGTGAAACATTGATGTGAATGGTAAAACGATGTAAATAGTGAAACATTGTTGTAAATGGGAAACATTGATGTAAATGGTGAAACATTGATGTCAACGGTGAAACATTTACGTTAATAGTGCAGTTCTTGCTAACTCCAATTAAACCGGGCTTGTATTCTGATAACATATACCACCCTGGTTTAACTGTTGGGTTGTTGGCAACTTTATGTTTGAAAGAAGAAATTTTATTGAGTTTTGAAAGCTTGCTAAGTGTTATGTTTCAGGTTTAGTATTAAAGTGTCTAAAAAAATTTCCAATTAAACGTAGAATCATGATAAAATAAAAATAAAACCTTGCAACGCTGAACTGTTACACTGGATTGATCTCATTTAATGGTGTTGTATCCTTAACAAGAAGCTTATGCAAAATATATTTTTACAAATGAAAGAAGTTTTTTTTTGCATTCACATTTGTAGGCTTCTCCTTTCAAACATGAACAACAAACCATATTTTAGCTGCTGAAATAAAGAGACTTTAGAATATTTAACTATGTATGCATTCTCTTAGCTATATTAATAATGTGCATCGCCAATGTCCTATGAAACATTAACATGTCAAAGGTACAAGGAAAAAGTAATGATTTTTTTTTCGCAGGTCCTGACAAAGTCGTAAAATTTTTAATAAAATCGGCCCAACCAGTGCTTCAGAATTGTTGCAGACACAGTTGTGAAATTTTAACATATAGGCTGTTGATTAATCAAATGCATACTTTAGATAAAATATCTCATGCAGTTTTCTTGGCTCTTTCTTTAGCTATATAATCATACTACACGATATGAAAAGTGCAACGCAAAAGCGACCGATTTGTACTAGGACGGATAAAGAGTGATCCCTAAAGCTCAGATGACCAATAGTCGGCTGAGCTAAATAAATGCAAGTAAACACGGCGAAGGTCTCACACATAGGGCTATCATTGAATTTATCGTTGACTTGGCAGTGACGACTGTTGAGTCTCACGACGACCAGACTGACGTTTTTCCTATCATCCTGACCAATGAACCTGCCTCTGCCACGGACCACGTTTCAGCTTGCTCTTCTATTGGCGCCGTTGACCTGGCAGTGACGACTGTTGAGTCTCACGACGACCAGACTGACGTTTTTCCTATCATCCTGACCATTGAACCTGCCTCTGCCACGGACCAGGTTTCAGCTTGCACTTCTATTGGCGCCGTTGACCTGACAGTGACGACTGTTGAGTCTCACGACGACCAGACTGACGTTTTTCCTATCATCCTGACCAATGAACCTGCCTCTGCCACGGACCAGGTTTCAGCTTGCACTTCTATTGGCGCCGTTGACCTGGCAGTGACGACTGTTGAGTCTCACGACGACCAGACTGACGTTTTTCCTATCATCCTGACCATTGAACCTGCCTCTGCCACGGACCAGGTTTCAGCTTGCACTTCTATTGGCGCCGTTGACCTGGCAGTGACGACTGTTGAGTCTCACGACGACCAGACTGACGTTTTTCCTATCATCCTGACCAATGAACCAGGCTCTGCCACGGACCAGGTTATAGCTTGCACTTCTATTGGCGCCGTTGACCTGGCAGTGACGACTGTTGAGTCTCACGACGACCAGACCGACGTTTTTCCTATCAACCTGACCAATGAACCTGCCTCTGCCACGGACCAGGTTTCAGCTTGCACTTCTATTGGCGCCGTTGACCTGGCAGTGACGACTGTTGAGTCTCACGACGAGTCTCACAGACTGACGCTTTTTCGGTCATCCTGACCAATGGACCTGGCTCTGCCACGGACCAGGTTTCAGCTGGCACTTCTATTGGCGCCATTGACTTGGCGGTGACGACTGTTGAGTCTCACGACGACCAGACTGACGTTTTTCCTATCATCCTGACCATTGAACCTGCCTCTGCCACGGACCAGGTTTCAGCTTGCACTTCTATTGGCGCCGTTGATCTGGCAGTGACGACTGTTGAGTTTCACGACGACCAGACTGACGTTTTTCCTATCAACCTGACCAATGAACCTGGCTCTGCCACGGACCAGGTTTCAGCTTGCACTTCTATTGGCGCCGTTGACCTGGCAGTGACGACTGTTGAGTCTCACGACGACCAGACTGACGTTTTTCATATCAACCTGACCAATGAACCTGCCTCTGCCACGGACCAGGTTTCAGCTTGCACTTCTATTGGCGCCGTTGACCTGGCAGTGACGACTGTTGAGTCTCACGACGACCAGACTGACGTTTTTCCTATCATCCTGACCAATGAACCTGCCTCTGCCACGGACCAGGCTTCAGCTTGCACTTCTATTGGCGCCGTTGACTTGGCAGTGACCCACTGTTGAGTTTCACGACGACCAGACTGACGTTTTTCCTATCAACCTGACCAATGAACCTGCCTCTGCCACGGACCAGGTTTCAGCTTGCACTTCTATTGGCGCCGTTGACCTGGCACTGACGACTGTTGAGTCTCACGACGACCAGACTGACGCTTTTCCGGTCATCCTGACCAATGGACCTGGCTCTGCCACGGACCAGGCTTCAGCTTGCACTTCTATTGGCGCCGTTGACCTGGCAGTGACGACTGTTGAGTCTCACGACGACCAGACTGACGTTTTTCCTATCAACCTGACCAATGAACCTGCCTCTGCCACGGACCAGGTTTCAGCTTGCACTTCTATTGGCGCCGTTGACTTGGCAGTGACCCACTGTTGAGTCTCACGACGACCAGACTGACGCTTTTCCGGTCATCCTGACCAATGAACAAGGCTCTGCCACGGACCAGGTTTCAGCTGGCACTTCTAGTGGCACCGTTGACTTGGCAGTGAGGACTGTTGAGTCTCACGACGACCAGACTGACGTTTTTCCTATCAACCTGACCAATGAACCTACCTCTGCCACGGACCAGGTTTCAGCTTGCACTTCTATTGGCGCAGTTGACTTGGCAGTGACCCACTGTTGAGTTTCATGACGACCAGACTGACGCTTTTCCGGTCATCCTGACCAATGAAAAAGGCTCTGCCACGGACCAGGCTTCAGCTTGCACTTCTATTGGCGCCGTTGACTTGGCAGTGACCCACTGTTGAGTTTCACGACGACCAGACTGACGTTTTTCCTATCAACCTGACCAATGAAAAAGGCTCTGCCACGGACAAGGCTTCAGCTGGCACTTCTATTGGCGCCAATGACTTGGCAGTGACGACTGTTGAGTCTCACGACGACCAGACTGACGCTTTTCCTGTCATCCTGACCAATGGACCTGGCTCTGCCACGGACCAGGCTTCAGCTTGCACTTCTATTGGCGCCGTTGACCTTGCAGTGACGACTGTTGAGTCTCACGACGACCAGACTGACGTTTTTCCTATCATCCTGACCATTGAACCTGGCTCTGCCGCGGACCAGGTTATAGCTGGCACTTCTAGTGGCACCGTTGACTTGGCAGTGACGACTGTTGAGTCTCACGACGACCAGACTGATGCTTTTCCTGTCATCCTGACCAATGAACCACGCTCTGCCACGGACCAGGTTATAGCTGGCACTTCTAGTGGCACCGTTGACTTGGCAGTGACGACTGTTAAGTCTCACGACGACCAGACTGACGCTTTTCCTGTCATCCTGACCAATGAACCAGGCTCTACCACGGACCAGACTTCAGCTTGCACTTCTAGTGGCACCGTTGACTTGGCAGTGACGACTGTTGAGTCTCATGACGAGTCTCACAGACTGACGCTTTTCCGGTCATCCTGACCAATAGACCTTGCTCTGCCACGGACCAGGCTTAAGCTGGCACTTCTATTGGCGCCATTGACTTGGCGGTGACGACTGTTGAGTCTCACGACGACCAGACTGACTTTTTTCCTATCATCCTGACCATTGAACCTGGCTCTGCCACGGACCAGGTTTCAGCTGGCACTTCTAGTGGCACCCTTGACTTGGCAGTGACGACTGTTGAGTCTCACGACGACCAGACTGACGTTTTTCCTATCATTTTGACCATTGAACATGGCTCTGCCACGGACCAGACTTCAGCTGGCACTTCTAGTGGCACCGTTGACTTGGCGGTGACGACTGTTGAGTCTCACGACGACCAGACTGACGTTTTTCCTATCATCCTGACCATTGAACCTGGCTCTGCCACGGACCAGGTTTCAGCTGGCACTTCTAGTGGCATCGTTGAATTGGCAGTGACGACTGTTGAGTCTCACGACGACCAGACTGACGTTTTTCCTATCATCCTGACCATTGAACCTGGCTCTGCCACGGACCATACTTCAGCTGGCACTTCCAGTGGCACCGTTGACTTGGCGGTGACTACTGTTGAGTCTCACGACGACCAGACTGACGTTTTTCCTATCATCCTGACCATTGAACCTGGCTCTGCCACGGACCAGGTTTCAGCTGGCACTTCTCGTGGCATCATTGAATTGGCAGTGACGACTGTTGAGTCTCAGGACGACCAGACTGATGCTTTTCCTATCATCCTGACCATTGAACCTGGCTCTGCCACGGACCAGGTTTCAGCTGGCACTTCTAGTGGCACCGTTGACTTGGCAGTAACGACTGTTGTGTCTCACGACGACCAGACTGACGTTTTTCCTATCCTCCTGACCATTAAACCTGGCTCTGCCACGGACCAAGCTATAGCTGGCACTTCTAGTGGCACCGTTGACTTGGCAGTGACGACTGTTGAGTCTCACGACGACCAGACTGACGCTTTTCCTGTCATCCTGACCAATGAACCAGGCTCTGCCACGGACCAGGTTATAGCTGGCACTTCTAGTGGCACCGTTGACTTGGCAGTGACGACTGTTGAGTCTCACGACGACCAGACTGACGCTTTTCCTGTCATCCTGACCAATGAACCAGGCTCTTCCACGGACCAGACTTCAGCTTGTACTTCTAGTGGCACCGTTGACTTGGCAGTGACGACTGTTGAGTCTCACGACGAGTCTCACAGACTGACGCTTTTCCGGTCATCCTGACCAATGGACCTGGCTCTGCCACGGACCAGGTTTCAGCTGGCACTTCTATTGGCGCCGTTGACCTGGCAGTGACGACTGTTGAGTCTCACGACGACCAGACTGACGTTTTTCCTATCATCCTGACCATTGAACCTGGCTCTGCCACGGACCAGGTTTCAGCTGGCACTTCTAGTGGCACCGTTGACTTGGCAGTTACGACTGTTGAGTCTCACGACGACCAGACTGATGCTTTTCCTGTCATCCTGACCAATGAACCAGGCTCTGCCACGGACCAGGTTATAGCTGGCACTTCTAGTGGCACCGTTGACTTGGCAGTGACGACTGTTGAGTCTCACGACGACCAGACTGATGCTTTTCCTGTCATCCTGACCAATGAACCAGGCTCTGCCACGGACCAGGTTATAGCTGGCACTTCTAGTGGCACCGTTGACTTGGCAGTGACGACTGTTGAGTCTCACGACGACCAGACTGACGCTTTTCCTGTCATCCTGACCAATGAACCAGGCTCTACCACGGACCAGACTTCAGCTTGCACTTCTAGTGGCACCGTTGACTTGGCAGTGACGACTGTTGAGTCTCACGACGAGTCTCACAGACTGACGCTTTTCCGGTCATCCTGACCAATGGACCTGGCTCTGCCACGGACCAGGCTTAAGCTGGCACTTCTATTGGCGCCATTGACTTGGCGGTGACGACTGTTGAGTCTCACGACGACCAGACTGACTTTTTTCCTATCATCCTGACCATTGAACCTGGCTCTGCCACGGACCAGGTTTCAGCTGGCACTTCTAGTGGCACCGTTGACTTGGCAGTGACGACTGTTGAGTCTCACGATGACCAGCCTGACGTTTTTCCTATCATCCTGACCATTGAACATGGCTCTGCCACGGACCAGACTTCAGCTGGCACTTCTAGTGGCACCGTTGACTTGGCGGTGACGACTGTTGAGTCTCACGACGACCAGACTGACGTTTCCTATCATCCTGACTATTGAACCTGGCTCTGCCACGGACCAGGTTTCAGCTGGCACTTCTCGTGGCATCATTGAATTGGCAGTGACGACTGTTGAGTCTCAGGACGACCAGACTGATGCTTTTCCTATCATCCTGACCATTGAACCTGGCTCTGCCACGGACCAGACTTCAGCTGGCACTTCCAGTGGCACCGTTGACTTGGCGGTGACGACTGTTGAGTCTCACGATGACCAGACTGACGTTTTTCCTATCATCCTGACCATTGAACCTGGCTCTGCCACGGACCAGGTTTCAGCTGGCACTTCTAGTGGCACCGTTGACTTGGCAGTGACGACTGTTGAGTCTCACGACGACCAGACTGACGTTTTTCCTATCATCCTGACAATTGAACCTGGCTCTGCCACGGACCAGGTTTCAGCTGGCACTTCTAGTGGCACCGTTGACTTGGCAGTAACGACTGTTGAGTCTCACGACGACCAGACTGACGTTTTTTCTATCCTCCTGACCATTAAACCTGGCTCTGCCGCGGACCAAGCTATAGCTGGCACTTCTAGTGGCACCGTTGACTTGGCAGTGACGACTGTTGAGTCTCACGACGACCAGACTGATGCTTTTCCTGTCATCCTGACCAAAGAACCAGGCTCTGCCACGGACCAGGTTATAGCTGGCACTTCTAGTGGCACCGTTGACTTGGCAGTGACGACTGTTGAGTCTCACGACGACCAGACTGACGCTTTTCCTGTCATCCTGACCAATGAACCAGGCTCTTCCACGGACCAGACTTCAGCTTGCACTTCTAGTGGCACCGTTGACTTGGCAGTGACGACTGTTGAGTCTCACGACGAGTCTCACAGACTGACGCTTTTCCGGTCATCCTGACCAATGGACCAGGCTCTGCCACGGACCAGGCTTGAGCTGGCACTTCTAGTGGCGTTATTGACTTGGCAGTGACGACTGTTGAGTCTCACGACGACCAGACTGACGCTTTTCCTGTCATCCTGACCAATGAACCAGGCTCTACCACGGACCAGACTTCAGCTTGCACTTCTAGCGGCACCGTTGACTTGGCAGTGACGACTGTTGAGTCTCACGACGAGTCTCACAGACTGACGCTTTTCCGGTCATCCTGACCAATGGACCTGGCTCTGCCACGGACCAGGTTTCAGCTGGCACTTCTATTGGCGCCATTGACTTGGCGGTGACGACTGTTGAGTCTCACTTCGACCAGACTGACGTTTTTCCTATCATCCTGACCATTGAACCTGGCTCTGCCACGGACCAGGTTTCAGCTGGCACTTCTAGTGGCACCCTTGACTTGGCAGTGACGACTGTTGAGTCTCACGACGACCAGACTGACGTTTTTCCTATCATCCTGACCATTGAACCTGGCTCTGCCGCGGACCAGGTTATAGCTGGCACTTCTAATTGCACCGTTGACTTGGCAGTGACGACTGTTGAGTCTCACGACGACCAGACTGACGCTTTTCCTGTCATCCTGACCAATGAACCAGGCTCTGCCACGGACCAGGTTATAGCTGGCACTTCTAGTGGCACCGTTGACTTTGCAGTGACGACTGTTGAGTCTCACGACGACCAGACTGACGCTTTTCCTGTCATCCTGACCAATGAACCAGGCTCTACCACGGACCAGACTTCAGCTTGCACTTCTAGTGGCACCGTTGACTTGGCAGTGACGACTGTTGAGTCTCACGACGAGTCTCACAGACTGACGCTTTTCCGGTCATCCTGACCAATGGACCTGGCTCTGCCACGGACCAGGCTTAAGCTGGCACTTCTATTGGCGCCATTGACTTGGCGGTGACGACTGTTGAGTCTCACGACGACCAGACTGGCGTTTTTCCTATCATCCTGACCATTGAACCTGGCTCTGCCACGGACCAGACTTCAGCTTGCACTTCTAGTGGCACCCTTGACTTGGCAGTGACGATTGTTGAGTCTCACGACGAGTCTCACAGACTGACGCTTTTCCGGTCATCCTGACCAATGGACCTGGCTCTGCCACGGACCAGGCTTAAGCTGGCACTTCTATTGGCGCCATTGACTTGGCGGTGACGACTGTTGAGTCTCACGACGACCAGACTGACGTTTTTCCTATCATCCTGACCATTGAACCTGGCTCTGGCACGGACCAGGTTTCAGCTGGCACTTCTAGTGGCACCCTTGACTTGGCAGTGACGACTGTTGAGTCTCATGACGACCAGACTGACGTTTTTCCTATCATCCTGACCATTGAACCTGGCTCTGCCACGGACCAGACTTCAGCTGGCACTTCTAGTGGCACCGTTGACTTGGCAGTGACGACTGTTGAGTCTCACGACGACCAGACTGACGCTTTTCCTGTCATCCTGACCAATGAACCAGGCTCTGCCACGGACCAGGTTATAGCTGGCACTTCTAGTGGCACCGTTGACTTGGCAGTGACGACTGTTGAGTCTCACGACGACCAGACTGACGTTTTTACTATCATCCTGACCATTGAACCTGGCTCTGCCACGGACCAGGTTTCAGCTGGCACTTCTAGTGGCACCGTTGACTTGGTAGTGACGACTGTTGGGTCTCACGACGACCAGACTGACGTTTTTCCTATCATCCTGACCATTGAACCTGGCTCTGCCACGGACCAGACTTCAGCTGGCACTTCTAGTGGCACCGTTGACTTGGCAGTGACGACTGTTGAGTCTCACGACGACCAGACTGACGTTTTAACTATCATCCTGACCATTGAACCTGGCTCTGCCACGGACCAGGTTTCAGCTGGCACTTCTAGTGGCACCGTTGACTTGGCAGTGACGACTGTTAAGTCTCACGACGACCAGACTGACGTTTTTCCTATCATCCTGACCATTGAACCTGGCTCTGCCACGGACCAGGTTTCAGCTGGCACTTCTAGTGGCACCGTTGACTTGGCAGTGACGACTGTTGAGTCTTACGACGACCAGACTGACGTTTTTCCTATCATCCTGACCATTGAATCTGGCTCTGCCACGGACCAGGTTTCAGCTGGCACTTCTAGTGGCACCATTGACTTGGCGGTGTGATTGCGACAACTGACTGTATAAAAACACAGTATTGACTAACACCTTGACTACTAACATTGACTATACCATGAGGTTTTCCTCCGACTAAATTTTAATAAATCATATCTAAAGGACACAGGCTAGGTAAGCGACTCGGTAGGTGACTGGTTGAGATGGGCGTAATTTTTAGGCCCATCTGAATCCAATATTTAGTGTAAGGCAGATGGAGCTAATAGAATTCTCTCAATATTATAAACGGTTGAGACAGGCGTAAGTTAAATACCCTACTCAATCCGGTATTTATTTGAGAATATATGTGGTTGAGAGATGTTTCAGTTTAATAAACGGTTGAGATGGCCATAGGTTAAAGGCTCTTGTCAATATAATATATAGTTTAGAAAAGATGTAACCAAAAGAATTAACTCCGTTAAATAAACGATTGCGATGGGGGTAAGTTAAAGACCTCGCTCAATCCAGAATTTAGTTTTGAACAGATGTTAATATAAGAATTCCCTCAATTTAATAAACGTTAAACGGTTGAGATAGGTGTGAGTAAAAGACCTCGCTCATTCCATTATTTTGTTGAGAACAGATGTATATGAGAGAATGTCTCGGTTAAATAAACGGTTGAGATAGGCATAGGTTAAAGGCTCTATTCAATCTGGTATTTAATTTAGAACAGTTGAAGTTGAGAGAATTTCTCAGTTGAACAAACGGTTGAGATGCGCATAGGTTAAAAGCCAAACTCAATCGAATGTTTAGTTTAGAACAGATGTAGCGGAATATAAAGATTCAGCTACAGATCTTAATAAAGATTGGTAGGGTAGTCGACTAAAGTTTTTGACTCAATCTAATATTCACACAAAATGAGGTCTAGGTGAACAACCGCATCGGTAAAAGTTTTAAAATGTGTGAAGGGCGTAGGCTTTAAGACCCAATCCGATCAAATATTCATACAAGATGGGACCTTTAGGTGAAACAGCACTCAGTCAACTCAGAACTTGAGAAGTGAGTAGGCTTAAAGACCCGACTAAAATCAAATATTCAAACGAGATGAGGTCTAGGAAAAAAGCCGCCTTGGGGAAGATATGTTGAGGGCGTAGGTAAAAGACCCGACTCAAATTAAATAATCAAACCAAATTTGGCCTTAAGGGTAAACCGCTGCCTCAGAGAACGATATGGGGCCAGAGAATGGCGTAGGTTAAAAGACCCGACTTAATCAAATAATCACACGATATATTATCCCACGGTTAAATGTCCGCCTCGATCAATTAAGGATTGGAAAAGGCGAAGGTGAAAAGACCCAACTTAATCAAATAATCACACGACATATTATCCGAAGGTCAAACCTCCGTCTCGATAAAATTAAAGATAAAAAACGGCGTAGGTTAAGAGACCCGACTCATACAAATATTCTCACGATATGGGGCCAGGGTTAAACCTCCGCTTCGATCAAATTAAAGTTTAAAAAAAGTTAAAGGGCGTAGGTCAAATATTCAGACAAGATGAGGCGTAGATGATTCAGCCGCCTCTGTCAAATTAGAACTGATAAGGGCGTAGGTTAGAAGACCCATCTAAATCTAATATTCACACGAAATGAGGCATATTGGTCAAACAGCCGCCCCGGTGAAACTAAAATTGCATGTTAGGCCCTTAGGTATAACAGTCGCCTCAGTCAAATTAGAAATGTGGGAAGGCGTAGGTTGAAAGACCCGACTCAATCATATATTCCACGAGATGAGGCCTAGGCTTAACAGTGACCTTTGTGAAATTAAAAAAAAATACGTAAAGAGGTCGTAGGTTTAAAGACCCGACTTCATTAAATATTCAGACGAGATAAGGCGTCGTCTAAACAGACTTGCTTTGGTCAATTAAAGATTGAGAAGGCGTAGGTTGAAAGCTACACCCGATTCAATCAAATATTCAAGCGAGATGAGGCCGCCTCGGTGGAATTTAAAAAAAAATATGAAGAGGATGTAGGTTTAAAGACCCGACTCAATCAAATATTCAAACGAGATGAAGCCTATAGATTGGAAGGCGTATGTTAAAAGCATAAGGCCCGACTCAGTGAAATGTGCACTTGGTGCAGTATCGACAATCACACTCCTTTCATCAATAAACAGGATAACAAACACGCCAGATACCTAGGTATCTGAAGGTCACAAGCCCTTAACACAAGTGTGAGAGGTAGAGGTTTATCCTGTGTGAGAATTGTTATATTTGCTCCATTGTCAATCATCAATATCAATATTACTCAACAGCCATCATCCTTCATTTTTCGGCTATCAATCGCCTAAACACCATTGTCAGCATCATCCTCGTCATCACCAGATTCATCCTCGGCACTGTGACCAATATCATCCTCGTCACACCGCCACACTTTATTATGCCATCACCATTAGTTATAATAGTTTATTAGCTTTTTATAATTCCAATATTCAATTCGTCGTCATCACTATAAACTTAATCTCTATCGTTTAACATCATACGAAACTGCATCTTACCACTGTCACTCACATTTCCTTATGATAAGTTCTATTTTATGAATCGACTTCACGACCGTCATCATCATAAACATTATCTGATCATCATAACCTCTGTTGTCATTATCCACTTCACGGCCATCACCATCATGATCTTACAACAATCACTCACATTGTTATTTTTATAAATTGAGCGTCTACTTAACCATCATCATCATCATCTCAACAATATCACTCCCATTATGATTATTATCATTTATGTTAAAAAATCCACTTCAATGCCGTAATAATCATCGGTTGAGACCCTCAGTAAACTTGGACCCACCGTATATACTAAGTATATCTGTTTTGTCATATTTCTTTTTAAATACATTAAATGTGGAATTCATAGAAGTAGAACAATTACTTTAATAAAAATACCACATTTGTCTTTTTGTCAATGACACTAAATACGTATCGTTTAGTGTATTTAAAAAAAAGGTCCGCCCCACAATGGACCTCAAATTTAAAAAAATCATAGTAACTGTTGTGCGACAGGAAATAAAATTAATTAAAATGATAGATAATCAGCGTAAGTTATGGGACTTCGGGATCAAACGCAACATAGACATATATATCAGCATGTTAGGGCAAAGATGGGGTTAAGTCTTACTACAGAAAGCTCATAGTTAAAAAATGTAGGAATATGGACAAATGAAGAGAGCGGACAGGCGTTATTTAGTAATGGGCCAAAAGCTCAGGAGTTGCAATTTTGGTCCGAAAAGACTCTGAAAACGCCTACAAAGTGAAATGGTAGCAGATAACGGTAGATTTATAATAATTGAATACATAAAGGAGAATAATTCTGACCATGTTGACCTTTACTAGGAGATTACATCTTTAATTTCAAGTTCACCTTGCACCCAAAAAATATTATTATCGGAGGAGACTTTAATGTATATTTAAATCAAAATTTTAATAAAATGAGGGGGCCAGAAATGGAAAGTGTATCCCTTTTGCAACATAACACGTTTGTTTGAACAACGGTCCTGATTACTTCAGTTTTTTTTTCTAAGTGCATTGTATGGAAATTTTTCCATCAACCTCGCCACGTTCGACTCCATCGTTTTGAACTGCGCGGTCCATGTCTGTATGCAAATAAGATGACTTAAGGTAGGTTTCCATGTGTTCATATATGCGTACGTGCGTATATGCGTAAACAATAGTTGTGTGCGTAAACAATATAGTGCGCGTATATGCGTAAATGCGTGAACTGGCAGACCTGTATATTTGTACAGTGGATCGAGCAGGCCTTCCACAAAAAGATGCTGAAGTGTAGTCATTTGCCCCGAGTTCACGTAGACCTTATGCGTGAAAATCGCTACTGTGGCGATTTTTCACGCACATACGCATATACGCTGACGGACATGGAAACACCCCAGTTACAAAATCATATGAGCGATTTTTCACGCATATACGCATATACGCGCACATGGAAACACCCCTTTGTACGGCAAGCCACTAGG